>LR738715.1:355390483-355461429 GCA_902687465.1 Secale cereale | reverse complement strand
GAAGCGCATCTGCCACCTCCACGTAAAGGCGTCGTCCAAGACCCAAGGCACGTGGCTCCGTGGCGTGACCACCCACGCGCGGTGCCCGTGCATGAAGAAGGAAGCTGCCAAGAGATCTAGCGGCCCCGAGGAGGAGCACGAGCGCTCCCTCCACCACCGCGTCGAGACCGCGCGCCCCCTGACAAGCTCCGGTGTCGACAGCAGGTTGCAAAGCCCTCGCCCCCAAGCTGCGCAATGTCAATTGGCCCGGGAAGTTCCAACCCGACCTGCCTTTCACGCTACAACGGCACCCCTACCCTACTGAGTTCCTGCAGCTCTAAGAGTTGAGCATCGAAGCATCCGGTGGCAACGAGAAGATCATGGCGAACAGGTTCCCCATGGCTCTCAAGGACGGTGCGCGCTCATGGTTCCTGAACTTGCCCACGGGATTGATCTCTACCTGGGGCGAGATGCGCGAGCGGTTCATCGCCAACTTCCAGGGCACCCGCGGTCGCCCCCCGACCACGGGTGACCTGCGGCGTATCAAGCAACAACCAGGAGAAACCCTGCAGAAGTTCATCCAGCGCTTCAACAGTGTCCGCATCAAGATCCCCAAGGTCATGGATGAGGACATTATTTCAACGTTCTCAGATAGTGTCTATGACATCCAGATGAAGGAGGAGCTAGCCATCCACGAAGATCTATGCACGTCCCTTCAGCTGTTCAACCTCGCGACCAAGTGCGCCAGAGCTAAGGAGGGGCGCATGTCCCTCGTCGAGCTACCAGCTACTGATCCTGAAGACAAGAAGGCCAAGAGCAAGGACGTAAAGCGCAAAGGAGCGGCAGTGCTTGCGGCTGAGCCACAGATGAAGCACGGCCGCGACTACCCAGAGTCATCGAAGAACAGCCGTCTGTTTTGCGCCTTCCACAACGTGCACAACCATAACACCCATGACTGTCAAGACCTCAGGGCCCTCCATGAAGGAAGCGTCAGCCAACTCCTCGAGCACAGCAACCATGGCTACGGCCATGGGGGAGGTTAGACCGGGGGACGCTGGGACGACCACGGCCCCCGCTAGGAGTGGTGTGACCAGCCTCGGGAGGATCGTTGGCGTGATCAGTCTCGTGAGGATGCATGGAGGGACAAGCCTCGTGAGGGTGCCTGGAGGGATCAGCCTCGCAAGGACCGTCCCCAGGGCAAGGCTGGTCTCGCCGGCACCAAGAAGGAACGATGACTAGGATGAGGGGGCTGGGGGCTTCCAGGAGCCTCGCGACATCGCCTTCATCTTGGGAGGAGCGCAGGCCCTGTCCTCTCAACACCTCTTCAACCAATTCGCCCGAGAAGTGAACGCGGCACTCCCCAATCTCGGAGCCACGTGCCCACGCAGGTGGTCCAAGTGCCCCATCACCTCCAGTTCAGCAGACCAGCTCAAGTGCGTGGCTACGGCCGGTGCCCTCCCGATGCTTTGTTCACCCATCATTAGCAACGTTCAAGTCACCAAAACCCTCATCGATGGCGGCGCAGGTCTTAATGTCCTGTCCGTCGAGACGTTCGATAGCCTTCAAGTACCGTATGACCAGCTACTACTTACCAAGCCTTTCTCCGGAGTGACTAACGGCTCCACCGCCCCCATGGGGCAGGTCCGCCTTCCTGTCACCTTTGGCAAGCGCGAAAACTACCACACCGAGCTCATCGACTTCGGCGTTACCTAAATTCATCTCCCATACAACGCCATCCTCGGGTACCCGGCCCTGGCCAAGTTCATGGCGGTGACTCACCATGGCTACAATGTCCTCATGGTGCCAGGGAGCAGCAGCGTCATCACTGTCGCTTGTGAAGAGAAGGACACGGTGTGCTCACTCGAGCGAGCTTACCAGGCAGCGGCGGTCGAGGACCCAGACAAGATGGCACTGCCTGCCCTCTTGAGGCCGTCCCCAAGAAGAGGGAGCAACTACTCACCCTAGAGCCTCATGAAGTTCCGACGTCTGGTGGCCGCACCTCAAGACCTGCGCCTAGGGATGGGGCGCCTCCCTCCCTCGCATAGGAAGGCGTGCCCGGCGCTCCCCTCAGGCTAGGCTCGGGGGCTCTCCTTTGGAGCACCTCTGACCTAGACAATGTCTCGAGGGAGGTTGTCGGCGGTTTTTTGCGACATATGCCAAAGGATGGCTTATCATGCATGGGGACAAGAGAACGTCGCCTGGCTCTAGAAGCGGGATGAGGCAGAACTTGGGACGCCTATGAATATTACCCAGGTTCGGGGTTCTTCGTGCAGATAACACCCCTAGTCCTGCTCTGCGTGGTTTCCGCGTCATGACTATCGTCAATATGGTAGCTACAAGGTTGCTCCTTGAGCTGTGTCATCTAGAGGAGGAAGAAGGGCTAGGCTAGCTCTCTCTTCTTCTCTCTCTCTCGACCTCTCGACCGATCTATCTCCCCCTGCATGGGGAAACCTGGGAGGTTTATATAGGCCTACCCCTAGGGGTACAGTGGTAATCTGGCCGGGTGCAGCTCCCGGCCGTCAGCGTTTCTGGACGCCGACTTCTCCACCGGCTGCTGGGTCCCGCCGCTTGGTGGGTCCCGCCGGCTGACGGAGACATGTCCGCTTGGTTGGCCCGCCGGCTTCGGGCCAGGGTGACTGCATTCTACTGTTGACGTCCTTCTAGTGACAAAGGCGCCGCTGAGGAGGGTGTGTCTATAGTACCGCCGCTTAGCGGTCGTGCATTGTTGCCATGCCCCATCTTGTCATCTTAATGGAGTCTAGACATCAAGGGAATGGCAGGCCGCCTTCCTGAGGACGGCCCGTCCCTTATACCGTCTGCTAGAGGCCGGCCATGTTCTGGTGACCCACTAACGGGTAGGGCATGCCGCCTGCAGACCGCACCGCCTCCCGATCGTGGGATCGTGGCTTCTTCTGACCTGGGCGAGGTCACAGGCAACATGGCTACAGTGGCGCGCCGGCCAAGGGGTGTCTACATGGTACACCCGCACTATAACCACGCTACCCTGGATTACAGGGTGGCAGGCTCTACTGTGGCCATGCCCTAGTATTGTCAAGGATCCCCCGGCATGCTCTCTGAGGGGGAAGCACGGGGACGTCTACCGGATGTCGGCTGCTCCATAGCCGCCTGTTGATAGTTGGTCGCCTGCCAGCAGCCGGCACTTAGGGCGTGGCGGCCCTTGGAGGCGGCCTAATGCACAGGCGGCCCACGGGGGCAAGTCGGCCTTAATGTCTTGAAACTCCATGGGTGGTCGATGAATACACCCATAGTCAATATCTCCGACAGTAGTCCCCGAAGCTGGTGGAGCTCTACGGCTGTGAGTGAGGTTGTGGGGCTTCATCAGCTTCCCTCTCTGTATGATGAACGATCTTTTTCCTCGTCTATCTTCTGGAGGGGCCGGCTGTTGGTGGCCAGCCGTGAGATTTGAATCTTCGGGAGGAAGATTGCCGAACGGCCGGCTGGCCACGGGGCGGGCATGCCGCCCGTTGGCCGCATGCCATGCGGCGTCAGCGTGTCGAGCCGGCCTATAATCCCACGCGCGCAACGGGATGTTTGGAGCAGGCTCGGGCCGGCCACTACAGGGCCTCGGCGCGCACGCAGATCGGCTACGGCCGAGATGGTCGGTTTCCCTTCCTACGCGCATTAAATGGGCGAAGGTATGGCGCAAAAAGCGTGGGTCATGCGAGGCGTGGCGCCGTAAATCCCACGCCCCTCCCCTTCGGCTTCGTCGCCCCAAGCCTATAAGTAGGCACGGGAGGGGGCTGGCGTAACGCACGCGCGCCCCCATATGTTTCTTCTTCCTTGCCTCTTCATTTTCTCACGAGTAATCTCATCAATCCTTTTGTGTCCTTCCAAGCAAAGCTCCGCTTTCCCTCTCATGAGCTCCCGCCGGCTCTGTGGTCGGACCGATGGAGGTCTCCGCTAACCCTCGCCGTGTGGAACCAGCCGGCACCCTTCGAGGGGCGACGGAGAGGAATGCGCAGGAGGCGCGGGAGGAGCGGGACGCTGCAGCTCGTAAGGAGGCGGAAGCGTCCCAGACGGCGCGCACGGAGATCAATGCTGCGGACAAGGCCGAGGCCAAGGCAGTAGCCCAGGCTCAGGCGGACGAAAGCTTCCAGGGTGCGGGAGCAGGAGAAGGTCCACCGGCTATCGTCGAAACCTGCTGATCCCCAGCACGCGGCTCCACTTGAGCCGTCTGGTCAAGCGCCGGCTGGTGGTGATCAGCCGGTCCTGGAAATGGAAGGGGACGGCCTCTCCACCTTGGAGGCGGAGGTGGCCCCCTTTGCGCCACCTGCCGACGCGGCAGGCAGCTGGCCCGAGGGGCCGACTGCGCCATCGGCTGGAGGGGAGCTGGTGGTGGGTCCACTTCCCGCAACTCAGATTGTTGCACGCCCGCGTATGGCGAGGGCGGCTTCAGCCCCCCGGTAGATGGAAGCCAGCGCGGCCAACTAATCATCGCCGGATAACGAGGCTACTAGCACCGCTCCAGCAGGTTGGTCGCCTGGCAGTGGCGGCAGCGTTTTGAATGTTGCCTCCCGGGACGTTCTGGACCGATTCAACGTCCAAGGAGCCACTATGCAAAAATCATTGCAGGACTTCTTGGCCATGCGGACGGCCATCCGGGTATGCTGACTTGTTCTTTTCATTTTTATTCCTTCACTTTCTCTCGTGGGGGCGCGTTAGCACACCCACTAGGTGTAGTCCCCGAGTTCCGGGCCGGCTGCTGAGCAGGCGGCTCAGAACTCCAAGGTAATTCCCATGAGTTGACTTGTTTCTTGCCGTCCTTGTCGCAGGACTACCACAACCTTCAAGTGGACGCCTACAACTCCCAGCATCAGGAACTTACCAAACGGACAGCCGCCTTGACTGAGAGTCGGATTAAGTGTTTCCTTCTTCTCCTTGCTGGGGCACGTGAGCGCACCCGCTGGGTGTAGTCCCCGAGTTCCAGGCCGGCTACTGAGCAGGCGGCACGAAACTCCAAGGTCAATTATCTATGGGTGGTGCTGACACCTTCTTCTCCATTTCTTGTCAGCAACAGTGGCTAATATTTGGGCTCAGCTGGGCGAGGTCCGGGCCAAGCTCCTTGCCAAGGAGCAGGAGCGCTGCTAGGACGTCCAAGAGCACGACCGTCTGGCCAAGGAATTGCTAGATAGGGGGAGAAGCACAAGGCGGAGCTCAAGAAGCTGGCAGACGATGAATGGATCCTTCAGGCCAAGTTCGAGACTCAATGCTCGAACTGGGCCGAAACGGAGAAGGCCCTGCACAACGGCTATGAGGCGGTCGAGGACATGGTTGATGGTAAGTTGTTTCTTCTCTTCTGCGTAGTTGCCGGCTGTCGGAGGAGTCGGCTCCCAGCTTCTTATTCTTTGGTCTTTTTCCTTTTTCAGGGTTCTTTCCTGGTCACTCCGTTGACGTCAGCCAGGCTATCGAAGCCTAGAGTGATGAAAGGCGTCGAGCGGGTGCGGAGATTGCGCTCAACGCGCCCCGGACCCTCAACGAGCAACTTCTTGCCATGAGGGCGCGATTGCAGCCGGCCCACCGACTGCTTCGCCATTTGCAATGCGCCCAGTCCCAGGTGCTGGCTACCCTTTGGCCGGATATCCTAGCTCCGCGCACCCCCAACTGGACTGCCGAGTGGCTGGAGGTGGCAATCGGCTACTTCGAGGCCTGGAAGGGCGCTGGCGCAAGGGCCGGCACGCGGGCGGCCTTGGAATTCGCCAGGGGCTGTTATCACGACCTGGACCTTGCCCAGCTAGCAACCTTCCACCTGGAGGCTAGGCCCGAGCTGGCGGCGGTGTGGGGAGACCTCATCAAGCGTGCTGCCGTGATGGCCGATTATACTGACACGGCCGTCTTCATCCCAAAGTTGGATGAAAACGGCCGTGTGGTGCTGCCTGATTAGTTTGGGCTGGACCTGGCGGCGCCGGAGGAGCTAGACGAGGAGATTGCCTCGAGTGACGAAGGCGAGGACGAGGAATGTGCCTCTCCGGAAGGAGATCCGCTTGTTCGTCCTCAGCCCGACCAGGCCTCGACCCGCGAGCCGCGGGAACCACGCCGACTGCTGCTGAAGGCGACCAGGTTGAGATCCGCCAGGCGGCCACCTCAGCAGGCGGCGCTGTGGACTCCATGACGCTGCCAGATCTGCATGTTGCTCCTCCGGCCAAGGCGGCCATGCTATCTTTTGTTTTTCGTATGCTTTGTCATCAACCAAGTTAGTCTTGCACAATTCCACCCACTGGGTGCATCTTAAAACTGGGTTGAATGGCGGCCGTGGGCCTTTCGTTACGTAAATATTCCGTTAATCTCGCATATGCTTATGGGTCTTGCCGAGTTCTAGGCTTGGCACTGCCTTTTGTTCCTTTGGGCATTTTCTTTTGCCATGTCCCTTGAGCGCCGTCCTGCCAGCCGGACAGCCACTCTGTGGTCTGTGGCTGGGTCAGGGACTTGGTCGTATTCAGGATAGACAAGTATCCTGCCGTCTGGAACGTGGCTTGGTCAAGCTAGAACCTGGTCGGCCGGCTGGGCAGCAGCCAGACGGTTTGTCTCAAAGGCCATCTGGGCTTATCTTTGCTTTTTTCCTTAGCCATTTTTATGTGGGCATCACTTCCTGCCTTTGACTCCTGCTAGTCGGACAGCCGCGTTCTGTGAGTCTATGACTTTCGGGCAAGAGAAGGCTTGGATACCTGTGACAGCCTGATTTTTGCCCTCTTTTATTTTCCAAAGCTTTATTTGAATTTATTTCAAACCTTGGGATTTTTTAATCATTTCATATGGACTTAAAACACTTGGGTACCCTGGACTTTCACCCAAGTGCCTCCTATCCATCTCAAACTATCATATACCTCCGGACCACTCTAATATGATTCATGGAATATTTTTCTTATTTGAAAAATATTCATTTTACTCCCCCAAACCCTAGCTAAATTCTTTGTGCTCCAAAGCAACCCCTAGTTTTCTGGCTCATAAAATTCTGAGGAAATTCCTAAATATTCTTTGGACCATAAGACACATTCCTGAGAAAAAATATTGCACTACTTTCTGGAATATTTTTGCTACAGAAAATATTTTCTATTCTGGACAGAAATGGTAGTTTCTACGGCAACTACCATTTTACTTGCTCCACTTCTTCTGAAATTCCTTGTGCATCTTCACCTTAGTAACTCTTGACTAGCCTCCAAAGCACAGCCTCCAACTATTCACCATTTTACCTCAATAACCTCTCAATGTTTCTGTCCAGAAACTTACCAGGCTAGTTACTTTCATTCTACTGCGTTTGGAATTAAACCAACCACGGGTAACTCTCCTACCTACCACAAACAACATGCCAGACACGAATTTTGGCACCAAGTCATCTAGTAGGCAGAATTCACGCAGTGACCACGCGTGTACACCATGCCATGGCAGTCAGTCGGCTCGCTCTGGATGCCGCCGAGCGCTCTGTAGAGCGCGTGCTCGCTTCCGCGCCTGCCCAAGCACGCCCAACCTCGCCACAATCGTCGTCTTCATCTCCATAGTCCACCTCTGGCGCTTGCCTACGCCGGAGCTCGCCGTAGCGAGCACGGGCGCGGTCCAGCCAAGGCACAGTGCGGTGCGCAGTGTGCTCGTCGCCACCCCCAGCGCCCATGTGCTCGTCCCCGCTCGGCCACAGCTCCCGCATGACTCCGTCTTCTTCTCCCCCCTCTCACTGACGCCAATTCGTCGCTGGGCGCAGCCAGGTGTCGCCGGCGGAGCACCGTTCCCCCCCTCGCTCGGCTATATATAGACCCTCTCCCAGCCGCTCCGAGCACCCAGCTCCACTCCCACACGACCACAGATCGAGTAGAATCCCCGTGGCCCGGCCGGGCAGGCCTCAGGCCACCATTCCCGATCTCGAGCTAACCGGCGAGCCCCCTCGGGTCGTCGGGGTAGCTCCAAACCTTCTCCGCCCAAGGCGACCTCACCCGATCCTCCGCCACTCTCTGGTGGAGCCTCTTCACCTAGCTGGAGCTGCTGAAGGAGCCGTAGCTCGCCGTATTCTTCAACTCCGGCGAGACCCATGTTCTGCCTCCGCCTTCGAGCTCCATTCTGACGCCATCCGTCCACCTCTAGCTACCCTACGGGTATGGGCAGGTGCGCCTCGACCCCCTCCGTCGATCTATTATTTTTGTTTGAGCCAAGGGGCAGCGTCGCCGGCGTGCGCTCCGGCGAAGCCGCGGCCGCCTCTACTGCTTCCCCTCTCTCCCTCTCACCTGGCTAGCGGGGCCCGCTAGTCAACCTCTCCATACCCGCGTGAAGCGGTATGAGTGGTGGTGCTCTGGGATTTTACGCCTTTGACGTCACCCCCCCTATTCTATTTATTTAAATTTCTGAATTTAATTAAATTCCATAGAACTTCAAACTACAATAACTTTTTAACCATAAGTCCAAATGAATTGATTCTTTTTGCATTGTGTTCCTGGTAAAGAAATCTTGCAGCACACCAAAAATGAAACTATTTGGTGTTGTGTAGATTTTCTGGTGAATTTTTGAATGAATCTTGATAGTTTCTTTTTGAACTTTATTTATTTTCCGAAGAAGAAACTTGTCTTGAGGATCACCAGGAGGCTTTTGAGCCACATTTGAACTAAGCCAAGCCACAACAACATTTTCATAGTGCCATTTCAATATTTGTGATTTTTCCAACTTGGACAAAGGATTTATATTGTCGATGTTAAATATTTCTTTCGGTTATAGTAGTTATTGGTTTCATTCACTTTACAGAAAGTTGAAGTTTGGTTTAAGTTATTAAGATAGTTAAAATATAGTTGGGATATTGAGAATGATCGTGGACATGTATATGTGAAGTTACTTTCTTTTACATAAGTAATTATGATAAAATTTTGTTATGAGTTGAAAGTCAAGCATACCCAGAATAATAGTGAAGATAGGTTGATAAAAGTAAAGTTGGCCCAGTTATACTTTCATATGGCATTGTATTTGTTTATGTGTTGCATTTTGGTTTATTGCATGGCATTGTATTACACCGGTTATTTATTCTTCTTTAAATTGAAATTGTCAATAACTTAACTTGAATAAATTGTTGACCGGGTCATGGTCCATTGAAACGAGTCTTTCCCAGTGCAACCACATTTACCTCTATTGGAAGGTCTTTATTCTATCCATCGACAGGACTCCTGTCGGTACCTCCAGATACGGAAGGTTATGGGCATGCAGTACCCTGGCCCGGTAAGCAGACATAACCTTGTGTGCCCGTTGTTAATTTTATGGTACCGAGTTCCCGCTTGGGACAATTTTTGTTTGGCCACGATGGTGGTAGGTGTGCCTTTGGTAGGCACAGGGCCACCCAGGACTGTTCCAGTGAGGAATGAGTCGAAGTGGCCGGAGGAGTGTCATGGCAATGGACGGGTTTCGTCGGAACGCCGTTGGTCCACCCGAATGGGGGAACGAGGCCATGGGTTCCGTGGTGTGGGTACAGTGCACTACCTCTGCAGAGTGTAATTAATCTATCGATAGCCGAGTCCATGGTCATGGACACGCTCGAAAGTAGGTCACACCATGGGTCAACAGGTAATAAAATTTTGCTCACTAAGTTCTACAATTTTGTTACTATAATAAATTGGTGGAAGAGCCACCGATATGCTTTGAGACGTAGTATGGACAGGTTGGTGATCACCAGAAAAGTCATGATTTATATCTTGTTGAAATGACTAAATTTGTAGTTATAATGAATTATCATGAGTAAGATAGACCAAGGTTTTATTTAAGCAAAGATAGGAGCATAGCATGTTAGTGAATATCCATCTAAGTTTGTTGCTGCTTATTTAATGTTAAGTAATTATCATGATATTGTTTGACATTATGATTTTGTTTGCTGTAAGCTTGCAAGTACATTCAAAGCATTGACCTGGCGTGTCATGCCAGATTTCAGGAAAGTTTCGCTGGAAAGGAGTGCCGTCTGAGTCTAGTCCGTATCCACATCGGAGTCCCTGTGAGATGGAGTTCCGCTACGACGTCGTTCCGCTGCTGCGTAGTTCATGCCCGAGGCCTTTTATGTTCATTAAATAATGTACATATTGTCCAGCGGCACCGTGTGTGTTGCTCGGCCTCGCTACCTGTTGTAATGCATAACTATGGTCCGCTAGTATCAATAAAGCGGTTGCTTCTGTACCAAGCTGTTGTGTGTTGCCAGAAGACAAGGTCTCTGGGCTGGCAATACAAGGTAAACCGGTTGCTCTGATCCGGGGTGCCACAATGCTTGGTATCAGAGCCGCGCTGACTGTAGGATGCGTTAGACTATGACGTGCTATTTAAATGCTAGATACACATTTAGGTTGAGTGCCGGTAGTCTGTCTAGTTGGTTATTGCTTTATCTATACTTGTATTATTTTTATGCTAACCCGATGATGGTTGTGAGTGTAGATGGCTCCAGTTCCATATCCGTGCCAGTTGTAGCTGATGCCGTACACGTCACCGCACCTCCTCCGCAACATGTGGCGTCAGCTATACCCTAATGGAGACGACCCAGTTTATCGTGTGTATCGGGAGCGTCTAGCTGACTCAATATATGAATATCAGGTAGTGGTGACACTGCGCGTCCGTTCTGATTCCAGCTCCTATACTCATACCTCTCGAAGCGATCACGCTTCTACCGCTTTGCTAGCCGTCCCATTTGCTGCTTTCGAGATCCTTGTTGAGCTCCGTCACAGTGAGGTCCGCATGTAGAACCACCCAGGTTTCCAATACTACCCTTCTTTACACGACAACGGTTGTATTCATTTCCCTGAAATTGATCCGTAGTCTGATAGCGCTGCTATCCATCTTTCCCGTTATATCACTGCTAGATACCTCATGATCCATGAGCTAGCACGCGAGTTGACTCATGCTCGTATTGCTTTAGCCACTACTAGGTCTGTCACCATTCCCGCTTCCTTGGGATTCACCTCTTACGTCCCCAGTTCCGTTTCCCCTAATTCACCAGTAACCCCTCCTAGTAGCTCGGGCACCTCGACCATAACTACTCTTAGTGCCCCTGCTGAGTGGATCTCACTCCTCACTACCCCTGTAGCTCCTATGATCCACCCTACTCCCGCCCCGGAAGGAGAGCCTCCGAGGCAGCGTCGCTGTGTTACCTTTAACCCTCAGGTTTCCGTTAATCTCGTCAGTTCTGTATCCGAGTCAACTTCAGGAGAGAACTCCACAGCACCCGCAGAGCAGTAGAGCTTCAGAGTATTAGCAGTTGTCAGACAGATGTACGATGTATGAGTCGTGATGTTTTATGTATGAGAGTAGTGTAATCGGGCATGTTGATTTTCTTTTCATGTATGCATCATTGTATAATTATGCTAAAGTTGTGTATCTTCTATTCTCTGTTTTCTTCGCAATTTTGTTTTTCCTCGAATTTTGTTGCTGGCTTTCCCCACCTATTTTAGCTTTTGAATGCTTCTCATCTCGATTGCCTTGTCTTGGGAAAAATCCATAATAGGATGACGCGGGGAGGCAACAGTAACATCGCTCACAAGGACGTTCCTGTTAGTCGCTCCGCTCGACAGGCAGGACACTCCCCCGAGCCATTCATACCACCGCCTCCACCGCCACATCCGCCTACCACTGAAAAAATCCTACGTATGTTTGAGGAAAGAAGGAATAATGATCTGCTGGAAGTATTAAAAAGTGTTCAAACTATGATTGGCCAGAATGGACAGCAGAATGGTCATTACTCCAAGCTATCAGATTTTCAGTGAACTCAACCTCCCAGTTTCAGTCAGGCAGTTGACCCGTTGGATGCCGATGATTGGTTGCGAACCATTGAGAGGAAGCTTGAGATAGCCCGTACAACCAAAGATTACAACGTTCCATATCCAACCCACTATCTTGAAGGCGCTGCTGCCGTATGGTGGGAAAATACAAAAGCCATGTGGCCTGCTGATGATGCACTCACCTGGACCAAATTCAAGGATCAGTTCCGAAAATATTACATCCCTACTGGAGTAATGAAGACCAAGCAGCGTGAGTTTCTTGCCCTCGCCCAAGGAAATCTATCTGTGGGAGAATATTTGCAACAATTCAACCATCTGGCCCGTTATTCCCTGTATGACGTGGCCACAGAAGAGAGAAAAATTGACAGGTTTCTTGGAGGATTAAACTGACAACTCAGGTGCACTCTCAGCATGCTTAGTTTTCCAGATTTCCAAACTGTGGTGAATAAAGCTTTCATTGCGGAAAGAGAACACAAGCTCGTACTGGACAACCGGCCCGCTAATAACGAGCACAAACGCAAGTTTGAACTAAGAAAAGAAGGACCACCGATGCAGAAGGCTCGAACCAGGCAGCAAACTCGGGTAGACTACAAGCCCAATTGGCACCAAAATGTTAACAAGACTACTACCCAAGTCAAGAATGTTGTCACCAACCCAGTGCATGAGGAGCGTCAGCGCAATAATTCTTGCTTCAGTTGCGGGCAAAGTGGACATTATGCCCGTCAGTGTCCCAAGAACAGCAAGGCGAATGCCTTATTCCGGCCACAAGTCAACTTCATGGGGTCGTACCTAGACCAGCAAAATATTACCGGGCACGTCAATCACCTCTCCGTAGATGAAGCCCAGGAAAACCGAAGTAGTCATCGGTATGTTTTCTATTAATAGCATACATGCAGTAATTTTATTTGACTCGGGGGCTTCCCACTCTTTTATTTCTCGAAGTTTTGTTGCCCAAAACAATTTTTCTTGTTCTCTCTTGGGCAAAAATATGCTGGTACAAACCCCGGGATCTTTAATCAAGAGCAGTCTTGTCTGCCGTGGCTTGGAAATCAATATCAACGGAATAAGCTTTCCAACTTCCTTGATACTCATTGAGTCAGCACAGTAGGATGTTATTTTGGGCATGAATTGGATGACCCAATACCAGGTATGCATAAACTGTGCAACCAGAGAAGTCACTTTGATCAGTCAAGAAGGGCAAGTTACAAAGTTCTACTCGCGCAAAATCATACCGAAGAAGGGAATGATATTCACCGCCGTGGCTGAGTTGGAATTAATTCCTGTGGTCAGTGAATTTCCTGATGTATTTCCGGAAGAACTACCAGGCATGCTGCCAGACCGAGAACTTGAGTTTGCAATAGATCTGGTACCCGGAACCGCACTGCTATTCAAGAAATATTACAGGATGCCCTCATTAGAGTTAGTGGAATTAAAGAAGCAGCTCGATGAAATGCTCCAGAAAGGGTATATCCGTCCCAGTTCCTCACCATGGGGATCGCCTGCACTCTTTGTGAGCAAAAAGGATGGCAGCCTCCGCATGTGTGTAGATTATTGGTAGCTGAATGATGTCACCATCAAAAATAAGTACCCGCTGCCAAGGATTGACGATTTGTTCGATCAGCTCAGTGGGGCCAAGGTGTTCTCCAAAATTGACTTACGGACCGGATATCATCAGCTCAAGATTAAAAAGGAAGATATTCCTAAGACAGCATTCACCACTCGATACGGTCTTTACGATATATAGTTATGTCCTTCGGTCTCACCAATGCCCCTGCCTTCTTCATGCACATGATGAATAAAGTGTTCATTGACTTCCTCGATAAGTTCGCGGTAGTCTTTATTGATGACATACTCATATATTCAAAAAGTTAAGACGATCACAAGGGACATCTCCGAGCAGTGTTATAGCAACTCAGAGACCATCAGCTCTACGCCAAGTTCAGCAAATGTGATTTCTGGCTTAAACAAGTCAGATTTCTTGGACACGTGCTATCCATCGAAGGTATAGCCGTAGACCCCAGCAAGGTAAAGGATGTGATCAATTGGTTGCCACCCACAACCGTATCTCAGATCCGGAGCTTCCTTGGACTGGCGGGATATTACCGTCGTTTCATTGAAGGATTCTCCAAGATTGCCAAGCCCATGACCGAGCTACTCAAAAAGGACAAGAAGTTTGAATGGACAAAAGACTGTGATCAAAGTTATAGTGAGCTAAAGAAACGGCTGACCACCGCCCCCGTATTAACTCTTCCAGACATCTATCGCAGTTTTGATGTCTACTGTGACGCATCCAGACAAGGAATTGGCTGCATACTCATGCAAGACGACAAGGTGGTGGCATATGCATCACGATAGTTGCGACCGCACAAAGGAAATTACCCTACGCATGATCTGGAATTGGCCGCGGTAGTGCATGCTCTCAAAATATGGATGCATTATCTCATTGGGAAGAAGTGCCAAATTTTCACATATCACAAAAGTCTCAAGTATATATTCACTCAGCCCAATTTGAATCTCCGACAGCGAAGGTGGCTTGAGGTGGTTAAAGATTATGCTTTGGGGATAAACTACCACCCGGGTAAAGCCAACGCAGTGGCTGACGCACTCAGTCGAAAGCCGGTCAGTTTAAATACCATATTAAATTCCTTGCCCGTTGAACTTCAAGAGGAGATTGCTCAACTCCATCTGAACATAGCTGAGGCTGGTCTCGCTAACACACTGGAAGTTACCCCCACATATGAAGAAGAAATCCAGAAGGCCCAGCCAGATGATCCTATCCTACAAAAGCATGCCAAGAATATGCAGGCAGAGCGTGCACCGGACTTCTCATGAGATCGCCTTGGGACTCTCAGATTCCGCGGAAGGATTTGTGTACCAAATAAGTCAGTACTAAAAAGGAAAATCTTGTCAAAAGCCGATGAGTCCTCATATTCTATTCACCCTGGGGAACAAAGATGTATGAAGACCTTCGTCAAATATGCTGGTGGGATGGAATGAAGAAGGATATTGCCTATTTTGTGGCTTGTTGCGACATATGCAACAAGGTAAAGGCAGAACATCAGAAGCCAGCCAGACTTCTTCAACCGCTGCCAGTTTCATAGTGGAAGTGGGATGACGTTCGCATGGATTTCATCACGGGATTACCCAAGGCTCAGCGAGGCAATAATGCAATATGGGTCATCGTGGACACTCTAACCAAGGTAGCCCATTTTATTCCAGTCAGGACCACCTATCGAGGAGACCAACTTGCACAACTGTATGTGTCCAGAATAGTCAGTCTGCATGGAGTACCTCGAACCATCACTTCTGACCGAGGTTCACTCTTTACATCCTCTTTCTGGACACGTCTCCATCAAGCTTTGGGGACAACCCTAAAATATAGTACAACATATCACCCTCAAACAGTTGGGCAGACAGAGCGGGTGAACCAAATACTGGAAGATATGCTGCGAGCTTGCGTCTTGGCCCAAGGACCTAAATGGGAAGATTGTCTACCTTACGCCGAGTTCTCCTACAACAACAGCTTCCAAACCAGCATAAAGATGTCACCATATGAGGCTTTATATGGCCGCAAATGTCATACCCCGCTAAACTAGTCTCAGACGGGAGATAGCCGTATTTTCGGAATGGACCTCATGATGGAAGCTGAGAAACAAGTCAAGGAAATCAGAGACATATTACAACTGGCCAAGTCTCGACAAAAAAGTTATTACGATGCGAAGCACCGACATATTAGTTTTGAACCTGGAGAGCACGTATACCTCCGAGTTACCCCTATGAAAGGAGTCAAGAGATTCCAGACTCGCGGGAAGTTGGCACCCAGATTTATTGGACCCTTTCCAATTATTTCTTAAGTGGGCACTGTTGCTTATCAGTTGGAATTAGCCCTGGAATTGTCTGATGTGCACAACGTGTTCCACGTCTCACAATTGAGGCGATGCATATCCCCGCCTGAGAAAAAGACTGTAGTAACCGACATAGATTTGGCAGAGGATTTAACATAGGAAGAAAGGCCATTCAAAATTGTAGATCAGATGGAAAGAGTCACCCGCAGTAAAGTGCGGACGTTTTATAAAGTCCAGTGGGAGCATCACACCGAGTCAGAATCAACATGGGAACAAGAAGAGTTCCTACAAACATGTTACCCAGAATGGTTTTCCGAAGCAACCAAATCTCGAGGACGAGATTCATTCTAAGTGGGGGAGGTTTGTGACAGCCTGATTTTTGCCCTCTTTTATTTGACAAAGCTTTATTTGAATTTATTTCAAACCTTGGGATTTTTGAATCATTTCATATGGACTTAAAACACTTGGGTACCGTGGACTTTCACCCAAGTGCCTCCTATCCATCTCAAACTATCATATACCTCTGGACCACTCTAATATACTTCATGGAATATTTTTCTTATTTGAAAAATATTCATTTTACCACCCAAAACCCTAGCTAAATTCTTTATGCTCCAAAGCAACCCCTAGTTTTCTGGCTCATAAAATTCTGAGGTAATTCCTAAATATTCTATGGACCCTAAGACACATTCCTAAGCAAAAAGATTGCACTACTTTTTGGAATATTTTTGCTACAGAAAATCTTTTCTATTCTGGACAGAAATGGTAGTTTCTACAGCAACTACCATTTTACTTGATCCACTTCTTCTGAAACTCCTTGTGCATCTTCACCTTAGTAACTCTTGACTAGCCTCCAAAGCACAGCCTCCAACTATTCACCATTTTACCTCAGTAAGCTCTCAAAGTTTTTGTCCAGAAACTTACCAGGCTAGTTACTTTCATTCCACTGCGTTTGGAATTAAACCAACCACCAGTAACTCCCCTATCTACCACGAACAACACGCCAGACACGATTTTTGGCACCAAGTCATCCAGTAGGCAGAGTTCGCATGGTGACCACGCGTGCACACCATGCCATGGCAGTCAGTCGGCGCGCTCTGGATGCCACCGACTGCTCTATAGAGCGCGTGCTTGCTTCTGCGCCTGCCCAAGCACGCCAAACCTCGCCACAATTGTCGTCTTCATCTCCACAGTCCACCTCTGGCGCTCGCCTACGCCGGAGCTCGCCGCGGCGAGCACGGGCGCGGTCCGGCCAAGGCACAGTGTGGTGCGCACTGTGCTCGTCGCCACCCCAGCGTCCCTGCGCTGGCCTGGGAGGAACAAAGTTCCCGTCTAGAACATGTTTCCGGACGACGGTGCACCTTGCCCCACGGTGTGCACCAAATGTCGAGGGTTTAGTGCGACATATGCCAAAGGATGGCTTATCATGCATGGGGACAAGAGAACGTCGCCAGGCTCTGGAAGTGGGATGAGGAAGTACTTGGGACGCCTACGGATCTCACATAGGTTCGGGGTTCTCCATGGAGATAACACCCCCAGTCCTGCTCTGCGTGGTTTCCGCGTCATGACTATCGTCAATATGGTATCTACAAGTTTGATCCTTGAGTTGAGTCGTCTAGAGGAGGAAGAAGGGCAAGGCTAGCTCTCTCTTCTCCTTCTATCTCTCTCTCGACCTCTCGATCGATCGATCTCCCCCTGCATGGGGAAACCTAGGGATTTTATATAGGCCTACCCCCCATGGCTACAATGGTAATTTGGTCGGGTGCGGGTCCTGGCCATCAGCGTCGCTGGACGCCGGCTTCTCCGCCGGCTGCTAGGTCCCGCCGCTTGGTGGGTCCCGCTGGTTGTCGGAGACATGTCCGCTGGGTGGGCCCGCCGGCTGCGGAACAGGGTGACTGCATTCTACTATTGACGTCCTTCTGCTGACGAAGGTGCCACTGAGGAGGGCGTGGCTATAGTACCTCCGCCTAGCAGTCATACAGTGTTGCCACGCCCCATCTTGTCATCTTAATGGAGTCCAGACTTCAAGGGAACGGCAGGCGGCCTGCCTGAAGCTAGCCCGCCCTTACGCTGTGTGCTAAAGGCCGGTCGCATTCTGGTGACCCACAGACGGGTAGGGCCTGCCGCCTGCAGGCCGCACCACCTCCTGATCGTGGGATCATGGCTTCTTCTGACCTGGACGAGGTCATAGGCAACATGGCTACAGTGACACGCCGGCCAAGGGGTGTCCGCACGGTACCCCCGCAATGTAACCACGCTACCCTGGATTTCGGGGTGGCGGGCTCTACTATGGCCATGCCATAGTCTTGTCAAGGATCCCCGGCATGCTCTCTAAGGGGGAAGCGCTGGGCCGTCTGCCGGATGCCGGCTGCTCCGTAACCGCGTATAGATAGTTGGCCGCCTGCCAGCAGCCGGCTCTTTGGGCCTGGCAGCCCTTTGACGCGGCCTGATGCGCAGGCGACCGAAGGGGGCAGTCGTCCTTAATGTCTTGAAATGCTATGGGTGGTCGATGAAGACACCCGTGGTCAATATCTCTGACAGAGGTGCTCGAACACCATGTGGAGGCGTGCTTCACCGAATGTTTCCCTCCGGAGGCCTCAAGGCGTGAGGCACCAAGTGCTCAGGAGTTCATCAGCCAGACCATCGAAGACTCGTAGGTGCCAAGAGCAATGCGGGGTGAGCGCCGCCCGGCGTCCCGGAGTGCAGCTGTCGCCCCAGGCTCGGGCGATGGGCTAGACATCTGTGTCAATGTCCCCGCACTCAACAGGATCGCATCATAGGAGCTCAACAGGCCCTCCCAGGTGGGCCGGTGCAAGGGCCCCCCTCACAGCTACGTTCGCATTCCGTTCGTCCTGCCGAACCAAGCAACACTGCACCAATGCCACTTGCGGGAGGTCCTGGCGACTCACGAGCTCAGGGAACCTTCGGAGCCTTGTGATGCCCGGGAGCCAGACGGTGCGTAAGGAACGGCGTCTACATCCAGCATCTTCAGCTGCACCAACACTACTTCAGCAACTATGCCAAGTGACATTTTCTAGTTTTGTTCAGCTCGGAGCGCCCCTTGGGCTGCATTATTCCCAGGTCGCACGGGCTTGTCCCTGCGGCATGTATCCTTCTACATCTTTAGCTTACTTTGTTGGGGGGCCCCCTTGGGCTGCATCATTCCCAGGGCACTCGAGTCCATCCTCGTGGCATGCATTTAGTTTTTTGACGCTTGGTTTAGCTCATTTCCTCCTACGATTGCCTCACAAGCATCACCTACTCACTCAGCAACTCTAGTGGCTTCCTCCGCTGCCTAACAGGCTCCTGCTCATCTTGCAATGGGGGATGCATACTTCGGCACGATGTTTGTGCTCGGGTCCGTCCCTGCAACGCTGACAAATTCGAGAGATCGAGCTCTGACCCGCGGCCCACATTGCACGCGTCACCTCACCAGGTCCTCGGTGCCTTCGTCTCCCTATGGAATTATCAGAGGCCCGACGATACGCGCGGTTCCAAAGTATGTTGTTTCAAGTCAACCCGTAGGAATCTCAGGAGCACCGCGCCAGGCGACCCTGTCGGTCTACCCTCCACATGTAATTCGCTTGCACGTTAAAGGGGGGCCTCTAAGCATCGAGTCTGAGTGGCTCCTACTAACTCTCCAGCCCTCACCCCCTGGCCTTCACCACGGCACCGCGACCTGCCATACCAGCGGCGGTTGAGCTTCACTCGATGGTCGAGACCCGAGGACGTAGAGCATCAAGAAGGATGAGGGGAGGGGAAGCCGACTTAGATAGCTCGGGCCTATTTGTACGTTAAGGGGGACTCTTGGGCATCGTGACCCAAGGGACTAACTGGCCACGTAGCCCTCACCCCTGGTCTTGTCCTGGTGATCCGGACAAGCCAGCAGCGACTGGAGTACGCATGGGGCCGGGCCCTGCCGACACAGAACACCAGGGCCCAAGTCCAGCATTTCCTTCCCAAGGGTCGTTCGCATGTCAAGGAGGACTCCTGAGCATCGCGACTCAGGAGCCTAGCTGGTCACGTAGCCCCTCACTCCCTGGTCTTGTCCTGGTGATCCGGACAAACTGGTGGTGGCTGAGGTACATGTGGGGCCGGGCTCTGCCGACGCAGAACTCTAGGGCAAACGGGAAGGAAATCACGAAATGTCGGTCACACGGCATCAGAAGCATGCCAGGCGCGCCGCTTAAGGAATCACTTCGCACTCATCAAGATAAGTTGTGCAGCCCATCAGTATGCCGCCATCACTCGAAGAGCTGGATTCATTAGTCACGTATCGGCAATGTCAGCCCCCTTATTTAGCCTCTGGAAGCCGCTTCCACGCCAAGGGGGGACCTCTTGAGCATCGCGCCTCCGAAGCACTTACCGGACCTTGGGCCACTCACCTCCTGGCCTTGACCACGGCATAGCGACCTGGCATACCAACAACGGTTGCAGCTTGCCTTGGGTCTGGGACCTGCCGGCGTAGAGCACCAAGCTACCGAAAAGGGAAAAAGGGGCGGTATTGCTGGAACGGGGCTTGCAAACGAAGTCTATTATCAAGGATAGTAAAGTAGGAGTAAAAGCATTACAAGTTCTTTACATGCCCCCACGGGTTAACCTTGGCTCCTCGCATGGAACGACAAAAAGGGATTTCAGGAGGCCTTAGCTACGGCTACCATCATCGATGCCATCATCAACAGTGGGCCACAAGGGGCCACCTCCGACCTAAGTCAACGCCAGCGACGAGCTCGTGAGGCCGACGCACTTCGGGCATGGCGTGAGCTTGGAGGCTCATAGCTATCATCGCTCGTCTCTAGAGACTCGTCGGCCTCAAGAGAGCTGCTAGACTCCTGGAGTCCGTCGCTGCAGCTGGAAGAACTGGCGGCGGGGTCGATGGCTGGCATGGCGCCCGCCGCTGTGCCTTCCCAATGGCCCCCTCCAGGGACGCACTGCAGGCGGCGTCCCTCCTCGTCGAACACCTTGAAGAGCAGCACGGAGGAGCGGTCGTACTCGAAGTGGATGGCGAGGGTACCCCCCCCCCCCCGCACGACAGAAGCGAGCGACTTGCCCCATCCACCAGGGGAGGCGACCTCAACCTCAACCCCCATCACCGGGGCCCGGCACTCGGCGTGTTGCAACCACGGCTCGAGCGGCCCTGTTGACGGCATCTCTACGAAGTAGGATAGCGGAAAGAGGATCCAGGAGCTAGGGGCATCGCCGCCCACACCACGAACTCGCGCGCAGACAGCCGGGGGGAGGCCGCGCGTGCCAAGGCCTCGTCACTTCAGGCCTCGGAACGGCGCCGTGAGGTTAGAACAGTCTTTTCTTCGGTGGGAGCAATTCTGGCACCTCGCGAGGAGTCTTCCCCTTCTTGGTGGCCGAAGATCGCCAAATCGGCGCCATGGGCGGCTCAGCCAGGCGAGGAGCAAGGAGGAAGAAGAAGAAGAGAGAGGAATGAAGGGAGAAGATGGGCAACTAGGCCTCCGCCAGTCGCCTTATTTATAGCCAGGAGAAGGCCAACCGCCAGCCTCCATAATCGCAGGTAATAATGGTCTTCAGTGCATGCAGGGACTTGTCGAGTCGCGCAGTCGCCGAGGCTGCGTCGTGAAGTGGAGACGCCCACGTACCATCAATTGCCATGCGTCAATCAAGGCCGTAGGCTTTTGGGGCCCGCGGCGCTCTGCACTTGACCCATGGCTTCACCGCGATGCCAAACCCGAGCACGCCATGGGCCTGGGGGCTACTGTCGGTGTTCTGGGAACGACAGTACCCCGACTTGCCTACCTGCGGCCCAGCGCGTGTGCTACCTCTTGAGCTTGCGTTGTACCCTCGAAGAGGAAAGGGAGATGCAGAACAGTAGCATAAGTATATCCCTCAGTTTTTGAGAACCAAGGTATCAATCCAGTAGGAGACCACGCGCCAGTCCCTCGCACCTGCACAAACAAATAAGAACTTCGCAGCCAACGCGATAAGGGGTTGTCAATCCCTTTACGGTCACTTACGATAGTGAGATCTGATAGAGATGATAGATAATATTTTTGGTATTTTTTAGTTTAATAAAACAGCAAATAAACAACGGTGATATAAATTGACGAGAAAGTAATATGATAAAGATAGACCCGGGGGCCATATTTTTCTCTAGTGGCTTCTCTTATGATAGCGGTATTCTATGGCGGGTAAACAAATTACTGTCGAGCAATTGATAGAAAAGCGAATAATTATGAGACTATCTAGGCATGATAATTGTATATAGGCATCACGTCTGAGACAAGTAGACCGACTCCTGCCTGAATCTACTACTATTACTCCACACATCGACCGCTATCCAGCTTGCATCTAGTGTATTAAGTTCAACGAACAGAGTAACGCCTTAAGAAAGATGACATGATGTAGAGGGATAAACTCAAGCAATACGATGAAAACCCCATCCTTTTATCCCCGATGGCAACAATACAATACGTGCCTTGCTGCCCCTACTATCACTGGGAAAGGACATCGCAAGATTGAACCCAAAGCCAAGCACTTCTACCATTGCAAGAACTATAGATCTAGTAGGCCAAACCAAACCAATAATTCGAAGAGACTTGCAAGGATATTATGAGCACAAATAAAAAGTTCAGAGAAAAACCAAATATCTTTCATAGATAACCTTGATCATAAACTCACAATTCATCAGATCTCGGCAAACACACCGCAAAAAGTGATTACATCGAATAGATCGCCTTGAAGATCGAGGAGAACTTTGTATTGAGATCCAGAGAGAGAGAAGAATCCATCTAGATACTAGCTATGGACCCGAAGGTCTGTGGTAAACTACTCACACCTCATGGTGAGGGCAATGATGATGATGAAGGCCTCCGTGATGGATCCCCATCACGGAACAAGCTCCAAGATGGGATCTCCACGGGAACAGAAGCTACGGCGGTGGAATTAGGGTTTTCTCTCTGCGTATGGAGTTTCTGGGGTACGTAGGAATATATAGGAAGAAGAGGGGCACTGGGGGACACAGGGGCTGCCCTCGATGAAGGGGGGCGCGCCATGGGAAGGGGGGAGCACCCCCACCCTCGATGGTGGGCCCCCTGTCCTCTGGCTTGGCCCCGAAGTCTTTCGTGCATGATTTCCTCCAAAAATATCTCCTGCGAAGGTTTCATTCCGTTTGGACTCTGTTTGATATTCCTTTTCTGCAAAACCCTGAAATAGGCAAAAAACAACAATCTAGACCGGGCCTTTGGGTTAGTAGGTTAGTCCCAAAAATGATATAAAAGTGAATGATAAAGCCCATTAAACATCCAAGACTTCATAAATAATAGCATGGAACAATAAAAAATTATAGATACGTTGGAGACGTATCAAGCATCCCCAAGCTTAATTCATGCTCGTGCTCGAGTAGGTAAATGATAAAGAAAGAATTTTTGATGTGGAATGCTAACCAATATAGTTTTTCAATGTAATTCTCTTAATTGTGGCATGAATGTTCAGATCTGAAAGATTCAAGATAAAAGTCTATATTGACATAAGAAATAACAATACTTCAAGCAATACTAACAAAGCAATCACACCTTCTCAAAACACCATGGCTAAAGAAAGTTATCCCTACAAAATCATATAGTGTTGGCTATGCTCCCTTGTTATCACACAAAATATTCATATCATGCACAACCCCGATTTTAGCCAAACATTTGTTTTCATGCTCTATCTTTTCAAACCTTTCAACTTTCACGCAATACATGAGCGTGAGCCATGTATATAGCACTATGGGTGGAATAGAGGTGGTTGTGGAGAATACAAAAAGAGGGAGATAGTCTCACATCGACTAGGCGTATCAACGGGCTATGGAGATGCCCATCAATAGATATCAATGTGAGTGAGGAGGGATTGCCATGCAACGGATGCACTAGAGCTAAATATGAATGAAATCTCAACAAAAGAAACTAGTGGGTGTGCATCCAACTTGCTTGCTCACGAAGACCTAGGGCATTTAAGGAAGCCCATCGTTTTAATATACAAGCCAAGTTCTACAACGAAAATTCCCACTAGTATATGAAAGTGACTAAGCATGAGACTCTCTACAATGAAGAACATGGTGCTACTTTGAAGCACAAGTGTGGAAAAAGATAGTAGCAATTGTCCCTTTTTTCTTTTTCTCTTTTTTTTTCTTTTTTTTCCTTTTTTGGGCCTTTCTTTTTTTCTTTGGCCTTTTTTTTCTTTTTTTTCCTTTTTTTTTGCGGAGGGGCTTTATAGATTCAACCTTTCCTCCCATGGGACAATGCTCTAAAAATGATGATCATCACAGTTTCATTACAACACAAGATTACAACTAGATACTACAACAATGACGTATGACTCTATATGAATGCCTCCGGCAGTGTACCGGTATGTGCAATGAAACAAGAGTGACATGTATGAAATTTACGCATGGTGGCCTTGCCACAAATACGATGTCAACATATGATCATGCAATGGCAATATGACAATATGATGTGTGTCATATAAACGGAACGGTGGAAAGTTGCATGGCAATATATCTTGGAATGGCTATGGAAATGCCATGATAGGTAGGTATGGTGGCTGTTTTGAGGAATAATATGGTGGCTGTTTTGAGGAAGGATATATAGTGGGTTTATGGCACCAGCGAAAGTTGCGCGGTACAAGAGAGGCTAGCAATGGTGGAAGGGTGAGAGTGTGTATAATACATGGACTCAACATTAGTCATAAGAACTCATATACTTATTGGAAAAATCTATGAGTCATCAAAACAAAGCAATCAACGGATGCCCCTAGGGGGGAGGTTGGTACGAGTTAACCATCGCGCGGCCCTGACCTCCACACAAAGGTTGACACTCTACAAATACCTCATGCTTTATCTTAGTCACATAACGGTTCACCATACGTGCATGCTACGGGAATCACCAACCTTAACACAAATATTTCTCAATTTAATAATTACTCCACTACCATGACTCTAATATCACTATCCTCATGTCTCAAAACAATTATCAAGCATCCAACATCCCTTTCTATTCAATGCACTTGATGTGAATTTTTTTACTACATTTACATTGGATGTTTATCATGTGAAGACTAGTTTCTTTAGGCTAAACACTTTACCATGCTGTTTTAATAGACTCTCAAATAGATATAAGTGAAGCATGAGTGTTCAACAATTTCTACAAAATATTACCACCACCGTGCTCTAAAAGATAATAGTGAAGCACTAGAGCAAAAACTATTCAACTCAAAAGATATAAGTGAAGCACATAGAGTGTTCTAATAAATTCTAGGCCATATTTCACTCTCTCAAATAGGTGTGTCCAGCAAGGATGATTGTGGCAAACTAACAAGCAAAGACTCAAATTATACAAGACGCTCCAAGAAAAACACATAGCATGTTGCGAATAAAAATATAGCTCCAAGTATAGTTACCGATGGATGAAGACGAAAGAGGGGATGCCTTCCCGGGGCATCCCCAACCTTAGACTTTTGATTATCTTAAATTTACTTGGGGTGCCATGGGCATCCCCAATCTTAGGCCTTTTTCTACTCCTTGTTCCATAGTCCATCAAAGCAATACTCAAAACTTGAAAACTTCACAACACAAAACTTAGACAAACATTCTCGTGAGCTCCATTAGTAAGAGAAAGCAAACCACCATTCAAAGGTACAGTAAGGAATTCATTCATTGTTTATATTGGTGTTAAACCTACTGTACTCCAAGTTCTATATGGTTCATATCCTCCAATATTAATCATAGATGCATCGGAATAAGCAAACAACACACGAAAAACAGAATCTGTAAAAAACTGAACAGTCTGTAGTAATCTGCTGGGTTCGCCTACTTCTGGAACTCCACAAAATTCAAACTAAATTGGTAAACGTGAGGAATTTGTCTATTAATCATCTGCAAAAAGAATCAACTATAAATCACGCTCCAGTAAAATCTGAAGTCTACTTTAGCGAGCGCTAACGATTCTGTTTTTCACAGCAAGATCAAATAAACTTCACACAAGTCTTACCAAAGGTTCTACTTGGCACAAACACTAAACAAAACATGAAAACACATCTAATCAGAGGCTAGATGCAATATTTATTCCCTAACAGCAACAAAAAAAACATAAAATTGGGTTGCCTCCCAACAAGCGCTATCGTTTTACGCCCCTAGCTAGGCACGATACAAGATAGATCTAGGTGTTGCCATCTTTGGAGGGCAATCCATAAGTGGCTCTCATGATAGATTCATATGGTAATTTGATTTTCTTTCTAGGAAAGTATTCCATGCCTTTCCTTAACGGAAATTGGAATCTAATATTTCCTTCCTTCATATCAATAATTGCACCAATCGTTCTAAGGAAAGGTCTACCAAGAATAATATGACATGAAGGATTGCAATCTATATCAAGAACAATGAAATCTACAGGCACATAATTCCTATTGGCAACAATAAGAACATCATTAATTCTTCCCATAGGTTTATTAATAGTGGAATCCGCAAGATGCAAATTTAAAGAACAATCATCAAACTCATGGAACCCTAGCAAATCACACAAAGTTTTTGGGATAGTGGAAACACTAGCACCCAAATCACACAAAGCATAGCATTCATGATATTTTATTTTTATTTTGATAGTAGGTTCCCATTCATCATAAAGCTTTCTAGGTATAGAAACTTCCAACTCAAGTTTTTCTTCATAAGATTGCATCAAAGCATCAACTATATGTTTAGTGAAAGCTTTATTTTGACTATAAGCATGCGGAGAATTTAGCACGGATTGCATCAAGGAAATACAATTAATCAAATAGCAATTATCATAATTGAATCCTTTGAAATCCAAAGTAGTGGGTTCATCACTATGCAAAGTATTAATCTCTTCAATCCCACTTTTAGCAATTTTAGCATCAAGATCTAAAAACTCCGAATTACTTGGACACCTTAAAGCAGAATCATCTCCAATCCTATTCTCATCAAGATTAATACTAGAAAACAAGGATCTAATAGGAGACACATCAATAACTTTCAGATCTTCATCTTTATTTTCACGATAACTAGAAGAACAATATCTAATATAATCTTCTCTTTTAGCACACATTCTAGCGGTTCTTTCTTTGCATTCATCAATGGAAATTCTCATGGCTTTGAGAGACTCATTGATATCATGCTTAGGTGGGATAGATATAAGTTTCATAGAATCAACATCAAGAGTAATTATATCCACACTTCTAGCCAATTCATCAACCTTAAGCAATTTCTGTTCAAGCATAACACTGAAATTCTTTTGCGAGATCATAAACTTCTTAACACTAGTTTTATATTCAGAAGGCATCTTTCCATAAGAGTTGTTGTAGGAATTACCAAAATTATTAGAGGAATTACTAGGAAAAGGCCTAGGATTAAAATTACCTCTATAAGCATTGTTACCAAAATTATTCCTACCAACAAAATTCACATCCAAAGATTCATTGTTATTCTCAATCAAAGTGGACAAAGGCATATCATTAGGATCAGAAGAAGCACTCTTAGCAGCAAACAATTTCATAAGTTCATCCATCTTTCCACTCAAAACACTAATTTCTTCGATATCAAGCACTTTTTTACTAGTAGATCTTTTGGTGTGCCATTCAGAATAATTAACCATAATATTATCTATGAGTTTGGTAGCTTCTCCCAAGGTAGTTTCCATGAAAGTGCCTCCGGCGGCCGAATCTAAAAGATTTCCAGAAGCAAAATTCAAGCCAGCATAAAAGTTCTGAATAATCATCCATAGATTCAAACCGTGTGTAGGGCAGTTACGTATCATTAATTTCATTCTATCACAAGCTTGTGCAACATGCTCATGATCTAGTTGCTTAAAATTCATAATATCGTTTCTAAGAGAGATGATCTTAGCAGGAGGGAAATACTTAGAGCTAAAAGCATCTATGCACTTATTCCACGAATCAATACTATTTCTAGGCAAAGAGTAAAACCAAGTTTTAGCACGATCTCTTAGTGAAAACGGAAATAACTTCAATTTAACAATATCGTTATCCATATCCATTTTCTTTTGCATATCACACAAATCAACAAAGTTGTTTAGATGGGTAGCGGCATCTTCACTAGGAAGGCCGGAGAATTGATCTTTCATGACAAGATCAACAAAGCAGCATTGATCTCACAAGATTCAACATCGGTAATAGGAGGAATCGGAGTGCTAATAAAATCATTGTTGTTGGTACTAGAGAAGTCACACAATTTGGTATTGTTCTGAGCCATAGTGACAAGCAAGCAATCCAACACACACAAGCAAACAAAAGGCAAACGAACGAGAAACACACGGCGGAAGAAGGGCGAATAAAACGGCAAAGGTGAAGTGGGGGAGAGGAAAACGAGAGGCAAATAAATGTAATGCGAAGGATAAGGGTTTGGGATAGGTACTTGGTATATGACTTTTGCGTAAGTCTCTCCGGCAACGGCACCAGAAATTCTTCTTGCTACCTCTTGAGCTTGCGTTGTATTCCCTCGAAGAGGAAAGGGAGATGCATCACCGTAGCATAAGTATTTCCCTAAGTTTTTGAGAACCAAGGTATCAATCCATTAGGAGACCACGCGCCAGTCCCTCGCACCTGCACAAACAAATAAAAACTTTGTAGCCAACGAGATAATGGGTTGTCAATTCCTTTACGGTCACTTACGATTGTGAGATCTGATAGAGATGATAGATAATATTTTTGGTATTTTTTAGTTTAATAAAACAACAAATAAATAACGGTGATATACATTGACGGGAAAGTAATATGATAAAGATAGACCCAGGGGCCATAGTTTTCTCTTGTGGCTTCTCTCATGATACAGGTAAACAAATTACTGTCGAGCAATTGATAGAAAAGCGAATAATTATGAGACTATCTAGGCATGATCATTGTATATAGGCATCACGTCCGAGACAAGTAGACCGACTCCTGCCTGTGTCTACTACTATTACTCCACACATCGACCGCTATCCAGCATGCATCTAGTGTATTAAGTTCATACGAATAGAGTAATGCCTTAAGAAAGATGACATGATGTAGAGGGATAAACTCAAGCAATATGATGAAAACCCCATCTTTTTGTCCCCAATGGCAACAATACAATACGTGCCTTGCTGCCCCTACTGTCACTGGGAAAGGACACCGCAAGATTGAACCCAAAGCCAAGCACTTCTCCCATTGCAAGAACTATAGATCTAGTAGGCCAAACCAAACCAATAATTCGAAGAGACTTGCAAGGATATTATGAGCACACATAAAAAGTTCAGAGAAGAACCAAATATATTTCATAGATAACCTTGATCATAAACTCACAATTCATCGGAGATCGACAAACACACCGCAAAGAGAGATTACATCGAATAGATCTCCTCGAAGACCGAGGAGAACTTTGTATTGAGATCCAAAGAGAGAGAAGAAGCCATCTAGATACTAGCTATGGACCGACGGTCTGTGGTAAACTACTTACAACTCATGGTGAGGGCGATGATGATGATGATGAAGGCCTCCGTGATGGATCCCCCTCCCGGAACAGGCTCCAAGATGGGATCTCCACGGGAACAGAAGCTACGACGACAGAATTAGGGTTTTCTCTCTACGTATGGAGTTTCTGCGGTACGTAGGTATATATAGGAAGAAGAGGGGCACCGGGGGCCACAGGGGCTGCCCTCGAGGTAGGGGGCGTGCCCTGTGAAGGGGGGCGCGCCCCCACCCTTGAGGGTGGGCCCCCTGTCCTCTGGCTTGGCCCCGAAGTCTTTCGTCTATGATTTCCTCCAAAAATATCTCCTGCGAAGGTTTCATTCCGTTTGGACTCCGTTTGATATTCATTTTCTGCAAAACCCTAAAATAGGCAAAAAAACAGCAATCTGGACTGGTCCTTTGGGTTAGTAGGTTAGTTCCAAAAATGATATAAAAGTGAAATGATAAAGCCCATTAAACATCCAAGACTTCATAAATAATATCATGGAACAATAAAAAATTATAGATAAGTTGGAGACGTATCAGCGTGGCTCATCCAGCGGCCTGGTACGGCCCAACCTCGTCAACAACCACTCAAGACCCTCGGGAGGGGCCGAGCCTCGCAAGGGGCCGAGCCTCGCGAGGCGGGCGACACAAGACCACCCCTGGGGCAGCCTCACTAGGCTAGCTGTGGAGGAGCACATATATCAAGGCAAGGGGCACCTCGTGAGGTCCCCGTGACGTGAGCCATGATGACCAAGGCTAGGTGGACGTCAGCGGGTGCTGGATGCCAGTTTCCTCTTTGGTGCTAAAGGGGCAGGCGATGATGAGGAGTCCCGAGGCATCAGGCAAAGGTTTCCATATCGGTGCAACAAGACCAAGACCACCAGGACGACATAGTGGAGGTCTTCGCAGAGCCCACGACGGCGTCACCACCAGAACCATTGGCAGGTGAAGACCACCTTTTGTCAGCATAGCTTGAACTAGCTGTCCCCCTTGAAATTTGGTCGTTGTGGGATCCCTTCCCGCTCAATATTTTGGAAGAGGACCCAGGCCTCTATAATTAGGTCTAGCCACTACCATATGTGCCAATCTGATCAACAGCCAACTAGACACACACACAAGCAAGCTAGTCCGAGCGCAAGAACACCTCTCCTCAGGAGGTTGTTCTTCCCTTGTACTAGTTCTTCCTCAGCCTATAAGGCAATCCACCACGCCGCACTGGATTAGGGTATTACACAACAACGATAGCCCGTACCAGTATAAACCTTTGTGTCCCTTGTTCTTCGAGTTCAACGAGCTAGGATTATGAATCGGTGTGTAGGCGATCTAGGGAGGAAGGACATATCTTCGTGCGCACCCCAGTGTTTGAACCACAAGGGTTTTGCCGGAACCCGAGATGTAGGCAATGACACGTGGCAAAACCCTTGAGGTTTGAACTCTGGGGTGCGCACAAAGATCTCTCCTTCCGCCCTAGCTCGACTACTCTCCAGTCCCTAGGCCTAGCTCGTCAGATCCAAAGAACAAAGGACACAAAGTTTTGTCGGGACCCCGATCCTAAGTCACACCGGTCTGGCATGTAACACACACTTTGCGGCCTCACGCACGGTATCCCCACGGGTGCCACCTTACCTGGCCCGGGACCGTTTGCGCATTTTGGCTCACGTATATGATAGTGTCGCTAGCATCCATATGATAGAGAACCCGGGCCGACATGACCAGTTATAAACCAAAAGTGGCACTAAATTACCGAGACAGGCATACATGACCCAGCAACAAACGTGTCGGTCATCAACGTATGAACCCAAGTCGTAGCAAGCTACAAGGACTTAAAGGAACAACGCGTGACATTTACCCTAAGGGACAGACACAGGAACGAAGAAGGACACATGCCGGTCAGCCTAAGTGTTCCGGAGCAGTAGCAAGCTACCAAGGCTCAGTGGAAGCACTAGGAGACATTTCCCTGTAAGATAGGCTACCAAGGGTAAACAACTAGGTGTCGGATCCCACCCATACCAAGCATTTCAATAACATACACACAATATGCTCGATATGTGCAAATACAACATGGCATCACAACAAGACTTTATGAAACAAGTATTTATTCATTAGGCTCCGAGGAGCTAGATATTACAAACATGGGTCTCATGACCCAACATTCAGAGCATACAGGCAACAAGCGGAAGCATACATGTCCGAGTACAGACATCTACAAATGAAAAAGGCTGAAGAGCCTGACTATCTACAACACTCGTCCAAGATCGTAGCTGAGGTAACAAGCTACTTGTCGAAGTCCAAGCGGAGCTACTAGAGAGACAGAAGTCTCATCTACAAAACATAAATTAAGCAAACATGAGTACAAAGGTACTCAGCAAGACTTACATCAGATCCTATCATACATGCATTTGTAGCAAGAAGGCATAGTGGGGTTTAGTTGCAGCAAGCCAGCTTTGACTCAGTGGCTATCATGTACTACGATTACTGGTGAGGTGGCGCACACGAGTCCACTAATCACCATCAAATATACCACTATGGATTCATCCTCGTCTGCCTACGAGAAGGCCATCCATAGCACTCACACTTGACTTGAGTATTTTAGAGTATCCACTTTCAGTTGTCTATGTACCACGTAAGCATCCAAGAAGTCCATAACCGTGGACCCGGCTATTCGAATAGATCATGTTAAACCCTGCAGGGCTGTACTTCTTCACACACGCTCTCGCCACTTACCGCCATGTACACCTCGTGTATCTCGGCAACCTTCAAGCGGAAGCCTGGCGAGGGTGTCGGCCACGACCTGACTAACCACACAAGACTCTAGTCCAGGTTAATCGCCTATTCGGGTTCCATCCGTAAGGGAGTCCGGTCGAGGTTTCCATCACGGCCCCAAACGATGTTTACAAGGTTCCCGAGCCCACGATCCGGGTGCCACTCGGTACACCGGGCCATGTGTGCCTAGTCTGTCCCAAGCCCACCCTGTCGGGTGCCACTTGGTAGAGAAATAACACTACCTACAAACACCAGAAACTGGTTGCAACTCTAGGACAGAGATCAAGTTGATTAATAAGCCGAGAAGGGTCGAGTTACCGGAACCCAATGTGTGGTAGTAGCTAGTCATTGGACAACATACACAGAACTCAGTGCTTAAGGACGGTTCCAGTGAGACAACCCACCATGTACTCCTACATGGCCTCTCACCGCTACCTTTACCAAATCGTGTTCACACACTTAACGCTCAGCTTCAGAACATATCACTGCACTCCAATTCATTCCCAATGAACCAGACCTGACACACTCTAAGCAATAGCAAGCAAGGCATGGTAAGAACACAACATGGCTTCAATCAACTCCTACACATGCTAGTGGGTTTCAACTATTTACTGTGGCAATGACAGGTCATGCAGAGGAATGGGTTCAACTACCGCAGCATAAAGTAGCAGTTGAATCGTTGTTGTCCTAATGCAATAACAGGGAGCAGGAGCGAGAGAGTAGGATTGTATCGGAATGAACAAAGGGGTTTGCTTGCCTAGTATAACAACGTGCAGAGCACTGCTCCTCTGACAGGTACTCTGGAACGGTCTCCGGAGCTGGACCTATCGAGAAGAACGGTGCCGACAATCAAACACAAGCATATGCAACAATATGATGCATGAATATGGCATGAAGATATGATGTTGTTTGAGCTAATGCAACTAGCATTTTAATTGGTTGAATTCCATTTGAACCAGCAACTCTAAAATAAGCATTTTTAAATGCCATTTATGTATTTTCATATAAGCAGTAGGTGTAACTTCATTTGTCATGCATGAAAATGGTACAGATGGATAGATTGAATTTTTCTGATAATTTTTCATATATAAATTATTTTCATCTGAGCTACGGTTGATTTTATAAGAATTTTAGGAGTTTTAGCTATTTTCTGAATTAAATAAATCATTTCCAATTTATTTAAAATCCCAAAAACATTTACTGCGTCAGCATGACCTCATGCTGACGTCAGGAGGGTCAAAGGGCTGGTCCAGGTCAAACATGACATGTGGGCCCGGCATGTCAGTGTCACAACTAATTAACAGAGTTAATTAGTGCTAAGCTAAGATCTAATTAAACTGTCAGTGGGGTCTGGGCCCACTAGTCAGTCGCACAGCATCTAACAGTATGTAACTATACCTAACTAAACTAATTAACAGGCACTCGGGCCCACTGTCAGTGACTCTAGGTTGGGTTAGTTAGTCACTATCGACGATGCCACGTCAGCACGCCGGAGTTACTCGCCGGCGACCTCATTCCGCGGCGGTGACTCGCCAGAGAGGGTCGGGTTTCGCGTACCAGGCGGGGTTTTGGGCGCGGTTTGTCCCGTTGGAAAGCTGGCACTCGGCCGCATCCAACGGTGCAAGCTGTTCAACCTGGGGTGGCCGGAAACAGCGCCGGCGGCGAGGTTTGCGGCGGCCGGAGCTCGGGTTGGTGCGGGGTTGGTGCTGCGGCTTGCAAATGAGCTGGTTGTCACGATAGGGTTGCTCTACGGGATGCTGCGAGTGCAATGGGCGCACGCACGGGACCAGAAGGTCACCGGGGCTTCGCCGGCGACGAGCCCGTGCGGCGGCGGCTATGGTAAGCAAGGGGGCGATGGCTAAGGCGACCAAACGGAGGCGGAGTTAGGGGAAACATATCAGGGGCTCACAGTGGTAGCGTAGAGATGGCCAGCGTGCCCGGGGAAGCGACGACGGTGGCGAATCGACGGTGGAGGTCCTCGGTGGCCGGCGGTGAAGAAGGCGATGATGGCGACGATGGAGGACGTCCGGGCTCGATTCCTTCGGCTTGGAGATGGAGAGCGTCATGGCGGACCTCGGGGACAACTCGGGGAGGCGGGGCGGTGGCTGTGGCTGCGGTGGTTGCGATCGGCGGCAACGAGCCCGTGCGGTGGTTGCGTGCGAGAGAGACAGAGGAGGGGAAGGAGGAGTGGACAGGCCAGAGGGGTCGGGGGGTTCCGTGGCCTCTCCAGCCAGCCCCCAGCGTCGGCGGAAGCAGGAGGTGGCTCGGCGTGTGCCAGCGTGCAACGGCCACGCGCCTCTCGCCCTTCTGGCGAGAGGTTGGTGGTGACTGGCTCGGCCAGTGGGTCGGGCCAGCTTTGCCTAGTTGGGCTGCAGGTAAGGCCAGGTAAGCCTTTTCCTTTTTCCTGTTTTTCTTTTTTAATTCTGATATTTGTTTTGATTTTAAAGAAAATCATTTAATTTATTCTGACAATTTTGCAGGGACTAGAAGGAGTAGTCCAAAGCCCCACACAAAATCCAGAATTATTGGACATATATAAAATATATAATATATATATATATATATCCAATGCAAATATTTATTGCATTAATTCCAAAGGCACAAAATAAATATTTATGAGCTCCTAATAATATTGGTTTGATTTTTATCTCTAACCAATATTTTCAGAGAGCAACATGAACATTTTCTTGGCCCTTTTTGGAGCTATTTTTATTTGGGTCATTTTTCAAAAGGGTTTTCTGAGGGTTTCACAAGTCCTCAATTCAAATTCATTTGAAAATTAAATATGATGCAAACATCAAGACTAGCCTAGTGCATACCAGAACTAGGGTTGTGACAACTCGCCCCCACTCGAAAGAATCTCGTCCCGAGATTCAGGAGTCGGCGGAAAGAAGGTGGGGTACTCCAGTCGGAGATGATCTTCTCGCTCCCAAGTAGCTTCTCTCTCGGAATGATGAGACCACTGAACCTTGAGAAACTTGATGTTATGACGTCGAGTGACACGTTCTGCTTGATCCAGAATGCGAACAGGATACTCTCGATATGTGAGGTTATCTTGGAGATCAAGCGTTTCGTGGTCCACTCCGCGGATGGGATCCGAGAAGCAACGCCTGAGTTGAGAGACGTGCAAGACATCATGAACTTGAGAAAGATGTGGGGGTAGTTCCAACTGGTAGGCAACCTCTCCTTGTTTAGAGAGAATGCGAAAAGGGCCAATGTAACGAGGAGCCAACTTGCCCTTGATACCGAAACGATGGGTACCTTTCAAAGGAGTAACCCGAAGGTAAGCTTTGTCGCTAACTTCATAAGCCACTTCCATATGATGACGATCATACTGGCTCTTTTGACGAGATTGAGCTGTTTTCAAATTCTCGCGAATGATGCAAACTTTCTCTTCTCCTTCCTGGATCATATCCGGTCCAAAGAATTGTCTTTCACCGGTTTCCGACCAGTTCAATGGTGTTCGACATCTTCGTCCATAGAGTATCTCGAAAGGAGCTTTCTTGAGACTGGATTGATAGCTATTGTTATAAGAAAACTCGGTGAAAGGAAGACATTTCTCCCAGTCCATACCGAATGAGATAACGCAAGCTCTAAGCATGTCTTCGAGAATTTGGTTGACCCGTTCCCCCTGACCACTTGATTGAGGGTGGAAAGCGGTACTGAAAGAAAGATGGGTGCCCATGGCAGTCTGGAAACTCTCCCAGAAATGAGAAGTGAAAAGACTACCACGGTCTGAACTGATCTCTAGTGGGACACCATGAAGTGACACTATTCGAGAAATATACAAGTCAGCGAGCTGACTAGCGGTGATACTCTCTCGAACAGGTAGGAAGTGAGCCACTTTGGACAGACGATCAATGACTACGAAGATAGCATTATTCTCTCTCTTGGTCCTGGGAAAGCCGGTGATGAAGTCCATACCAACTTTATCCCATTTCCACTCAGGAATTGCTAAAGGCTGAAGGGTGCAAGCAGGTCTTTGATGTTCTGCCATAACGCGACAACAAACGTCACATTTAGCAATGAACTCAACAATTTCTCTCTTCATCCTAGTCCACCAGAACCTCTGGCGTAGGTCCTGATACATCTTAGTACTACTGGGATGAATCATGAGAGGAGATTCATGAGCCTCCTTAAGGATTAGTTGTCGCAGATGTTGCTTCTTGGGAACCACCAAGCGATTCTCAAAGAACACAACACCCCGATCATCCATTGAGAAACATCCACCAATACCCTTGGCAATATTTCTCTTGATCCGGGTAATCCCCATATCATGCTTCTGAGCTTCTATGATATGATCCATAAGAGTATGTTTCGCCACCAAGGTTGAAAGAAATCCGTGAGGAGCAATCTGAAGGTTAAGCTTACATAATTCCTCAAGGAGAAGTGGTTGGCCCTGCTGCAACATGAGATTGTTGCAATATGACTTACGACTTAAAGCATCAGCCATGACATTGGCCTTGCCTGGGGTATAAGTAATCCCTAAGTCGTAATCTGAGATCAACTCCAACCAACGTCTTTGTCTAAGGTCCAAATCTGGCTGGGTGAAGATATACTTGAGACTCTGGTGATCGGTGTAGATCTCGCAACGATTACCAAGAAGGTAATGTCGCCATGTCTTAAGTGCATAGACTACAGCTGCAAGCTCTAGATCGTGTGTAGGATAATTTTCCTCATGTGGATGCAACTGCGAGATGCATAGGCAATCACATGACGATCCTGCATAAGAATGCAACCTAGTCCCTGTCGTGAGGCATCACAATAGATAACAAAGTCCTTCGTGATATCCGGTGGCACTAGTATGGGAGCAGAAGTTAGGCGTCTTTTCAGTTCCTGAAAACTGTGGTCACACTGTGGGGACCACTCAAACTTTTTATCTCTCTTGAGAAGTTCCGTGAGAGGTTTGGCCACTTTAGAGAAGTTTTCAACAAAGCAGCGACAATAGCTGGCTAGACCTAGGAAACTCCTAACTTGTTTAACTGTTTCAGGTGGAGTCCAATCAAGAACGGCCTGAACTCTCTCGGGATTGACAGCAATGCCCTTACCAGAGATTACATGGCCGAGATAGGTCACTTCTGGCAACCAAAATTCACACTTGGAGAACTTGGCATAAGGGCGGTGCTCTCTGAGTTTTTCTAGAACAAGTCTAAGATGTTCGGCATGCTCTTCCTCGTTCTTCGAGTAATTAATAATATCATCGAGGTAAACCACGACGAACTTATCTAAGTACTCCATGAAGATCGAGTTCATCAAGCGGGAGAAAGTGGCTGCAGCATTGGTTAGACCGAAAGACATGACAGTGTACTCGTACTGGCCATAACGAGTGACAGAAGCCGTCTTAGGAATGTCTTCGTTTCTAATCTTGATTTGATGGTAACCTAACCTCAAATCCATCTTGGAGAAGACTGAGGATCCAGCAAGCTGATCATACAGGTCGTTGATCCTGGGGAGCGGATACTTGTTCTTTATCGTGACCAAATTAACGGGACGATAATTTACAACCATCCGTTCCGTGCCATCCTTCTTCTTGACGAAGAGGACGGGACAAGCCCAAGGAGAAGAACTAGGACGGATGAAACCCTTTTGCAAGGACTCATCAAGTTGTTTCTTAAGCTCAGCTAGTTCTAGGGGTGCCATCTTGTAAGGTCTCCTAGAAATTGGAACAGTTCCTGGGATAAGATCTATGACAAACTCTACATCCCTGTCAGGTGGAACACCTGGTAGTTCTTCTGGAAAGACATCCGGAAAGTCTCGGACTACCGGGATATCTTCAAGGTCTGGAAGGGGGCTGGCATTAAGAGAATAGAGTTGACGCTTTGCAACTCTAGTGGAGACAGTGACTATCTTGCCAGATTGATGTGTAAGCTGAACAGACCTAGTGTAACAATCAATCTTGGCATGATGAGCTGTCATCCAGTCCATACCCAAGATGATGTTAATATCCGAAGACTTGAGGGCTATAAGTGAGGCAAGGAATACAAGTCTGTCAACAAGGATTCCATTACCATGGCTTATTCTGGTAGTTTGCCATCTAGATCCTGGGGTTTGGATTTCAAGCGGAGTTGGCATATCACAAAATGACATGTCGTGCAAACGGGCATAGCCTTCAGAAATGAAGGAGTGAGATGCTCTGGTATCGAGCAGAACCGAAGCCGGATGGCAATTTACAAGGAGTGTACCAAGAACGACGTTTGGATCATCATGAGCGTCTTTAGCTGAGACGTGATGCACACGTCCATGTTTAGTGGTAGCCGAATTGGCATTGATCGTCTTGCGTGGTGGCTTACTACGAAGAATGGACTTCTCGGGCTGGGGTGGAGCAAGACTAGCCTGAGAACAGTCACGTGCATAGTGTCCTGGCTTTCCGCATGTGAAGCAAGTCCCTGAGATAGGTCGTGGACCCGCATTGACATGCGGTTTACCAATGGGCTTGGGTGGAGCATAAGACTGAGCTGGATGAGGCACCTCATAAGATGGCCTCGGAGAATATCTGGGTGGAAGAGCGGAGTTTGGAACCCAAATCCGGCGCTTCTGGGAACTAGTGCCGGAGCAAGATCCCAAATCACGGGTGTGCTTACGACACTCATCGTAAGTGAGCTGAGCGGTCTCTGCATTGATGGCCTTGTTCACCAGAGCCTGGAATATATGGGAATGATGCAAGCGAAGATCACGACGCATCTTTGGGTTGAGACCCTTCCGGAACCTAGCCTGCTTCTTGGCGTCCGTGGACACTTCTTCTATAGCATAGCGGGCGAGGTTCTCAAACTCTCTACTATAAGCATCAACAGCCATCTTAGCCTGGGTAAGACTACATAACTCTTATCTCTTGCGAACGATGAGAGCTTGAGGAATATGATGCTCGCGAAAAGCCTCAGTGAAATCTCTCCAGGTAGGAAACTGGCCAGCTGGAATCATGGCCTCATAGTTCTGCCACCAAAGACTAGCAGGACCTTCCAGGTGATATGTGGCATAGATGACCTTGTCCTCTTCAGCTACGTTCGCAGAATGCAGCTTGTGAGTGATACTACGGAGCCAGTCATCTACATCGAGCGGCTCAATGGGATGATGGAAGGTGGGTGGTTTCAAACGAATGAAGTCATGGATGGTTGCTGACTCTTTGCATTGATGTGTGGTGTTCTCCTCAATACGTGCCAACAAGCGGTTAGACTCTCGCTTGTTTCTCTCCCTCTCTAACATTAACCCTGCCAACGAAGGCTGGTCGGGAGGATCCCCCTCATCCCTACCACCTCCGTGGTTCTTTCTTCGAGAAACTGAACCTCGGGTAACTAACGACATCCTGAGAAATGAAACCAAGGACGGAATCAGCATCAACCAGGCTGTAGAAGGTAGGACAAGAAATGGGTATCTCTCGAACTACTAGGATAATTCCGGCAGCATAACGGCAGTAAAATGCTCAGAATGAGACATCCTGCTAACAAAGGGTAGTACAACAACTCAACATCATCACTCAAGGTTCTGTGATAGTACTAAACAAACTACACCGGAAGAACTTGAAAACAAGAGTAGGACTCTGATGAACCAATCCTATGGAACTACGGAGTAGTAACTCGTGATCCTAATAACTGGATAAGAAGCCTACTTCCTTAACCCCGTAGGAAAGCTAGGATGACTCAGATCAGAAGACATGAGGTATAAGGAGTAAAAAGAGCCTTACGTTCCCTTCCACAATCAATTCCCTTATATAACTAAAGAATTTCTAGACTCAACTTCGACCAGTTTGGCTTGGTAATCCTATAGGCAGTTAGGCTCTAATACCAAAGCTGTCGGGACCCTGATCCTAAGTCACACCGGTCTAGCATGTAACACACCATATCACTTTGCGGCCTCATGCACGGTATCCCCACGGGTGCCACCTTACCTGGCCCGAGACCGTTTGCGCATTTTGGCTCACGTATATGATAGTGTCGCTAGCATCCATATGACAGAGAACCCGGGCCGACATGACCAGTTATAAACCAAAAGTGGCACTAAATTACAGAGACAGGCATACATGACCCAGCAATGAACGTGTCGGTCATCAACGTATGAACCCAAGTCGTAGAAAGCTACAAGGACTTAAAGGAACAACGCGTGACATTTCCCCTAAGGGACAGACACAGGAACGAAGAAGGACACATGCCGGTCAGCCTAAGTGTTCCGGAGCAGTAGCAAGCTACCAAGGCTCAGTGGAAGCACTAGGAGACATTTCCCTGTAAGATAGGCTACCAAGGGTAAACAACTAGGTGTCGGCTCCCACACATACCAAGCATTTCAATAACATACACATAATATGCTCGATATGTGCAAATACAACATGGCATCACAACAAGACTTTATGAAACAAGTATTTATTCATTAGGCTCCGAGGAGCCAGATATTACAAACATGGGTCTCATGACCCAACATTCAGAGCATACAAGCAACAAGCGGAAGCATACATGTCTGAGTACAGACATCTACAAATGAAAAAGGATGAAGAGCCTGACTATCTACAACACTCGTCCAAGATCGTAGCTGAGGTAACAAGCTACTTGTCGAAGTCCAAGCGGAACTACTAGAGAGACATAAGTCTCATCTGCAAAACATAAATTAAGCAAACATGAGTGCAAAGGTACTCAGCAAGACTTACATCAGATCCTATCAAACATGCATTTGTATCAAGAAGGCATAGTGGGGTTTAGTTGCAGCAAGCCAGCTTTGACTCAGTGGCTATCATGTACTACGATTGCTGGTAACTTTGAGGTGGCGCACACGAGTCCACTAATCACCATCAAATACACCACTATGGATTCATCCCTGTCTCCCTACGAGAAGGCCATCCATAGAACTCACACTTGTCTTAAGTATTTTAGAGTATCCACTTTCAGTTGTCTATGTACCACGTAAGCATCCAAGAAGTCCATAACCATGGACCCGGCTATTCGAATAGATCATGTTAAACCCTGCAGGGGTGTACTTCTTCACACACGCTCTCGCCACTTACCGCCATGTACACGTCGTGTATCTCGGCAACCTTCAAGCGGAAGCCTGGCGAGGGTGTCGGCCACGACCTGACTAACCACACAAGACTCTAGTCCAGGTTAATCGCCTATTCGGGTTCCATCCGTAAGGGAGTCCAGTCGAGGTTTCCATCACGGCCCCAAACGATGTGTACAAGGTTCTCGAGCCAACCATCCGGGTGCCACTCGGTACACCGGGCCACGTGTGCCTAGTCTGTCCCAAGCCCACCCTGTCGGGTGCCACTTGGTAGAGAAAAGACACTACCTACAAACACTAGAAACTGGTTGTGACTCTAGGACAGAGATCAAGTTGATTAATAAGCCCAGAACGGTCGAGTTACCGGAACCCAATGTGTGGTAGTAGCTAGTCATTGGACAACATACACAGAACTCAGTGCTTAAGGACGGTTCCAGTGAGACAACCAACCATGGACTCCTACATGGCCTCTCACCGCTACCTTTACCAAATCGTGTTCACACACTTAACGCTCAGCTTCAGAACATATCACTGCACTCCAACTCATTCCCAATGAACCAGACCTGACACACTCGAAGCAATAGCAAGCAAGGCATGGTAAGAATACAACATGGCTTCAATCAACTCCTACACATGCTAGTGGGTTTCAACTATTTACTGTGGCAATGACAGGTCATGCAGAGGAATGGGTTCAACTACCACAGCATAAAGTAGCAATTGAATAGTTGTTGTCCTAATGCAATAACAGGGAGCAGGAGCGAGAGAGTAGGATTGTATCGGAATGAACAAAGAGGTTTGCTTGCCTGATATAACAACGTGCAGAGCACTGCTCTTCTGACAGGTACTCTGGAACGGTCTCCGGAGCTGGACCTATCGAGAAGAATGGTGCCGACAATCAAACACAAGCATATGGAACAATATGATGCATGAATATGGCATGAAGATATGATGTTGTTTGAGCTAATGCAACTAGCATTTTAATTGGTTGAATTCCATTTGAACCACGGGTTCAAATGCAACTCTAAAATAAGCATTTTTAAATGCCATTTATGTGTTTTCATATAAACAGTAGGTATAACTTCATTTGTCATGCATGAAAATGGTACAAATGGATAGATTGAATTTTTCTGATAATTTTTCATATATAACTTATTTTCATCTGAGCTATGGTTGATTTTATAAGAATTTTAGGAGTTTTAGTTATTTTCTCAATTAAATAAATCATTTCTGATTTAATTAAAATCCCAGAAACATTTACTGCGTCAGCATGACCTCATGCTGACGTCAGGAGGGTCAAAGGGCTGGTCCAGGTCAAACATGACATGTGGGCCCGGCATGTCAGTGTCACAACTAATTAACAGAGTTAATTAGTGCTAAGCTAAGAGCTAATTAAATTGTCATTGGGGTCTGGGCCCACTAGTCTGTCACACCCTGCATTTTGTAACATGTTATTGTACCTTTGAAGCATGAAAATTTGGACCAGCAAACTTTTTAGCATCATTTGGCTTTTATTTGGAATTGAGTTTTCTTCATGTGCTTTTTCTTGTGCTCATTAAAGTCAACTATGACCTCTTGTAGAATTCATCTCCATACTCAAAACTTCTGCCCAATGATCAAGCCAAGTGTTATATAACATTATAGTATTTTCTTACAAAAATTAATTTGGCCAAAAGGTATTTTATAAATTTAGTTTTCCAAAAACCCCTGAATTGAGATTTGCACTGCAAGTACTTGATTTAGGGTGAGAAAATTATTTCAAAAGGTTTATTTAAGACCTAGTAGTCATAGGACTCCCAGAAACCACAAAGGTATAATTTTAAAAGTTATTTTCCTATTTTATTTAAAAGCTTTTTCTTAAGGCCAGAAATGGTCTTTAATAGGGGAAAATTATTTAACTGCTTCAAAAATATTTGCCAAACTTCAGAGAGACTCAGAGGACATATATTGTCCATATATAAGAGTTTCAACACTTGGTCATGTTCAAAATGATGGGCTAAACCCTCTAAAACCCTTTCTGGATATTTCAAGCTTTTGAAATATTTACAAAGGAAATATTCTCCAAAAATTCCAGGGAAATTCTATCATGTCATATATGACATATTTGATGATCTTGCCAAGTCCCATGCCTTGGGAAGCAAGAAAACATCCTCAAACCCCTTCATAACCATCCTGTCCATATTTGAAGTTTGAGCAACTTTACATTGCCAAACTTGTCCAAATACTCTCAAACTTGGTGCACATGCTATAATGGCCTAATAAGGCATCTAGACCAAATGGCACAAGAATTGGAATAGAGCAACTTGATCAGATCACCCTAAAACCCTTTCTGTTCAAATGCAAATTTGAACAACTTTACATTACCAACTTTTTATCTGGAGCTTCAAACTTTGTGGGCATGATCAATACCCCAAATAATGATGCTACACCAAGTGGTGCATCAAGGGGAGATGATTAGCTTGACTCAAACAAGATGAAGCTGTTTTTGTTGATTTCTAGGGTTCACCAAAGTTACATTGGCTAGTTTCTTCAAATGAGCCCAAATTTGGTGAAGCACCCTATTTTCTTATGTTTTTCAACCCTGTTAAGTGCCATGTCAAGTGGAGGTCATTTGCTTGACCAAACACTGATCAAACACCTTCTGGCTTTTTACTAAAACCTCCAACTTGATCACTTTTACTCTTCTCCATGGCCTCAACTTTTTACCACATGGTCATTGAGTTACTAGCTACCTCCCGTAACTTCCGCAGCACCCCAGCTCCATGATTGAGGGGTGAGAACCCTGTTTTACCTTGCTGGACAGCAGGTTTTCACCAAGTCACCAGCATCCTCCCTCTCTCTCAGCATCTCCAGGGCATCCAAGGCCGCAGGCCATTTTTTTACTCCTCCCTCAACCTTCTAGACACTCTTGGACACGTTGGTTTTGAGCAGAACGGCGAGAGCGCGATGATGCCAGTAATACGCACGCTCTGGAGCGCGCTACAGTGCACCTCCGCACGGTGGCTCCAGCCAATCAGCCTCCCCCGACAGCCTCGGGCCTCCCCTTTGCGCCAGTCGATGCCTCTCGACGTCCGCAACCTCCCCGGCGCTGTCCCCCCTCCTCTTGCGCCCTCCAGTGGCCGTCGTCGCACGCGCGCTGGCCGCCCGCAACGGCCACTCTGCTGCCTCGCACGCGCGCACGCTCCAGAAGCTCCCCCGCTCCTCCTCTCACCTCTACTGGACGTGGAGCTCGTCCAGGAACTCCGTGGACTCATCCCCTTGGCCTCCCGTGCGCTGTAGCCTCGAGGAGATCGCCAGCGCACTGGACTGCGGGCCTCCGTCGACCTCCTATAAATAGCCCCTCCCGAGCCTCTCCAGCAGCATCAGCAACCTCACCTCACTCCACTGAGTCCCCCAGCACCATCCACTCCTCCCCAGGAAGTCCCAGTGCTCGGGATCGACCGGAGCTCCGCCGCGTCGGGCCGCCGGTGATCCCGCAGTACGAGCCACCCCTGCCCTTCCTTTCGCCCGATCTAGAACCGCCGTGCTCCGCTGACCATTTCCCCCCTGTTTCCCCCTCCGTTTGCAGTCGGAAACGACCGGAGCAACAACCTCCCGACGAGCTTCCGCCGTCCCATCTCGCCGCCGGCGAACCTGACCTCCCCGGCGTGCCGCACCACCACCCCTACAACCGCCACTCAACGCTGGACCAATTCCCACCCTCCGTTGCCGTCGCCGTGGCCGGAAACCTCGTCGGTGAGCTCGCCGTCGCCGTGGCCGCAAGGTTGGAGATGACAGGCGGGCCCCACCTGTCATCCCCACACCTCTCTCCCCCTCCTCTCTGCCACTGACACACGGGCCCCGCCCGTCAGGTTCAAAAACCTGACGTGCGCGCGTAGGCACCCGTGCGGCTGGGCTGGTCTGCCTGGGCCGTGCACTGTGGCCTTCTCTGGCCCAGTGCACAGGACACATTTTTCTTTTTCTTTTTCTGTAAATGTTTTAAATATTTCTACAGAAAAGAATAATGGTCCAAATAAAATAATTCCAACTCCTAAAATCTTGTAATATTCCAACCTATTTAATGGTACCACTTTCACTCAAATCCATGAAACTTTTCTGTTCTGTTCAAATTTAAATTCAAATTTGAGTAGTAAAACCCCTGTTCTAAAATCAATATATTCCATTCTGTTACTCCAAAACTCCAACTAAGATTTTTTCCCCACCTTAGTAATCCCTCTAGTATTTTACAAAAATGAGTTGACATTTTTCTGAGCACTTTGATTTTTCTGTTTTGTTTGTATTCTTATTTTCCCGTGGTTATTATGCGACGTATAGATCCCGTATTTGACGAAGTTGCTGTGGAAGGAGAAGGAGAAGGATTTGAGGACTTTGAAGACCAAGCCAATCCAGGCAAGCAGCCCTTTGACCATGATACACTTGTTCTCGGAACCCGTTTGTTTCCGATGCATGATGATAGGGTTACGATGGTGACCTAGATGAACCACCACATGATGCATGCTTTATTGGTGATCTTACTATGTACTAGATGACATGCAAATAGATGGTCATGATGCTTAAATAATGCATGTGTGATTTGAACCTTCGTAGTTGAAAGCATTTGCATGAACCCATCGGGTGCCCCTAATGCCCGAGGGTGATGATGTGTTAGACATCACTTGAGAAAGAAGTGATGTGCCGGTAAAATCATGAGCATGGTGAAATGATGGATTAGATTTATGTGTGACTACCGTCCCAACCAAACATGTGCAACCACACTACCCCTTATGGGACGGGGCTTTATTGATTACTTAGTTCGATACTAGCATGGTGCCCGCATTACTAGTGACGGGAAGACTTGAGGTGTTTTCCGGGACGGGGTCGTGCTTGGATAGACGACCATGACTGTTTTCACAGGGCACCGGACACACCGTTGGTCCCTTCGGGTACGTGTGACATTGAAATTAGGGCAAGTCCCGTGATCTATTGTTGTACCCGAGGGCCGTGTATCAACGAGTGGACTCTATGTTTGTGTCGTCTAAGGAAAGGTAATGACCGGGTGCTTACCCCGGGTACTTGAGGTACCGCGGGTCGTGGATGACACGGAAGTTCCCCGGATCTTGTGGGTAAAGTGCGCAACCTCTGCAGAGTGTCAAACTATTCGAATAGCCGTGTCCACGGTCATGGACAGTTGGGTGGTGCTACTTAAACTATGTCCAGAATTTTACTTCATCGGTGATAGTTTGTGTGTGATGAGTCAAGATGGTGACTTGACTCGATGAGTTGGATCATATCCATGTTGATATTGGTAACCTGTCTTCGAGGTTACGCGAGGTTATTGATGCATAAGCTTGATGGTAGAATATTTATTCTAGCCTTTTGCTAGATTGTTCATTATTGTTCCATTGCATTGTTACTTTGAACCACATCATGGGTTGCTTGCGAGTACATTCAAAGTACTCATTGGCTTGCCACTGGTTATTTAATTGGCCAGGCCTGGAAGAACAGGAATATGAGGAAGAGTTCTTTGGAGACGAACATGCGAACTAGGACGCTATCCCAGTCAGAATGCCTGTAGGGTTAAGGCAGATGGCATGGGTTCTACCCGTTATCGAAGACTTCCGCTATTTGAGTTATTTGCTATTCAGCCCGTGAGGCTCTATCTATGTAAGACTTGGCCATAATGGCCTTAAATTCGTGTAAGACTATTTGTATGGATGTAAGACTCCGGTTATTTCAGCTTCTGTGTGTTCAGTGAGCATTGATCTCTGGGATCACTGTACACGTGCATTCTGTGATCTCGACTTCTAAGTCGGGGTCCCCACAGAGCTGGTATCAGAGCCATCCTGACTGTAGGAAGCCTTAGTTAGCATGGGCGTTAGTTAGATGAGACCCCTTTTTCAAAAACCTTCTGAACCTCTCTTCTTTTCTAAACCTGGGATTTCATCAGCTAATTAACCCCTCCTATTCCACCTTTGTAGATGGCCGCTGTTCCCGAAGAGCACCTGACCACTGGGTTTTTCTTACTTCTCGAGGATAGCCTCCAAGAGTGTCAGTTCCACTGAGCACCCATCCACACCTACCTTGAGCATTGGGTGAGCGATACTGAGGTGGAGTACCATGTGGAAGTGATCGTGAAGGCAAACGATCCTCCCACAAGTTGGTTCTTCGAGGGACCCTAGATGGCAACACTACCACTCGCTGTCGAGACTGCTGCACTCAAGGCATTAACCCGTCTCCGCGAGCTTCTTTCGGAGATGGCAGCCAAGATGACAACTCGCTTCTTACCTTACCGGAAGGAAGGTGAAGAAGAAAGCAGCGCACTAGCCCCTCCACTGAAGGAAGGACTCTCGCTTCGGTTCCAGACCTACTTCAGTCTAGGTGCCGACAGCTTGGCACAAGACTTGGCCTCGGAATCAATGAAGCTTCGAGAAGAACTTCACAAGACCAAGGCACTTCTTAGTCGAGCTCAAGAGAAGGCAAATAGGATCAAGAAGGAGGGAGCACCTTCTGGACAATCCGCTATCGCATATCGAGGCGGAAGGCCCTCCGAGGATGTGTCTTCCAAGAATGAAGAACCACCTCGGCGACGCCGGATGACAGCAAGGGAATATCGCAAGCTTTTGCCTGCACCACCGATGAAGCACCGTCGTATCCAACTCCTCCACTCCCCCACACCCTCAAGTGACAAGGGGGCCCAGACAGATGAAGACAAGGAGGAAGACCCAGAAGAGCCGGAATACGCGACCGACCATTCCGCCGCTTAGGCATTATTCGCTACTCGGATATGCCAGTTGTAACCTCTACGGTAGGATAGGTCGTGTAACACCTATGCGCAGTCGAGTCCTTGTATGGTTCATATGAAACCATCTAGTGTTTGCTTTTGTTGTGTCTGGATGTATGTCGTATTCTTCCTTCGGGAATGTGTAAATGACTACATCACCCATTTGGATTTTAATGAATGTGTTTTGGCCTTTCGGCCCTTGCATGATTTGATTTAGTGTCACACCCACCCCCTTACTAGGCTCCCATCTATCTTGCTTTCCCTCTTCCGAGTCATGAGACCTTTTACCGCTCCAACAGGATGCCTGTTGTAACTCGTACTGGTACCTCTACCCAGCAGCCCGAAGCCGGAGCATCCGCTCAGCCAGAGGCAGGCCGCGACCCAACTAACGACCAAGCTCCACCACCACCACCTCCTCCAAGCATGGACATGGCTCAGCTTCTCCAAGCTTTCCGAGAGGAACGCCAAGCCAACACTGCAGCTCTTCAGCTGATTGCTCAAGCTGTCACCAACAACCGCCAGCCGGCGGGGAATGGCAATGGACGTTCCACGTTGGCAGAGTTCAAGAAGCATGCACCGCCAACCTTCATCGAGACTGCAGAACCCCTGGATGCAGACAACTGGGTCCGTTCCATTGAGGACATACTGGAACTTGTCAGATGCACCGAAGACCGCGAGAAGGTGGCTTATGCAGCCCATTGCCTCGGGGGACTGCTAGAGCTTGGTGGGATGGATTCAAGGTCATGCATGCTGAACAAGACATCACTTGGGTTATCTTCAAGACGGAATTCCGCAAGGCCCACATTCCTTCCGGAATCATGGCTATCAAAAAGCGCGAGTTCCGATCCTTGAAGCAAGGAAGTGGCACTGTCAAGGAGTACATGCAGAAGTTCAGTGTTCTGTCAAGGTATGCCCCTGAAGATGTCAGCACTGATGCTGCCAAAAGGGAGCGCTTCATGGAAGGCCTCAATCAGACTCTGCAATACTCGCTTGTCTTGTGCGACTGCCCGTCTTTCCCTGACCTGGTGAACAAGGCACTTATGCTTGAAGACAAGCGGCGTGCTTTGGAAGACACTCGCAAGCGCAAGTTGGTCAATAAGGGAAGTTCCAGCAACCAGAAGCCTCGTCCGTGGCAGTCAGCCCCGGCCAAGCCAACCTATCAGCAGCCAAGAGCTCCTGCACCTCGTGCCAACCCTGAGCCTCAGCAGTATGCCAACCCCCGGCCAGCTTTCAACCCCAATACCAGTGGTGGCAACAAGATCAGTCCAAACCAGTCACTTGCTTTGGATGTGGTCAGCCCGGACACATCTCAAGGGTGTGCCCCAACAAGAAGCCTGATGCCCCGCGCCCCAATGCGCAGAACCAGGGACAAGGCCGTGGAATGCCACCAAGGAACCCAGCTCCTCGCAATCCACCTAACCATGGGAAGGGGCGTGTGAATCACGTCACTGCTGAAGAAGCCCAGGAAGACCCGGACGTCGTGCTGGGTACGTTCCTTGTCAACTCAGCACCTGCAACTGTCTTGTTTGATTCTGGAGCAACACATTCATTTGTCACTCAAAGATTTGCATTAAAAAGTGGCATGACCCCTACACCCCTGAATAACCCTATGGTGGTACAAACCCCCGGAGCCGAGATGAGAGCCAAGATAGGCTGTAAAGGAGTCGGTATTACCATTAACGGTGTAGACTTCCTAGCAGACCTTATCATCCTGAGATCGCAAGGCTTGGATGTGATCTTAGGGATGGATTGGCTCAGTAAGCACCAAGGCTTGTTAGACTATGCCAATCGGACAGTCACTGTGACCAATGACCAAGGAGTCGAAGTCAAGTTTGCTTCCAACTCCTCTTCCGCTCAAGCCCCTAAAGTCAACTGTCTGTCTGAAGTTGGGCTAGATCAAGTACTGGTGGTATGTGAGTATCCTGATGTCTTTCCGGATGAACTACCGGGAGTGCCCCCTGACCGTGAAATTGAGTTCATCATCGAGCTCGTGCCCAGAGCAGGACCCATCTATAAGAAGCCTTATAGAATGGGGACGGAAGAATTAACCGAGTTGAAGAAGCAGCTGGAAGAGCAGCTAAGGAAGGGATTTATCCGCCCAAGTGCCTCCCCTTGGGGATCCCCTGTTCTGTTTGTGGCAAAGAGGGACGGTACCATCCGCTTATGCATTGACTATCGTTCCCTCAATGAAGTTACAATCAAGAACAAGTATCCACTTCCCAAGATCGAAGATCTGTTTGATCAGCTCAGCGGAGCCAAGGTGTTCTCCAAGATCGACCTCAGATCTGGGAATTACCAGCTGAAGATCAGACCCCAAGATATTCCGAAGACGGCATTCGTAACCAGATATGGCCTGTACGAGTGCACGGTCATGTCTTTTGGGTTAACCAATGCCCCAACTTACTTCATGTATCTCATGAATAAAGTCTTCATGGAATATTTGGACAAGTTTGTTGTTGTCTTCATTGATGACATTCTTGTGTTCTCGAAGTCGGAGGAAGAGCACGAGCAGCATCTGAGGATGGTCCTAGACAAGCTTCGTGAGCACCAACTGTGTGCCAAATTCAGCAAGTGTGAGTTCTGGCTGCATAAAGTTGGATTCTTAGGTCATGTCTTAACCGAGGAAGGATTATCTGTTGATCCTGCAAAGATCAAAGCTGTGACCCAATGGCAATCTCCAACGACCGTCAAGGAAGTTAGAAGCTTCCTCGGACTAGCAGGCTATTACCGCAATTTCGTGGAAGGATTCTCTAGCATTGCACGACAAATGACTCAGCTCCTCAAGAAGGACAAGAAGTTCGAGTGGACGCCAAAATGCGAAGAGAGCTTCCAAGAGCTCAAGAAGAGATTGACTACCGCCCCAATTTTGGCAACACCTGATATTCACAAGGAGTTCGTGATATATTGTGATGCCTCTCGAACCGGATTGGGAAGTGTTCTGATGCAAGAAGGCCGCGTCATAGCATACCTCTCCAGGCAGCTACGACCCCATGAGGAGAACTAAGCTACTCACGATCTTGAGCTAGCGGCAGTAGTTCATGCCTTGAAGACATGGCGGCATTACCTCCTAGGGAAACGGTGTGAGATTTACACAGACCAAAAAAGTCTGAAGTACATTTTCACCCAAAAGGAATTGAACATGAGGCAGCGGAGATGGTTGGAACTCATCAAAGACTATGACCTCAGTGTTCAGTATCACCCTGGGAAGGCTAACGTGGTGGCCGATGCCTTAAGTAGGAAGGCTTGGTCTTTGAATGCCGTTATTAAAGAAAGGCAGCCAGCCTTGTTTAAGGAGTTCGAACAATTCAGTTTGGAATTGGTCACCCCTGGATTTCTGGATCATTTGGAAGTCAGACCGACCCTGATGGACGACGTCAAGAAGGCACAAGATGGACACGCAAGCATCGAAGGCATCAAGAAGAAGATGAAGCTGGGCAAGGCCCCAGGATTCTCCGAAGACGAGCACGGGATTATTTGGTACAAAGGTCGCATCTGCGTACCAAACGACACCGAGCTGAAGACGCTGATTCTGCAAGAAGCCCACGACACTCCGTATTCCATCCACCCCGGAGGAACCAAGATGTACCAAGACTTGAAGACACGATTCTGGTGGCACGGGATGAAAAGAGAGATTGCAACCTATGTTGCAAAGTGTGATGTGTGCCAAAGGTTCAAGGCTGAATATCAGCGACCTGCTGGATTGCTTCAACCACTCAAGGTTCCTGAGTGGAAGTGGGATAAAGTCGGAATGGACTTCATCACTAGATTACCAAGGTCGAATAGAGGACATGACTCTATCTGGGTCATAGTCGATCATTTGACCAAGGTGGCCCATTTCATTCCTGTCAAGACCACTTATGATGGCAACCGGCTGGCAGCTCTCTACATCGACCGAATCGTAAGTCTTCACGGTGTTCCCAAGAAGATTGTGTCAGATCGAGGAACCCAGTTCACCTCAAGGTTCTGGAAGAAGTTCCAAGAAGCCTTGGGAACCAAGTTGTCTTTCAACACAGCTTTCCACCCACAGACCGGAGGTCAAATAGAGCGAGTTAATCAGATTCTCGAAGACATGCTCCGAGCCTGTGTCCTGGCATATGGAGCCAAGTGGGAAGATTGTCTCCCTTTTGCCGAGTTCTCCTATAACAATAGTTACCAGTCGAGCCTTCAGATGGCACCATTTGAGGTGTTGTACGGACGCAGGTGCCGCACACCCCTCAACTGGTCAGAGACTGGAGAAGGACTAGTCTTTGGACCGGATGTTCTCCGCGCAGCAGAAGAGCAAGTCCAACTAGTCAGAGAGCGATTAAAGGCAGCCAAGTCAAGGCAGAAGAGTTATGCTGACACTCACCGTCGGGACATGAGTTTCCATGTCGGGGACCATGTGTACCTGCGGGTAACTCCTCTGAAGGGAACCAAGCGTTTCCACGTCAAGGGGAAGCTCGCACCAAGGTTCATTGGACCCTTTGAGATCACCGCACGACGAGGAGAAGTGGCTTACCAGTTGGAACTACCACCTGAGCTATCCGATGTGCACAATGTATTCCATGTGTCACAACTCCGGAAATGTCTCCAAGTTCCAGACAAGCCCGATCTCTACAAGGATGTGGATCACCAAGCCATTGATCTGCAACCTGATTTGACCTACCGCGAGAAGCCTATTCGTATTCTGGACGAATCAGAACGACGGACGCGAAGCCGTGCCATCAAGTATTTCAAGGTCCAGTGGGGCAACCACACCGAAGCAGAAGCAACCTGGGAACGAGAAGACTATCTTAGATCCGAGTTTCCAGACCTCTTTTAAGACCTAGTTTAGGAATCTCGGGGACGAGATTCTTGTAAAGGGGGTAGGTCTGTCACACCCTGCATTTTGTAACATGTTATTGTACCTTTGAAGCATGAAAATTTGGACCAGCAAAATTTTTTAGCATCATTTGGCTTTTATTTGGAATTGAGTTTTCTTCATGTGCTTTTTCTTGTGCTCATTAAAGTCAACTATGACCTCTTGTAGAATTCATCTCCATACTCAAAACTTCTGCCCAATGATCATGCCAAGTGTTATATAACAGTATAGTATTTTCTTACAAAAATTAATTTGGCCAAAAGGTATTTTATAAATTTAGTTTTCCAAAAACCCCTGAATTGAGATTTGCACTGCAAGTACTTGATTTAGGGTGAGAAAATTATTTCAAAAGGTTTATTTAAGACCTAGTAGTCATAGGACTCCCAGAAACCACAAAGGTATAATTTTAAAAGTTATTTTCCTATTTTATTTAAAAGCTTTTTCTTAAGGCCAGAAATGGTCTTTAATAGGGGAAAATTATTTAACTGCTTCAAAAATATTTGCCAAAATTCAGAGAGACTCAGAGGACATATATTGTCCATATATAAGAGTTTCAACACTTGGTCATGTTCAAAATGATGGGCTAAACCCTCTAAAACCCTTTCTGGATATTTCAAGCTTTTGAAATATTTACAAAGGAAATATTCTCCAAAAATTCCAGGGAAATTCTATCATGTCATATATGACATATTTGATGATCTTGCCAAGTCCCATGCCTTGGGAAGCAAGAAAACATCCTCAAACCCCTTCATAACCATTCTGTCCATATTTGAAGTTTGAGCAACTTTACATTGCCAAACTTGTCCAAATGCTCTCAAACTTAGTGCACATGCTAGAATGGCCTAATAAGGCATCTAGACCAAATGGCACAAGAATTGGAATAGAGCAACTTGATCAGATCACCCTAAGACCCTTTCTGTTCAAATGCAAATTTGAACAACTTTACATTACCAACTTCTTATATGGAGCTTCAAACTTTGTGGGCATGATCAATACCCCAAATAATGATGCTACACCAAGTGGTGCATCAAGGGGAGATGATTAGCTTGACTCAAACAAGATGAAGCTGTTTCTGTTGATTTCTAGGGTTCACCAAAGTTACATTGGCTAGTTTCTTCAAATGAGCCCAAATTTGGTGAAGCACCCTATTTTCTTATGTTTTTCAACCCTGTTAAGTGCCATGTCAAGTGGAGGTCATTTGCTTGACCAAACACTGATCAAACACCTTCTGGCTTTTTACTAAACCCTCCAACTTGATCACTTTTACTCTTCTCCAGGGCCTCAACTTTTACCACATGGTCATTGAGTTACTAGATACCTCCAGTAACTTCCCCAGCACCCCAGCTCCATGATTGAGGGGTGAGAACCCTGTTTTACCTTGCTGGACAGCAGGTTTTCACCAAGTCACCAGCATCCTCCCTCTCTCTCAGCATCTCCAGGGCATCCAAGGCCGCAGGCCATTTCTTTACTCCTCCCTCAACCTTCTAGACACTCTTGGCCACGTTGGTTTTGACCAGAACGGCGAGAGCGCGATGATGCCAGCAATACGCACGCTCTGGAGCGCGCTACAGTGCACCTCCGCACGGTGGCTCCAGCCAATCAGCCTCCCCCGACAGCCTCGGGCCTCCTCTTCGCGCCAGTCGAGGCCTCTCGACGTCCGCAACCTCCCCGGCGCTGTCCCCCCTCCTCCTGCGCCCTCCAGTGGCCGTCGTCGCACGCGCGCTGGCCGCCCGCAACGGCCACTCTGCTGCCTCGCACGCGCGCACGCTCCAGAAGATCCCCCGCTCCTCCTCTCACCTCTACTGGACGTGGAGCTCGTCCAGGAACTCCGTGGACTCATCCCCTTGGCCTCCCGTGCGCTGTAGCCTCGAGCCGGAGCTCGCCGGTGCACTGGACCACGGGCCTCCGTCGACCTCCTATAAATAGCCCCTCCCGAGCCTCTCCAGCACCATCAGCAACCTCACCTCACTCCACTGAGTCCCCCAGCACCATCCACTCCTCCCTAGGAAGTCCCAGTGCTCGGGATCGACCGGAGCTCCGCCGCGTCGGGTCGCCGGTGATCCCGCAGTACGAGCCACCCCTGCCCTTCCTTTCGCCCGATCTAGAACCGCCGTGCTCCGCTGACCATTTCCCCCCTGTTTCCCCCTCCGTTTGCAGTCGGAAACGACCGGAGCAACAACCTCCCGACGAGTTTCCGACGTCCCACCTCGCCGCCGGCGAACCTGACCTCCCCGGCGTGCCGCACCACCACCCCTACAACCGCCACTCGACGCTGGACCCATTCCCACCCTCCGTTGCCGTCGCTGTGGCCGGAAACCTCACCGGTGAGCTCGCCGTCGCCGTGGCCGCAAGGTTGGAGATGACAGGCGGGCCCCACCTGTCATCCCCACACCTCTCTCCCCCTCCTCTCTGCCACTGACCCACGGGCCCCGCCCGTCAGGTTCAAAAACCCGACGTGCGCGCGCAGGCACCCGTGCGGCTGGGCTGGTCCGCCTGGGCCGTGCACTGTGGCCTTCTCTGGCCCAGTGCACAGGACACATTTTTCTTTTTCTTTTTCTGTAAACGTTTTAAACATTTCTACAGAAAAGAATAATGGTCCAAATAAAATAATTCCAACTCCTAAAATCTTGTAATATTCCAACCTATTTAATGGTACCACTTTCACTCAAATCCATGAAACTTTTCTGTTCTGTTCAAATTTAAATTCAAATTTGAGCAGTAAAACCCATGTTCTAAAATCAATATATTCCATTCTGTTACTCCAAAACTCCAACTAAGATTTTTTCCCCACCTTAGTAATCCCTCTAGTATTTTACAAAAATGAGTTGACATTTCTCTGAGCACTTTGATTTTTCTGTTTTGTTTGTATTCTTATTTTCCCGTGGTTATTATGCCACATATAGATCCCGTATTTGACGAAGTTGTTGTGGAAGGAGAAGGAGAAGGATTTGAGGACTTTGAAGACCAAGCCAATCCAGGCAAGCAGCCCTTTGACCATGATACACTTGTTCTCGGAACCCGTTTGTTTCCGATGCATGATGATAGGGTTACGATGGTGACCTAGATGAACCACCACATGATGCATGCTTTATTGGTGATCTTACTATGTACTAGATGACATGCAAATAGATGGTCATGATGCTTAAATGATGCATGTGTGATTTGAACCTTCGTAGTTGAAAGCATTTGCATGAACCCATCGGGTGCCCCTAATGCCCGAGGGTGATGATGTGTTAAGACATCACTTGAGAAAGAAGTGATGTGCCGGTAAAATCATGAGCATGGTGAAACGATGGATTAGATTTATGTGTGACTACCATCCCAACCAAACATGTGCAACCACACTACCCCTTATGGGACGGGGCTTTATTGATTACTTAGGTCGATACTAGCATGGTGCCCGCATTACTAGTGACGGGAATACTTGAGGTCTTTTCCGGGACGGGGTCGTGCTTGGATAGACGACCATGACTGTTTTCACAGGGCACCGGACACACCGTTGGTCCCTTCGGGTACGTGTGACATTGAAATTAGGGCAAGTCCCGTGATCTATTGTTGTACCCAAGGGCCGTGTATCAACGAGTGGACTCTATGTTAGTGTCGTCTAAGGAAAGGTAATGACCGGGTGCTTACCCCGGGTACTTGAGGTACCGCGGGTCGTGGATGACACGGAAGTTCCCTGGATCTTGTGGGTAAAGTGCGCAACCTCTGCAGAGTGTCAAACTATTCGAATAGCCGTGTCCACGGTCATGGACAGTTGGGTGGTGCTACTTAAACTATGTCCAGAATTTTACTTCATCGGTGATAGTTTGTGTGTGATGAGTCAAGATGGTGACTTGACTCGATGAGTTGGATCATATCCATGTTGATATCGGTAACCTGTCTTCGAGGTTACGCGAGGTTATTGATGCATAAGCTTGATGGTAGAATATTTATTCTAGCCTTTTGCTAGATTGTTCATTATTGTTCCATTGCATTGTTACTTTGAACCACATCATGGGTTGCTTGCGAGTACATTCAAAGTACTCATTGGCTTGCCACTGGTTATTTAATTGGCCAGGCCTGGAAGAACATGAATATGAGGAAGAGTTCTTTGGAGACGAACATGCGAACTAGGACGCTATCCCAGTCAGAATGCCTGTAGGGTTAAGGCAGATGGCATGGGTTCTACCCATTATCGAAGACTTCCGCTATTTGAGTTATTTGCTATTCAGCCCGTGAGGCTCTATCTATGTAAGACTTGGCCATAATGGCCTTAAATTCGTGTAAGACTATTTGTATGGATGTAAGACTCTTGTTATTTCAGCTTCTGTGTGTTCAGTGAGCATTGATCTCTGGGATCACTGTACACGTGCATTCGGTGATCTCAACTTCTAAGTCGGGGTCCCCACATAGTCAGTCTACGGGATGCTGCGAGTGCAACGGACGCACGTGCGGGACCAGAAGGTCACCGGGGCTTCGCCGGCGACGAGCCCGTGCGGCGGCGGCTATGGTAAGCAAGGGGGCGATGGCTACGGCGACCAAACGGAGGCGGAGTTAGGGGGAAACAGACCGGGGGCTCACAGTGGTGCCGTAGAGATGGCCAGCGTGCCCGGGGAAGCGACGATGGTGGCGAATCGATGGTGGAGGTCCTCGGTGGCCTGCGGTGAAGAAGGCGATGACGGCGACGATGGAGGACGTCCGGGCTCGATTCCTTCGACTTGGAGATGAGCATCGCGGCGGACCTCGGGGACAGCTCGGGGAGGCGGGGCGGTGGCTGTGGCTGCGGTGGTTGCGATCGGCGGCGACGAGCCCGTGCGGTGGTTGCGTGCGAGAGAGACAGAGGAGGGGGAAGGAGGAGTGGACAGGCCAGAGGGGTCGGGGAGGTTGCGTGGCGTCTCCAGCCAGCCCCCAGCGTCGGCGGAAGCAGGAGGTGGCTCGGCGTGTGCCGGCGCGCGGCGGCCACGCGCCTCTCGTCCTTCTGGCGAGAGGTTGGTGGTGACTGGCTCGGCCAGTGGGTCGGGCCAGCTTTGCCTAGTTGGGCTGCAGGTAAGGCCAGGTAAGCCTTTTACTTTTTCCTGTTTTTATTTTTTAATTCTGATATTTGTTTTGATTTTAAAGAAAATCATTTAATTTATTCTGACAATTTTGCAGGGACTAGAAGGAGTAGTCCAAAGCCCCACACAAAATCCAGAATTATTGGACATATATAAAATATTATATATATATATATATATATATATATAATATATATATATATATATAATATTTTATATATATATATATATATACAATGCAAATATTTATTACATTAATTCCAAAGGCCCAAAATAAATATTTATGAGCTCCTAATAATATTGGTTTGATTTTTATCTCTAACCAATATTTTAAGAGAGCAACATGAACATTTTCTTGGCCCTTTTTGGAGCAATTTTTATTTGGGTCATTTTTCAAAAGGGTTTTCTGTGGGTTTCACAAGTCCTCAATTCAAATTCATTTGAAAATTAAATATGATGCAAACATCAAGACTAGCCTAGTGCATACCAGAACTAGGGTTGTGACAAGTTTATACTTGTTCGGGCCACCGTTGTGGTGTAATACCCTAATCTAGTGTGGTGTGGTGGATTGCCTTGTAGGTTGAGGAAGAGCTAGTACATGGATGAATTGCCTCCTGATGAGAGAGGTTCTAGTGCTCGGGTCAGCTTGTGGTGTTTGGCCTACTATCTGATCAACTCAAGATGAGATGATCCTAATGGTCGTGGCTAGTCCTATTTATAGTGGCACGGGTCCTCTTCCCAAATATTGAGTGGGAAGGGATCCCATAAGAGCCAACTTTGAAGGGGGAAAGCTAGTACAAGCTACCCTGACAAAAGGTGGTCTTTGCCTGCCAAAGGCTCTGGTGGTGACACAGTCGTGGGATCCGTGATGACCTCCGCTCTGCTGTCCTGCTGGTCTTGGTCTCGTTGCACCGATATGGAAACCTTTGCCTGATGCCTCAGGACACCGCACCTGCATTTGCTTCTTTAGCACCAAAGAGGAAACTGGCACTCTGCGCCCGCTGGAGCCCGCCTGGCCCTGGTCGTCAATACTCACGTCACGGGGACCTCGCGAGGTACCCCTTACCTTGATATCTCTGATCCTCCTGAGCTGGCCTAGCGCGGCTGCCCTAGGGGATGTCTTGCGCCGTCCGCCTCGCGAGACTTGTCCCCTCGCGAAGGTCTTGAGTGGTTGCTGCAGATGTTGGGCCGTACCAGGTCGCCTGATGAGCCACGCCCTAGGCCACAGGCAGGACAGTCTAGGTACCCCCGTTCCCAGAACACCGGCAAGGGGCAATTGGTGCTGGATCAAGGATGAAGAAGCCCCTGAGTTCTGCTTGACGCGGACCAGATGGTCATGCGCAGAAGTGACTGGAGCAAGTTGGGCCTCACCAACGATAGGCTTTGCCAGACGTTGCACGGGATTGCCCGTCTCAAAGATGTCGGGCTGAACATCAAACATGTGGGGGCTGACTTCCTCCAGTGCCGCATTGCGCCGCTGCATAAGAGGGATACCTTTGCATGGGAGTACAATGGTTCTACCGACAGGATGTAGCTATACCTAGGCCCTACCAACAACCTGACGGTATACGACCACGGCTGGTTGTGCGAGCAGCTATTTGGCCATCTTGGGCCATTCCATCTACCGGCAAGAGTCGTTACCCTACATAAAAATTCTGCCTTGAGCCATATTTTGCAATGGATGCCTGACTGCAATGCATTCGGGGTCAAGTCCGATTGGGAGCTGTCGGCCCTAGATGACAAGATAGACTGGGTCTCTCGCTTGGAAGAAAGAGCTTCCAAGGTGGAGGACGATCTAATCAAGCAAAAAACTAGGGCGGAGGAGCCATTCATTATAGCCCGGATTGAAGAGGATAAGAAGGTCAGGGCCGCCAAGAAAATGGGCTCCATGGAAGAGGAGGAGGAGGATCCGAGGGCGATGATTCTTCTGAAGAGGAGAGTGAAGAGCACGCTGCGGAGGAGCCTACCAGGGCCGGGGCTTCCCTAGCGACGGCGACAGGGACCCAAGAGAGGGTTGAGACAGAGAAGGTGACGGAGCCTGACGTGGAGGAAGAAGGGCTTGAAATGGCCCCTCGAGCTCCAGAGCCAAGGCTCCACCTTTGCAAGTGGGCCAACCGAGAGCCAGCGGTCCGAGCATCTTCGCGGGTTGCCCAGAGGGTGAAGAAGAAGACCACCAGGAGAGGCAAACATGTTGCGGAATGCCACCATTCCCTTCCCCTTTCTTGGGCTAAGTCTCCTCCCGCCAAGCGACGTGCGGTCGTCGGGGTAGACCCTAGCCCCCGGGCAAACCCAACTTCGCCGCCAAGCTCGGCCCTGCAGGAGGCCCGGTCCCATCGTCAAGCCCTGCTCCTCCGACTCTGAAAATGGGCAGAGCCACTCCGCCACTCGCAGCGTACGAGTTGGGCACCATGCTCCAGGACCAAGAGTAAGTAGAACAACTGAGCCTCTTGTTGAAGCGTTTCGTTCTTCTACTTAGTTGTTGATCTAATCCTGCCTTGTTGAATTGGCAGGGATGATGAACCCCTTGCTTAGCGGGCCAAACGGGTCAAGCACGTGGCAGAGCAAGGCCATCTGGCGAGAGCGGATCTAGCGGGGGACATGGCTGGGGATCACGTGCCTTGCCCCCAGCGTGAAGGCATGGAGCAAACCTTGCCTACTCACGGAGATGCAGAGGAGCGCCCTCCAGCCCCCGGCAAAGGGTTAGGAGAGAGCCAACAAGGAGGGCCCCACCCAGGGAAGTCCGTCTTCCAGGGGGCAGTCATCCAAGGTTCAAGCGGAGGAATCGCGGACGAGGGCCTTCAGCGAGGGGTCTGCTTGCATCGAGGTCACAGCCACCGAATAGGTGGTAGTGGATCGTGCGCCGGCAACCAAGGTTGCCGAGGAAGGAGATGTCTCCTTACAACAGCCGCCACTGGGTAATCCACTTGGTTTTGTTTCTACTCGCTTGTATCATTTTCCTCCCTCGATTGGTTTAGGAGTGTCCTACCTCTCATCATCCCATCTCTTGATTTTGTTTGCAGCCCCGGCAACTGAAGGACCCGATCTTTTGGAGGAGGTGGCCAGTATTGGGAAGAATGCTACCGAAAAAGCAGTTAGGATTGCTACCGCGGATGGCCATGAGCACACTGACATGGAGGGCCACAGGCAGACTGCCATGGAAATCTAGGAATCCCCAGAAGAGACAGAGGGAACCCCTGGCAGTATATCTGGCGCAAATATTGTCATCGAGGAGATGGATCCTCTCAAATCTATGGGGCCTTTTCCTCCAAGCTATCCTTTGGCCGCAGCCCCGCAATCTTCCTCAAGCTAGTTGACACTAATCCTTGCTCAACCTGGACCCACAATTCCCAGCTCATCAATCTAAGCAGGCATAGATTTTGATGGAAAACTTAGACACATACTGGCGCTGCTGTCCTAGAGAGTTAAAGAAGCTAGCGATCTTGCTGATGGCGCCAAGGATTTGGCTTTTTTGCATATCATGGCGGTAGGCCTCAAGGACGCGCAAGACATATATAGTCTTAGGCGGCAGGCGATCAAGGAGCAGCACGACTCTGCCGATCTCGTGGGCCAGCAACTGAGGGACAAGGGTAATGAGCTACGCGAGTGGTACAATCAGTAGATCCACTCCCTCAAGCAACAATACGAGACGCTGGCCATGGCCAAAGAGGATGTTGCTGCTCGGGAGGCCTGGCTGGTGGAGCGCGAAGCGCTTCTAAACACCAGGGAGAAGGACATATCTGTCTGCTAAGGTACCCTAGAATCCACTATCCGCGGCAAGGATGATGATTTGGAGGCCCTTGTCTAGCAACACACTAAAGAGTTGGAGGACGGCCACAAGGCCACCCTAGACGCACTCTCCCTCGAATCCTCTGCTTGATTGAACACGGTCGCCGTCGAGCTAGCTGCCGCCACTGCCGCCAAGACCCATCTCCAAAACCAAGTGAGCTAGCTATCAGAGGACCTTGCCGGAAGTAGCTGGGAGATCGAGGCCTCGAAGAAGAAGCGCAGTATGCAAAAGCCACCCTGGAAGAGGCGCAATCGCAGCTTTCCTCTAAGAGCCAAGACCTCAACACAGCTAACGGCACCATGTCCAGCGTGAAATCCAGGCTCGCCTATTTGGAGAAGGACATTGAATCTATTGGCTGCCATGAGAAACTACTGATGATGGACCTGGCCAACGCGAGAATTCTCAAGAAAGATGCAGAAGACAAGCTGGAGAACCAGATTCAGCAGCTTAACCTCTAGATCAAGAGCATGATTGACATCGTTGAACCCCTTTATCAGATTGGGAACATGGTCATGAAGAGATGGACCTTCTGCGTTGGCAACCATGAAGTCCCAAGTGTCAAGCTGATGCTCTTCTTCTAAGGCTTGATTGAATGGCTGAAGATGTACGAGGATGAAAGGATCGCCTACTTCGCCAATGAATCCTGGAAGCTTGCTCACGACGCTCTCTTTCTGGTCTTGAGAAACCTCGCCTTCTTCCACCCGGACCTCGATCTCTCCGATGGCTTCAAGAGGATGCAACCAGGTGTTGACACCTCCGCTGCCACAGAGAAGGCCGGTCCTCTTGCCGACAGGGTCCTCACAGTCACCAGAGTCCAGAAGAGTCGTCAAGATCAATATTAAATTGCCATTGCTGTCGTGCTACCCGGTACTAAGATACAATATGCATGTCGTATCAGGTCTCGTACTATTTTAATGTTTGTTGAACTGATGTCTTTATGTAAATGCATGCTATCTCCCTTTGCTTTCCCATTGGTATTTGTATGGTTACATTCTTCGCATGCTTTGGTCGCCCGCCGACAATGTGCTGATGCGATTGCTTTTGAGGAACGGGTCCTTAGCATTCTGCCGACAAAGACACATTGCCGGTGGGTTTTTCCTTGAAGGTCTTTGATGTTGCTGCCTGTTTTGTTGAGTGGACTCGAAACAAAGCAAGGGCGCAAACAAATACGGCAAGGTTCCATCATGCACATGACTCGCCATACGAAACCTGGTTGATAGAGGAATACGCAAATGCAAATTCTAATGAAAGTTTGTTAATCATGCCAACTTAGCTTTTGTAATGGCCCCACTTCTGTGATGACACGTAATTTTTACGCACACTATCCCTTCCTCCATTAGTGGCTGCCCCTCCTCTTCGCGTTTCCCAGTGAATATATGTGTGTGTACCCACTTTGGCCCTGAGAGGAAGGGAAAACGGAGAGTGGAAAATGGAGAAACTTGGGGGGCCGTTAGTCATGAGTACAAAGGGGTTAACGTAAACATTCACAACTAATGGAGAATGAGGAATAAACATGAAGGGTCAGTCCCTCCCTATTTTTCTTCGCTACAAATGGTCCCGCTGCGACCAACGCGATGGAGATGTTGACGCACGGTACCTTGCCGCAGTTTGCTTGCTGGAGATGCTAGCTAACATATTCGATCTAGCATTCGGCTCGAGATGTACCTTAGGCGGGATAAATGCAGGACCATGCCTTATGCAAGATTATCGACATCAGCAGCACCACCGCTATGCAGAACTGATCACACGCGAGGAAGGAGAGGAGAGAGGGATATATAGCCGTGTACCTTTTTTGCCTATCAGAACGAGTTGTATCTCCCAGGGATCAGGAGCGCTTGCTCGATGATTGTGATAGTGATGGCATCACCGTTTAGCCCACCTCTTCCACGGTGCGAGGTCCGGCGCCGCAGATGCACTACCCGCACCGGACGCACCAATCGTAGCACCGACGCCCCTCGCCCTCGACGCCATCATCATTGCAACAGAGATGTGTGACGAAGTCCAGAGAGGAAGATGCCGGAGAGAGGCATTACTCCTCGCCTTCGATGTTTCGAACGGAAGGGGCCATGGCAAAGATCGATGCGCTGCTCATGATCTTAGGTATGCGAAAATGACGCTCCTCTACCTTACGCGCAAAAGAGGTCGGGGCTGGATGCAGACCATCACCTATGGGGCCACGGGACCCTTGTGGTTCGGCGGGGAAGGTCATGTTGCACAAAGAGCAGAGGTGATGAGGTGGCACAACGACAAGACGCTGGTGTTTTACCTAGGTTCTACCGCTAAGAAGCGTCAAACCCTACTCCTGCTTTGGTCGATTGGATGGGTGAACACGAAGCACACGCGGTGCTCAATCCTGGCAAGGTTGCCTTCGTGGGAGCGGCTACGCTAGTACAAGCGTCCAAGGGTCCGAATCTTTACCTAGGTTGCCTTGGTCCTCCTTTTATAGCTCAATGGGTAACCATAGTAGCAAAACAGACATTGTCTAATGATTTGATAGCCAAGGGTGCCATCATACCTAACTCTGGCACTTAGGAAAAAATGACATAAATGCTAACCTAGGTGGCGTGCGGGGATGCATTCACGGCAAGATTTTACCACTGCTTTAGCTAACTATTGCTCATTATCTTGAGACTCCTCTGGACGTGTGTCAAACGGACATAATCTGTCTTCCAGCAAGCCGCCATGTGCTTAGCGAGAGCCACTTAGCCACTAGAGGGCTCAAAACCGCATCGACAAGTGACTGGAGTTGCGATGCGGTGGAGCGGTGGCCGATTGTCTCGCGCCTGTCGGGGGATGGCTTGCCTGGTCTTCTTGGAGATGCGCGCGCCTCGGTCCCCGTTGGGCACCGGGGACGGGACTAGCATAGTTCATGCCTATTATGGGCCGTTGCTCCGACCTTGCTAGTGTTTCTTAGCCAGCAGAGGTTGCTTCTGTTGGAATCATGGTCTTGAATGTTGGTTTCCTCTTCTTGATGCACTCCTTGATCTCATGGGGATCTGCTTCTCCCGCTTAGTCTGGATTTGTCGTGCTAGCAGTTTTCCCTGGAAGGCCTAGGCAATCGAGGTGGAGGCTTATCGTGCATGCACACGTCAGGGGGCAATAAACACCCCTTTTGTGCACCCTGACATCCTGTCATTCTTCGGCGGTGTCATCCCCAACCCGCACCCGCACTTGAACCAGTCAACCCTCGTACTCCCCTCCGCCCGCAACTAAACTGCCACATCTTCCACAACTCCTATTCGTTCCCCTGTGTGCGGACCCCGACTTGTGGGTCGAGATCACCGAATGCACGTGTATAGTGATCCCAGAGATCAATGCTCACTAAACACATAGAAGATGAATAACAAGAGTCTTACATCCATACATATCGTCTTACACAAAATATGACCGTTATGGTCAAGTCTTACATAGATAAAGCCTCATGGGCTGAACAGCAAATAAACTCAAATAGAGGAAGTGTTCGTAGATAAGTAGAACCCATGCCATTTGCCTCAACCCTACAGGCATTCTGACTGGGAAAGCATCCTAGTTTGCATGATCATCTCCAAAGAACACTTCTTCAAATTCCTGCTCTTCCATGCCTGGCCAATTAAATTACCAAGTGGCAAGCCAATGAGTACTTTGAATGTACTCGCAAACAACCCATGTTATTGGAACAAGTATGACAAGGCATGATATAGCACTAAATAGGGTATGTTTGCAGAAAGCAATTTTTTAGTGCAATTTCATGAAATACCTACTAGTGAAGCATGCATCATAAGAGAATAGGTTACAGATATCAACATAGCCAAGTTTGATCTTTTCCATCTCAGTCAACATGTCGAGTCTTTTGACTTGACTCAATCAGCTCTTCCCACACACACACATGAGGTTTCGCAAACATTGGACGTAGCCCAAGAGCGGTTACCCAACTGTCCTTGACCATGGACATAGCTATTCGAATAGTTTTACACTCTACAGAGGTTGCACACTTTACCCACAAGATCCGGGGAACTTCCGTGTCATCCACGACCCACGGTACCTCAACTACCCGGGGTAAGCACCTGATCACTATCTTTCCCTAGGAGACACTAACATAGAGTCCACTCGATTGGTAGCAACTCCCATGCCCATCATTTCACATCTTAAAATTTTGGAGCCTCGCTCCCATATTCATCAGATAACACTGGCATGGGGTACCAACGGTGTGTTCGGTGCCCTGTGAAAACAGTCATGGCCGCCTAACCAAGCACGACCCTGTCCCGAGAGTGACCTCGTGTCACCCCCGACACTAGTAATGCGGGCACCATGCTAGTATCGGCCTAGGTAATCAATAATTCCCTTTCCCATATAAGGGTAGAGTGGTTGCGCATGTAAGGTTGGAATAACGGTCACAACTTAAACCAATCCATTTTTGAAATCAACTGTAATGCCCAGGATGGGACTATACCTCCTACATGTCGAGGCACGACTTAAAGGTATAAGCCCATTCTGGAATGATCTCAAGTTTGGTATCTTTGCACGACTCATGTAAAAATAGGGATGAAATTGCAAAAGGATAGTTGGCTTACACTCGCCACATGACACAATACATTACATAAACAAATCATCATCCAAATAACATCACAACCCGACTACAGGTGAAGATCCAAACGAAAGATACCAAAAACATAAAGCCACAGGTCCGAATCGCCCCTAGTAGAAACCACTACTGATCATCGGGATAGTGCACATAGTATCGACTACGTTCTTCATCGTACTCCCAGTACAGCTCCGTGCCGTCACCTGAGTAGTTCACCATAGTACCTGCATCTGGTGTGGTGTAGAATCTGTGAGCCACGAAGGACTCAGCAATCCCGTTCCCGGGTAGCAAAACTATCTAAGCCTTGGGTGTGGAACAAGGCTGAAGAAAGATAAAAGGTTGGAGCTGCACTAGCACTAGCTTACGTGTTTAGAGCGAGAAGAGAAGTGCCACGAGCGACAAAGTGATCACGAAGTGATCCTATCTAAGCACGTCAATCATAACCCCACCGTGTTCACTTCCCGAACCCCTTTCGGAAAATGACCGTCATGGTTACTCACGCTGGTAGCGTGTTCTGAACATGGTGTCAAGTTTTCTACAACCGGATATTAACAAATTCCCATCTGCCACATAACCGCGGGCACGGTTTTCGAAAGTTCAAAACCCTGCAGGGGTGTCCCAACTTAGCCCATTACAAGCTCACGATCCACGGAGTCGCAACTCCAAGGTGGGAAGGCCCGAGTATTCTCGGAATCCCGTGCTGAAGATATACCGACATAGGTAAAACTAATCCAGCAAGATCTCCCGGCATGCCGACACCCTGACAGTAGCCGCGCGTAACTAGTCTCAGGCCACGACCGGATGAGCTATGGTTAAAGCATCCAGATACCCCGATTTGCCAAGGGGCGGTGCCGCCAGCTGCTCTAGGTTGGACCAACACTCATGTGGAGCACTTGCCCGGGTGTTGATTAAGAAAAGGGGATAGCTAGTCCCTATGCAAGTTTTAGTTATTAGGCAAATGGAGTACCAATGTTGGGCCTTGCTGGAAAAGGTTTAGCACTAGGCGGGTTATCGAGGGGGTCCCATAACCCCAACCGTGTTAGGAACGCATAATCAAGGAACATAACACCGGTTTATACGGTTCCTAGGGCGGCATGAGTGGAACAAAACACCAAGCAAGAGGCTTAGCCTTCCACCCATTACCAATATATAGATGATTTAGTTTAAGAGTGTATAGTGTTATATCCCAAACATAACTTCAACATGAAGCAAGAATCTTCAAATCTTCACCTGCAACTAGCAATGCTATAAGAGGGGCTGAGCGAAGCTTACGTAGCCAAACAAAGGTTTGCTAGGTTGGGTTGTTAGATAGATTCATGATTACAATAGGAGGCTGACAAACAAACATGGGCATCGAGGCAATGAGCTAAAGAGCGAGACTTATAGCAATAGGCAAAGATAGTAATGATATCTGAGTCAGGTCATCTTGCATGTCGAGTCGTCGATGGGATCGTAAGACGCCTCCTCGTACTCAACCTCGGTAGTAACCTCGTTCTCGATCTCGGTCTCGGCTTCCGGCTCTACTCAACACAAGAACACAACGAGGCAGGAAATCAAACAAGGTGCAATGCACAATCAACATGATGCAAGTATGATGCGCTTATGATGCATGACAAGTCTATATATGATGCAATACATGGCAAGGTAGGAAGCACGGAGAAACAACACAAGAACATGACAATGTGCTCAAGCAAGTATGATGCAAGACAAGTCTATATATGATGCAAAACATGGCAAGGCAGGAAGCACAGAGAAACAACATAAGCAAAACAAGTTTAAATGAGGCCGGAATCCACATATAGCGAATCCGGTAAGTCCTCATATGCATAAGTTGAAAATGGTCCAGATCTGAACAAACCTTAAGTTAAGGTTGTTAAACAGCAAGTTAACATGCACCATGATGATCTACACGAAATTCTAGTCAAGTTTCATATAAAGTTTGTTTAATTCGGAGCTACGGTTTAGAAGATATGAGCACGTCAAGTTAAGCATGGCAACGGTGCAAGATGCACCCAAACATCAAGCAAACATACTCTAACGATGTGAACAAGATGATATTATGAATCTACATGCAAAATCACACAAGTTTCATGTAGGACACGCTCAAAACGGAGCAACGGTTCAACACATACACTCGAAATAAGAAACAATGCAAAGCTGAAATTAACAGCCACATAGCAACTTTGGAGCAAGAAAATATATACTCTACAGCACTCAAACATGGTGACAAGAAGCATGGACATGAAGTAGACATATCCTACAGCAAACAACTCCATAGGATCAACTCCATAGGAGGCATGGATCAATAGCAACAAGCTACAACATTTTGATAATGACATTAAAAACCTAACAGTAATATTTTATAGCAACTTGGGAGCAAGAAATCAATAAGCTACAACAACCCATATGATCAAGTGAGGGCATGGATGGATAGACAACAACATATACAACAAGGAATGATCAATGGCCACCGCAAAACTAACATAAATTTTCCTAGGGCATCAAGCAAACATAGCATCAGGATATGACAGATTCCAGACTTAGCCAAAATTTCACTAAGTATAAAACAGTTAAGTTGGCATGGCATGTTTTCAAGCATGTTTAAGTCACCTCAAGGCATATCATGCTAAATGGTTTGCACCACAGCAAAGACCACATGATGAAGATTCGAAACATATTAACATGTGACATGGGGACAAACACATCAATAGCAACAAGCTCTTCAAATCAGCATCTCATAACATTTTACAAAACTTAACAGCCACATGCACTTTTGCAACAGAGATTAACATGGCAATATGAACCCTAACATGCATGCTACAGCAACCAACATGTAAAGCATCTCATGATGAACATTTTGACATATCATTTGCTTCATTTGGATAAACATGCACTAAGTTATCACATCTCAAACATGGCATAAAAATAACAAGTAGCAGCAGTTATATCAAGTAGCACTCTTGTCACGAAGATTAAGACATCTAGATGGACTCAAACAAGCATGACACAATGGAACAAAACATAGAGCACATCACCACGGTCATTTTGACATATCATACACTCAGAACGGACAAGCACACTAAAAGATACAGCCATTACAAAATGCCATCAGACAACAAAATTAACTAATGACTTGGAGGAGAAAAGGTCAACCTCCAGATCTAGATCGGGTCAAATGGGCGAAGCGGGTCAACGGGGCGCGGAGCGGGTCGAAACCCGGACCCGCTAGGGTTCGAGCCCGGTGAGTTGGATCTGGATCCACGGGCCGAAACGACGGCGCCCGCGGCAGAGGTGGTCGACGGGGCCGGAGGAGACGGCGGGGAGCCGTGCGCCGGCCGGCACAGAGGCTCCGGCGGCGGTCGGGGCCCGGGGCGGCGACTCGATGCGGCGGCGGCCGGAGCTTGAGGCTCGGGGCGGCGGAGATGGCCGAGGCGAGGCCGGCGGGGATCTCCGGCGAGCTCGCCCAGCGAGAGGAGGCGGCGGGGACGGAGCGATGCGGTGCGGGGGGGGGGGCGCGGCCCGGATGGCGGCTGTGGCGGGCCCGCGCCCGGCCTGCGGGCCGACGCGGTGGGGAACGGCGGCGGTGGACACATGGCAGGCGGTGGTTGGTCTGGCGCGTCCGGGCGGACGTGTCCGGCGGCGGTGGTGCGGTGGAACTAGGGTTTGCCACGAAAAATGGACATGGGGGACGTTTTTATTGGCACAAGGAGCTAGGAGAATCTAACCATGTGAACAAGATGATATTATGAATCTACATGCAAAATCACACAAGTTTCATGTAGGACACGCTCAAAACGGAGCAACGGTTCAACACATACACTCGAAACAAGAAACAATGCAAAGCTGAAATTAACAGCCACATAGCAACTTTGGAGCAAGAAAATATATACTCTACAACACTCAAACATGGTGACAAGAAGCATGGACATTAAGTAGACATATCCTACAACAAACAACTCCATAGGAGCAACTCCATAGGAGGCATGGATCAATAGCAACAAGCTACAATATTTTGATCATGACATTAAAAACCTAACCGTAATATTTTATAGCAACTTGGGAGCAAGAAATCAATAAGCTACAGCAACCCATATGAGCAAGTGAGGGCATGGATGGATATACAACAACATGTACAACAAGGAATGATCAATGGTCACCCCAAAACTAACATAAATTTGCCTAGGGCATCAAGCAAACATAGCATCAGGATATGACAAATTCCAGACTTAGCCAAAATTTCACTAAGTATAAAACAGTTAAGGTGGCATGGCATGTTTGCAAGCATGTTTAAGTCACCTCAAGGCATATCATGGCAAATGGTTTGCACCACAGCAAAGACCACATGATGAAGATTCTAAAACATATTAACATGTGACATGGGGACAAACACATCAATAGCAACAAGCTCTTCAAATCAGCATCTCATAACATGTTACAAAACTTAACAGCCACATGCACTTTTGCAACAGAGATTAACATGGCAATATGAACCCTAACATGCATGCTACAGCAACCAACATGTAAAGCATCTCATGATGAACATTTTGACATATCATTTGCTTCATTTGGATAAACATGCACCAAGTTATCACATCTCAAACATGGCATGAAAATAACAAGTAGCAGCAGTTATATCAAGTAGCACTCTTGTCACGAAGATTAAGACATCTAGATGGACTCAAATAAGAATGACACAATGGAACAAAATGTAGAGCACATCACCAGGGTCATTTTGACATATCATACACTCAAAACGGAGAAGCACACTAAAAGATACAGCCATTACAAAATGCCATCAGACATAAAAATTAACAAATGTCTTAGAGGAAAAAAGGTCAACCTCCAGATCTGGATCGGATCAAATGGGTGAAGCGGGTCAACGGGGCGCGGAGCGGGTCGGAACCCGGACCCGCTAGGGTTCGAGCCCAGCGCGGTGGATCTGGATCCACGGGCCGAAACGACGGCGCCGGCGGCAGAGGTGGCCGACGGGGCCGGAGGAGACGGCGGAGAGCCGTGTGCCGGCCCGCGCGGAGGCTGCTGCGGCGGTCGGGGCCCGGAGCGGCGACCCGATGCGGCGGCGGCCGGAGCTTGAGGCTCGGGGCGGCAGAGATGGCCGAGGCGAGGCCGGCGGGGATCTCCGACAAGCTCGCCCGGCGGGAGGAGGCGGCGGCTTGGCCACCGGAGGCAGCAGGGACGGAGCGACGCGGCGCGGGGG
>LR738715.1:355303086-355380527 GCA_902687465.1 Secale cereale | reverse complement strand
GGAGCGGATGGCGGCGGCGGCGGGCCCGCGTCGGGCCTGCGGGCCAGCGCGGTGGGGACTGGCGGTGGTGGACACGTGGCAGGCGGCGGGTGGTCCGGCGCGTCCGGGCCGACGTGTACGGTCCGTCCGGACGGGTCCGGCGGCGGCGATGTGGTGGAACTAGGGTTTGGGAAGAAAAATGGACATGGTGGGACGTTTTTATAGGCACAAGGAGCTAGGATACTCCAAATGGGGAGCGGTTTTCGGCCACGCGATCACAATTCGACGACCGAGATGATGGGAAGGGTTGTGCTGGGTTGGTGGGCTGTTGTGGAGGGGGTCTTGGGCCTCAAAGAAGAGGTTCTTTTAGCCCACTAGGTTAACCGTTGGAGTACCAAACGAACTCCAAACGCGACGAAACTTGACAGGCGGCCTAGACGTACCAAAACAACATCGCACGACAAGTCTCACGCCATTCCGGAAACGTTACACGGCCACACACAAAAGAAGGACTCGGGGATGCCATGGGCACGTGTGAGAGCGTCGGAACTCGAAACGGACAACGGGAAGAGACGAGTGGGACCGGATGCAAGTGACAACACGAATGCAATGCAATGCATATGACAACATGACATGGATGAAATGCACACACGCACACGACAAAACGAAGAACCCGAAAAGAAAGAAGTGCCCAGAAAGGAATTGATGAAGCCAAAATTTATATATTGCCATTTAGGGAAAGTGTTACATCTGGGGCATTACATCAACACACTCACACACTTGCCTCGGTACACCACTTGGTCATCAAATGGTCACCCAACTCATCATCTCCCTCGGGCATAAGTGGCACCTGACAGGGTTTTCAAAAAAGTCTTTGAAAGTACTATGCCTCTACCATCATGCATATTCCCGTCCCATTTGCGTAGCTAGTAATATAGCATCCTATCTACTCCCACCTGCATAACTATCATAGGAAGGTAGGGTCATGCTTGATGCAAGCTTCAAAAGGAAAGTAACAAAGGTAACCCACACAAGTGGTCATCACCTCAACATGATTCTGGTGCATTGATAATAAGTGCTATATGACATGCGTAAAAAGGGGTCTCTTAGACATGGTCAAAGGGCTGCTTGCCTTGGTTGGCTTGGTCTTCAAAGTCTTCAAGCCCTTCTCCTTCTTCTTCTCCAACTACTTCGTCAAACACGTGATCTATTTGTCACAAAAGAACAATGGAAAAATAAGGCAATAATAAAAACAAAGAAAGTCAAAGTGTTTAGAAAAATGTCAACTCATTTTTATAAAATACTATGAGGAAAACTAAGAAGGGGAAAATTCTAAGTTTTGGATTTGGAGTGACAGAATAGGATGAAGGGATTTTTAAACAGAGGTTTCATTGTTCAAATTCAAATTCAAATTTGAACGGTACAAAAAAGGTTCATGAATATGTGTGAAAGTTAAATCATTAAATAAGTTGGAATATTACAATATTTTAGGAGTTGGAATTAATTATTTTGGATAATTATTTTATCCTCTAGATTTATTTGAAAATACATAGAAAAGAAAAAGAAAAAGGCCACCGTGCAACTGGGCCAAAACGGCCACAGTGCACAGGCCTTGAGGTATTTTGGCCCGGGCGAGCCGAGCAGCGCGCGCGCGCCAGGTTTAAGCATGACGGGCGGGGCCCAGCTGCTAGTGGGAGAGAGGGGAGGCGGGAGGGAAGGGAGGCTGACAGGCAGGGTCCGCCTGTCATCCCTAACCAGCATCTAGATGGCCGACGAGCTCACCTATGGCGATGCAGGGCACGACGGAGTGAGTGGAGGGCAGGGCTGGACTCAGCGCGGAGTCGCCGCTCGGGTGGTGGTGGAGGTGTTCGCCGGAGCTGCCAGGTTCGTCGGTGACGAGGATGCACGGCGGAGGACTATCGGGCGATGGTCGTTCCAGCCGTTTCCAGCTGCAAAAGAGAGGCAAAGGAGAGGGGAAAGAGTCAGTGGAGTGCGGGGGTTCCAAATCAGGGCTCAGGAGCAGCAGGGACGGCCCGTACCGAGCGGACGACGGCGAGCCGCCGCGGCGGAGCTCGATCTCGAGCTCGATAGTTTTTGGGAGAGAGCTGGGAGTGTAGGGGGGTGTTTGGGTGCGTCAAGAGGCGAGTGATGGAGAGTAGAGGGCTCGGGGAAGCCTATATATAGGCGGGCGACGGTCCACTAAGGAGGTGTGCGCCGGTGAGCCCGTTGCGGTCGACACAGGTCACAGGGCTCGTCGGGGCATGTCTAGGGTGCTTGTGGGCTTAGTCTAGTGCAGTGGGAAGGAAGAGAGAGAGAGCGGAGGGGCGCCAGAGGAGCTGCGCGTGTGAGCGCGCTTAGTCTAGTGCAGTTCTCGGGCAGTCGCCGCGCGTGCGAGCTGGGGCGAGAGGAGGGAGAAGGAGGAGGGGGACCAGGCCGTGGCGTGTCATGGACGTCGAGGCGCCTCGGCTAGTGCGAGGGGGAGGGCCGAGCTGGCCGGAGGCGCTTGGCCAGGAGCGGCTACAGTACCATAGTGCACTGTAGCGTGCTCGAGAGCGCGTGTTTGGCCAGCACTGGCATTGTTTATGCCCTATGGGCATGCCCTCTACTGTCTGGTAGCTAGGGAGGTAGTAAATAATAGGGAAATTGCATTGGATGCTGTGGAGGGCTTCTAGAATGAGAGGGGGTTGAGAGAGAAGAGTACAAGGTGCTGTCCAGAGAGGTAAAAGAGGTGGTTTCACCCCTCAATCATTGAGCTGAGGTGCTGATATTTTTGCTGGAGGTAGAAGAGGTCTTGGTGGTGTTGTGGTAAAAACTTGAGCCTATTTGGATTAGTGGAAGAAGACAAAGTTGTTGTTTTGGTAATTGGCCAGAAGGTGTTTGTAGTTTTTTTGGGCAAGCAAATGGGATTTATTTGGCATGAGACTCCACAGGATGAAATGGCACATGTAACTAGGCTCTACCACCAAATTTGAGCTCATTTGGGCGAAGTTGCCAATGCAACTTTTGTAAACCCTAGAAATCAACAAAAATGCATTCATCAAGATCTAGTCATGCAAATCCATTCCCCTTGATGCACAACTTGGTGTAGTGTCATCATTTGGGATTGTGAACATGTCCACAAAGTTTGGGGGCATTTGGAACAAGTTGGTAATGTAAAGTTGTTCAAATTTGAATCTGAACAGAAATGGTTTTGGGGCACCTTTGTGAACCAAAACAATTTGTATTGAGCTAAAACTTTGCAAGGTCATCATATTATGAGTATGTGGCTTGCTAGAATTTTCCTGTAATTTTCAAAGAATATTTCCTTTGTAAATATTTCAAAAGCTTGAAATATCCAGAAAGGGTTTTTGAGGGATATGTCCAATATTTTGAACATGACCATATGTTGTAACTCTTATATATGGACAATATATGTCCTATGAGTCTCTCTGAATTTTCTCAAATATTTTTGAAACGTTTAAATAATTTTCACCTATTAAAGACCATTTCTTGCCTAAAGAAAAAGCTTTTAAATAAAATAGGAAAATAACTTTTAAAATTATACTTTTGTGGTTTATGGGAGTCCTATACCTAATAGGATTCAAATATACCTTTTAAAGATTTTCCACACCCCAAATCAAGTACTTGCAGTGCAAATCTCAGTTCAGGGGTTTCTGGAAAACTAATTTTGGAAAATACTATTTGGCCAAATTATTTTTGTAAGAAAATACTATACTGTTCTATAAACACGGTATGATCATTGGGCAGGAGTTTGGATCAAGGAGATGAAGTATAGGAGGTGAGGCAACGCAGACTTTAGAGAGCACTTGAAATCACAAAGAGAAAAACCAACTCCAAATAAAAGCTAAATGATGCAAAAAGTTTTTGTTGGTCCAAATTTTCATGCTTTATTAATGCAATAGCTATGTTACAAAATGCAGGGTGTGACACCGTGTGAGGCATCGTTATCATCCTCCACCTTAGTTCGCTCGTCGTGTGCAGTGCACCGCCGTTTGGCGTTGTCAACATGGTCAATAACCGAGAGGAATCAGTACATGATTGTACGTGGAGAGGATGACAGTAGGGACCCAACAGAGTCATGGCAGTACACAAGTAAGTGACTCGTTATTACAAGCCAAAAAATGCTTCCTCCTAATGGTTTGACATATGGATCCAACACCATAGTCAATTTATAGTCCATAAACAAGAAAATTATACAACAAGCGGCTGACACCAGGGATCCAGCTGCTCGCACACTTGTTTTTTTAGTTTTAGAGACGGAGCAGGGTATCAATAGGGTCGTGCGGGGGTTGTGGCTCATCTAGCCTAGGATTTTATTTTATGTTTACCACATGTCGAACCCAGTTGTTGTTTTTCTCTGAACATGGCTAGCCTAGTTCTATTTTTTATGGAATACCCAACCGAGGCCTAATTAGTTTTCTCAGCCCTACTGGGCTGGAAATCTTTCAAGATGATGAGGGATGTATTCGCTTGCCCAAAAAATGGGATATAAGTAGTAAGAAATAGGCTGTAAATTTTAAAAACACAACAAACCAACAATTAGTTTCAAATTTCGTTTTTCATGATTTTGAGATTTTAAATTTCATTGACTTTTTTGGGGGAAATTATGTTGGATTTTAAATTGATATAAATTTATTTTTCAAATTCGTTTGAATGAGACTTGAAATTTTGGGATTAGAAACAGCTTGGGCAGCACCGAAATATCCAAAATTCCATTGTATTTTTTAACTGTGTCCAAAATATGGGCTATAATGATACAAAAAGGATATGGGCTCCAAAAAAATCTTAAGAATTAGCAGATGGGTTGTTAAAGTATTAGAAATAATGGAAGATGAGTTGTATGCTATTATCAACAGATTTGAGGATGACTTGTGGGCCTACTAGGTTGATGCGTATGCTTTCCTAAAAAAAGTAGGTTGGCGTGTATGCAAGGTTGTGTCAACTTAGTCAATACACGAGTGTAGTGACTGTTCGATGTCCATCAAACATTTGTCGTGCTTCTTCAATATCTAATATTCTTGCTCCAGCGGCCCAAACCAGCACCGACGGGACTGCCAGCTCCCTCCTCCCGTGGCCAGATGTGCTGCCGCTGGGTAGGCCATCCCTCTTCCTGCCAGCACCTCATGTTATTTTCCAGCTACGGCAGCCTCACCCCATAGCCGAACCAGTCAGCCCTCGTACTCCCCTCAGCATAGGCATCCACTATTGTGGCTTCGCCGACTTAAGGTCATTCCCTTCCTGTGCCTCATCGTCATCCCCGCGTTAATGTTGTCGGCGCGGCGTGGTCAACGTGGTCAACAAATGACAACCATCGGATGATGGATGTAAGTGGAGTGGCTGGCAGTAGGGACCCACATGGTCTATAGTTGCTTGCAAGCAAGTGCCTCCTTATTATGTGAACAAAAATGATTACTCCTCCTGACAGGTGGGATCCACCAGCTACATCTTCGCATGCAAGGATTCCTTATTACGTAAGAAAAAAAGTTTCCTCCACCTCAAAGTTTAGACCCACCAACTACATCTTCGCACGTAAGGAAGTGCCTCTTATTATGCGCAAGAAAAATGATTCCTCCCGCTGCTAGCTGGGACCCACCAGATTAGGTGGCTGACTTGCGGGCCTACTAAGTTGACGCGTATGTAGGGCTTTTTCAACTTAGTCAACAAACGATTTTAGTAGCCGTGATTGTTGGATGTTAATCCAACGGCCATGTTGCTTCTTCAACATCTGATCTTCTTACTCCAGCCGCCCAAACCAGCGCCAGTCGTACCGCCTGCTCCTGCCTCCCGTGGCCGACTGTGCTGCCGCTTAGGCCTCACCACCCCACCCTACTCCCACCGTTGGCTATGCCTTCCCTTTACTCAACCACACCCCCTATTATTTTCTGACGATGGCAGCCTCACACAGAAGCCGAACCAGTCAACCCTCATACTCCCCTCCACGTGGGAAACCACTGGCAAGTCTTCCCGGGCTCTGGGTCATTCCCTTCCTAGGCCTCGCCATCGTCCATTGTATTTGTACTCTCGGCACGACATGTTCAATGAGAAACAGTCCTTATCCTCCATGAAAGGTAGGACCCACCAAGTCAAACCGTTCATAGTGTTGTCTTTTTGGTCGCAAATGTGTACGTACGTACTGGTAGATCGGTCTATCTACCACAATGAACCGTGACTGAGTAAGGAGTGGTAGCACTTCAGGAAGTCCTGTCAAAATTGTGTACATACTACTACAGGTTGGTCCAAATGCGATAGTCCAATCAGAGACCATTCGACGAAACTTTGGGTGATGCATTAATCACAAACGGTGATGTAATAAAACCATCAAAAAAATTACAACATGTTTTTGATTATGGTGACATCAACCACGGTTCATATTAGAGTTGCGTGTGCGAGACATGGCAAATGGTCAATCCAAAAGAACTATTTCGATGAGGTAGAACAACAGAAACTGGCAGCTAGATGAGGGTGTGTGCGATATACGGCATATAGTTCACTAGGTTGAACTGTGTGTGATTGTCGGGGTTTTGGTGCGACATATGCCAAAGGATGCCTTATCATGCATGGGGACAATAGAACGTCGCCGGGCCCTAGAAGCAGGATAAGGCGATACTTAGGACGCCTACAAATCTTACACAGGTTCGGGGCTCTCCGTGGAGATAACACCCCTAGTCCTGCTCTACGGGGACTCCACGCCATGACTGATGTCAATATGGTAGCTACAAGGTTGCTCCTCGAGCTGTGTCGTCTAGAGGAAGAAGAAGGGCAAGGCTAGCACTCTGTCTTCTCTCTAGGGAATGCAGGTTGTCGCTAGGGTTTCTTCCTATCTCTATTTGTGTCTCTCTTCTTCTTCTTAAGGTCCAACCCCTCCATATGGAGGACCCTGGGGGGTTTATATAGGCCTACCCCCTAGGGGTACAATAGTAATCTAGGCGGAATGGCCCCCAGCTGTCAGCGTCTTCGGGTGCCGGCCTTCCCTCCTGTTTGCTGGGGCCCGCCGTCTATGGGCCCTTGTGATTGCTTTTTACTGTGGGCGATCTTCTGCTGACGGCAGCATCGTCAGGAGGGGAATGGCTACAGTGTCACTGCCTACCGCCGTACGGTGCCACCACATCATGTCTAGTCATCTTGATGGTGTTCAGATTTCTAGGGCACGGTTAGCCGCCTGCTACCAGGCGGCCCGTCGCCCAAGCCGCCTGCTAGGGGCCACTTGCTTCTTGTTCACCCACTGGCAGGTGGGGCCGGCCGCCAGCTGGCTCTGCCGCTTGTGGGTAGTGGGATCATGGTTTCCTTTGATCGGGGCTAGGTCACTGGCAACATGGCTACAGTGATACGCCTCTTAAGGAGCTTCCGTAAGATACACCCTCACTGTAGCATTGCCCTTATAGATTCTCTAAGGACATGCTCAACTATAGCCATGCCTTAGCCTTGTCGTGGTTCCCCAGCACGCGTCCCGAGGGGGAGGCGTGGGGTCGTCTTCTGGATGCTGGAGATGAGGCTGCCGCCTGTCCAGGCCCCTGCGGCCTGCTAGCAGCCGGCTCCAGGGCGTTGCTGCCCCAGGAGGCGGCCTGATGAGCAGGCGGCCGGGGGGTGACAGGCAGCCCCCAATTGTCTTGAAATACCATGGGTGGTCGATGAGGACACCCGTGGTCAATATCTCCGACAGTAGTCCCCGAAGATGGTGGAACTCTGTGGTTGCGAGCGGGGCTGCGGGGTTCCAGCAGCTTCCCACTCCAAGTAAGGTCTGGCATTTCTTGTCCATCCTCTGGAAAGGACCGGCTCCTGGCGGCCGGGCCTCTGGAAAGGGCTGGCTTCTGGCAGCCGGGCCTCTGTCTTCTAAACTTCGGGAAGAAGAACCTCCTAGATGGCGGGCTGTGGCGTGGGCCTACCGCCCATTTGCAGTATTCCACGTGTCATCGCCCCGTCACGTCAGCCTGCCAGCCCACACGCGCGACGGGACGTAGCAATGGGCCGGGGCCCGCCACTACAGGGCCTTGATCCGCGTGCAGAACTAATGCGGCAGAAGCAATCGATTGCCCTCCCCACGCACATTTAATGCGCGCGGATTAGGCGCGAAAAAGGTGGAGAACGTGCGGGGCGTGGAGAAGTTAATCCCACGCCCTCGCCCCCTCGGCTTCGCCGCCTTGAGCCTATAAGTAGGCACGGGGAGGGGGGTCAGCGTCGTTCGCGCACACACCCCCGCTCCATTCTCTTCTTCCTCCTTGCTCTCCCTCACGCTCCTCGCCGCCGCCGCTCGCAGCGCTCCGTCGGAGCGAGCCCTTGCCTCGAGCCATGGCTGTAGCGGGGTAGGCCCACCACTCCGGCGAGTGGGACGGCAGCGAGGTCCTCGATGAGCACATCTTCTACCTTCGCCGTGTGCGGCGATTGCCCCCCAAAGACAAGGTCGCCGTGCGCCTGGCGCCGGTGGCGGAAATCAGGCCGGTGCCGTGGTTTAGTGAGCGGGTCGTCTTCCGCTCGCACTTCCCTTGCGGCTTCGGGCTCCCCGCCAGCGGATTCTTCCGTTCCTTCCTCGAGTTCTTCAACATACAGCCTCACCACCTCACGCCGAACATGGTGGTGACACGGTCCGCCTTCGTCGTCCTTTGTGAGGGGTACTTCGGGATTCTCCCCACAATGGAGCTGTGGACCGAGCTCTTCTATATGAAGCTTGGTACCGCGGTCCAGGGCGTGGTGGCCCAGTGCGGTGGGTGCATCGCGGTGAAGCGCAGCGGGGCCAAGAACCACTTCCCGCTGCCTACTCTTGTGCACTCGATGAAGGAGTGGCAAAAGACGTATTTCTACGTCTCCAACGTCGACCCAGCGCACGACTTCATCGGTTTGCTGGACTGGGCACCCGGACTGCCTGCCAAACCCCGCACCTCTTGGAAGACCCGGCCCGTCTCCCTCACACAAGGGGCCTCCATCACCGTGCGGCGCCTCTGGGAGATGAGGGACAATGAGGTCCTGGTGTTCTCAAACCTTCTGCTCACTTTTGCGGAGCGCCGGGTGCTGCCGCTGCAGTCCCGCCCACATCTAATCTGTGATATGAGCGGGCGCCGGGACCCGAGCCGGACCTGCACCAAGAAAATGCCATACAAAGAGGTGGCCCTTTTGGTGAACTCCGTCTCCAACTGCAAGCTCTCCGACTCGGGCTGGGCGTTCGACAAGCCGCCGTACAGCCGCAACAATCCGCTGCCTGCGGTGAGCTCCCTCTTTCCTTCGTCTTCTTTCCTTCCTCCGCCTGTCCCAGCCGCCTGACCATTGTGCCACCTGCAGATCTTCCCCGGCCAGCCAGAGCCGTGCTCCGACCAGCCGGTCCGCCCTCTGGTACCATACCGCTCCCAGAGCAACACGAGCGACCCCGATCTGGGGGCTGCCGCCATGGAGGAAGAGGAAGTGATAGGCGGCGGGGGCCAGCCAGCAGAAGGCCCATCAGGAGGCGGCGTCGAGAGCTGGTCGGATGATGACGAGGAGGTGGAGGAAGCGCCGCTTCGCGTCTGAGAGGCGAACCCGCATGAACGCGGCAGCTACCTGGTGGCGCCGTCAACCGCAGCTGGCGGCGTAAAACGCCGGTCCTCTGCCGGGCAGTCTGGCGGCAAGCTCGAGAAGCTCAAGCTCTCAGCCGCCGCCACCAGATGCCAGGAGGCGGCCGCCAAAGTAGCCCTTCCTAGGGTTCCCAAGCCTAGGCCGGTCGTGTCCGCGTAAGTCGTGTTCTCTTTCCTCTGTATTTGTTCTAGTTTTTTGCCCCCTTCATGGCTGATTTTGCTGTCTTCTTGGGAATGCCCGAACAGCGCGCCACTTTCTCTCTCGAGGGCCCTTGTGGGCTCTGTAGTTGGGGGCACGGATGCCCCTCCCGCGTCGCGCCGCGTGGACCCTACCGCCGCGCTCCGGGAGGCAACGGAAAGGAACGCCCGAGAGGCGCGTGAAGAGCGGGAGGCCACGACCCTTGAGCAGGCGATGGCCGATGCCGCAGCCAAGGCGGAGGCCGAGGCAGCCACCAAGGCCCAGGCGGATGCCGCCCCCCAAGTCCAGGAACAGGAGGCCGGCCTCCGGCAGCCGGCGGACCACGCCAATCCTTAGGACATGGGCCCTCTGGAGCCGTCCATCCAAGTGCCGGCTGCTGGCGAGCAGCCGGCTCTTGACAAGGAGAGGGATGGCTGCGCCGCCATGGAGACGGAAGCGACCCCTCCTGCGCCGCCTGCAGGGATGCAGGACAGCCGGCCCGTGAGAGCGGAGGTGCCGCCGGAAGAAGGCGTGTTGGTGGAAGGCCCGCTACCGACCCCCTGAGCTCCTGCCCGTCCGCGTCCTGCGAGGGCGGACTCAGCGCCGCGGCGAGTAGAGGCCGGCGCCGCCAGCTCGTCATCACCGGATAACAAGGCCACCAGCGTAGTGCCGCCAAGCTGGACGCCCGGAGGTGGCGGCGCGCTGATCGTCGCGTCACGAGACGTCATCGACCGCTTCAACTCTCTGGGCGAGGTCATGCAAATTGTCTTGCGGGAGTTCCTGGCTGCGCGAACCTCAGTCCGGGTATGTTGACTCCTTGCATCTGTTTTTATTGCTTCAATTTCTTCTGTGGGTGCGCGTCAGCGCACCCACTGGGTGTAGTCCCCGAGTTCCGAGCCGGCTGGTGAGCAGGCGGCTTGGAACTCCAAGGTGTTACTTTGTGGGCTGACTTGTTTCTCGCTGCAGGATTACCACAATCTTCGGGTGGCGGCCTTCAACTCCCAGCGTCAGGAGCTGGCGCAACTGAGGGCTGCTCTGGCCGAAAGCCAGGGTAAGTGTCTTCTTTTCCTCCATGCGGGGGCGCGTCAGCGCACCCGCTGGGGTAGTCCCCGAGTTCCGAGCCTGCTGCTGAGCAGGCGGCTTGGAACTCCAAGGTTGTCTTGTCTTCTTGCTGATGCTGATGCTCCTTCTCCTTTCTTGCAAGTGACTGCGACCGACCTCGCAATCAGCTGGGCGGGGTCCAGGCCAAACTCGCCGCCAACGAGCAGGAGCGCAGCCTCGCCGCCCAGGACCGTGACCGCCTGGGCAAGGAGATGGCAGACCAGGCAGCAACACACAAGGAGGAGCTCGGGAAGCTAGCGGATACTGAGGAGCTCCTTCAGGCGCCAATTTGAGACTGTACGCTCAAACTGGGCAAAGAAGGAGGCGGCCCTGCAGGACGGCTACGGGGCCATTTCGGACATGGTCGATGGTAAGCTGGCTCCCCTGCTTTCACGTGCTTGCCGTCTACAACGACCGACTTCCTTTTTTCTGATTCTTTGTCTTGTCCTTGGCGCAGAATTCTTCCCTGGCCATTCTGTTGCCGCCAGCCAGGCTATTGAGGCCCAGCGCGAAGGCGCCAGGCGGGCCGGGTGATCGCACACAACGCGCCTCGGACTCCCAACGAACATCTTCTCACCGTCAAGGCGCGCCTCCAGCCGGCCCACCGCGTGCTCTGCCGCTTGCAACGTGCTGGGGCCTAGGTACTGGCCGCCCTCTGGCCAAACGTCCCAGTACTCTGCACGCCTAGCCGGACCGCCGACTGGCTGGAGGCGGCCGGCCGCCGCTTCGAGGCCTGGAAGGGTGCCGCGGCGAGGGCTGGCACACGTACCGCCCTGGAATTCGCCAAGGGTTGGTATCCGGACCTCCCCCAGCTGGCGACCTTCCGCCTGGAAGCCGAGCCCGAGCTGGCAGCGGTGCGAGGAGATCTCGTCAAGCGCGCCGCCTCCCTCGCCGACTACGCCGACTCTGCCGTTTTCATCCCAGAGTTGCATGAAAACGGCCATTTGGTGCCACCCGATAACTTTGGGCTGGACCTGGCAGCGCCAGAGGAGCTACATGAGGAGATCGCCTCAAGTGACGACGACGAGGACGAGGAAGACAGCGATGAGGAAGCCAGCTCCCAGGAGGCGGAGCCGTCTGCTCGCTACCAGCCCGATCAGGCCTCCACGAGTGGGCCTACGGGATGGCACCGTCTGCCGCGGGAAGCGACCAGGCTGAAACCCATCAGGCGGCCCCCCAGCAGCCGGCCCCGTTGATCCCGTCGTGCCACTTGCTCCGCCTGCTGCACCTCTAGCTTAGGCGGCGTTGTGTATCTTTCATTTCCTGTTTTTCTTAAGACTTGGTAGGATTAGTTCGAAGAATTCCACCCACTGGGTGTACTCATAAGATATTGCTGGAAGGCGGCCTTGGAGGCCTTTTATTATGAATATTCTCTTAATTCTGCATATGTCTATGTTGTTTGCAGGGTTCTAGAGTTAGCACCGTCCTTTGTTCCTTCGGGCGTTTTTCTTTCGCTGTTTCCTTTAATTGCCGTCCTGCCAGCCAGACAACCACTCTGTGGTCTGTGACTGGGTCAGGTACTTAGCTGTTTTCTGGATAGGCAAGTATCCCGCCCTATGGAACGCGGTTTGTCTAAGCTAGAAGACGGCTGGCCGGCTGCTCGGCAGCCGGCAAACTTGTATGAAGGGCCATCTTGCCCTATGTTTATTTTCTTTAGCCATTTTTCATGTGGGCACCACTTCCTGCCTTTGACTCCAGCCAGTCAGACAGCCGCGTTCTGCGAGTCTGTGACTGTAGGTGGGAGAGGGCTAGGATGCCGGCACATTACTTGTCCGGCTGTTGAAGAAAAAGCTTTAAACATAGGGCCAAGCGGCAAGCCCCCGGGCCGTCTGCTTGGTCCCGGTGCCAGGCGAAGGAATGGAAATACACATTCACAGGCATAAATCTTATCATATAGATAAAGGGTTGGACAGTCCCCAAGAACTCCTCGGGGGTCCCATTGTTTCTCAAAATATAGTAGATAGCACGACACATACTTTCTTTAGTTATAAATGCATCGAAGTGGGTTCGCGTTCCACGGGCGCTCCGCCTCCTTGCCTGAGTCGTCTCTTTTGCGTGCTCTTGCCTTCTGCGCATCAATGAGGTAGTAGGCATCATTGCCTAATACCTTGCTGATCATGAATGATCCTTCCCAACGGGCTGAGAGCTTGTGATGGCTGGTTGTTCGCTGGATCAGACGGAGCACAAGATCCCCCTCGCGGAAGGAGCGTGGCCTGACTCGCCGGCTGTGGTAGCAACGGAGACCCTGCTGGTAGATGGCGGACCGGCGGTGTGCTACCAGCCGGGCCTCCTCCAGCAGGTCCACGCTGTCTTCTTGTGCCTCTCTTGCTTCGGCTTCTGTGTACATGGTTACACAAGGCAAGTCAAACTCAACATCTTTTTGGATGACGACCTCGGCCCCATAGACGAGGAAAAAGGGAGTGAAGCCAGTTGACTTGTTCGAAGTTGTCCTGAGGCTCTAGAGGACAGACGGCAACTCCTCGATCCAGTAGCCGGCTGATTGTTCCAAAGGCTTGACCAGCCGGGGCTTGAGGCCGGACAAGATAAGGCCGTTGGCACGCCCAACTTGGCCGTTTGAATGCGGGTGGGCAACATACGCTAAGTCCAGTCGGATGCCATGTGTTGCACAGAAACGGGCCAATGCGCCTTTGTCAAAGTTTGTGCCGTTGTCGGTGATGATGCTATGTGGTATGCCATACCGGACTGTGATGTTTGTGATGAAGGTCACAGCAGTTGGGCCGTTGAGTTTCTTGATTGGCTTCGCGTCGATCCACTTGGTGAACTTGTCCATCGCCAGAAGCAAATGGGTTACACCACTGCAGGCTGTCTTGAATGGACCCACCATGTCCAGTCCCCAGACTACAAACGGTCAAGTGATCGGAATGGTCTTGAGTGCAGAAGCCGGCAAGTGTTGCTTGGAGGTGAAGCGCTGGCAGCCGTTGCACTTCTTGACTAAATCTTTGGCGGCAGCCAAAGTAGTCGGCCAAAAGAATCTGTGGCGGAAGGCTTTGGCAACGAGGGATCTTGAGGCCGCATGGTGGCCGCACTCCCCCTGATGAATATCTCTCAAAATAGCCAAACCCTTTTCTGCTTCCACGCAACGGTGGAAGACGCCGATTGCACTTCTTCTGACAAGCTCTCTGTTAATTATTGTATATGTGAAGCTCGGCATTGAACCTGCCGTGCCAAGGTTTCGTCTGCTGGCAACTCTATTCTAAGCAGGAAATTGAGGATTGGCTGTGCCCAAGACGGTGCTGAGACTCCTGTTATTTCTGCCACTGAAACCAGGGTGGTTGGGCCGGGAGGTGGAGGGCCGGGGTGAGCCGCCTGCTGTGCTTCTGAAGTCCCCAGGCCGGCTGCAGCAGTCCCTGGGCCTTCTGCTGGAGCTGACGCTTCTTGGTCGCCTACTCGAGTAGTCCCCGGGCCAGTCGCATTAGTCCCCGGGCCAGGTGCCGGTGCAGCAGTCCCTGGGCCGTCTGCTGGAGTTGAAGTTTCTTGGCCGCCTGCTGGACCAGTCCTCGGGCCAGCTGCTGAGGTTGTTGGGTCGTCTGCCCAGGATCGGCTGGCGTGAAGATTGACTCTGACTCTCATGACGGCTTGATAGACGGGTTGGGCAAGCATTGGATGGACACGCCGGCTGGTATTTCTTGGCGGGTGGAGCCAATTCTTGCTTAGGCATCGGCTTACACGTTGTCGGCTCGTGGCAAGTGGAGGAACTCGCAGCCGTCGAAGTGCCCACGGATCTACTGGACAAGGAATCGGTAACTTGCCATGTTTGCGTCCTTCGTGTCCTAGTCCCCAAAGGATTGCTGGACAACCAAATCTGAGTCGCCATAGCACAGCACCCAGCGAATGCCAATCTCTTTGGCCATCCGGAGCCCGTGAATGAGTGCCTCATACTCGGCCACATTGTTGGAGGCGACAAAGTGGATTTGCATGGTGTACTTGAGCTTGTCGCCCTTGGGAGAGGTGAGGACAACGCCGGCTCCCAAGCCAGTGCGCATCTTTGATCCATCAAAGTGCATCCGCCAATGGGTTGAATCTGGAGTAGGCGGCAGGTACTGGGTCTCGGCCCACTAGACGTGGAAGTCGGCCAGCGCTTGCAATTTGATGGTGGTGCGGGGCAGGTAGAAGCTGGAAAAGGGGGACAGCTCAATAGCCCACTTTGCCACTCGGCCTAAAGCATCTCGGTTGCTCATGATCTTAGTAAGCGGGGCCGTGCATACGACCGTGATCGGATGCTCTTGGAAGTACTGCTTGAGTTTCTTGGCGGCAAAGTACACGCCATAGCACATCTTTTGGTAATGGGGATAGTTCTGCTTGGAGACTGACAACACCTCGCTCAAGTAGTAGACCGACCTCTGGACAGGCAAGGCCCTGCCGTCTTCTGGGCGCTCGACCATAATGACAGTGCTGACCACCCGGCTGGTGGCGGCTATGTAAAGGAACATGGGTTCCTTATTTGTTGGCGCCGCCAGGACAGGCGGCGTGGACAACACTTTCTTGAGCTATTGGAAGGCTTCATCCGCCTTGTCGTTCCACTCAAAGCAAGTGGTCTTCTTCATCAGTTGGTACAAGGGGAGTGCCTTTTCGCCCAGTCGGCTGATGCATCGGCTGAGCGACGCCAGGCACCCGGTGAACTTCTGGACGTCCCGTATGCGAGTTGGCCTCTCCATTCTCTCAATGGCCTTGATATTCGCGAGGTTGCACTCGATGTCGCGTTCAGATACCAGGAAACCAAGGAGCTGGCCTGCCGCTACCCCGAAGGCGCATTTCTCCGGGTTCAGCTTGATCTGAAAGCGGCGCAGGTTTACGAAGGTCTCTTGGAGGTCCTCCAAGAGAGTTCCCCTCTTCTCCGTCTTCACCACGATATCGTCCATGTAAACGTGGGCGTTTCTGCCAAGTTGCTTGAGGAGACACTTCTGCATGCAACGCTGAAAGGTGGCGCCGTCATTCCTCAAGCCGAACGTCATAGTCAGGTAGCAGAAAGCCCCAAATGGTGTGAGGAAGGCAGTCTTCAGGCGGTCCGCCGGATCAAGTTTGATCTGGTGGTACCCGGAATAGGCATCAAGGAATGACAACAGCTCGCATCCGGCTGTGGAGTCAATCACTTGGTCTATTCGCGGCAGAGCAAACGGATCTTCAGGGCAAGCTTTGTTGAGGCTGGTGTAATCAATGCACATGCACCATTTGTTGTTCTTCTTCAGCACTATGACAGGGTTGGAGAGCCACTCAGGGTAGAATACTTCCATAATGAAGCCGGCTGCTAGCACGCGGGCGACATCTTCTCCAATAACTCTTCTTTTTTTCTTCAGACAGGTGGCAGAGTGGCTGCCTAATAGGCTTTGCATCTTCTCTCACATGTAGCTTGTGCTCAGCGAAGTCCGTCGGGACACCCGGCATGTCTTTGGGGGACCATGCGAAGATGTCCCGATTCTCATGGAGGAAATCGACGAGCTCGCTTTCCAATTTTCTATTTAGGTTTGACCCTATGACAGCAAATCGCTCCGGGTGAGACGGGTCCAAAGCAATCTTCCTCGTCTCCTTGGCCGGCTGGAACGAGCCCTGCGGCTCCGCCTCCCTGGGATCGGATGGCACAGCTGGCTGCTCGCCAGCCATTGCCACCAACCGCTCCAGATGGCGCTTCTCTTCAGCTACGACAAGGGACTCGGCCAGCCGGCTGCTGGCAGTTGCACATGTGACGGACTTCTCATAGTCCCCGACTATGGTGATTATTCCTTTGGGACCCAGCATCTTCATCTTGAGGTAGGCGTAACGGGGTACTGCCATGAACTTCGCAAGAGCTAGCCGGCCCAATATCACGTGATAGGGGCTTTCCAGGTTCACCACTTCAAACCAGACCGTCTCCCGTCGGAACTGCTTCTTGTCACCAAACAGGTTATTAATCTTGGCCTTGCCGATTGGTGAGCAAGAGAGGCCTGAAACGATGTCGTGGAACACGGTCCTGGTAGGCTGAAGCTGCTTCTCTTTGATGCCCAACTTCTCCATGGTGTCACGGTACATGATGTTGATGCTGCTGCCGTCGTCTACCAGCACTCGGGAGAATCGATAGGCCCGCCTGTCGGTGGAGAGAGTTGCATCCAGAACCAAGGCGTAAGCTCCAGGTGAAGGCATGACAGCCGGGTGATCTTCACGGCTCCAGCTGATGGGCCTTTCGGACCAATTCATGAATTCTGGGGCTTCGGCGGCAATGGTGTTGACTTCTCTGCGCTGCTAGCGCCGGCTGTGCCTATCGTCCGCCTGGCTCGTGAAGACGACGTAGGCTCCATTCTCCTCTGGGAACTCGTCCTGGACCTGGCCGCCTGGGCGAGCAGCCGGCGGTTTAGGAGGCAGAGCCACCTGCCCAACAGGCGGGGGAGGCAGAGCTTCCCCTCTGGCAATCCGCGTGAGCCAGTGACACTTTCATGTGGTGTGATTGGAGGGCTTTGCGCCACTGTGAAACTTGCAGGGAGCATCCAGAGCTTTATCAAAGGAGAAGGAGGGCTGCCAGGCTGGCTTGCCGCCCCTCTGGCGTTTGGGACCTGCCTGAGCTTCTGGCTGCTGGCCATCAACTGCTGCCACCAGCCGGCTGCTGGAAGCCGGCGGGTGGGCCTTGCGCTTGTGATCAGTCTGCTGCTGGCACCGACTGGACTCTCCAGCCAGCGTTCTAGGAGTCGGTGGGGCCATCTTTCCGAAGGCATCCACATGCAGCTCGGACTTCATGGAGTAATTAGTGGTGGCATACTTGTCTGCTATGCTTAGCAGCTCGTCCAGTGTGGTGGGCTTGTCACAGAGGAGCTTGCGCTTGAGCAAGGTGCCTTCTCTGCACCGGTCCGTGAAGTATTCGATGGATTTTTACCTCGTGCACTCCTTCGCAAGAGTTGTGTAGCTCCGCCCACCGCATCAGGTAATCACGAGCGGACTCGTTCGAACCTTGGACGCATTGGGAGAGCTGGCGCGGCTTGGGAGACCGCTTGTAGGTGCTGGTGAAGTTGCGAGTGAAGACATGGGTGAAGTCCAACCAGCTGTTAATGTTGTTGGGCTTGAGGCTGTTCAACGAAGTCCGGGCCGTGCCCTGGAGCATGAGTGGCACATACTTCACCGCAACACGCTTGTTGCCGGTTGCTATGCTGACATCCGTGGAGTAGTCCACCAGCCAGTCCTCCGGCTTCACCGATCCGTTGTACTTGGGGGTGTCACTGGGAGTGAGAAACCCTTGGGAAAAGGCTCGTACGAATGCGGGGGCCGAAGCTGGATGGGCCAATGGCATCTTCTTCTTTGACTGCCTGGGACCGGGCCAGTCGGTCGAGGCGGTGGCGGGCGTCATTCTCCCCAACTCCCTCGCGGCAGCCCAAGCGGCTTGCGAAGGACGGATGGTCGACAGGCGACGGAGACGCACGCCTGTCCCGGCGAGGAGGAGGCAGACGCTCGTCCCGCCGCTCTAAAGCCCTTGGGCGGCCGTCTTGATCGTGCTCGATGGTGATGCGAGTCTGTCTGCTACGGCTAGCATCCGACTCTGAGTCGCGCCGGCTGCGAGTGCCGACTATTGGAGAGCGGGACGTGGCTCCTTTCTCCCGCCGAAGAGGGCGGTTATCTGCTTGCGTGCCGGCCTCCAAGGCCCGGCAACAGGCTTCCTGTTGCGCGGTTGCCGCGTCGAGGATCTGCCGAACGCGCTGAGTCATGCAGCGAAGTTCGTCTCCCTCTAAGTGGCCTAGTTCATCAGCTGCCGCCTGGGCAGCCCATAGGTTCTCCGACGGGGTGGGGTATACTGGCCGTGGGGCCACCAGCATCTCGGCCAGCACCCCGGCGCGATCGCGAACGGCATCGGCTCGGCTGGGCTCGCCAGCAGCTAGTGTGCCGCCTATGGCACGGTACATCTCATGGCGGTAGGCTTCGGTGAGGCGCCGGGAGGCGGCTAGCTTGTTGGCGTTGTCGAGGAGCGAGACGCGGAGTGCCTCCAGTGCCGTACCATCCGTTCCCGCGGTGATGGGGGCGGAGAGGCTCTGCATGGCCGCCAGCAGCGGGTCTTGGCCTGATCCGCCGGAAGGCTCGTCGTGGCTGGCGGTCAGCACCTCCATTACGGTGCTGACACCACTGCCGCAGGCTGCAGTGGGGAGGGGATCATCGATGATCACCACGTGCTCGGGGAAGGAATCGGAGGACGCCGCGTCGAGGTCGACCATCATGTCGACTGGTGGATCAGAGGAGCCCACGGACTCCATGTCGGAGGCACGCTCGTCGACGATGTAGAGCTTGTCTAGGAGCTCGACGAGGCAACTGGCTCTGCGGCCGGAAAGGGCTCGTTATGCAGGTGGATGCCGCCGAGCAGGTCGGCTAGTCCGCTCGTGGTGCATGCGGCCTCAGCACCGCGAAGCGTCACGGCATCCACGCCTGCGGGCGTGCCGGGCTAGTTGTGCTCGCGAGGGAGGAACAAAGTTCCTGTCTAGAACATGTATCCGGACGACGGTGCACCTTGCCCCACGGTGGGCGCCAGATGTCGGGATTTTGGTGCGACATATGCCAAAGGATGGCTTATCATGCATAGGGATAATAGAACATCGCCGGGCCCTGGAACCAGGATAAGGCGATACTTAGGACGCCTACGAATCTTACCCAGGTTCGGGGATCTCCGTGGAAATAACACCCCTAGTCCTGCTTTGTGGGGACTGCGTGTCATGACTGATGTCAATATGGTAGCTACAAGGTTGCTCCTTGATCTGTGTCATCAAGAGGAAGAAGAAGGGCAAGGCTAGCTCTCTGTCTTCTCTCTAGGGAATGTGGGTTGTCGCTAGGGTTTCTTCCTATCTCTCTTTGTGTCTCCCTTCTTCTTCTTAGGGTCCAACCCCTCCATATGGAGGACCCTGGGGGGTTTATATAGGCCTACCCCCCAGGGGTACAATAGTAATCTAGGCGGAATGGCCCCCAGCTATCAGTGTCTTCGGGTGCCGGCCTTCCCGCATGTTTGCTGGGGCCCACCGTTTGTGGGCCCTCGTGATTGCTTATTACTGTGGGTGCTCTTCTGTTGACGGCAGCATCGTCGGGAGGGGAATGGCTATAGTGCTGCCGCCTCCCGCCGTACGCTGCCACCACGTCTCGTCTTGTCATCTTGACGGGATTCAGATTCCTAGGGCATGGTTAGCCGCATGCTACCAGGCGGCCCATCCCCCAGGCCGCCTGCCAGGGGCCGCTTGCTTCTTCTTCACCCACTGGCAGGTGGGGCCGTCCGCCTGCTGGCTCTGCCGCCTGTGGGTAGTGGGATCATGGCTTCCTCTGACCGGGGCTAGGTCACTGGCAACATGGCTACATTGATACGCTGCTTAAGGAGCCTCCGTAAGATACACCCTCACTGTAGACACGCCCTTATAGATTCTCTAAGGACATGCATAACTGTAGCCATGCCTTAGCCTTGTCGTGGTTCCCCAGCACGGGTCCCAAGGGGGAGGCGTGGGGCCGTCTTCTGGATGCTGGCCATGAGGCTGCCACCTGTCCCGGCCCCCCGCCGCCTGCTGGCAGCCGGCTCTTGGGCATTGCTGCCCTAGGAGGCAGGAAGAAATGATCGTCTAGTCATCTACTTCTTGTGATGCTCCTCAATAAACAATTGCATAAATTCTAAATTAGGAGAAATGATCGTCTAGTCATCTACTTCTTGTGATGCTCCTGCCACTTCTCTATGGCTTGATCCCTCATCGGGGGCAGGAAGAAGACACTTCCTCATGTCAATAATCTGCCTATACATCTCGTAGCTTGTGTACGCATCCTTGGCCATGTACTTGACGTGTTGTTCATCCAGTCTCTGATACCAGACACTGTGCTAGGCATTTTTGTCCTTCTTGCTCTCATCCTTTATCTTCATGTAGTAGGGGTCGATTATGGCTGAGGCGAGATCAACCAGGGAGTTTTGTGTGTCGTTGTCACTGACCTAGACCTTGTAGTGGTCCTTGATGTTGACAAGATTCTGGCATTTCAAGCCCAAAACCTTGAGCGCTTTTGGATCATTGGTGGTGTCCACCATAGCGAAACTGTAGTCGAAGCTATTGCTAAACCTGGAGAAACGCTCGCAAGGCCTTGTGGCCTGGTGCTAGTGGTAGACAAGGACATCATGTCGCACGCAAAACTGGGCGACGACAACCTTCTGATTGTGCCTGGCTCAACCGCTGGTGAACTCAAGGTCGAAGCTGACCACTTCGTACTTGTCCTCAGAAATCAACTGCTCCATAGTTTGGATAGAGCTCTCCACAGAGACCGGCAAATTCGTGTACACCACTGAGAGAGTCTTCCCCCTCACATGGGGTGCCCACTAGGTGATGCGTGGTGGACTGCCCCCGTTGTCGCCGTCGGCCGCTCGGAGCGCCATTCGAACCACTAGATGTCCTCTTTGTATGTGTCGTTGTGGGTGTGTGTAGGATCGAAAGTATGTCTAGAGGGGGGGTGATTAGACTACTTGACAATATAAAAAATCTGCCTTTTGATCATGCAATGTTTTTGGCAGTTTCACAATTAAGATCAATTCAAGTAACACCCTACACATGCAATTCTAGAGTAATAGCAGCGGAAAGTAAATTGCACATGTAAAAGTGAGGTGGAGAAGATCAAACGCAGTTTGGTGACACGAAGATTTTTGTCGTGGTTCCGATAGGTGGCGCTATCGTACATCCACGTTGATGGAGACTTCAACCCACAGAGGGTAACGGCTGCGCGAGTCCACGGAGGGCTCCACCCACAAAGGGTCCACGAAGAAGCAACCTTGTCTATTCCATCATGGCCTACGCCCACGGAGGACTAGCCTTACTCGGGGTAGATCTTCACGAAGTAGGCGATCTCCTTGCCCTTACAAACTTCTTGGTTCAACTCCACATCTCAAAGACGGAGGCTCCCAAGCGACACCTAACCAATCTAGAAGGCACCACCCTCCAAAAGGTAATAGATGTGGTTGATGATGATGAACTCCTTGCTCTTGTGCTTCAAATGATAATCTCCCCAACACTCAACTCTCCTCACTGATTTGGCTGTGGTGGAAGAAAGGATTGAGTGGAAAGCAACTTGGGAAGGCTAGAAATCAAGTTTCATATGGTAAGAATGGAATGGCTTGATCTCAACACAAGGGTAGGTGGTTCACTTCTCAGAAAGTGTATGCTAGGAGTGGTAGACTTTCTGATGGCTCTCTCCACGAATGAAGAGGGGGTGCTGGGGTATATATAGCCTCCACACAAAATCCAACTGTTACACACATATTTGACCAATCTCGGTGAGACCGAAGTGAAAACTCGGTCAGACCGAAAGTTCAAATATAGTGAACGTTGGGATTTTCGGTGGGACCGAAAATACCATCTCGGTGTGTCCGAAGTGAGTCAAAGGTAGGAGCTTGCCATCTCGGTGGGACCGAAATTAACAACTCGGATATTCCGAAGTGATGTCAATTGGTTACAGAAGGTTGGCAGTCCAGTTTCGGTGAGACCGAAACTCAAAATCGGATGGACCGAGAAATTAGGGTTTGGAAGAATAACTGAGGTGGTTCATCTCGGTGGGACTGAGTTTGCAGAATCGGTTTGTCCGAGATTACTTATGAGTGTGTTAAGTAGTGAAGAGTGCTGATAGTTGAGGGAGCTAGATCACTAAGCACTTGAGCAACCAGATCATTAACACAACCTCATCCCCTTTTAATAGTATTGGCTTTTCCTATGGACTCAATGTGATCTTTGATCACTAAACCAAAAATAGAGTCTTGAGCTTTTGCCAATGCTTGTCTTAGCATTTTGAGGGGTCCACTTCTTCAGACATTTCCATACCCATATCATCGAACTTCTCTGAAATGATTCTCAAGTAAATATTAGTTCAATGATATATATGTTGTTATTAATTACCAAAACCACCCGGGGATTAGTTGCACTTTCAATATCCCCCCTTTTTGGTAATTGATGACAACATATAGATCAAAGCTTCGACAAAAGATATAATCAATGAATAATATCGTCGCTTTGAGAAGTATGTGATAAACAAGAGCTCCCCCTAAATTTGTGCATTATTTAAAATTTGCGTTTGAATGCAAATGCACAATCGATTAGGATTATGTGTCACTCTTCCATGTCACATACATCTTGGTGGAGCGCACAAAATGATAAGAATGAATGACATGCACTCAATCACCAAGACAAGAGTAAATAGCCATACAATAATGAATAGCATATGATCAGCATTAAGCACACATTAAAGCATAGTATGACCAAGCACTCATTAAGGTAGCATCAAACGTAGTAGCAAGCACACTTAAAGTTTCGAAAGACCAAGAGAAACCAATGTATCTCAAAGAAAACCGGCAAAAGAACGAAAGAGCACTCTCTCTCTCGAAGCCCTATGATCTATACAATTTCTCCCCCTTTGGCAACAAGTTACCAAAAAGTTCGAAAAGGTATAGAGCTAAGCGTCACTGCGGGCTCTCCTGGCTGCTCCCGTCTGGGTAGATGTCGGTGTAGAAATAGCTGCATCGGCGAAGACTTCTGCTGATGTCTGCGCTGGAGGAGTGGATGCTGAAGCTGGAGTAACTGCTGGAGCTGTAGCTGGTGCGGAAGTGGTAGCCCTGGAGTCAGTCACTGGAATAGCTGCAGATCTGGATCCTCTGGGAACCTGAGCAGTCTGGCGATGAGAGTCCTGGACTAGATCATCCTGCATGAGTTCTGCTCTCTCATGCCTTGTTTCCTCCATGTCTGCCTCAAGCTTGTTGACAGACACCTGAATCTCTGTCAGCTTCACGTCTAGAGCGTGGATCTTGTCCTCAACAATCCTCTCTAGGCTTTCCTGAGATTGCTCAATGCTGGCCAGGCGTTGTTCAATCCTCTGGGTAGCTTCAAGAATTTGTTCTCCAAAGCTCTTTGGCTTAGCTGCTGCTGCTGCTGCCTCTTTGTCAGCTTTAGCTTTCTTTGCAGCTTCGATTTTGGCCTGTCCTTCAACTGAGGTGGGATCCTCTTCATCCATCACAACTACGTTGTCCTCATGCTCTGGCTGCAGTGGCAAGTGCTTCCTATCCAACATGAATTTGCCCGTGCCAAACTTGGCATTGTTGAGCATCTGAATCTGCGGGGCAAACCCACACGACCTCTTCTGGTCAGCTACAGTCCTCTTAATGGTCTCTACCATTAAGTCCATCACCTTGAAAGGTGCCTTCTCATCGAGAATGTGCAGCATGTTGATAGAATAGCCTCGAATCATGCGGTGGTCTCCAGACTTAGGCATCAATGTATGCCTCAGAATAGTGTTAGTGGTGGTCAGACCTGCCTGGAGATAGTACACTGAGCCAAGCTTCCATCCTTCCAAATCAGCAGCCGGGATCTCCTTGTACATGTTCTTCATGGAATCATGACTCTTCTTAGGAATCCCATAGACATCAATGTCGTCCTCTCTCTGCACTGGAGCGTTCAGAAGTTCTGCCCATTCTTCAACAGACGAAGAAAACCTTTGACCTTCAGTCATCCAGGTGATCTTGCCATCAGGATAGAAGTGGGCTGTGGCGTAGAACTGCATGATCATCTCGTCATTCCAAGCTGTCAGCTCTTGACCCACAAAATCAGCAACTCCACATGCAGTAAAGCTCTCATGCACATGGGGAAAGAAGTCACGGTGCTCTTCACTGTCAATGTATTTCCAGTCAACATACCTGGTGTCAGCAACAATGGGCTTCTTATCCATCAGCACGGTCTCATAGAAATCCTGCTGCTCTCTGGTGTGGAATCTGGGGTCCACAGCAGTCCTTCTCCTTACGGCATATGGATCAGACTGTCTCCATAGCCTGAGACCTTTATCCTTCCTTGCCTTCATGTCCTCAGCTTGAGGATGAGCATCATTGTGGAGTGGCAACTTGGGACGGAGCTTAAGCAACACATGCTCTTCATCTGATTCAGACGGTGGCATCTCACCTTTGTTCTTCTCAGAAGCTGGAATGCTCCTGGTTGTTCTCTTGGGCTTGGCTGGAGCTGCCTTGGCTTGAGCAGGCTTCTTGGGCTTAGAGGAGGCTTGAGCCCGAATAGCATCACCCATGAACTTAGCTTTCTGAGGAGGAGGCTGGGGTGCATCTTCTTCTTCTTCTTCAGCAGCATCAACTTGAGGTTCAGCATATACTACCCTCTTCCTCTTGGAAGTCTTCTTCACCTTGCTTGGAGCTGGCTCTTCCAAGTTGAGCTTCTTTGCAACAGCTGACTGCTTTACTTTGCTTGTGCCTTTCCTTGTCTGCTGCCCTTGGTGCTCTTTGGCAACCACATTCCTCTTTGGCTTGGAGGTAACTTCCTCAGCAACAAAGTCAGAGTCCTCATCATCAGAAGTTCTCTTCTTCCTGGTTCTGGTGGCTGCAGGAGGCAAACCACTAGGGGTGCTCCTTTCACCATCATCACTGGAGCTGCTAGCCTCGGGACTTGTTTCTACCTCTGGAATCTCAGCAAAAGGAGACTCAGACCTGTTCTGGCTGTCACAGACATCTGACATGGCTGACAACCTGTGAAAAGATAAGGTATAGGCAGAGTAGAAGAGTTATCACAACTGCAGAGGTTTTTGCAAAAAAAATGAGTTTAAAACTTAGTTTTGAGTTTTCACAGAATGTATTTCGGTCAAACCGATTTTAAGTTTCGGTGAAACCGAAGTGTATACAGAGGCCTACACACCACTTTCGGTCAGACCGAAATGGGTTTCGGTCCTACCGATAACCTAGGGTTTCACTGAAACTAAGTTTCGGTCACACCGATTTGCACAACTCGGTTAGACCGAATGATGCAGTGCAATGGCCAGAGGCCAAATCGGTCATTCCGAGTTTCAAAATCGGCTTCACCGAGATGCGTTCCGTGGAAACCTAAACCTAAGAATTTCGCTCGAAACAAGAGGATCTGATCTAATGTATAGGGAATATCTCAAACGTGGAAAGATTCAAGGCAAGCCATTCATGCAAGAATTGGATGGGGAGCACGAAAGGGATCGGGACACACCCTAACTTGGTGGAGTCCCTCTACGGCGGCAACGGTGGAGATGATTACCGTTGACGGCGGCGGAGACGTGCGGCGAGGGCGCACAGGCGACGACGGCGACGATCCGTAGACCAGGGCGATGGCAGCAGGGGTCTTGGGGGCGAACGGTTTGAAGAGTTAAATCGCGCGCAGCCCTCAGGTATATATAACCCCATGTTGTCGGTGGGACCGAGTTGAAAAACTCGGTGTCACCGAAATGTATAACTGCTGTGCAGTTACGCATATCGGTCAGACCGAGATTTTGAACTCGGTTTCACCGAGATGAAACCTAGATCAGTCTAAGCGTTTCGGTTGGACCGAGATGGAAAAGCCGGTCAGACCGAAATGGACTTAGAAGGTTTTGGAAGTCAGCCTTATACGGATCGGTGGCTCCGAGTGCTCCTCACTCGGAGAGTCCGAAAAAGACTTGTTCAAAGTTGTGATATGAGCATGAAGAGAATTTGAGACAAGAAAGCATAGATAGCTAGGGAAGGTGCTTAGGCATTCTTGTCCATCCATTTGGCCAGAAAAAATCAAAACAATCAAAACAACAAATGGATGTCCTTGAATGGATAAAATCATGCATTCAACATGCTCACACAATAAGATAGCAACTGAAATATGTGTCAAACATGCACAACCAATACTCTAGCTACTAGCACACAATTTGTCGATGACTAGGTCATCTATATATGAGATATTGACTTAGGAGCCAAATGAGAACATTTCATCATAGGTCATACTCATCGTTTAAGCACAAGTGGGGTTACCACTTTTACATAAAGCATTTATGTGTTCACATCATTTGGAGATGCTTTAGCTCAATTTTTAGAGCAAAGCTCCCCCTAGATGTGAGAACCCCTTTTAAAGGGTCAAATTAACCTTGGGTTGTCGTAGAAGACTTCATGTAGATGTTGAAGATGTGGATGCTCAATGTTGATGTAGATCATCAAGAGTTAGGAGCTATCCTTAGGATTAGGGCACTTTCAATACCTACATGGGTTAGTCCCACAAGGAAGAAACAAGAATATCCATAGACATAGATTGAAGTTCACAAAAGATGATGTCCATGAAAGCAATGATTACCTTGTCCCTTGACTTACCAACAAGAGGGTTTGTGACTCCATGAACTAGTGCATGATGTGAAAGTTGATTGCACAAGTTCTTGCCAAAATGAATATGAGTGAAGTTTGTTGGCGGAGTCACCCTCAAGAACCTTCTAGTTCTTCTTCTTTGGGATCCACATCATCTTGATGGGAATCCTTGGGGTTGTAGTTGAGCTTGACGAAGTAGAACTTGATGTGTCCTTGGGAACCCACCTGACCATGGCTTGAGGTGCTTCAATGAATGCATCAATTTCCTCTTGAAGCTTGTCCTTGGCCTTTAGCTTGTGGTCTTGTGGTGGAAGGTCATCTTGAGCTTGTTCCACATTGGAAGAAGTAGGATCATACTTCTCCTTTTGTGAAACAAACTGTGGAGTAGGGTATTGACCTTCTTCCCACTCAACACCTTCGGCGTTGAACTTTCGCTCAAAACCAATCCCTTGATTCTTCCGGTGCCTTCCTTGTTTGCGAACAATTTCCTCAAAGTTCTTGCTTCCGGCAAGACTCTTGTAGACACCCTTCTCTATGATTTCCTTCAATAAGCTATTTTCTTGCTCAAGTGTAACTTGGCTTGAAACATTGTTAGTGGAATCAAGAGAACTACTAGAGGTAACAATATTGGGTTTAACATTGTTATTGTTACTACTAGAGGAAGAATTTTTCTTATGCTTGTCATGCTTAGTCTTAATAGGTGGCAAGAAATTAGACAAGAGAAGTCGTTTGGCAAGATATGAAGAACTCTTCTTTCGAAGATCGTCATTGATCGCTTTTAGAAACTCATGTTCTTGCTCTAGAGTGAGCTTCTCGAAGCGTAGCTTCTCATGAGATCTTAGGAGCTCTCTATGATCTTCTTGAGTTGTTTCATGAGCTAACTTAAGAGTGTTTAGTTCTTTAGTTAGACGCTCAATCTCCTTCATAGCATTGTCATTCGACTCTTCTCGACTATAAAGACTACTAGCATTTTCATCATTACTAGGCTCACTAGATTTATCATGCAAGAGCTCATCTTCACCAAGTAAGTCATCCTCATCACTATCAAAGTCAATGAATTCAGGGTGTGTTACCTTGGGGCCTTTAGCCATGAAGCATCTTCCAATTCCCTCATTTGGTGAATCAAATAAGTCGTAGGAGTTGGAGTTGGAGGATACGAGTGCAAGTCCGGCAACACCTTCATCTTGACTATAGTCGGAGTCGGAGTGATAGCTTCCATCGGATTGATTGTCGGAGTCGGAGCCGGAGACCCATTCACCTACATGAGCTTGATGTCTTCTTCTTGTGTAGTTCCTTGATGACTTGTCTTTCCTCTCCGAATCCTTGCTTCTCCGAGAGGGTCTTCGTTCATAACGATCATCTCTACTCCTTCTCTCTCTCCGAGGTGACTCATCTCTTGCTCTTCTTCTTGGAGATTCTTCTCTTCTCTTGTGGGGAGCCGTACACTCATTTGAGAAGTGTCCGGGTCTTCCACAATTGTAGCAGTTTTGATCACGACTAGAAGATCTCTTTTCATCATATGATCTAGACTTTGAGCTTCTTTCTTTGCCTCTATTCTTGTAGAACTTGTTGAAGTTCTTGACCATTAGGCTTATCTCTTCATTGGAAATTAGCTTGTCACTTGAGGTAGTGGGAGCATCACTTGTAGCTTTGTAAGCACCACTTGACTTGTTGTGAAGTTCTTCCTTATCCTTAAGTGTCATCTCATGAGCAACGATTCTTCCAATGACTTCAGTTGGCTTGAGAGTCTTGTAGTTTGGCATCATTTGAATCAAAGTGCACACGGTGTCATATTTTCCATCCAAAGCTCTGAGAATCTTCTTAATGATGAATCGGTCGGTCATTTCTTTGCTTCCTAAGCCGGCAATCTCATTTGTGATGAGAGCAAGCCTAGAGTACATTTCAGCGACTCCTTCACCATCCTTCATCTTGAACTTGTCAAGTTGACCTTGAAGAATATCTAGCTTTGATTCCTTCACAGATTCAGTACCTTCGTGCATTTCAACAAAAGTATCCCAAATCTCTTTAGCATTCTCAAGACGGCTGATTTTGTTGAACTCCTCGGGACACAAAGCATTGAAGAGAATGTCACAAGCTTGAGCATTGTTTTGTAACATCCGCAACTCTTCCGGTGTAGCTTCGCGATCCGAAACTTTTCCTTCTTCGAAGAAATCACCTTGCATACCAACACAAATAATGCCCCATGCGGCTGGGTTATGACCAAGAATATGCATTTTCATTTTATGCTTCCAACTAGCAAAATTTGTACCATCAAAGTAAGGACCTCTACGATAATTACCCTCACTAGACGCCATACTCTCCTAGGTTGTGAAACCAAGCTTATGGAGTCCAATGCAATGGAAACCAAAACAATGGAGACCAAAGCTCTGATACCACTTGTAGGATCGAAAGTATGTCTAGAGGGGGGGTGATTAGACTACTTGACAATATAAAAAATCTGCCTTTTGATCATGCAATGTTTTTGGCAGTTTCACAATTAAGATCAATTCAAGTAACACCCTACACATGCAATTCTAGAGTAATAGCAGCGGAAAGTAAATTGCACATGTAAAAGAGAGGTGGAGAAGATCAATCGCAGTTTGGTGACACGAAGATTTTTGTCGTGGTTCCGATAGGTGGTGCTATCGTACATCCACGTTGATGGAGACTTCAACCCACGGAGGGTAACGGCTGCGCGAGTCCACGGAGGGCTCCACCCACAAAGGGTCCACGAAGAAGCAACCTTGTCTATTCCATCATGGCCTACGCCCACGGAGGACTAGCCTTACTCGGGGTAGATCTTCACGAAGTAGGCGATCTCCTTGCCCTTACAAACTTCTTGGTTCAACTCCACATCTCAAAGACGGAGGCTCCCAAGCGACACCTAACCAATCTAGAAGGCACCACCCTCCAAAAGGTAATAGATGTGGTTGATGATGATGAACTCCTTGCTCTTGTGCTTCAAATGATATTCTCCCCAACACTCAACTCTCCTCACTGATTTGGCTGTGGTGGAAGAAAGGATTGAGTGGAAAGCAACTTGGGAAGGCTAGAAATCAAGTTTCATATGGTAAGAATGGAATGGCTTGATCTCAACACAAGGGTAGGTGGTTCACTTCTCAGAAAGTGTATGGTAGGAGTGGTAGACTTTCTGATGGCTCTCTCCACGAATGAAGAGGGGGTGGAGGGGTATATATAGCCTCCACACAAAATCCAACCGTTACACACATATTTGACCAATCTCGGTGAGACCGAAGTGAAAACTCGGTCAGACCGAAAGTTCAAATATAGTGAACGTTGGGATTTTCGGTGGGACCGAAAATACCATCTCGGTGTGTCCGAAGTGAGTCAAAGGTAGGAGCTTGCCATCTCGGTGGGACCGAAATTAACAACTCGGATATTCCGAACTGAGGTCAATTGGTTACAGAAGGTTGGCAGTCCAGTTTCGGTGAGACCGAAACTCAAAATCGGATGGACCGAGAAATTAGGGTTTGGAAGAATAACTGAGGTGGTTCATCTCGGTGGGACTGAGTTTGCAGAATCGGTTTGTCCGAGATTACTTATGAGTGTGTTAAGTAGTGAAGAGTGCTGATAGTTGAGGGAGCTAGATCACTAAGCACTTGAGCAACCAGATCATTAACACAACCTCATCCCCTTTTAATAGTATTGGCTTTTCCTATGGACTCAATGTGATCTTTGATCACTAAACCAAAAATAGAGTCTTGAGCTTTTGCCAATGCTTGTCTTAGCATTTTGAGGGGTCCACTTCTTCAGACATTTCCATACCCATATCATCGAACTTCTCTGAAATGATTCTCAAGTAAATATTAGTTCAATGATATATATGTTGTTATTAATTACCAAAACCACCCGGGGATTAGTTGCACTTTCAGTCTCCCCCTTTTTGGTAATTGATGACAACATATAGATCAAAGCTTCGACAAAAGATATAATCAATGAATAATATCGTCGCTTTGAGAAGTATGTGATAAACAAGAGCTCCCCCTAAATTTGTGCATTATTTAAAATTTGCGTTTGAATGCAAATGCACAATCGATTAGGATTATGGGTCACTCTTCCATGTCACATACATCTTGGTGGAGCGCACAAAATGATAAGAATGAATGACATGCACTCAATCACCAAGACAAGAGTAAATAGCCATACAATAATGAATAGCATATGATAAGCATTAAGCACACATTAAAGCATAGTATGACCAAGCACTCATTAAGGTAGCATCAAACGTAGTAGCAAGCACACTTAAAGTTTCGAAAGACCAAGAGAAACCAATGTATCTCAAAGAAAACCGGCAAAAGAACGAAAGAGCACTCTCTCTCTCGAAGCCCTATGATCTATACAATTTCTCCCCCTTTGGCAACAAGTTACCAAAAAGTTCGAAAAGGTATAGAGCTAAGCGTCACTGCGGGCTCTCCTGGCTGCTCCCGTCTGGGTAGATGTCGGTGTAGAAATAGCTGCATCGGCGAAGACTTCTGCTGATGTCTGCGCTGGAGGAGTGGATGCTGAAGCTGGAGTAACTGCTGGAGCTGTAGCTGGTGCTGAAGTGGTAGCCCTGGAGTCTGTCACTGGAATAGCTGCAGATCTGGATCCTCTGGGAACCTGAGCAGTCTGGCGATGAGAGTCCTGGACTAGATCGTCCTGCATGAGTTCTGCTCTCTCCTGCCTTGTTTCCTCCATGTCTGCCTCAAGCTTGTTGACAGACACCTGAATCTCTGTCAGCTTCACGTCCAGAGCGTGGATCTTGTCCTCAACAATCCTCTCTAGGCTTTCCTGAGATTGCTCAATGCTGGCCAGGCGTTGTTCAATCCTCTGGGTAGCTTCAAGAATTTGTTCTCCAAAGCTCTTTGGCTTAGCTGCTGCTGCTGCTGCCTCTTTGTCAGCTTTAGCTTTCTTTGCAGCTTCGATTTTGGCCTGTCCTTCAACTGAGGTGGGATCCTCTTCATCCATCACAACTACGTTGTCCTCATGCTCTGGCTGCAGTGGCAAGTGCTTCCTATCCAACATGATTTTGCCCGTGCCAAACTTGGCATTGATGAGCATCTGAATCTGCGGGGCAAACCCACACGACCTCTTCTGGTCAGCTGCAGTCCTCTTAATGGTCTCTACCATTATGTCCATCACCTTGAAAGGTGCCTTCTCATCGAGAATGTGCAGCATGTTGATAGAATAGCCTCGAATCATGCGGTGGTCTCCAGACTTAGGCATCAATGTATGCCTCAGAATAGTGTTAGTGGTGGTCAGACCTGCCTGGAGATAGTACACTGAGCCAAGCTTCCATCCTTCCAAATCAGCAGCCGGGATCTCCTTGTACATGTTCTTCATGGAATCATGACTCTTCTTAGGAATCCCATAGACATCAATGTCGTCCTCTCTCTGCACTGGAGCGTTCAGAAGTTCTGCCCATTCTTCAACAGACGAAGAAAACCTTTGACCTTCAGTCATCCAGGTGATCTTGCCATCAGGATAGAAGTGGGCTGTGGCGTAGAACTGCATGATCATCTCGTCATTCCAAGCTGTCAGCTCTTGACCCACAAAATCAGCAACTCCACATGCAGTAAAGCTCTCATGCACATGGGGAAAGAAGTCACGATGCTCTTCACTGTCAATGTATTTCCAGTCAACATACCTGGTGTCAGCAACAATGGGCTTCTTATCCATCAGCACGGTCTCATAGAAATCCTGCTGCTCTCTGGTGTGGAATCTGGGGTCCACAGCAGTCCTTCTCCTTACGGCATATGGATCAGACTGTCTCCATAGCCTGAGACCTTTATCCTTCCTTGCCTTCATGTCCTCAGCTTGAGGATGAGCATCATTGTGGAGTGGCAACTTGGGACGGAGCTTAAGCAACACATGCTCTTCATCTGATTCAGACGGTGGCATCTCACCTTTGTTCTTCTCAGAAGCTGGAATGCTCCTGGTTGTTCTCTTGGGCTTGGCTGGAGCTGCCTTGGCTTGAGCAGGCTTCTTGGGCTTAGAGGAGGCTTGAGCCCGAATAGCATCACCCATGAACTTAGCTTTCTGAGGAGGAGGCTGGGGTGCATCTTCTTCTTCTTCTTCAGCAGCATCAACTTGAGGTTCAGCATATACTACCCTCTTCCTCTTGGAAGTCTTCTTCACCTTGCTTGGAGCAGGCTCTTCCAAGTTGAGCTTCTTTGCAACAGCTGACTGCTTTACTTTGCTTGTGCCTTTCCTTGTCTGCTGCCCTTGGTGCTCTTTGGCAACCACATTCCTCTTTGGCTTGGAGGTAACTTCCTCAGCAACAAAGTCAGAGTCCTCATCATCAGAAGTTCTCTTCTTCCTGGTTCTGGTGGCTGCAGGAGGCAAACCACTAGGGGTGCTCCTTTCACCATCATCACTGGAGCTGCTAGCCTCGGGACTTGTTTCTGCCTCTGGAGTCTCAGCAAAAGGAGACTCAGACCTGTTCTGGCTGTCACAGACATCTGACATGGCTGACAACCTGTGAAAAGATAAGGTATAGGCAGAGTAGAAGAGTTATCACAGCTGCAGAGGTTTTTGCAAAAAAAATGAGTTTAAAACTTAGTTTTGAGTTTTCACAGAATGTATTTCGGTCAAACCGATTTTAAGTTTCGGTGAAACCGAAGTGTATACAGAGGCCTACACACCACTTTCGGTCAGACCGAAATGGGTTTCGGTCCTACCGATAACCTAGGGTTTCACTGAAACTAAGTTTCGGTCACACCGATTTGCACAACTCGGTTAGACCGAACGATGCAGTGCAATGGCCAGAGGCCAAATCGGTCATTCCGAGTTTCAATATCGGCTTCACCGAGATGCGTTTCGTGGAAACCTAAACCTAAGAATTTCGCTCGAAACAAGAGGCTCTGATCTAATGTATAGGGAATATCTCAAACATGGAAAGATTCAAGGCAAGCCATTCGTGCAAGAATTGGATGGGGAGCACGAAAGGGATCGGGACACACCCTAACTTGGTGGAGTCCCTCTACGGTGACAATGGTGGAGATGATTACCGTTGACGGCGTCGGAGACCTGCGGCGAGGGCGCACAGGCGACGACGGCGACGATCCGTAGACCAGGGCGACGGCAGCAGGGGTCTTGGGGGCGAACGGTTTGAAGAGTTAAATCGCGCGCAGCCCTCAGGTATATATAACTCCATGCTGTCGGTGGGACCGAGTTGAAAAACTCGGTGTCACCGAAATGTATAACTGATGTGCAGTTACGCATATCGGTCAGACCGAGATTTTGAACTCGGTTTCACCGAGATGAAACCTAGATCAGTCTAAGCGTTTCGGTTGGACCGAGATGGAAAAGCCGGTCATACCAAAATGGACTTAGAAGGTTTTGGAAGTCAGCCTTATACGGATCGGTGGCTCTGAGTGCTCCTCACTCGGAGAGTCCGAAAAAGACTTGTTCAAAGTTGTGATATGAGCATGAAGAGAATTTGAGACAAGAAAGCATAGATAGCTAGGGAAGGTGCTTAGGCATTCTTGTCCATCCATTTGGCCAGAAAAAATCAAAACAATCAAAACAACAAATGGATGTCCTTGAATGGATAAAATCATGCATTAAACATGCTCACACAATAAGATAGCAACTGAAATATGTGTCAAACATGCACAACCAATACTCTAGCTACTAGCACACAATTTGTCGATGACTAGGTCATCTATATATGAGTATATTGACTTAGGAGCCAAATGAGAACATTTGATCATAGGTCATACTCATCGTTTAAGCACAAGTGGGGTTACCACTTTTACATAAAGCATTTATGTGTTCACATCATTTGGAGATGCTTTAGCTCAATTTTTAGAGCAAAGCTCCCCCTAGATGTGAGAACCCCTTTTAAAGGGTCAAACTAACCTTGGGTTGTCGTAGAAGACTTCATGTAGATGTTGAAGATGTGGATGCTCAATGTTCATGTAGATCATCAAGAGTTAGGAGCTATCCTTTGGATTAGGGCACTTTCAATACCTACATGGGTTAGTCCCACAAGGAACAAACAAGAATATCCATAGACATAGATTGAAGTTCACAAAAGATGATGTCCATGAAAGCAATGATTACCTTGTCCCTTGACTTACCAACAAGAGGGTTTGTGACTCCATGAACTAGTGCATGATGTGAAAGTTGATTGCACAAGTTCTTGCCAAAATGAATATGAGTGAAGTTTGTTGGCGGAGTCACCCTCAAGAACCTTCTAGTTCTTCTTCTTTGGGATCCACATCATCTTGATGGGAATCCTTGGGGTTGTAGTTGAGCTTGACGAAGTAGAACTTGATGTGTCCTTGGGAACCCACCTGACCATGGCTTGAGGTGCTTCAATGAATGCATCAATTTCCTCTTGAAGCTTGTCCTTGGCCTTTAGCTTGTGGTCTTGTGGTGGAAGGTCATCTTGAGCTTGTTCCACATTGGAAGAAGTAGGATCATACTTCTCCTTTTGTGAAACAAACTGTGGAGTAGGGTATTGACCTTCTTCCCACTCAACACCTTCGGCGTTGAACTTTCGCTCAAAACCAATCCCTTGATTCTTCCGGTGTCTTCCTTGTTTGCGAACAATCTCCTCAAAGTTCTTGCTTCCGGCAAGACTCTTGTAGACACCTTTCTCTATGATTTCCTTCAATAAGCTATTTTCTTGCTCAAGTGTAACTTGGCTTGAAACATTGTTAGTGGAATCAAGAGAACTACTAGAAGCAACATTGGAGTTAACCTTGTTATTGGTACTACTAGAGGAAGAATTTTTCTTATGCTTGTCATGCTTAGTCTTAATGGGTGGCAAGAAATTAGACAAGAGAAGTCGTTTGGCAAGATATGAAGAACTCTTCTTTCGAAGATCGTCATTGATCGCTTTTAGAAACTCATGTTCTTGCTCTAGAGTGAGCTTCTCGAAGCGTAGCTTCTCATGAGATCTTAGGAGCTCTCTATGATCTTCTTGAGTTGTTTCATGAGCTAACTTAAGAGTGTTTAGTTCTTTAGTTAGACGCTCAATCTCCTTCATAGCATTGTCATTCGACTCTTCTCGACTATAAAGACTACTAGCATTTTCATCATTACTAAGCTCACTAGATTTATCATGCAAGAGCTCATCTTCACCAAGCAAGTCATCCTCATCACTATCAAAGTCAATGAATTCAGGGTGTGTTACCTTGGGGCCTTTAGCCATGAAGCATCTTCCAATTCCCTCATTTGGTGAATCAAATAAGTCGTAGGAGTTGGAGTTGGAGGATACGAGTGCAAGTCCGGCAACACCTTCATCTTGACTATTGTCGGAGTCGGAGTGATAGCTTCCATCGGATTGATTGTCGGAGTCGGAGCCGGAGACCCATTCACCTACATGAGCTTGATGTCTTCTTCTTGTGTAGTTCTTTGATGACTTGTCTTTCCTCTCCGAATCCTTGCTTCTCCGAGAGGGTCTTCGTTCATAACGATCATCTCTACTCCTTCTCTCTCTCCGAGGTGACTCATCTCTTGCTCTTCTTCTTGGAGATTCTTCTCTTCTTTTGTGGGGAGCCGTACACTCATTTGAGAAGTGTCCGGGTCTTCCACAATTGTAGCAGTTTCGATCACGACTAGAAGATCTCTTTTCATCATATGATCTAGACTTTGAGCTTCTTTCTTTGCCTCTATTCTTGTAGAACTTGTTGAAGTTCTTGACCATTAGGCTTATCTCTTCATTGGAAATTAGCTTGTCACTTGAGGTAGTGGGAGCATCACTTGTAGCTTTGTAAGCACCACTTGACTTGTTGTGAAGTTCTTCCTTATCCTTAAGTGTCATCTCATGAGCAACAATTCTTCCAATGACTTCAGCTGGCTTGAGAGTCTTGTAGTTTGGCATCATTTGAATCAAAGTGCACACGGTGTCATATTTTCCATCCAAAGCTCTGAGAATCTTCTTAATGATGAATCGGTCGGTCATTTCTTCGCTTCCTAAGCCGGCAATCTCATTTGTGATGAGAGCAAGCCTAGAGTACATTTCAGCGACTCCTTCACCATCTTTCATCTTGAACTTGTCAAGTTGACCTTGAAGAATATCTAGCTTTGATTCCTTCACAGATTCAGTACCTTCGTGCATTTCAACCAAAGTATCCCAAATCTCTTTAGCATTCTCAAGACGGCTGATTTTGTTGAACTCCTCGGGACACAAAGCATTGAAGAGAATGTCACAAGCTTGAGCATTGTTTTGTAACATCCGCAACTCTTCCGGTGTAGCTTCGCGATCCGGAACTTTTCCTTCTTCGAAGAAATCACCTTGCATACCAACACAAATAATGCCCCATGCGGCTGGGTTATGACCAAGAATATGCATTTTCATTTTATGCTTCCAACTAGCAAAATTTGTACCATCAAAGTAAGGACCTCTACGATAATTACCCTCACTAGACGCCATACTCTCCTAGGTTGTGAAACCAAGCTTATGGAGTCCAATGCAATGGAAACCAAAACAATGGAGACCAAAGCTCTGATACCACTTGTAGGATCGAAAGTATGTCTAGAGGGGGGGTGATTAGACTACTTGACAATAAAAAAAATTTGCCTTTTTCTCATGCAATGTTTTTGGCAGTTTCACAATTAAGATCAACTCAAGTAACACCCTACACATGCAATTCTAGAGTAATAGCAGCGGAAAGTAAATTGCACATGTAAAAGAGAGGTGGAGAAGATCAAACGCAGTTTGGTGACACGAAGATTTTTGTCGTGGTTCCGATAGGTGGTGCTATCGTACATCCACGTTGATGGAGACTTCAACCCACGGAGGGTAACGGCTGCGCGAATCCACGGAGGGCTCCACCCACAAAGGGTCCACGAAGAAGCAACCTTGTCTATTCCATCATGGCCTACGCCCACGGAGGACTAGCCTTACTCGGGGTAGATCTTCACGAAATGTCGATTTCCTTGCCGTTACAAACTTCTTGGTTCAACTCCACATCTCAAAGACGGAGGCTCCCAAGCGACACCTAACCAATCTAGAAGGCACCACCCTCCAAAAGGTAATAGATGTGGTTGATGATGATGAACTCCTTGCTCTTGTGCTTCAAATGATAATCTCCCCAACACTCAACTCTCCTCACTGATTTGGCTGTGGTGGAAGAAAGGATTGAGTGGAAAGCAACTTGGGAAGGCTAGAAATCAAGTTTCATATGGTAAGAATGGAATGGCTTGATTTCAACACAAGGGTAGGTGGTTCACTTCTCAGAAAGTGTATGGTAGGAGTGGTAGACTTTCTGATGGCTCTCTCCACGAATGAAGAGGGGGTGGAGGGGTATATATAGCCTCCACACAAAATCCAACCGTTACACACATATTTGACCAATCTCGGTGAGACCGAAGTGAAAACTCGGTCAGACCGAAAGTTCAAATATAGTGAACGTTGGGATTTTCGGTGGGACCGAAAATACCATCTCGGTGTGTCCGAAGTGAGTCAAAGGTAGGAGCTTGCCATCTCGGTGGGACCGAAATTAACAACTCGGATATTCCGAAGTGATGTCAATTGGTTACAGAAGGTTGGCAGTCCAGTTTCGGTGAGACCGAAACTCAAAATCGGATGGACCGAGAAATTAGGGTTTGGAAGAATAACTGAGGTGGTTCATCTCGGTGGGACTGAGTTTGCAGAATCGGTTTGTCCGAGATTACTTATGAGTGTGTTAAGTAGTGAAGAGTGCTGATAGTTGAGGGAGCTAGATCACTAAGCACTTAAGCAACCAGATCATTAACACAACCTCATCCCCTTTTAATAGTATTGGCTTTTCCTATGGACTCAATGTGATCTTTGATCACTAAACCAAAAATAGAGTCTTGAGCTTTTGCCAATGCTTGTCTTAGCATTTTGAGGGGTCCACTTCTTCACACATTTCCATACCCATATCATCGAACTTCTCTGAAATGATTCTCAAGTAAATATTAGTTCAATGATATATATGTTGTTATTAATTACCAAAACCACCCGGGGATTAGTTGCACTTTCAGTGTGCTTATTTTGCCATGTGGCACGAGAGATAAAGGTAAATGGCCGAGGGAATAAATGGGGTCCGGGCAGCCTGGATTCTCTACGCATCCGCATGGCAGTTTTTGCAATGGGTAACTACATCGTGGCGGCATGCCCGGCGCAACCGCATGCACAATGGCAGCACGAACGTATGTGACCGTGCGCCAGCCCCAAACACGCGCAACGCGCCTGGAGGGACGATGGAAGAGCGCCCGAGGGATGCCAGAGCAGAGTGCGTGTGGGGGGACGCGAGGAGAGTGTGCCGCGGCCGCCTCGACCGCGAGCAACCACACGCATAGAGCATTTAAACAATTAGGGAATGGTCGTCTACGAGCCAGCCGACAGTTGCTTCACTGTATAGAGAGCGGTCGTGTGCTACTACTTCCGTCTTGGTCTATTAGTCCCATTTATATTATGTTCCACATTTTAACCTTAAGTTTAACCAACAAAATGTTAATGCATGTTATAAAATTTATATAATTGGAAACTACGTTCAAATACGAATCCGACGATATAATCTTTGGTGACACGCATTCGTATTTTATTAGTTAAATCTCTAGTCAAAATTTGGCACAAATAGATAGGCGACTTATAAACCAGGACGGGGGTAGTAAGTAATTAAATTGCAAACGTTTTTTATTAACCGTATGTGTACGTGTCCCTTCATCCTCCTCTCGCACGTCTTGTCACCTCGCTGCCGCAGATGGCGTCGAGCGCAAGCTTGAGCGGCGCATGGGGCGTTCTTTTGGACAAACAATGGTGAGCTCGTTCCCGGGCAACCGCACAGGTTCCCCCACAAGATTCCCGTCCAACTCGGTGAAATCCCCCAAAATCCCAATGCTTACAGGCCTGCTATATAAACCCTCACGGACGGCGAGTCCTGTGTGGCATTTTCTCCTCCCTCGCTGTACTTTATCTCGTCTGCTTCTCCCACAATTGCCAATGGCACCACTCTGCCGTTGTCATCCAGCCACTCCACGATCATGAGAGGACAGCTCTAGCTAGGAGGCTACACCGCGGCCGCGGCGCAGTCCCCGACATATTGGTGTGCGCGTGGCGTTCCTGTTGGGTATGCATGGAACACCCACCACACGATCCACCGTGTCGGGGTACACAAATAGGGGTGTATGTTTCCCCTGACTTATGCATGAACAGTAGGAGTCCAGCCCTAGCAGCTAAAGGCTTGACAAGGATATATTCAGCAACAACATGCAAGCCAGAGAAGCAGCTCTTTCAGAGGACAAAGAGCGGATCAAGAAGACCAAGACAAGTCAAGACAGCAAGGTTTTATCATGTGAAATCCTCCCTTGCAGGGCAGGAGAGCCAGGCGAGGTCGAGGCCGCCCCAATAGCAAGTCCAAATTTTCCCCGGCACGCTTGCCAGGGCCGTCGAAGGGCGGATTTCCCCACCAAGATGCCACCGCTCCACCGAACCACAACGTGAGTCAGCCGCCAGTGCGGTGTCGAGCCCTCAAATGATTATGTCGCTTCCACTAAGCACGTGACAGCCGCTTGAAAGACAAATTACCTCCAAATGACACCCGTCCAGAGGCCTGTCAAGCAGACAAGCAAGAGATGGTTAAGCGGCGCGGTAGGCTTGCCGGGTTGCATCCTCAGTATGACACCCAGCAGTTCATTTAGTGCACTTTATCCTAACTACTAGAGTTAGGTATGATAGCACTGTTAGCTATATAATCAACAAATAGTGATTGTTTGCCACTGTGGACACCGCTTAAACTATACAAGGAGGCCCAGGGCAAACTACAGAAGGATTCGGACCCTCACGTACTTGTACGCGCGTAGCTGCTCTCCCCAAGGCCTCCTTGCCGGGCATGAGCACTGCGCTTTCTTTGGGTCCTCCCGTCAATCCTACCAAAGTAGGAGTAGGGTTTTATGCCTCATGCTGGCCTGAACCTGGGTAAAAATCGCCAGTGTCACCGTCTCCGTATTGTTCTATGGGTTTGACTCTTTGTGTAACGTGATTCCCCCCGCCGAACTACAATGGGGCCGATGCCCCATAGGTGATCGCGTTTCCTCACGACATCTTTGACACGCCAGGTGGGGGAGCACTTGTGCAAACCTAAAGTCATAAACTGCACGTCGATCTTCACCATCGTCACCTCCATCGTCATCGCTAAGCCGAACTCCTCCGTTCGTCTCCACCACAATAGTGATGACGACGAGGACGGGGGACAGCCACACAACGCATGCGGTGTAATTGGCAAAAGTTACACGAGCTCCATATCGCCTGCGACCAGAAGAAGATGCGAAGCGTGCGGCAGCACCGCTCTCTTCACAGTACCCCGTCAAGGTGCTTCTAACTCCAATAGAGAATGCCTGGCCGTGCGGACAAGAAAAATAGTGCGTGATCGGCCTCCATTCCCCCTTCGCACACTCCCCATCAATCTAGCTATGTGGTGGTGATGTCGTCGGTGCCGATGAGCTCACAAGGAACTTAGTCTTGCATTTTTCCCAGCCAAGGGATAATCCTGAGTAGAACGCTAGTACGAATCCACTGGATGACATACCCCCGGGAAGCATCCCCTAGCACGGTCCTCCCGGACCCACGCGTCCTTCGCGTCCGTTGCCAGGAGATCATGGGGAGAAAAGAGGAGGGAGGAGAGGCTGGTCCTTCTCTTTCTCACCATATACTATTGAGTATGAAGGTTTTTATTATTCCCCTCGGCCCTTGACGAGGGAGGATATGGAACTAATAAGCTACCTAGTCTTTTCACTAAGCTTGTGTTTGTGTGTCGTCCTTACAGGACGAAGGTGGGCGTGCGAGCGCCGTCTCCCTATGGTGCATCAACCAGAGAGATGACCACCGGTGGAAGACAAGATGTCGAGAGTGGCTGGAGACACGCCCCAACGAAAGGAAGTGGAGCGTTAACAAAAGATGAGTTAACATGTTCATTAGCTTCCCTTTGGAGTATGTGCTCGCTTATCCCTCTGATACCCAAAGTTTTTGTATTAATAGTCTCTCGTACGATGGCACCTTACTGTATCTTGTCTGCACACCAGCCTTGTTTCAAGCATGCTCAATGAAGTGGGCGGCTGCGTCCAATATTGTTAAGGAAAAACTTGTCGGGACATGTCCTCGGTAGTTGAATGCTAAGGGCCCATTCCTCACAGCAATCACGGTAGCGTGTTACCAGTGGGCAACCAAAGTATGCGGAATAAACAAACCATACGAGTATCAATGGTCAAACATACGAGGGATAACACGCATTGATATAATTAAACATCAACTAGAAGAAGTGCCAAAATAGAAACAACACAAGGTCTAATCACAAGACACATGTCATGTTTTGATACAGGACGTGACAGTGGTAAAAAGATTACTGGACCGGGTGTGCTGATCTTCGGGGACCCTTGGGATGGTGAGAACCTTGTCTACAAGGGGGCTGGCCTTCACCTCGGCAACAGAAACATCGACATCCCGTGGCAGCCTCCTGAAGCCATCGGAGAGGTCAAGGTCGGGGTGCCGATATGCAAGGTTGCTTAGGACCAGGAAGAGGGCATCATGGGCGAGCTTCTAGGACTCGTTGGCAAAGCAGACATCAGTGTCATCCTTGTAAGTATTCAGTCCCTTGATTAAGCCCTCGAAGAAAAGCGTCGGCTTAACACTTGGGACTTCGTGTTTTCCGATGGTGAAGACCGAGCTCTTCATCTTCATCTTGGCAATTTGGGCAATAAGGCACTCTGCAATGTCGACTAGGCTCTTGATCTAGAGCTCACGTTGCTGGATTTGATTCTCAAGCTTCTCTTTCGCATCCCGTTGAAGAGTCTTGGCGCTGTTCAGATTTGTCAGCAGCAACTTTTTATAAGCCTCTGTAGCTTTGATGTCCTTCTCCAAAGTGCTGAGTCTAGCCTTCATGTCAGAAATGCTGCTGTGCACGGCAACGAGGTCTTGGCTCTTGGTAGAAAGTTGTGATCGCACCTCACTCGGGAGGATTTCTGCTTTATGTGCTTCTTCCCTGAGGGCGACAATTTCCTCACCGCTCCAGTCAAGATCCGCTGTCAATTTAGCCACCTCCTAGTGTAAGTCATTCTTGGCGGTGGTTGCTACAGCCAACTCATTGGCAACCTTCTTCAGTTCAGCAGAAGAGTCAAGATTGAGTGTGTCAAGAGTAACTCTCTGCTTGTCCTCTAGATCTTTGGTATGCTACTGGACAAGGCCTCCAGTTAATCATCCTTCTATGGAGGGTGGCTTCAAGATTCCCTTCCCAGGCAGAGACGTCCTTATTCTTGGCATCTAGAAGCGCCTCACACTCTGCTAGAAGGACATCCCGGGCAACAACATCCTCCATGGCCATGGATATTGCTTCTTGTTGCCGCTGAAGGGATTGGAACTGCTTATTGTGCCACTCACACAACTCATAGCCCTTGTCACTTAACTTATTATCCGTGAGGCCAACAGAATCGCACTGCTCCTTGATCGCCTGCCACTTAAGACTGTGCTGGATCAGCATGTCCTTAATACATGTGACGATGGACTCCTAGAAGGACAAGTCCATGGCTACATTAATAGAATCGTCGGCCTCCTCGGCCCTCTGGGACAGCGGTGCCAAGATGCGTCGGATCTCATCATCGAAATCGGAACCCATTGCCGCGGGTGAGCTTGGGTTGGCTAACCCAGATTGAGCAAGAGCCAGCGCCAGCTTGCTTGAAGATGGCAGTGAGATTGCGGTTGGTGTGCCTAAAAGGGGAATAGGGGCCATGGTTTGGAGGGGAACTTTCTCCTCAACCACTACCTCCGACCTTCATGCACTGCCCGGGTCTCTGGTTCCCTTGAAACTACCTGGATGTCCCCGATAGTGTATTCTAGGACCTCTGTAGCAGCAATCTTGGCGTCCTCTTCAGCAGCATCCTTGCCAATGTTGTCCAATTCTTACAACAACTCAGGATCCTCAGATGATGAAGTTGTAGATAGAATCAACAAGAAATGATAAATAGATACTTCAAGTCACCGAGCCAGAAACTTAAGCGCAAAGAAGTTCAAGCCAGAGGGAATGAGAGCAAGCAGATTATCCGGCGGTGTTTTCCATAGAAGGGCGTCGGTCTCCCTGGCAACATCAGTTGCCTAGGTACGATCCATGTCCCCTTCCTCGGTGACCATCTCCTCTGCATGGATAGATCCTTCGTTGGAGGCTCTTGTCGGGGACCTCTCTACTTGGACATTGGGTGGGGTGGACCCCTCTTAGCGGGCCTCGTCCTGGTGAAACTCCTCTCTTTCCTTGGTGTGGGAACCGTGCCCTGCTTCTTCGGGCCGGAGGTTGAGCTGGAGGGAGGGCTAGGCCCGGGGTCATCTGTGTTGTCCTCCGCCAAGCCCGTGCTCGCTAGAGGCCTTGACGACTCCACATGTTTGGTTCGTTTGGCCCTATTGATGAGAGGTTCGTCGTCCCTACCAAGACAACAAACCAGGTTCAATCAGCAAATATCAAGTGCATAAGAATTCCGCAAAGAAAGAGTGGCATATCTCCTTACTATGGATCTATGAGCATGGACCCAGCGCATATTCCACGGGTGGTGGGGTCATTCCGCTCCTCTTCAGAGTTGGAAGGGTAGAGCCTCCTGGCAGCTTCAAGCTCTTGGGCGGGCCCGGGGGCTCTGACGAAGATGAACTGTGTGAGGAATCTGGGATTGACTGGGGGCTGAGATCAACCCTCGCAACTTCTCGATGCTTGGTGGGTGTAGCCTTAGCCCAGAAAGGTGGGAAGACTGGCGACGTACCACGCCTGAATTTTCGCTCTTGGAGGTGACCTTCCTCACCCTCATGGTGGCTCGTGCAGGAACAAAGGCCGCCATCACCCGGCAAGCCAACCTGTGGGGACGCTGGTCCGGATCTGGTTCCGGGGCTTGAGGGTTAATTGCAAACCACTCTTCTTCAGGCTGCCCTGGGTCTTCACCTCGTCGCCTTCTTATGCCTCTGCTCCCACGGCATAAAGAGCTTAAACCCCAGGAGCCTCTTCCATAGCTTGTTCCTCGCTCCTTCCATGTGAAGAGCCTTTGCCTTCGGCCTCCTCTTCTTCTTTTCCTGGCCTCGCCTTCCCGGCAGCCTGAAATGCTTTGTCCTCCTCAATCCGCCTCCTAATGAACTCTTCCTCTACTCTGGAGGTGCACTTGAACATGTTGTCTTCCATCATGGAAGCTATTTCAACAAGGTTGGAGGCCCACTGTCGGCGTTCTGGGAACGGGGGTACCCAGACTTACCTCCCAGGAGCCCAGGGCATGGCTCACTAGGCGGCCTGGTACGGCCCAGCATCTTCAGCGACAACTCAAGACCCTCGCGCGGGGCTAAGCCTCGCGAGGCGGACGACACAAGGCTTCCCCTGGGGTGGCCTCACCAGGCCGGCTCATGAGGATCGGAGATGTCGAGGCGAGGGACTCCTCGCGAGGTCCTCATGACGTGAGCAGTGATGACCAAGGCCAGGCAGGCGCCAGCGGGCGCAGAGCGCTAGTTTCCTCTTTCGTGCTAAAGGAGCAGGTGCGGACGAAGAGTCCCGAGGCGTCGGGCAAAGGTTTCCATATCGGTGCAACGAGACCAAGACCACCAGGACGACATGATGATGGTCATCGCGGAGCCCACGGCGGCGTCACCACCAAAGCCTTTGGCACGCGTAGACCACCTTTTGTCAGGATAGCTTGTACTAGTTGTTCCCCTTCAAATTTGGTCATTGTGGGATTCCTTCGCACTCAATATTTGGGAAGAGCACCCGGGCCACTATAAATAGGACTAGCCACCACCTTAGGAAGGGATCGGATCATCGAGACCTCTTACACCCACCAGCTCACCCGAGCTCAAGAACACCTGTCCTTAGGAGGCAGTTCACTTATGTACTAGTTCTTCCTCAGCCTACAAGGCAGTCCACCACACCACAATGGATTAGGGTATTACACCACAACGGTGGCCCGAACCAGTATACACCTTGTGTCCCTTGTTCTTCGGATATGACGAGCTAGGCCTAAGGTTGTTGAGTAGACGAGCTAGGGCGGAAGGAGAGATCTTTGTGCGCACCCCAGAGTTTGAACCTTACGGGTTTTGCCGGAACCTAGATCCGACATTTGACACGCCAGGTGTGCACCGGATCTGTTCTTCCCTCGTCCGTACCGTGACCGCCGCACAATTCCGATGGCCAACGACCAGGGGGCTTATGCCAACCACTGGGTGACCTGGCCTGCACGGGCGGCACCGCCCGACCACGGAGACCTCAACCCCGCGCTCCAGGCTGCCCCAGCACCAACAGGCACTGCCGGCCACGGGCGGCGTGAGCCGGCGGCCACCGCCTTGGCGTCCTGGCGCGCACACCGTGACGCGCTCTGCAAACCACGTGGCGGAAACAACATCTTACACCCGACTGGAGCACGCGAACACGAGGGTTGCGCTACTTGTGGCGTGGGAACTGTTACGATGCAGGCTGGCGGAGAGCGGCCGCGACGTGCTGTTGGAACGTGTCGCTGAACTACTGGGCTGCGCTTGCGGAGGCGCGCCGCCGTTCTGCTCCTCACCCCCGCCTCAGGTCGCAGGTGGGGCACTGGTGAGGCCTCGATCGGCGTTGGTGTCCTCTGGATGCTGCAGCCGGGGGCTCAAGGCGCGGGGCACGCAGGCGGCGCCCTTGGTGGGGCTGCCGATGTAGCCTACGTGCCCCGCATGGTGGACCTGACGTACGTGTTCGGGGAGGGCCCTAATACTTTCCGCGGGCCGGGATGGAACGACGAGGCTCACGAGTAAGAAGATTACCATGGGTCACCCGGGGACGCCGTGGACCCCATTACCGATGACGACGGAGCACATCAGGTATCACAACAGCATGCATACGCTAACAATGAACTGTAGGTGAATCAGACCACGGTGATGGTCGAAGACCCGAGAGCGACCGCTCCGCCCTCAACCAGAGCGGAACGCTGGGGGCTACGCATAGAAGGTCTAGAGCCGCGGCCTCCCTAGTGACGCGAGGAGTAGGGAAGTATGTGAAAGTAGGTCTTTTGTCAGGGCGAGCCTCGCCTAGCTTCCCCCCCCTCAGCAGAGGGCCCGTGGTCGCCGAGGGCAACGCTAGCGTCGCCTTTCTGCCTCCTTGGTCCTGTCTTGGTTTCCGGTCGCCCCAACTGAGGTCGAGGGTGGCGCAAGGCGGGGCCCTCGTCTGGAGATGTGAAGTAAGGCTCGCGCCTGTGAAGATCTCCGCCTGTGACACTCTCACATAAGAATTCATGGGGCTGTACACGCCCCGGAGTCTCCGGAGAGTCGCCCTCGGGCCTCGGGGGCTCCCTCCCATGTCCTAGTGGAAGCACTTAGCTCCGTGCTGGTGAGAAGACTGTATACTAGATAGGATCCGGACACGGCTATTTGCTTTCCTCGCCTTCCTTTTTGTAATTGGATTCACCGTGTCTTTTGAATTGACTTTGAAGTCTTGCTCATTGCCAAAATGGAGGGAAGTTTTCTTTGATTTTTGCTAGATTTAGTCACCTCTGGCTGTCTCAAAGATCTTTCCCCGGGCCATCGGGCCTAGGGGCTGGAAGGCCAATCGCACTTGGCGTACCATCTTAACCTTGGCAGGACCCTTTCGGGCCAATAGCCTACGCGGCGCAACTCTGCCGCGTAGGCATTCTGCCGCGGCTAGCGGAACACCATCGACCCTATTCCCTGGAGCAGGGCCACACATTACTCAGGAGGCTCATGGCACGGACCGCCAGCAATCTACCCCAGGAGGGAGGCAAGCCCACGGCCTCGTGACCCTCAGAAAGACAGGTAAGATCTCGGTGAGGCACTACCATGACTAAGCTCGAAAGGCTTGAGGACGAACGCCCCAGGTTCAGATTCGATCGCAAACAAAAGGGAACAAAAGGAAACAAAAGGAAATACCAATATACACACATAGGGGGCTCCCCCCGTCAAAATGCTCTCACGCCCCAAAGGGGCCTTTGCGAGTTTATGCGTACAGTATCAGGACGGGAGAACGCAAACTCAACCAGACATATCGCTCGACGAGCCGTCCGAGCTACCTTCATATGCGCCGCCAATGCTGTCGCTGGACACATCTCCATTATCTTCAACCACGCCTCCTTCATCCGCCACGACCACGGCTTCGTCATCATCTATGGCAAAGGCCTGGACTAGGGCATCCACGTGGTCATCCACCCAGAGCGCCAGGTTGTCTCGGACGGCCCCGGGCACGGGGGCGATGGCTGCGTTGAAGTCAAAGTCAGGATCAATGCTCTAGAGGTAGCTAAAGACCCAGGAGAATATGTGACCCATGAGGCCCCGGCTTTTCTCCTCAACAAGACGGTGGGCCCTCACGGCCAGGTTATCCAGGTGCGTCATGATCTTAGTGAAGAAAACAAGATGACCGGCGCAGTCCTCCATGTGGGGTTGGGGGCGTTCTCCTCACACATAGCTCCCAGTGCCCGGTTCGCCCTCACCGGAAGAGTCCACAGCATGGGGCCATGCTCGTGCTGTAGCATGAGTGGATGGTCGGCCTCGTCCTCGCTCTGTCTCGCCAGGGCTGCGGCCTCATCAAACTGTCGCCGGAGCAAGGCCAACTCTGCCTGCATGGAGGCCAACTCGGCCTGGTCAGAAGACTGGGCTGCCGTGTCGGTCCTCTCGCGCAACTCTGCTTCTCTCAGCCTCATCCTGAGGGTAGCAGTCCTTCTGTCGGCCTCCGCTCGGTGGAACTCGAACATCAAGTTATAACCCTCAGCGAGGTCCGCACGGGCCTCCGCCACCCTCCGGTCAACTTCCTCCTGGATCGTGGACTAGCCAGTGGAGACGGCGTCCTCGGCCAGGGTCACATGGTGCTCCCTTGTCTCCAGCCGCTCAAGCTCCAGGCTGCGCTCCGTGGCTTCCAGCATCAGCACCTCCTCCTGCCTCAAGACCTCCGCATCGTCAAGGGGCATCCCCTGCATCGACGCTAGGGCGGCCCTGCGCACCTCAGCGCGGTCCTCCAAGTTGGCATTCAAGACCTGAAGCTCCAGGTGGAGCCTCTCCGCAGCCTCACGACGGGCGTCAGCTTCCCGGGCCTCTTCCCTGGCTTGGGCACAGGCCTCTCATGAGGCAGCGAGGGAAGCATATGCCTTCGCACTAGCGCTCTCATGCTGGTGGCGCCCAAGGTTGATGGCCACCCTTAACCGGTGCCACTCGTCCAGCAGTTGAAGACCCTCAACCTCAAGACAAGTGTTGGCCCCATCAAGCTCTTTTCCAAGCCAGCCCAACACGTTCATCGCCTCCCAGAGAAGCTTGCGGCGGGCGGCTCCGCGCCTGCGCACTGACTCGGGCAGGAGGCCAGGGCCCTCCTCGGCGCCAGGAGCAGTTGAACAAGTCTGAGGAGACCGGTATTCCCCCGTAGGCGGAACCGGGGTCTCCTCCACCCCAGACGTCTCTGGGGCCTCGGCCGGGGCCTGGAGGGGCTGGGACCCACCGCCTGAAGAAGACGCTAGGGCCAAAGGAGCGCCGATGCGTTCAACAACCATGGGGGGAGCCCTTGGCATGCTCCCCAGCCCCTAGGTGGGGCCGCGTAGAAGGAACGACAAGAAAGCGGGGTCGAGGCGCTAGGCTGGCGCGCCCGGCCTCGTGGACGGCCTTACAGCCAAGGAGGCGCATCGACCAAGAGCGCCCTGGGCAGGCGAAGAGCTAAGGGCCCCCGGGGCCCGCTCCGTGGTGGCCGTCGTAGGCTTGCCAGGCGGGGTCCTAAGGAATTATGATCAGGAAGGAAGGCAACACACAAGAAGTTACAAGGGCAAGATACTCACCCGTCTATGGCGATGAACTTCCCTCAACTTCAGCGGTCGGGAGGCGGCATCACCACCACCGGGGGCCCTCCTCCTCTTGCGGAGAACTTCGAAGTTTGGCCGGAGCCGGCCGAAGCCCCGAAAACGATCGAAAACATTGGGCACAACCAGGGCATCTCCAGGCATGGCGCCCTCGGAGGCACCAGCGCCCTCCTCACGACGATGCGAAGAGCCTGCGGGGGCTTCGGCGTCAGGAGCATCCGGCTGCAATTGCACTCCAACCACCCCTTCCGGGCGACTCTCTTGAGCTCCGGAGGGCGACACTTCAGGAACTTCACGAGGTGCCAGTACAGAGGCTGCAGTACCACCGGCACTCGGTAGTAGCCGTCCCCCAACACCCACTTCTGGGACGACCACCCCAGCAATAGCGGGCAAGGGAGCCACACAGAGAGGGTTCTCATGAGACCCGGCGAGGACGGATGGACGGAGTCCCAACTCATCAAAGGAGGGCATATGCCTCACAAACTCCACCTTGTTCGAGCAGCAGTACAGGAGGCTACCCTCCTCCGGCAAGCGAGCCGGTGCCAGATCACCCGTCTGGACCTTGAGCATCGTGGGCAGTACCTCGCAAGGAAGGACTGACGCTTGGAGCCTCATGCGGTCCCCATGACCAGAGAAGGCCCACATCGTCCGAAAATGGCACTGAAGCGGAGCAATGCGGTGTTGGACGAACTCCCTCGCCACCATGGGCGCCGTCACCCCGAGCCTCTGCAGCCTGGCGAACGGGAGCCAAACAGGAGCAAGCTTCCGGTCGGCGAGACTCACGTGGCTCCAGCTGGAGCTTGGAGCGGCCGGAGTCCATGGTGGACGCAGCAGGGGGCTGCGCACCCTGACGTCGACGAACACCCATCGCTTTCTGAAGCTACCAGCAATCGTCGCAAGATCGTAGTCAATGCCCGCGCTGGCCGTCACCGCGATGGCCTTAAAGGACACGCATCCTGAACATTGGTGCGTATCCGTCAGATGCAATGAGAAGAAGTGGCGGAACAAGGCCACGAAGGGAGCAAAGCCCACCATGGCCTCGCAGACAATGGCAAGGACAACAAGGAGGATGATCGACTGGGGGTCAAGATGCAGCACGCTGAGGTGATAATGCAAAAGCACCGCATTAAAGAAATCAGAGAAGGGAGGGATCGGGCCAGCCCAAAGGGTGTGAAGATGGAGCGGGGCCTCGGTGGCAGTCCTGTCAATCGCAGCGCGAGAAGCAGGCCAAGTCACCATCGCCCCCCACTCGTTGGAGGCGGAGGCGAGCGCCGCGCACACCTTACCCATCATCTCTACGTTGATTACCTCTGACGGCTCGATGGTGGGCCCAAAGACCGGTGGCAGGGGATCCGAAGCACATGGCTCTGCCCCCTCTTCCCGTCTTCGACCGGAGGCCATGTTGATGGTGGAAGTTGGTGCTGAATCAATCCGGAGGAGGAAATTTAGAGGACAAAGAAACCGCCGGGCACGCCGCTAGCGAAGGAGGCGGAGCGGAGTGAGTAACAGTGGCCGTCCAGCCGGGCAAAAATCGAGGCTATATGGGGAAGTGGAGACAACCACGTCCCGTCAATCGCCACACGTTAGTCAGGACCGCAGGCTTTGTGGCCCGCACCGCTCCGCACTTGGCCCTTGGCTTCGCCGCGAAGCCAAGACCGAGCGCACCTTGGGCCCGTGGGCTACAGTCGGCATTCTGGGAATGGGGGTACCCAGACTTGCCTGGTATGGCCCAACATCTTCAGCGACAACTCAAGACCATCGCGAGGGGCCAAGCCTCGCGAGGCGGATGACACAAGGCATCCCCTGGGGCGGCCTCACCAGAGCGACTCGTGAGGATCAAAGATGTCGAGGGGAGGGAATCCTCACGAGGTCCTCGGGACGTGAGCAGTGACGACCAAGGCCAGGTAGGCGCCAGCGCACGAAGAGCGCCAGTTTCCCCTTTGGTGCTAAAGGAGCAGGTGCGGACGAGGAGTCCCGAGGTGTCGGGCAAAGATTTCCATATCGATGCAACGAAACCAAGACCAGCAGGACGGCAGGACAGAGGTCATCGCCGAGCCCACGGCGGCGTCACCACGAGAGGCTTTGGTAGGTGAAGACCACCTTTTGTTAGGATAGCTTGTACTAGTTGTCCCCTTCAAATTTGGCTGTTGTGGGATTCCTTCCGACGCAATATTTGGTAAGAGGACCCGGGCCACTATAAATAGGACTAGCCACCACCTTAGGAAGGGATCGGATCATCGAGACCTCTTACACCCACCAACTCACCCGAGCTCAAGAACACCTCTCCTTAAGAGGCAGTTCATCGATGTACTAGTTCTTCCTTAGCCTAGAAGGCAATCCACCACACCACACTGCATTAGGGTATTACACCACAACGGTGGCCTGAACCAGTATAAACCTTGTGTCCCTTGTTCTTCGGATCTGACGAGCTAGCCCTATGGTAGTTGAGTAGACGAGCTAGGGCGGAAGTAGAGATCTTCATGAGCACCACAGAGTTCAAACCTTAAGGGTTTTGCCGGAACCCTAGATCCGACACCCACCGCAACTCCTCATCCAACACAGGATGTTGGTAATCAGTCTTGACTTCATAGGCATTGCAGTTTGACATCCATTTGAGGATTTGGTCCCGAACAGGGTTGATATTCAGTGGGATGACACTTGCCGGCAGAGGCTACGACCCGAGGCCGCTAAACAGCTACTTGCACAGTCAGCTATGGCCGTATATCGTCAAGTTATTGGCGAGGCCTGGGTACAGGCGCATTTTTTCGGCGGCGTCCCCGTACTGCCAAGAAAATCTATCCATCTTCTGTAGGGGCGCAATGCGGCACCGACGGAAGTCATCCCCCACCTGTTCGATGGTTAGCCCGACAGCATTGAGGTGGGCGACCCTGTTCAGCATTGGGCGCAACCTGTCATCGGTTAGGCCAGGCTGGCACCAATCATTGCCGCGCACGACACATCTCGTTTGCACTAGATATAATTCTGGGGCATTTGCATCTTGAATCCAACACCATTCTGCCCTCCACTCTTCAAATCTGCTGCATTGCTGGCCAGGAACATAATCCCAATGCTCCCTCCTTCCTTGGGGGATCCAGCTTATGTTTCTCGAGCAGTGAGACTTATCTTCAACCCGTGGAACGAAGAAGTGACTAAACAGATCAACATTGGCGGCAACTCCGATAAAGTTCTCACACAGATAGGTGAAGATCGCCATACACGCCATTGCATTGGGCGTGAAATCCAGAAGGTGGAATCCGTAGACCATAATCATGTCCTCAATGAAATCAGCAAAGGGGGGAGAGGCCATAGAGAAAATACGCACAAAAGAAGTAGTATTAGCTCGGTGGGGCCTCGTCTCCCTCCGGCAATACTATGGGCGCTCCATGCCCCTTTGGAACCTCCCTCCCCCACATATGCGCATACCTCGCGGTCAACGTGTTGCTATCCATACTCGACAAAGAAAACACGACATCCTCCTACCGTTTCCTTTCCAACTCCGCCGCTTTCTTCTTCTTCCCCTCGGCTGTCATTTCCCTTGCCGTGGTCACTCACTTCCCCTTGCGGTGGTGGTTTTCTTCCCCATCCTTTGGGATCAGAGGAGGGGTGGAAGATCTAGCAGAGCATTGGAGGCGAGTGTGGGCACGGGAGCAGTTGCTTGGCTTGAGGAAGAAGATTATGGAAGGCAGAACATACACGAATGAGCAGTGGCCCTTCGTGTTGCCTCTTTTTATGGGGAATGGGCGTGGGGGCTGGCTCTTCGCTATCTTCTTCCGGAAAGCAGACATTTTGTAGGCGCACTACCCAGTAAATGATACAGTCCCACAACCCCACGCCCTACGGTAATTATGCGAAGTGGATGTTGGATTGACCGGTCATCATAACAAACCGCTATATGCATAACACTTCATCGCCACGTGTCTGTGCACTGTTTAGGGCCTAACCCAACATGCCTGATGACATGTATGGATCAGGCCCGGGGGCTTCAGTCGGGGTACACAAACATGGGTGTATGTTTCCCCTGACTTGTGCACGGACAGTAGGATTCCGGCCCCGGCAGCCAAAGGCTCGACAAGGATATATTTTCAGCAACAACATGAAAGACAGAGAAGCAACTCTTTGAGAAGCCAAAGAGCGGAACAAGAATACCAATACAAGTCAAGACAACAAGGTTTTATCTTGGGAAAGCCTCCATTGCCGGGTAGGAGAGCCAGGCCAGGTCTAGGCCACCGCAAGAGCAGTGCCAAATTTTGTGTGGCAGGCTTGCCGGGGCCGTCAAAGGGCGGATTTCCCCGGCAAGACGCCACCACTCCATCGCACCACAACGCGAGTTAGCCGCCAGTGCAGTGTCAAGCCCTCGGATGATTAAGTGGCTTCCACGAAGCACGTGGCAGCCCCTTGAAAGACAGATTACCTCCAAATGACACCCGTCCAGAGGCATGTCAAGCAGACGAGCAAGAGATGGTTAAGCGTCGCGACAGGTTTGCCGGGCTACATCCTTAGCATGACACCTAACAGTGCATTTAATTCACTTTGTCCTAACCGCCAGAGTTAGGTATGATAGCACTGTTAGCTATCTAACCAACAAATAGTGATTGTTTGCTGTTGTGGACGCCCCTTAAACTATAAAAGGAGGCCCGGGGCTAACTAGAAAAGGATTCGGACCATCATGTACTTGTACGCGCGTAGCTGCTCTCCCCAAGGCTTCCTTGTTGGGCACGAGCGCTGCACTTTCTTTGGGTCCTCCCATAAATTCCACCAAAGCAGGAGTAGGGTTTTATGCCTCATGGCGGCCCGAACCTGGGCAAAAATTGCATGTGTCATCGTCGTTGTGCTGTTCTATGGCTTTTGCTCTTTTTGCAAGGTGATTCCCCCCGCCAAACCTAAAGGGGCCGATGGCTCCATAGGTGATCGTGCTTCCTCACGACACGTCGCCGCTACTTGTCGCCATGTGTTGCTGGCCGCCGTTGCCGCCACCCCACCTTCTGCCACCCCGGCTGCCACACCACCGTCGAAAGCCAGGTCCATCGCCCGCTCTGCCACCGCGGCCTGAAGGGAGTTGGCCGTCATCGCCGCCACCCCACTGCCTCCCACTATGGCCAGCACCCCCTCCACCACCGCAGCCCAGTGGCGAGAGGTGGTAGTCATGGCTGCCACCCCATTGTCGGCCGTCAAGGCCGCCGGTCCACCGTCGACCGGAGGGGTCATCACCCGCTCTGCCATCACCACTCGAAGGCGGGAGGTGGAGGTGGAATGTGGAGGCATGCACCTACGTTAGGGACCTTGCGCGCTGCATCGAGTTCCTACCGGAGGAGGAGGAGCGCCTCATGTAGCATGCAAAGAGCCTTACCACCATCGTGGCGGCCGCACACGCCGCCGCAGAGGTGAGGAATCAGGAGATCTACAAGGAGTCCCGCCATTTTCAGAGGGTGGTCTGGAGATGCAGAGGTGTTCGAGGTGAGCATCACTGAAGGTGCAGCGGCGGTAGGCCATCGTATTTGTCGGTGTTCTAGAAACCAGGGTACCCAGACCTGCCTGCCTACGGCCCATGGTGTGGCTTCACTTACGGCCTGGTACGTCCCATCTTCAACATCAACAAGACAAGACCCTCACGGGGGGCGAAGCCTCGCGAGGCGGACGATGCCATGACATTCGGAGAAAGCTGCCTTTGCGGGCTACCTCCTGAGGAGCGGAGATTACTATACTAGTGCCCCCTCTCTTGAGGTTGGGGTGACACAAGCCATGACGACTATGGCCAGGCGGGTGCCAGCGGGCATAGGAGAGCAGTTTTCCTCTTTGGTGCTAACGAGGCAAGCGTAAATGCGGGGTCCCGGCGAATCAGCCAAAGGTTTCCATTCCCGTGCTACGAGATCAAGACCGCCAGGGCAGCAGGATGGATGTCATCGACGAGCCCACTGTAGCGTCACGACCAAAGGCTTTATAGGCGAAGACTACCTTTTGTCAGGATCATATGTACTACTTGTCCCCTTTCGAATTGGCCATTGTGGAATCACTTCCCACCTACATTTTGGGGACGAGGACCAAGGTCACTATAGGTATAGGCTAGCCACCACCCAGCGGAGGGTCGACCCAATGATCCCTCATCCACCGACACTCACACCAGAGCAGAACTCATGAGGTTGTTCTTCCTTTGTACTAGTTCATTCTTAGCCCCTCATGAGGCAAATGGACCACAAAGTAGGAGTAGGGTCTTACACCGCAAGGTGGCCCAAACCTGGGTAAACCATTGTGTTACATCCCTAGCTTTACTTTGCCCTAGGATAGTTTTTGCCTGTGCATCATGTTTAAAATCTTGTCAAACTTGAAATGGGGATGTTCAAACCCTAGCACTAAATGATTCAACTAGGGTCAAATTAAAATCTTTTTCAATGAACCCAAAATGCCCTTTGGAAAAGTTCATCAATTATGGATTGATTAAAAACCTCTGCCAAAAATGTTGCACATATTTCTAGGACATTTCTGGATTTTTGAATTAAATCATATCTTATTTGCATTTGGGCATTTAAATTTTAGATATTATTTAAAATGCTCAATTAATCATAAACTAAATGTTTACTGTTGGATTTATTCTAAACAGTAGCCATGCTTGGTTTCATGATTTTTGAGTGTGCCTAAGTATTTTTATTAAAGCACAGAACAAAGTAACAAAATAGAAAACAGAAACAATTTAAAGAAAAGAGCAAAGACAGAAACTAACCTAACTTACCTGTGTGGCCCATCTGGCCGGCCCAGCCCATGAGGGGCAGGGAGGTCTTCTTCCTCCCGCCAGTCGGACGAACGGCGCGTGCCCGACGCGCGCCGGCCACCTTCACCTAGCCTGCCTGCCTCCTCGCAGCCCCGAAGCCACTAGAGGACGCCAGGACACCCTGGAACCCACTCGACCTCTCCCCGTGTTCCTTTCCCTCCTTTGTCTCTCTTCCCCGCTTCCCTCGCTCGCGTCCGTCGCCGCCGCTCGTCACCACCGCGGCCACCGTCCACCTCTCGCCTCGCCGGAGTGCCCAGTAGCTTCGCCTCGTTCCTCTCTTCCTCCTCGCCGAGTTGCCCGACGCTAGAAGCCCCTGGAGCGCCGTCGTCGACCTCGTCTTCTTCCTCGGCCACAGGAGATCGCCGTCGGGATTCCGACGCCGTCCGGCCCCCGTTGAGCCTGATGAGACCTCCGACCGACCCCCTATGAGCCCCTCCATCGGTCCCCTCTCTCCCCTCCGTCGATTTCGACCCCTAACCACATCAGCCACCATGCCCGCGAACTCCACGCCACCGGCGATGTCACCGCCGACGCTGCAGCCATCGGGGCTTGAAAACGAGCGCGGCACCGTGCTTCGCACCCTTCCACGAGTCGAAAACCCCCACCTGCTTGTCCTACGCTGCACCTCATCGCCGTTCCCGAGCACGCCCGAACTCCGGCCACCGCACTTCCCTCGTCGCCGTCGATCTGGTCCTCCCCGGCGCGAGCTGATGGCTCCGTTGGATGCGGACGAGGACCAGCATCACGCCAAGCCCCTCCGCCGCTCTTTTCGTCGTCGGAGGCGGATTTCCGACGCCCTCCGCCGCGCTCAGCCTCGCCGGCGGCTAGCCGCCGGTCGTTTGGCCTCTCTGACCGGGGGTTTGACCTCCCCCGAGTCGCTGACAAGTGTCCCTGGCCCTTGCTAATTTAAATTAAGTTTTCTGTTAAACTTAATTAACCCTTATGACACTGACGTGTGGGCCCTCGCGCCTAATTAGGTTAGTCTAATTTTCCTGTTTAGATTAGTACAAATCCTGTGGACCCCACGTGCCAGTTCTGACTTTGGTCAAGTCAATGTTGACTGGTCCCACCTGTCATGCACACAAACGAGCCCAGAGCCACTGACGTGTGGACCCCACACGTCAGGTTTGACCTGGACCAGCCCTGTTGACTGCTGACATCACAGTGACGTCATGCTGACGCGGTAACTATTTTCTGGAATTTTAAATAAATCAGAAATGATTTATTTATTTCAGAAAATATTCAAAACTTCTAAAAATCATATAAAATCAACCATAGCTCAAATGAAAATAATTTATATATGAAAAATGATCAGAAAAATTCAAGGAATCTATTTATGGCATTTTCATGCATGTTTTAAGAAGTTAAACCTGCTGATCAGGTCAAATCTAAATGATAATTAAATAACCACATATGGAGTTTGAATTTGAACCTTGGGTTCAAACCAACTTCATTTTAAAAGGTCGCTAGTTGCATTAGCTCGATCAACAGCATATTGCCATATCATGATCATGCATCATATTGTCGCATTGCATTGATTGTGTTCTCTCTTGTTGCCGTGTTGTTCCCTTTCAGTAGACGTGTTCCGACGATGTGATCGATGACACCGATGAAGACTCAATGTTATCTTCAGAAGTGCCAGGCAAGCAAAACCCCATTAAGCATTCCGATACAATCCACTCTCTCGCTCTTGCTCTCTTTTACTGCATTAGGACAACAACGCTTCAATTGTTACATGGTGCGGTAGTTGAACCCCTTTCCACTGCATGACCCGTCATTGCCACAGTAAATAGTTGAAACCCACTAGTATGAGTAGGAGTTGTTTGAGCCATGTTGTGCCTACTCATTGATGCTTTCTGGTTATGCCTGCTATTGCTTAGAGTTGTGTCAGGTCTGATTCATCGGGGATGAATTGGAATGTGATGAACATGTCCTACTGTGTGTGAGCTAAGTGTGTGAACACGATTTGGTAAAGGTAGCGATGAGAGGCCATGTAGGAGTACATGGTGGGTTGTATCATTGAAACCGTCCTCAGGAACTGAGTTCTGTGTTGGTTGATCTATGAAACAGCTACTACCACACATTGGGCCCTGAAATATGACCCCGCTCGACTTATTGACTACCCTTGTTCTGTGTCCAGGAGTTGCAACTAGTTTCTGGTGTTTGTAGTTTACTGGAGGTCGTGCGCAGTGCTGACCCTCGGGGTGGGCTGTGACACGGCAGGTACATGGCACGGTGTACCGGTCGCCCGTTTGGTGACGCGGGAACCCTGTACACATCGTTTGGGGCCGTGAGCGACACCCCGGCCGGATCTCCCCACGGATGGAACCCAAATAGGCGATAAACCTGGACGAGAGACTTGAGTGGTTGGTTAGGTCGTGGTCTACACCCACGTCGGCTTTCGCTTGAAGTCTGCCGAGCACATGTCGTGTGCAGACGCTAAGTGGTGGAAACATGTGTGAAGAAGTACACCCCTGCAGGGTTATATATGATCTATTCGAATAGCCGTGTCCGCGGTAATGGACTTCTGGATTGCCTATAACAGTTCATAGACAAGTGAAAGTGGATACTCTAAAACACGCAAGATAAGCGTGAGTGCTATGGATGGCCTTCTCGTAGGGAGACGAGAGTGGATCCATAGTGGTGTATTGATTGGTGAATATGTGGACTCGTGTGCGCCACCTCAAAGAGTTTCTTGCAGTCGTAGTTTAGGATAGCCACCGAGTCAAGCTGGCTTGCTGTAGTCAAACTCCACCACCCCCTTTGTTGATACTGATGCATATGTAGCTAGTTCTGATGTAAGTCTTGCTGAGTACCTTTGTACTCACGTTTGCTTAATTTATGTTTTTGCAGAGAGACTTCAGTCTCGCTAGTGGTTCCGCGTGGACTTCGACGTTTAGCTTGTTACCTCAGCTACGATCTTGTACCCTTGGGAGGGTCTTGTAGATAGTCAGGCTCCTCAGCCTTTTTCATTTGTAGTTGTTTGTACTCAGACATGTTTTGCTTCCGTTGCCTATATGCTCTGTATGTTGGATCATGTGACCTCTGTTTGTAATAAATGCTATGATGGCTCTTCTGGGCCTTTATCTATATGAGTTGTTGAGTTATGTTGTGATGCCATGTTGTACAGCACATACTTGCATGTTATGCGTACGTGTAATGTGTATTCCTATGTGTGGGATCCGACACCTAGTTGTTTACCTTTGGTAGCCTATCTTACAGGGAAATATCTCCTAGTGCTTCCACCGAGCCTTGGTAGCTTGCTACTGCTCCGGAACACTTAGGCTGGCCGGCATGTGTCCTTCTTCGTTCCTGTGTCTGTCCCTTAGGGGAAATGTCACGCGTTGTTCCTTTAAGTCCTTGTAGCTTGCTACGACTTGGGTTCATACGTTGATGACCGACACGTTCGTTGCTGGGTCATGTATGCATGTCTCTGTAATTTAGTGCCACTTTTGGTTTATAACTAGTCATGTCGGCCCGGGTTCTCTGTCATATGGATGCTAGCGACACTATCATATACGTGTGCCAAAATGCGCAAACGGTCCCGGGCCAGGTAAGGTGGCACCCGTGGGGATACCGTATGTGAGGCCGCAAAGTGATATGATGTGTTACAGGCTAGACCTGTGTGACTTAGGATCGGGGTCCTGACAGCTTTGGTATCAGAGCCTGACTGCCTGTAGGATTAGTAAGCCAAACTGGTCGAAGTCGTGTCTAGAAATTCTTTAGTTATGTAAGGGAATTGTTTGTTGAAGGGAACGTAAGGCTCTTTTTACTCCTTTACCCCATGACCTTCTGATCTGAGTCACCTTCTTCTTCTACGGGGATTAAGAAACTAGGATTCTCATTCTATTTATCAGGATCTCGTTATTGTGGATTCAACCCTCAGTTTAGTTTCTACTACTTCTGTTGCACAACTGTTGGTCTCAGAACCTTGACATGATAATGGTAAGTGGTTATGCTACCCTTTTGCTTGGATCTCAAAAGTATTTTCGAGCAATTACAACCGTTATGCTGTCCGAGTCATCCCAGGTCTCTAAACAATGTGATGCATTTGCAAATCATTCCTACCTGTTCTTAATGCCCTTCTAGGCCAGATTAACCACACTAGACGGTGAGTTGTGGTACTCTGTTACCTCAACACATATGTTGGAGTTATTATTATGAACCTAAGTATCTTAGAAGATCACCCAGTAATCCAGCAATGTTTTATATTCCAGTGTGATGATTTTGGCCATCATTCTCGAAAGTATCCCGTGATGCTATTTAGTTGGTAGGTATTCTATTCCTGGGTTCTTGAACCCGAGCTTCACCCTACTTACTTCATGTTAAAAGTATTTGCTCGTTCCTTTAGGATATTAGTAACCTTGTGATAGTCCTCGAGGTCCGTGGTTATCATTCTTCCAATACCATGAACCATCATGGCAGAAGTTCTTCTGAACCAAAAGATCACAACCCGAGTGCTCTTGAGTAGTACTCCATTCATATTGTGACTCTGCCAGTCCTACCTTTCTGCATGGATTATCTGGAAGAAATATGTTGAACTAGTTCGACATACTAATCTATGCATCCACAACTCAGAAAGATATATGTTCCTTTGAGTTGTCCCTTTCAGTTGTGTTATGACCCGTCTATCAGTTGATAGTCAGGAGTAGTTGTGCATTCGTGTTTATCGATGCCTTTTACTCTTGTGATCCGTCAATTCATTCTATCTCGGAATGACTAGGAGAAACAAACTCCAGTACCTTATCCATATCCAGGATTGGGTCAAAGAAGTTGTACTCCGCAGATGAAGAATGTTAACCCAGCTTCTAATCTGTTCTATCCTGGAATATTACCATCTTTATGTCAAGAATGTCATGGGAATTGCACATCATCCTATGAACTTTTGATAAGGTGATACTTCTCGCCATCATCGTTTATTTCTCGGTCTCCGTGTTATGGTAACCGGAATACCGACAAGTGAATTGTGATGTGTGAAATCAATACTCCTAGCAACCCTGTTGCTTGGTAGTTAAAGGACAACAATTTCATTCTTAGTGTGTTGGCTACTGAATCACCATTTCTAAGACTGATCGTGCTACCTAGTCCACTTTCTGGTGCACTCTTTGATCAATGAGTTAGGATTGCATAAATCCCTCACTCTTGCGATCATATCATCTCGCCCTGAAAAGCAAGATTGTTTGCGAGCTTAGTAACATATCGGTGGTTCGTGATTTTCCTGCTATCTTCCCGGAAGTATCAACGGGTTGTCACCTGACCGCTATGTTGAGTTCGTGATCAAGTTGGTTTCTCTCTAAACCACCCTTTCTCCAAGAATCTGTGTTGGATACCCTGAACTAGTTGGTTAAGCTAAACAATAACTTGGAGAGTTGGAAGATAAAAGCTTTCCTGACTTAGTTCCTTCTAAGGGACATCTTTTGTGTGTGTGTGTTGAAGAAAGATGATATCTTGATTGGTTGATCCTTGTGATCAATTGTTGGATCTATTGTCTTGTCCAAAACTTTGATTTGAGTATGGGCTATCATCAAATCAAATCAGAACCAACGATGTTCATAATGTTGTCTTACTCGTGGTTGATCCCTTGAGCATACACCATTATATCTCCTTGGTCTGACCAATACTATCACTTGTTCACATAGTTATGGAATTCCATCTCCATGGAAACCTGGATGAATTGTTATTGAGCCCATCAGCAACACTGCTATCTTCTCCATGATTTTTTAGGACATTAAGCTAGTGTTGGAAACTTTGTAAGCATTGCCTTCGTGTCCCGTTCATGAGGTATATGTTGGATGAGAGAAGAGATTTTCCCAAATTCATGAGTAATTGATGTAAGTTTCCACCGTGAGTTCAAGAAAGTTGTTTTGCTTCCTGTGGAATCATCCCAAGTCAGTTGTGGGGACCCCGACTTGGAAGTCGAGATCACCGAATGCACGTGTACAGTGATCCCAGAGATCAATGCTCACTGAACACACAGAAGCTGAAATAACAAGAGTCTTATCTCCATACAAATAGTCTTACACGAATTAAGGCCATTATGGCCAAGTCTTACATAGATAGAGCCTCACGGGCTGAATAGCAAATATTCAAATAGCGGAAGTCTTCGATAAAACGGGTAGAACCCATGCCATCTGCCTTAACCCTACAGGCATTCTGACTGGGATAGCGTCCTAGTTCGCATGGTCGTTTCCAAAGAACTCTTCCTCATAATCCTGCTCTTCCATGCCTGGCCAATTAAATAACCAGTGGCAAGCCAATGAGTACGTTGAATGTACTCGCAAGCAACCCATGATGTGGTTCAAGTAACAATGCAATTTGGATAATAATGAACGACCTAGCAAGAGGCTAGAATAATATGATATCATCAAGCTGATGCATCAATAACCTCGCGTAACCTCGAAGACAGGTTACCGACATCAACATGAATATAATTCATCTCACTGAGTCAAGTCACCATCTTGACTCATCACACACAATGTATCACCAAAGAAGTAAAATTCTGGACATAGTTTAAGTAGCACCACCCAACTGTCCATGACCGTGGACACGGCTATTCGAATAGTTTTACACTCTGCTAGTAACCCCATGAGTCTGTGGTAAAGAGCTGAGGCCATGGAGAAAGGTGAAAGTGGTAAAAGTAGAGGTTTTAAGATTTCTGCAGAAGGTGTTTGATCATGGTTTGATCAAGTAAATGAGATCCAATTGACATGGCACTTGACAGGGTTGAAAGGCATGAGAAAATAGGGTGCTTCACCAAATTTGGGCTCATTTGAAGAAACTAGCCAATACAACTTTGGTGAACCCTAGAAATCAACAGAAATAGTTTCATCTTGATTGAGTCAAGCTAATCATCTCCCCTTGATGCACCACTTGGTGTAGCATCATCATTTGGGGTATTGATCATGCTCCCAAAGTTTGAGGCTCCAGATAAAAAGTTGGTAATGTAAAGTTGTTCAAATTTGCATTTGAACAAAAAGGGTTTTGAGGTGATCTGATCAAGTTGCTCTATTCCAAATCTTGTGCCATTTGGTCTAAGTGCCTTATTAGGCTATCCTAGCATGTGCACCAAGTTTGAGAGCATTTGGACAAGTTTGGCAATGTAGAATTGCTCAAACTTCAAATATGGACAGAATGGTTATGAAGGGGTTTGAGGAGGTTCCCTTGATCTCCAATGCATGCGGCTTTGCAAGATCATCACATATGTCATATGTGACATGATAGAATTTCCCTGGAATTTTTGGAGAAAAATTCCTTTGTAAATATTTCAAAAGCTTGAAGTATCCAGATAGGGTTTTAGAGGGTTTAGCCCAATATTTTGAACATGACCAAGTGTTGAAACTCTTATATATGGACAATATATGTCCTCTGAGTCTCTCTGAATTTTGGCAAATATTTTTGAAACAGTTAAATAATTTTCCCCTATTAAAGACCATTTCTGGCCTTAAGAAAAGCCTTTTAAATAAAATAGGAAAATAACTTTTAAAATTATACCTTTGTCGTTCATGGGAGTCCTATGACTACTAGGTCTCAAATAAACCTTTTGAAAAAGTTTTCACACCCTTAATCAAGTACTTGCAGTGCAAATCTCAATTCAGGGGTTTTTGGAAAACTAAATTTATAAAATACTTTTTGGCCAAATTAATTTTATAAGAAAATACTATACTGCTATATAACACTTGGCATGATCATTGGGCAGAAGTTTTGGATAAGGAGATGAAATCTACAAGAGGTCATAGTTGACTTTAATGAGCACATGAAAAGCAATTGAAGAAAACTCAATTCCAAATAAAAGCCAAATGATGCTCAAAAAATTTGCTGGTCCAAATTTTCATGCTTCAAAGTTACAAATAACATGTTACAAAATGCAGGGTGTGACAGACCTACCCCCCTTACAAGAATCTCGTCCCCGAGATTCCGAAACTAGGGCTTAAAAGAGGTCGGGAAACTCAGATCTAAGATAGTCTTCTCGTTCCCAGGTTGCTTCTGCTTCGGTGTGGTTGCTCCACTGGACCTTGAAGTACTTGATGGTACGGCTCCGCGTACGTCGTTCTGCTTCGTCCAGGATACGGATAGGCTTCTCGCGGTAGGTCAAATGAGGCTGCATATCAATGGCTTGGTGATCCACATCCTTGTAGAGATTGGGCTTGTCTGGAATTTGGAGACATTTCCGGAGTTGTGACACATGGAACACATTGTGCACATCGGATAGCTCAGGTGGTAGTTCCAACTGATAAGCCACTTCTCCTCGTCGTGCAGTGATGTCAAAGGGTCCAATGAACCTTGGTGCGAGCTTCCCCTTGACATGGAAACGCTTGGTTCCCTTCAGAGGAGTCACCCGCAGGTACACATGGTCGCCAACATGGAAACTCATGTCTCGGCGTCGAGTGTCAGCATAACTCTTCTGCCTTGACTTGGCTGCCTTTAGTCGCTCTCTGACTAGTTGGACTTGCTCTTCTGCTGCGCGGAGAATATCCGGTCCAAAGACTAGTCCTTCTCCAGTCTCTGACCAGTTGAGGGGGGTGCGACATCTGCGTCCGTACAACGCCTCAAATGGTGCCATCTGAAGGCTTGACTGGTAACTGTTGTTATAGGAGAACTCGGCAAAAGGGAGACAGTCTTCCCACTTGGCTCCATATGCCAGGACACAGGCTCGGAGCATGTCCTCGAGAATTTGATTGACTCGCTCAGTTTGACCTCCGGTCTGTGGGTGGAAAGCTGTGCTGAAAGACAACTTGGTTCCCAAGGCTTCTTGGAACTTCTTCCAGAACCTTGAGGTGAACTGGGTTCCTCGATCTGACACAATCTCCTTGGGAACACCGTGAACACTTACGATTCGGTCGATGTAGAGAGCTGCCAGCCGGTTGCCATCATAAGTGGTCTTGACAGGAATGAAATGAGCTACCTTGGTCAAATGATCGACTATGACCCAGATAGAGTCATGTCCTCTATTTGACCTTGGTAATCCAGTGACGAAGTCCATTCCGACTCTGTCCCACTTCCACTCAGGAACCTTGAGTGGTTGAAGCAATCCAGCGGGTCGCTGATATTCAGCCTTGACCTTTTGGCACACATCACATTTTGCAACATAGGTTGCAATCTCTCTCTTCATACCATGCCACCAGAATCGTGCCTTCAAGTCTTGGTACATCTTGGTTCCTCCGGGGTGGATGGAATACGGGGTGTCGTGGGCTTCTTGCAGAATCAGCGTCTTCAACTCGGGGTTGTTTGGTACGCAGAGACGACCTTTGTACCAAACAATCCCGTGCTCGTCTTCGGAGAATCCTGGGGCCTTGCCCATCTTCATCTTCCTCTTGATACCTTCAATGCTTGCGTGTCCATCTTGAGCCTTCTTGACGTCGTCCATCAGGGTTGGTCTGACTTCCAAATGATCCAGAAGTCCAGGGGTGACCAATTCCAAACTGAATTGTTCGATCTCCTTAAACAAGGCTGGCTGCCTTTCTTGAATAATGACATTCAAAGAGCAAGCCTTCCTGCTTAAGGCATCGGCCACCACGTTAGCCTTCCCAGGGTGATACTGAACACTGAGGTCATAATCTTTGATGAGTTCCAACCATCTCCGCTGCCTCATGTTCAACTCTTTTTGGGTGAAAATATACTTCAGACTTTTGTGGTCTGTGTAAATCTCACACCGTTTCCCTAGGAGGTAATGCCGCCATGTCTTCAAGGCATGAACTACTGCCGCTAGCTCAAGATCGTGAGTAGCGTAGTTCTCCTCATGAGGTCGTAGCTGCCTGGAGAGGTATGCTATGACGCGGCCTTCTTGCATTAGAACGCTTCCCAATCCGGTTCGAGAGGCGTCACAATATATCACGAACTCCTTGTGAATATCAGGTGTTGCCAGAACTGGGGCGGTGGTCAATCTCTTCTTGAGCTCTTGGAAGCTCTCTTCGCATTTTGGCGTCCACTCGAACTTCTTGTCCTTCTTGAGGAGCTGAGTCATTGGTCGTGCAATGCTAGAGAATCCTTCCACGAACTTGCGGTAATAGCCCGCCAATCCGAGGAAGCTTCTGACTTCCTTGACGGTCGTTGGAGATTGCCATTGGGTCACGGCTTCGATTTTTGCAGGATCAACTGATAATCCTTCTTCGGTCAGGACATGACCTAAGAATCCAACTTTGTGCAGCCAAAACTCACACTTGCTGAACTTGGCATACAGTTGGTGCTCACGAAGCTTGTCTAGGACCATCCTCAGATGTTGCTCATGTTCTTCCTCCGACTTCGAGAACACAAGGATGTCATCAATGAAGACAACAACGAACTTGTCCAAATATTCCATGAAGACTTTATTCATGAGATACATGAAGTAAGCCGGGGCATTGGTTAACCCAAAAGACATGACCGTGCACTCGTACAGGCCATATCTGGTTACGAATGCCGTCTTCGGAATATCTTGGGGTCTGATCTTCAGCTGGTAATATCCAGATCTGAGGTCGATCTTGGAGAATACCTTGGCTCCGCTGAGTTGATCAAACAGATCTTCGATCTTGGGAAGTGGGTACTTGTTCTTGATTGTAACTTCATTGAGGGAACGATAGTCAATGCATAAGCGGATGGTACCATCCCTCTTTGCCACAAATAGAATAGGAGATCCCCAAGGGGAGGCACTCGGGCGGATAAATCCTTTCCTTAGCTGCTCTTCTAGCTGCTTCTTCAACTCGGCTAGTTCTTCCGTCCCCATTCTATAAGGCTTCTTATAGATGGGTCCTGCTCCGGGCACGAGCTCGATGATGAACTCAATGTCACGGTCAGGGGGCATTCCCGGTAGTTCATCCGGAAAGACATCAGGATACTCACATACCACCGGTACTTGGTCTAGCCCAACTTCAGACAGACAGTTGATTTTAGCGGCTTGAGCGGAAGAGGAGTTGGGGGCAAACTTGACTTCTACACCTTGGTCATTGGTCACAGTGACTGTCCGATTGGCACAGTCTAATAAGCCTTGGTGCTTGCTGAGCCAATTCATGCCTAAGATCACATCCAAGCCTTGCGATCTCAGGACGATAAGGTCTGCTAGGAAGTCTACACCGTTAATGGTAATACTGACTCCTTTACAGCCTATCTTGGCTCTCATCTCGGCTCCGGGGGTTTGTACCACCATACGGTTATTCAGGGGTGTAGGGGTCATGCCACTTTTTAATGCAAATCTTTGAGTGACAAATGAATGCGTTGCTCCAGAATCAAACAAGACAGTTGCAGGTGCTGAGTTGACAAGGAACGTACCCAGCACGATGTCCGGGTCTTCCTGGGCTTCTTCAGCAGTGACGTGATTCACACGCCCCTTCCCATAGTTCGGTGGATTACGAGGAGCTGGGTTCCTTGGTGGCATTCCACGGCCTTGTCCCTGGTTCTGCGCATTGGGGCGCGGGGCATCAGGCTTCTTGTTGGGGCACACCCTGGAGATGTGTCCGGGCTGACCACACCCAAAACAAGTGACATGATTTGGAGTGTTGATCTTGTTGCCACCATTGGTATTGGGGTTGAAAGCTGGCCTGGGGTTGGCATACTGCTGAGGCTGAGGATTGGCACGAGGTGCAGGAGCTCTCGGCTGCTGATAGGTTGGCTTGGCCGGGGCTGACTGCCACGGACGAGGCTTCTGGTTGCTGGAACTTCCCTTACTGATCAACTTGCGTTTGCGAGTGTCTTCCAAAGCACGCCGCTTGTCTTCAAGCATAAGTGCCTTGTTCACCAGGTCAGGGAAAAACGGGCAGTCGCACACGACAAGCGAATATTGCAGAGTCTGATTAAGGCCTTCCATGAAGCGCTCCCTTTTGGCAGCATCAGTGCTGACATCCTCAGGGGCATACCTTGACAGAATACTGAACTTCTGCATGTATTCCTTGACAGTGCCACTTCCTTGCTTCAGGGCTCGGAACTCGCGCTTTTTGATAGCCATTACTCCAGAAGGAATGTGGGCCTTGCGGAATTCTGCCTTGAAGTTAACCCAGGTGATGTCTTGTTCAGCATGCATGACCTTGAACCCATCCCACCAAGCTCTTGCGGTTCCCCCGAGGCAGTGGGCTGCATAAGCCACCTTCTCGCGATCTTCGGTGCATCCGACTAGTTCCAGAATCTCCTCAATGGAACGGACCCAGTCATCAGCATCCAGGGGTTCAGCAGTCTCGATGAAGGTTGGCGGTGCATGCTTCTTGAACTCTGCCAACGTGGAACGTCCATTGCCATTCCCCGCCGGCTGGCGGTTGTTGGCAACAGCTTGAGCAATCAGCTGAAGAGCTGCAGTGTTGGCTTGGCGTTCCTCTCGGAAAGCTTGGAGAAGCTGAGCCATGTCCATGCTTGGAGGAGGTGGTGGAGCTTGGTCGTTGGTTTGGTCGTGGTCTGCCTCTGGCTGAGAGGATGCTCCGGCTTCGGGCTGCTGGGTAGAGGTACCAGTACGAGTTACAACAGGCATCCTGTTGGAGCGGTAAAAGGTCTCATGACTCGGAAGAGGAAAAGCAAGATAGATAGGTGCCTAGTAAGGGGGTGGGTGTGACACTAAATCAAATCATGCAAGGGCCGAAAGGCCAAAACACATTCATTAAAATCCAAATGGTTGATGTAGTCGTTTACACATTCCCGAAGGAAGAATACGACATACATCCAGACACAACAAAAGCAAATGCTAGATGGTTTCATATGAACCATACAAGGACTCGACTGCGCATAGGGGTTACACGACCTATCCTACCATAGAGGTTACAATAGGCATATCCGAGTAGCGAATAATGCCTAAGCGGCGGAATGCTCGGTCGCGTATTCCGGCTCTTCTGGGTCTTCCTCCTTGTCTTCATCTGACTGAGCTCCCTTGTCACTTGAGGGAGTGGGGGAGTGGAGGAGTTGGATACGACGGTGCTTCGACGGTGGTGCAGGGAAAAGCTTGCGGTATTCCCTTGCTGTCATCCGGCGTCGTCGAGGTGGTTCTTCACCCTTGGAAGACACATCCTCGGAGGGTCTTCCGCCTCGATATGCGATAGCGGATTGTTCAGAAGGTGCTCCTTCCTTCTTAATCCTGCTCGCCTTCTCTTGAGCTCGACGAAGAAGTGCCTTGGTCTTGTAAAGTTCTTCTCGAAGCTTCATTGATTCCGAGGCCAAGTCTTGTGCCAAGCTGTCGGCACATAGACTGAAGTAGGTCTGGAACCGAAGCGAGAGTCCATCATTCAGTGGAGGGGCTAGTGCGCTACTTTCTTCGTCACCTTCCTTCCGGTAAGGTAAGAAGCGAGTTGCCATCTTGGCGGCCATCTCCGGAAGAAGCTCGCGGAGACGGGTTAGTGCCTTGAGTGCAGCAGCCTTGGCAGCGAGTGGTAGTGTCATCATCTGGGGTCCCTCGAAGAACCAACTTGTGGGAGGATCGTTTGCCTTCACAATCACTTCCACGTGGTACTCCACCTCAGTATCGCTCACCCAATGCTCGTGGTAGGTGAGGATGGGTGCTCGGTGGAACTGACACTCCTGGAGGCTATCCTCGAGAAGCAGGGGAAACCCAGTGGTCAGGTGCTCTTCGGGAACAGCGGCCATCTACAAAGGTGGAATAGGAGGGGTTAATAAGCTGAGGAAATCTCAGGTTTAGAAAAGAAGAGAGGTTCAGAAGGTTTTGAAAAAGGGGTCTCAACTAACTAACGCCCATGCTAACTAAGGCTTCCTACAGTCAGGATGGCTCTGATACCAGCTCTGTGGGGACCCCGACTTGGAAGTCGAGATCACCGAATGCACGTGTACAGTGATCCCAGAGATCAATGCTCACTGAACACACAGAAGCTGAAATAACAAGAGTCTTACATCCATACAAATAGTCTTACACGAATTAAGGCCATTATGGCCAAGTCTTACATAGATAGAGCCTCACGGGCTGAATCGCAAATATTCAAATAGCGGAAGTCTTCGATAAAACGGGTAGAACCCATGCCATCTGCCTTAACCCTACATGCATTCTGACTGGGATAGCGTCCTAGTTCGCATGGTCGTCTCCAAAGAACTCTTCCTCATAATCCTGCTCTTCCATGCCTGGCCAATTAAATAACCAGTGGCAAGCCAATGAGTACGTTGAATGTACTCGCAAGCAACCCATGATGTGGTTCAAGTAACAATGCAATTTGGATAATAATGAACGACCTAGCAAGAGGCTAGAATAATATGATATCATCAAGCTTATGCATCAATAACCTCGCGTAACCTCGAAGACAGGTTACCGACATCAACATGAATATAATTCATCTCACTGAGTCAAGTCACCATCTTGACTCATCACACACAATGTATCACCAAAGAAGTAAAATTCTGGACATAGTTTAAGTAGCACCACCCAACTGTCCATGACCGTGGACACGGCTATTCGAATAGTTTTACACTCTGCAGAGGTTGCGCACTTTACCCACAAGATCCGGGGAACTTCCGTGTCATCCACGACCCGCGGTACCTCAAGTACCCGGGGTAAGCACCCGGTCATTACCTTTCCTTAGACGACACTAACATAGAGTCCACTCGTTGGCACACGGCCTTGGGGTACAAACAATAGATCACGGGACATGCCCTAATTCAATGTTTACGCGTACCCGAAGGGACCAACGGTGTGTCCGGTGCCCTGTAAAAACAGTCATGGCCGCCTATCCAAGCACGACCCCGTCGCGGGAAAGACCTCAAGTCTTCCCGTCACTAGTAATGCGGGCACTATGCTAGTATCGACCTAAGTAATCAATAAAGCCCCGTCCCATAAGGGGTAGTGTGGTTGCACATGTTTGGTTGGGACGGTAGTCACACATAAATCTAATCCATCATTCCACCATGCACATGATATTACTGGCACATCACTTCTTCCTCAAGTGATGACCTAACACTTCATCACCCTCGGGCATTAGGGGCACCCGATGGGTTCATGCAAAGTTTCCACTACGGGGGTTCATATCACACATGCATCATATGAGCATCAAGACCAACTATTGCATGTCATCTAGCATGTAGCAAGATCAACAATAAAGCATGCATCATGTGGTGGTTCATCTAGGTTACCATCGTAACCCTAATCATCATGCATCGGAAACCAACGGGTTCCGAGGAACAAGTGTATCATGGTCAAAGGGCTGCTTGCCTGGATTAGCTTGGTCTTCAAAGTCTTCTAGTCCTTCTCCTTCTTCTTCCACAGCAACTTCATCAAATACGGGATCTATACGTTGCATAATAATAACGGAGAAATAAGAATACAAATAAAATAGAAAAACCAAAGTGCTCAGAAAAATGTCAACTCATTTTTGTAAAATACTAGAGAGTTTTCTAAGATGGGGAAAAATCTTAGTTGAAGTTTTGGAGTTGCAGAATAGGACATATTGATTTTTGAACAGGAGTTATACTGCTCAAATTTGAATTTAAATTTGTACAGTACAGAAAAGTTTCATGGATTTGAATGAAAGTAGTACCATTAAATAGGTTGGAATATTACAAGATTTTTGGAGTTGGAAATAATTAATTTGGATCAATATTCTTTTCTGCATAAATGTTTGAAACATTAACAGAAAAGAAAAAGAAAAAGGGTTCCTGTGCACTGGGCCAGAAGTGGCCACAGTGCACGGCCCAAACGGCTCGGCCTGGCCGCACGGAGCCAGCACGCGCGCACGTCAGGTTTCAAACCTGACGGGCGGGGCCCGTGGGTCAGTGGCTCAGAGGAGGGGAGAGAGGTGGGAGGATGACAGGCGGGGCCCGCCTGTCATCCCTAACCCCACGGTCACGGCGGCGGCGAGCTCACCGGCGTCGACTCCGGCCACGGCGACGGCAACGGAGGGCAGGGTCGGGTTCAGCGTCGTGTTGCGGTTGCAACGGTGGTGGTGTGGCTCGGCGGGGAGCCCTGGTTCGCCGGCGACGAGATGCGACGGCGGAGGCTCGTCGGAGGTCAGCTGCGGCGGCCGTTTCCGACTGCGGACAGAGGGGGAAAGAGAGGGGAAAGAGTCAGTGGCGTGCTGCGGTTCCAAAACGGGCGAAAGGAGGGGCCGGGGAGGCCTGTACCTCGAGATCGCCGGCGGCCCGACGCGGCGGAGCTCCGGTCGATCCCGAGCGCAGGGGCGCTCCGGGGCTGAACTGATGGTGCAGGAGGGACTAGGGAAGAGTGGTGAGGCTGGTGATGGTGTTGGAAGGGTTCGGGGAGGCCTATTTATAGGGCCCCGACGAGGACCCGTGGTCCAGTGCACCGGCGAGCTCCGGCTCGTCGCTACAGCGCACGGGAGGCTGCGGGAGTGAGCCAGGGGTGTTGCTGGACGAGTCCCACGCCCAGCTGAGGCAAGAGGAGGAGCGGGGGAGCAGCAGGGAGGCGTGCGCGTGTGGAGCAGAAGATTGGCCGAAGCGGGCGGCCGGTGCGCGTGCGGCGACGCTCACTGGAGGGCGCAGGAGGAGGGGGGACAGCACCGGTGACGTTGCGGACGTCGAGGCGCCTCGACTGGCGCGAGGGGGAGGCTCGAGGTGGTCGGGGACCAACGATTGGCCCGAGCCAGCGTGTGAGCCGCACTGTTCACGCGCTCTGGAGCGCGCGTATGGCTGGCATCAGCACGCTCTCGCCGGCTTGGTCCATTCCAGCGTGCCCAACAGTGTCTGGTGAGTAGAGGGAGTAGTAAAGAATTGCCCTAAGGCCTTGGATGCTCTGTGGTGTAGAGAGAGAGGGAGGGTGCTGGTAAAAATGGTGAAAGTGGGATGTCCAGCAGGGTAAAGTTGAGGTTTCACCCCCCAATCATGGAGATGAGGTGCTGGGGGAGTTACTGGGGTTTGCTAGTAACCCCATGAGTCTGTGGTAAAGAGCTGAGGCCATGGAGAAAGGTGAAAGTGGTAAAAGTAGAGGTTTTAAGATTTCTGCAGAAGGTGTTTGATCATGGTTTGATCAAGTAAATGATATCCAATTGACATGGCACTTGACAGGGTTGAAAGGCATGAGAAAATAGGGTGCTTCACCAAATTTGGGCTCATTTGAAGAAACTAGCCAGTACAACTTTGGTGAACCCTAGAAATCAACAGAAATAGTTTCATCTTGATTGAGTCAAGCTAATCATCTCCCCTTGATGCACCACTTGGTGTAGCATCATCATTTGGGGTATTGATCATGCTCCCAAAGTTTGAGGCTCCAGATAAAAAGTTGGTAATGTAAAGTTGTTCAAATTTGCATTTGAACAGAAAGGGTTTTGAGGTGATCTGATCAAGTTGCTCTATTCCAAATCTTGTGCCATTTGGTCTAAGTGCCTTATTAGGCTATCCTAGCACGTGCACCAAGTTTGAGAGCATTTGGACAAGTTTGGCAATGTAGAGTTGCTCAAACTTCAAATATGGACAGAATGGTTATGAAGGGGTTTGAGGAGGTTCCCTTGATTTCCAATGCATGAGGCTTTGCAAGATCATCACATATGTCATATGTGACATGATAGAATTTCCCTGGAATTTTTGGAGAAAAATTCCTTTGTAAATATTTCAAAAGCTTGAAGTATCCAGAAAGGGTTTTAGAGGGTTTAGCCCAATATTTTGAACATGACCAAGTGTTGAAACTCTTATATATGGACAATATATGTCCTCTGAGTCTCTCTGAATTTTGGCAAATATTTTTGAAACAGTAAAATAATTTTCCCCTATTAAAGACCATTTCTGGCCTTAAGAAAAGCCTTTTAAATAAAATAGGAAAATAACTTTTAAAATTATACCTTTGTGGTTTATGGGAGTCCTATGACTACTAGGTCTCAAATAAACCTTTTGAAAAAGTTTTCACACCCTTAATCAAGTACTTGCAGTGCAAATCTCAATTCAGGGGTTTTTGGAAAACTAAATTTATAAAATACTTTTTGGCCAAATTAATTTTATAAGAAAATACTATACTGCTATATAACACTTGGCATGATCATTGGGCAGAAGTTTTGGATAAGGAGATGAAATCTACAAGAGGTCATAGTTGACTTTAATGAGCAGATGAAAAGCAATTGAAGAAAACTCAATTCCAAATAAAAGCCAAATGATGCTAAAAATTTTTGTTGGTCCAAATTTTCATGCTTCAAAGTTACAAATAACATGTTACAAAATGCAGGGTGTGACATCAGTCATGCATACGTGCGAAGTATTCTGTGGTTTGGAGACTTGCAACCTTCACTCTATATGTATCCCTAGCACACCAAGCCACTGATTGAATTGTTCAAAGAAAAGAAGTTCATGCGCTAATCCCGAAGGGCCCGGACGGACATGCACAAGACTTCGTTATCCTCAATGATGATTCCTAACCTGAAACTCGGTAGTATTTCATCATAAGACTACTATGTGGTCAAGCTTGTCTGGGACAACATGTTCACAGGTTTTGTAGCAGAACCAGCTCATGTTTTGGAGCTGCTATCGTAGTTCATTCCTGAGAATCTCGCAACGCCGTCTCGTCGATTTGTGTTGCAAACTTTCATCTTTCTTTCTAGACTCGATGAGTCTGGATTATCCTGACACCAATCAGAACTGAATCTCAGGCAGATATGATGGTTGGAGCATTTCCCAAGATCTATAATAATGGTCTCTCGATAACCGGTAAGGTGGATATCGTGGCCAACACACCTAGCTGGAAGACCTATTGTTGTAGTATCTTGATTGAAGAAATTGGCTACCTCCCCATAAGGACTTCGTAGGAATTACTCCCTAGTTGTTCCTTATGGACTTTTTTGCTTCCGAAGTCCGACCCCTTACCTGACAGCCATGTTGATGCTTTTAAGCATTGACCGTGGTACCTAGTACACCAAGGAGAACGTTAGAAGCGGAGTGCTAAATGTATCTCGGTTGATTATCCAGATTTCGTCCCCTTGGCCTCGCCAAGGCGAAATCCGAGAAGGTGTTATCTTCCTTTGCATCTGCATCATCCATCATTATTCATCATGGTAGTATGTGATGTTGCCAGGATCCTTGACATGGATATTGGTAAAACCATGTTGAATATGGAAATGCTCAAGTTCTTGAGAGCACGCACAAGCACTAGGTGTTATCCTCGACACTAACCGGGATTGCTTCCAGTGTTCTTGATTATATTATACACTCTCAAAGAGTACATTTACTCTCTACTGTTGGGTTTCTTCCCAGTTACCAGAATCATTCCCAGCATTTGCATTTTGTTCCCAGCTTGCACCGCCAATGTGCCATTTCTCCATGGGTTACCGTTCTCAATCACTGATGTTCAGGATTATCTTCAAAGGTGGTCCTACCATGGGTCCCATCCATTTCCGGTGATAAGCAAAATCAACCTTGGCATTGTCTTTTACAAGGAAGTCCACATCATCCATTCTAGATGTAGAATGTCATTCTTTCGGAGTCCGTCAAATGATCGATTGTGATTTGCCTCCGGCTGGTATAGAGAGTTTCAATGATCTCTATATCAAAAGTAATTCTTTTTGCCACTTAAGGGAATAATTCTACGAGTCACCTTCTCCAAGGTGCCCCGTCTGGTGGTATCGGTCACCCTCTTCTTAGGTGTGGAATTATTGCCACTAGGTGAACCTTCATCGTTCATTTCACTCCATCCTCTTGGATGAGTGTTCCGTGTCTCAGCTCAAGGGATGTTTCAACGTCTCAATCCATGAGTTGATCTTGAATTGCTCGATCTTCGAGAAGATCAAATCCTGTAGGATTCACGTTCCTTTGTTATCGTGTTGGATGAAGCTTTGAAATCAAAGAAGCCAGGATTTACATGATGCAATGAATCAACAAGTTCGAGGAGGAAAACTGGATTGAGAAGATTGTGTTAGTTAGTGTCCCCTCTGATTTCTTATCTCACGTCTTGAATCTCGGGACGAGATTCTTGTTTAGTAGGGGTGAGTTGTCACATCCCTAGCTTTACTTTGCCCTAGGAATGTTTTGCATGTGCGTCATGTTTAAAATCTTGTCAAACTTGAAATGGGGATGTTCAAACCCTAGCACTAAATGATTCAACTAGGGTCAAACTAAAATCTTTTTCAATGAACCCAAAATGCCCTTTGGAAAAGTTCATCATTTATGGATTGATTAAAAACCTCTGCCAAAAATGTTGCACATATTTCTAGGACATTTCTGGATTTTTGAATTAAATCATATCTTATTTGCATTTGGGCATTTAAATTTTATATATTATTCAAAATGCTCAATTAATCATAAACTAAAATGTTTACTGTTGGATTTATTCTAAACAGTAGCCATGCTTGGTTTCATGATTTTTGAGTGTGCCTAAGTATTTTTATTAAAGCATAGAACAAAGTAACAAAATAGAAAACAGAAACAATTTAAAGAAAAGAGCAAAGACAGAAACTAACCTAACTTACCTGTGTGGCCCATCTGGCCAGCCCAGCCCATGAGGGGCAGGGAGGTCTTCTTACTCCTGCCAGTCCGACGCACGGCGCGTGCCCGACTCGCGCCGGCCACCTCCACCTAGCATGTCCGCCTCCTCGCCGCCCCGAAGCCCCTAGAGGACGCCACGACACCCTGGAACCCCCTCGACCTCTCCCCGTGCTCCTTTCCCTCCTCTGTCTCTCTTCCCCGCTTCCCTTGCTCACGTCCGTCGCCGCCGCTCGTCACCACCGCGGCCACCGTCCACCTCTCGCCTCGCCGGAGTGCCCAGTAGCTCCGCCTCGTTCCTCTCTTCCTCCTCGCCGAGCTGCCCGACGCCAGAAGCCCCTGGAGCGCCGTCGTCGACCTCGTCTTCTTCCTCAGTCATAGGAGATCGCCGTCGGGATTCCGACGCCGTCCGGCCCCCGTTGAGCCTGCTGAGACCTCCGACCGACCCCCTGTGAGCACCTCCGTCGATCCCCTCTCTTCCCTCCGTCTATTTCGATCCCTAACCACGCCAGCCACCATGCCCGCGAACTCCACGCCGCCGGCGATGTCACTGCCGACGCTGCAGCCACCGGGGCTTGAAAACGAGCCCGGCACCGTGCTCCGCACCCTTCCACGAGTCGAAAACCCCCACCTGCTCGTCCTACGGTGCACCTCATCGCCGTTCCCGAGCACGCCCGAACTCCGGCCACCGCACTTCCCTCGCCGCCGTCGATCTGGTCCTCCCCGGCGCGAGCTGATGGCTCCGTTGGATGCGGACGAGGA
>LR738715.1:355291781-355303076 GCA_902687465.1 Secale cereale | reverse complement strand
CGTCTTCTTCCTCAGTCATAGGAGATCGCCGTCGGGATTCCGACGCCGTCCGGCCCCCGTTGAGCCTGCTGAGACCTCCGACCGACCCCCTGTGAGCACCTCCGTCGATCCCCTCTCTTCCCTCCGTCTATTTCGATCCCTAACCACGCCAGCCACCATGCCCGCGAACTCCACGCCGCCGGCGATGTCACCGCCGACGCTGCAGCCACCGGGGCTTGAAAACGAGCCCGGCACCGTGCTCCGCACCCTTCCACGAGTCGAAAACCCCCACCTGCTCGTCCTACGGTGCACCTCATCGCCGTTCCCGAGCACGCCCGAACTCCGGCCACCGCACTTCCCTCGCCGCCGTCGATCTGGTCCTCCCCGGCGCGAGCTGATGGCTCCGTTGGATGCGGACGAGGATCAGCATCACGCCAAGCCCCTCCGCCGCTCTTTTCGTCGCCGGAGGCGGATTTCCGACGCCCTCCGCCGCGCTCAGCCTTGCCGGCGGCTAGCCGCCGGTCGTTTGGCCTCTCTGACCGGGGGTTTGACCTCCCCCGAGTCGCTGACAAGTGGGCCCTGGCCCCTGCTAATTTAAATTAAGTTTTCTGTTAAACTTAATTAACCCTTCTGACACTGACGTGTGGGCCCTCGCGCCTAATTAGGTTAGTCTAATTTTCCTGTTTAGATTAGTACTAATCCTGTGGACCCCACGTGCCAGTTCTGACTTTGGTCAAGTCAATGTTGACTGGTCCCACCTGTCATGCACACAAACCAGCCCAGATCCACTGACGTGTGGACCCCACACGTCAGGTTTGACCTGGACCAGCCCTGTTGACTGCTGACATCACAGTGACGTCATGCTGACGCGGTAACTATTTTCTGGAATTTTAAATAAATCAGAAATGATTTATTTATTTCAGAAAATATTCAAAACTTCTAAAAATCATATAAAATCAACCATAGCTCAGATTTAAATAATTTATATATGAAAAATGATCAGAAAAATTCAAGGAATCTGTTTATGGCATTTTCATGCATGTTTGAAGAAGTTTAACCTGCTGATCAGGTCAAATCAATTAAATGATAATTAAATAACCACATATGGAGTTTGAATTTGAACCTTGGGTTCAAACCAACTTCATTTAACATGGTTGCTAGTTGCATTAGCTCAATCAACAGCATATTGCCATATCATGATCATGCATCATATTGTCGCATTGCATTGATTGTGTTCTCTCTTATTGCCGTGTTGTTCCCTTTCAGTAGACGTGTTCCGACGATGTGATCGATGACACCGATGAAGACTCAATGTTATCTTCAGAAGTGCCAGGCAAGCAAAACCCCATTGAGCATTCCGATACAATCCCACTCTCTCGCTCTTGCTCTCTTTTACTGCATTAGGACAACAACGCTTCAATTGTTACCTGCTGCGGTAGTTGAACCCCATTCCACTACATGACCCGTTATTGCCACAGTAAATAGTTGAAACCCACTAGTATGAGTAGGAGTTGTTTGAGCCATGTTGTGCCTACTCATTGATGCTTTATGGTTGTGCCTGCTATTGCTTAGAGTTGTGACATGTCTGATTCATCGGGGATGAATTGGAATGTGATGAACATGTCCTACTGTGTGTGAGCTAAGTGTGTGAAGACGATTTGGTAAAGGTAGCGATGAGAGGCCATGTAGGAGTACATGGTGGGTTGTATCATTGAAACCGTCCTCAGGAACTGAGTTCTGTGTTGGTTGATCCATGAAACAGCTACTACCACACATTGGGCCCTGAAATATGACCCCGCTCGACTTATTGACTGCCCTTGTTCTCTGTCCAGGAGTTGCAACTAGTTTATGGTGTATGTAGTTTACTGGAGGTCGTGCGCAGTGCTGACCCTCGGGGTGGGCTGTGACACGGCAGGTACGTGGCACGGTGTACCGGTCGCCCGTTTGGTGACGCGGGAACCCTGTACACATCGTTTGGGGTCGTGAGCGACACCCCGGCGAAGATATTGCTGGCGGGTCCCAGCTGTCAGGGGCGGAATCATTTTTTTACACGTACTAAGGAGGCACTTATGCTTGCGAAGATATTGTTGGTGGGTCCCAGGTGTCAGGGGCAGGAATAAGGAGGCACTTCCTTCCGTGCGAAGATATAGGTGGTGGGACCTAGGTTTCAGGGGGAGGAATAATTTTATTTTCGCGTAATAAGGAGGCGGTTACATGCATGCGTCCATGGAACTGGTGCGTCCCCACTGTCAGCCTCTCCACGTACATTCTTCTTCTAATAACTCTCGTTTGTTGACCACGTTGACCACGCCGCGCCAAGCGCACCAAGGAGGTGGACGACGGTGATTCCTCGGACGGTAACGAGCTGGAGATGGGAATACGCGGTAGTGGATCGTAGACGGAGATGTGTACGAGGATTAACTGGTTCTGGTGCGGCGTGGTTGTGCGGTCGGCGGAGAATAAGAGGTGTGGAGGGGTTGGCCTGGTCGGTGGTGGGGTATCGCTTCACAGAGCTACTAGCATCCTGAGGTGGGAGGAGGTGGTCCCGACGGCGCTGGAGGAAGAAGACGAGAGACTGCAGATGGATGTCGGCCGTTGGTTGTAAATCCAACGGCTAAGGATGTCAAAATCATTTGTTGACTGACTTGACAACGCCTTTTGTTGGCTTCGATCTAGTGGCCCACATTTGAGCCTCCAAAAATGTGGCACATATTCCATCCATTGTTTAGAATTTACAGTCCATTTGCTGGGCTGGGTGAACAAATAATGTAGCGTGCATGCGGCCTGTTTATATTATATCTAAAGAACTACAACCCATTTGCACCTTCTCGAAATACATGAATTTGTTAGGTTGGGTGAACAAAAAATGTAAGGTCCATGCCACCCATTTATTTTTCCTAAAAAATTACAGCCCATTTGCAATTTCTTGAAATACATAATTTTGCTAGGCTGGTTCTCATTATATTGTTGGGTTGCGCGCAACAATGTTATCAAAAAATAAACAGTGGCTGATCATTTTCATATAAATATTTTTAATAATAAGCGCTTTATTATTACATTGGTCCTCAAATCTTACCAAGCTATGGTACACAATGACCAGCATTTCCGTTGCCTTAAAGTAAAAAAAACAAAAGGATTTTATTGTTAAAAAATTATTTTTAAAAGTTAATAAGACGTGGGATAATTTTTGTTATGTATGTAAGTATCTGTTAAATATATGATGATAATTACAGTAATATATAAAATAGTATAAATATATATAATAAAGTAAAAAGGGGAACATAAGTTAGACCTGGTGTTCTATTTCTTAAATAGAAAAATAGAACAGACCTCTGCATTTTCTTCTTTAAAAAAATACATAAGTTGGGTTGCGGATCTTTAAGAAAAAATAAAACCTAGGATAGGAGGTCCATAGGTCAGTCAGTACATGCGGCCCTAAAAAATACAAACGGGCCTCTCCTGGGCTGGGCGTGTTAAAAAAAAGCCTAGACTAGTCGGCTCACAACCTAGCTGATACATTTCTAAAAACAGCTAATACTTGTTGGCCCACTGATAATGAATGATACTCCCTACTAGCTCCCTAATAACTGGCTTCGCTGTAAATTTATCTCTTTAGTAGGAGTAACTAAGTTGACAAACCTGTGGGCCTCAACATCAGTATAGCATTAGGAGGAAGTATTTTTTTCAATTAGGCACTTGCTAGCATACGGCCATGGGCCTGGTGGGTCCCGATTGTCCGCCTCTCCACGTGCAGTCCTCTCCAGATTCCTCTCGTTTGTGGAGCATGTTCACAACGGTAGACAGCGGCGCCGCGGCGAGCGCACAAAGGCGGAGGATGATGTCCAGGCCCTGGACGAGAACGCACCGGAGCCAGAGATGACGTGCTATAGTAGTGGTAGAAGCTGTGCCAAACTTCTATGTAAAGTTCTGAAGCAGCCCAGTGGCCTACTTCAACTCCCCAACCGTTGCTCCGCCCGGGTTCGATTCCACCTGAACCAGGGAAAATGTAGCCAATTTTTTGCCTCTGTAATTACTGACATGTGGGTCCCCATTTTCATATACGCAGACCACCTCCAACACTTGGCAAAACTTCGTCCCTCATTTTGTCTGTTTTTCGCACTCAACATTGTGTGCGCATTTTGAAAATAGCATATCTTTTGTACTGTGCATCATATGAAGATGTGCTATGCATGAATGTTGATCAGCATGATGTTAACTGGCTGGTCGTTCCACTTTTGACCGTGAATGAAACTTCCAACATAAGTTTATTCCTGTTTGAAAAGGGCGTGTTAATATAAATGCTCTGCCCTTTCAAAATGAAACTTGCAGTTTCTTCTCTGAGAATCACATTGTCTACACCTTTATATGAAACTACATTTTTGAAGTGCTAAAAATAGATCTCCAAATTTCAGGAAATACTTCATTTGCTCAATACTGCAAATCTGACATTCATATCTGAAAGAACTCTCAAAATACACAACACAAAACACAATTCACAACCTGCAAATACTGACAACCCTAAGCTCCTCCTGAGACTATGGGGGGCAGTCCCCTCCTATTCCTCGACGGCAGACAACCGCCCTGTGAGGCGAGGTGAACGGCGAGGGAGAGCATGGCAGGGAAGCTTCATCATTCCAACTACTTTTCTCCTCTTGTAGTTGGGTACGGTCGGGGAAGACTCTACCGGCTCGCTCTGCCAGGGCACCCTCACAAACGACACCGTGTAAATGCTCGATCCTTCAATCTCTGGCGGATGCTCCATCTTGGATCGATACTCCCACCACCGCTCCCTCATGTTCGGATTCATTGCATCCGTCTGCTCCGTGGCCAAGAGGAGAAACTCTATGTACTCCCACGCGACTCCCTCCCAATGTATCGCCTCCTTTTCGCTCTTTTTCAGATATTTGGCCATCACCTTCTCCGTCGCCGCTAATTGCTCCAAGTTGTCAAACCAAGACTGTATCTCCAACATCCTGGCTAACTTCACAGGGTCACCATCTGCGATCCGCACGTATCAATTGTACACATCCACCGATCTACTTCTCCACAGCACCTTCACGCGCAAGCGGAGGTTTTTAAATGGAAGAGGAGAGGAGTGGCGCTTGTTTTGGATTAGAACAGGAGAGGAGCGGCTATGGTTTTGAAATGGAAGAGGACATGCGCGACACTAGATTTGGATTTGAATAGGATAGGAGCGGCGGTGGTTTAAGAGGAGAGGAGCGGCGCTGGCCTTGGAAGTATTTATTGTTTTGCGTATTTTGATGTCAAAGTTTGTCCACGTACTATATTTGACAAGCAAAATGTGAATGCATGTCATCCAAAATTGTAGCATTTGGTACGTATCTAGATGTGCTTCCAAATTATATATTTTTTGCAACGTATAACATATATTTTATTTGCGAAAATCTATGTTCAAGAAATCGTCAACTGGTAGCTGCTCGATCGGTTTAGGAGTATATTAATCGGTGAATCGGCCTATTAACTGGATTAATCAGTCGAACATTGGTTGGTAGATTAAATAGGATCTTACCAACATGTATCTAGGTTTTTTCATGTATTATACCATACTCTCATGCTCCTAGCTATGTAGTATATCAAAACATGCTTTCATACACATATGAATAATTAATCCTGGCTATTAAGTAGCAGGATGGGGCTGGAAAGGGTTACGGGCCAAAAATTGTGCTTTGTTTGCCCATATGTAATCGGCAAGCAGGGATTAATCAGCATGACAACTGATTAATCGGTCTAACTAGCCAATTAATCGGCCTAACAAGTTAACACGATGGATAGGTGTTATTCGATTCGGCCATGCTATGAGTAGCGATTAACTGGCCCGTTAACTCATTAATCAGATTAATTCTTGAACAATGGTGAAAATCATGGTCAAATATGACCTAGAATACAAGGGAGACTAGTTAATGTGGGGTCAGTTTCTTAATTGCAGGATAAATTGATTTTGATTTTGATCCAGTCATAGCGCGCGAGCCCTCTCATCCAATCCTAAATCGCTGTCGCACGCTCCTCTCACTCTTCTCAATTGCAAAACCACCCCCTCTCCTCTCCATCATCTCCATTCCAATACCACCGTCTCGCCACTCCCTCTTCTCCATTCCAAAACCACCCCCTCTCCTCTCCATCTTCTCCATTTCAAAACCACTATCTCACCTCTCCCTCTTCTCCATTGCAAAACCACCGTCTCTCCTCCCATCTTCAAAAGCTAGCACCGGACCCCTCAGATGGACATCTATGGAGAGGATGCAGCAATGAATCGGGCAGATCACCGGCAGCGACCAAGCGATGTTAGCCAGGTTGAAGGAGATCCTTACTTGGTTTGACAACGAGTGAGAGATTTCAAGGACGGTGAGCGCCATGTAGCAATGTATGCGAAAGAGCGAGACGACCGTGATGACGATGACGATGTACTCCCCAGTGGAAGTGAAACCGCAGTCCTTGGAGTTCATCGAATATCTCCTCTTGGCGATGGAGCTGACAGATTCACCTGGTGAGAAAGTCAGGCAGACGTGGCGGGCGTACAGGTCGAAGGTCGAGCATCCAGAGGATAATGAATTGATTGAGTACGGTGTGTCGTTCGTGAGGGTGCAGTGCCAGCCGGAGCCACAGGAGTATACGTTCTCCCAATGCAAGAGGAGGTCAGATGGCGCGACATCGCTTCCCCGCCATTCTCCATGGTTCCCTCACCGCTCGCCTTGTTTCAACTACGGCGGTAGGGTTTCAGGTAAGCTTCACACTAACCTAATCTTCCTTCTGCTCATGCTTACAATCAGTGGGACAACTAATGAAAATCATGCTTACGATCAATTTCCGAGTACTACGCCAATCACCCTAAAATAGCTCTGGACCAAAAACAGACACCGTGTACAAATAAAGATAAATCGATTGGTACTTATTTCAGAAAAGAGTACTCCCTAGAAAAGTGTCAATATAAGCTACTAGTATTGGATTAGAGGATTTGCTGTTTAGAAAGATCCGTCCACAGATAGCGCCAATGCTTATATGGAGCATGTTTGGTGTCGGTAATTTGTACTTTGCACCCCGCACTCTGTATATATGCTGGTTCCATCCGTACATTTGTGCAATTCCACCAAAATGTAGCTGAATAACCCTATATGCATAGATAATGAAAAAGCGTGACTACCTTATAGTGGCACTGGTTGATCAAACATACACTGATAAATAGAAGAAACTTCATTTTCTTAATGGGAAAATATTGTGATAGTATCACAGTATGCCATGGTGCGAGGGCGAGATGGGCCCTGCGATGCGTCATATGGTAGGCCTCATACTGGAAATCGATCCAATTTCCCCCGACACACCTTCTGCCAGTGATAAAATCAGTGTATAGCGGTAGTGCAAGGAGGGGCCTTGAGACATTCCAATCTCTATTATTGTGCACATCAACTAAAATTAATCAGCCCAGTTTGCAGAAACACTTAAACATTAACAATGGGACTAGTTGATGAAACATATACTAACAAAGAGAAGCACTTTCTTTATCTACATTTGAAATGAAATGATAGATAGGACACTCTCTCTATTTTAACCGTATTATTACTTCATTTTATCAGTGGCACTAGGGTCGAGTAGGTGGCTAGCGAGGTGTACCGTGAGTCGCAAGGATGGAGGCCAGGGGTGCTTAGGTTGGGATGCTGAAGCTGGCTCTTTCAGTCCCTATCTTCCCCCTAGATGTTATTGTGGTAGCATTTGGGTTGTAATCCAAACATGGTCGAGCTGGTGCCGCATCCCCGTACCTGCCGAGCATATGTGGCGAACTTGTCTCCAGCTAATACTCAGTCTGTTGTAGTAGTTGTTGCATAACTGCCCGTTTATACTGAGATGTTGTCGGATAATGGTTCTCTATGGTTGGGTATCTTTAATGAAATAGGAGGAAACCCCTCTTTTGATATAAAAAAATTAGTGGCATTAGCAGTGCCAAAATATTGCCTCAAATTATATTGCCACTAGATGAAGGTACAAAATAATAACATTAATGCTTTATCATGGCAGTGCCAAAATAGTAGCCCAAGAGCAGAGTCAACATGCATGATCTTTAGCAAACGGTCGGACCAAAAAGAAACATACCTCGTGATGGGAACCATATCTGCAGTCAACACCATAGTAGAAGGGATGACACTAGCCACCAACATGGATGATTCAATGACCTTTTGTGCAGTTCACCTAAAATGAAGCAATGTTTGCATCATGTAGTTAGCAAGTTCTTGGTCCCATGAGCTAGTAGCTTCTTCTTCATTAGTTGCAATAAAATTAAGCAACATCAAGGTTGGTCGTGAAGCTGCTAGAATGTTCAACCATAATTTGGATATCATTTTGTGCATGTCAACTAAGATCATACGTGAAATGTATACCTCTATTTGGAAAAAAAGGTGGAAAGGAGGGTGACTAATAAGTGATGAAACATACATTAAATGAAAAGAATCATGTTCCTTATCTAAATGGAGATCCTACAAGGATGGTAGCAATTTCTAGAGTAGCAGAATTGACACATATTAGTGTGGGAATTAGGATTAACTATGACAACCGTTAAATACAACATTACTTTAATGGTGCCATTGCTTCATTTTACCAGCAACATTACATTAACAACTACTATAGTGTTGGTATTTGGGCACGGGAGAGTAGGCGGACCAGGACAGTTGCATTTTTGACGAAAAGAAGCAACTTATCTTAATGGGAATTTTAGCAGGACATGAAAAACAGTGCCATTACATAAGAGGAGCTCGGGGTAACAAACATCCAAAAAGGATATCTAGGTTGGTCCCATTTTTGTAGCCACATTATACTTTGTGAGGCTAGCAAATCTAGTGATGGACATACTCTATTGACTTGTCCCCCAGTCCCCACTTTCTTTCATTTTTCAACGAATAGATTGGTTTATATTGAGTTTGTACCGTGTTTCCCTTTATTTCCCTTTTAGACCAACATACCAGTTGGATAGCCAATCTCTGCTACTTTTCACTCCCATTATTTCCTCTTTCTACCAAGTCCTATATTCAGGTAACAAATCTTCCCCCACCCCACCCCCTTTCTTCCCTGTTTAATCTAAGTAGTACTAGACTCGACTGCATGAAGTAGTTTTACCTCTTAACAGTAAAAAAAATAGGTGGCTTTCAAATAGCTGATCGATCCTATCTATGAGGGGCCTGAGAAATAGTAAAAGATACAAATGCAGCGACATGAAGAGCTGGGGCAGGAGGCAAGGCCGGTTTCGAAGGAATTTATAACTGAGGGTCGCCGGGATGTTGCTAGGTGGGCGGCGGGAGGCCCTCCTTGGCCGGCGCTACATGGAATATAATGGCAAGGCATGCTGATCGACATGCGCTGGTAGTGGGTAAGAGTTGTTGCCGAGCACGACCGCGTGAACATTAAACCTTCTCACATTTTCTGAAGGAGGAGATCCTGCCGGATCTGTGACCAGTGGCGAGCAGAGAGAGAGAGAGAGAGAGAGAGAGTGTGTGGACACCGCTGTCGTGTTTAGATCTGGAGAGGACGGAGAGAGTGTGAAGAGAGCAAAACTAGCAAGCACGCGCGTAGGCTCCTGCCGATATATTGGAATCGTTTTCTTTTATCTACCGGAGCCGGTTTGACCTCGTCAATGACTATCGAGAAGTCTTCATGCACGTGCCCCAGAAGCGAGGTTGTCGTCATTTTGATCTGAAGCACACTAGATTAACATATAACATGAAAAAATGCCACATGACAAGAAACCATAACCTCACTGCCCCAAGGAGACAACGTGAATCCCGAAGGACAAACTAGACGAGGATCAAAGCTCAAATTAAAGACAAACTCATAGAAAAGGGGTCAATCGATAGATGTCCAAATTAACATAGCTGGCTTGACATACATGGCAACCGAATAGTCTACATGCATGAGCCCCCAATGACCAGCTCCTTGGACGAACGCAGTTGTTGCTGTTTAACCCTCGCAATGATCCAAAGCACACATCACACCTAATATTGCGAGATGACAAGAAACCTTTTTTTTTATAGAATTCTCATCAAAACTACAGCCCTGTACAACATAGCCTGCACGATATGTAGACGGTAGCCAACCCAGCGTCTGCTCGAGTCTACTCATATGCATGGACGAACTGATATCCCGTGTCGTGCATGGATCGTCCAGGCACCGATGTGTTTACAGCACTGCTGTAGTACTATCGCTCGTCTCTCTCTTCTATTAACTCAGCCGACTTGCGGGGATGGGGGGTGTGCATATGGTCCGTTCTCAATCGCGGTCCCACATGTGTGTGCAAACGCAATATGCCACACGTTCCATTCGGAGAGCCGCGTGCCAGACCAACCCACCGACCGTCTAGGGTGCAATGCGAATGCGACGGGCGTGCTGCATACATGTGTACTACCATTTTCTGGAGGTTTTGATCCATGGCGCAATCCATGGATACAAAATTATATTTTAAAGTCGAGGGTGGGGCTTTTCCTGCGCAGTAGGCGGGGCAGTTCTGCCTAGTCAGTTCGACAGAGAGACGAGAAGATGAGGGAGTAGGTTGCTGCAAACGTAGAGCTGTGTGATTTCACGGCTCATTACTGCTGGACCGGTGGGGCCTTGTGATTTGACTTGCCATTATCATTATTACTGTGGCGCTACGACCAGCGTGAGTCGCCCGTTTTCTGACCACCTCCATGGTAATCCCTCTCTCTCAGTTTACAAGGCATGTGGGTACCCCTAAGTCGTCAATTTTACCAACCTCGTAGAAGTCATATATTACAAAAAACATACAATTGTAAACTTTAGATATTCTATTTTTAAATGGTACAATTTTCATTTTATATGATTTATATTACGGTGATCAAATTGGAAACCTAGGTATACGCGCAGGACTTGTATACTGAAACAGAGGGAGTATACATGGGCCAAGTACTGTACTCCTCTCTCCTTGGCAAATGCAATAAATACTACAAAGAAAGAGATAGAGAGAAGCAAAAGAAGATACTCTTATAGCTAACCTTGTTGTATGAGTGACTAGGTGATGACTATGTATGACATGCCAACATGAGATAGCCTAACACACCTGGATGGAGGAAGTAGTTTCATGCATGCGAAGTAGGAAAAAAAATGCTAATTTTAGCCGTCTGAAATCTCAAGGGCGCGACCGCGCGAGCGAGGCGACGGGTATGGTAGGCGCGACCATGATACGGAAAACTGACAGCCCTTGAATCTAAGATCGAATGATCGCATGCTAAGTTGCTGAAAATTTGGAGAATAACCCTCCAGGATAGGATATTCGCCCATAGGTCTAGAATCACGCCATGCAAC
>LR738715.1:355253674-355275236 GCA_902687465.1 Secale cereale | reverse complement strand
GATATTCTATTTTCAAACGGTATATTTTTTGTCTTATATAGTTTATATTACGGAGATAAAATTGTAACGTAAAACGATGGGGATATCATTATTCTCTTCGTGCCTCGCAGAGAACGTGACACCTGCGGCGAAACACCCGAAGCAAAAGAAGAAACACAGGAGCAAAAGAAGAAGGAAGATTGCCCCCCCCCGCCCAAAAAAAAGAAGGAAGACAGACTAAAGTCTTGAGTGCTACTCTCTACTTCATGAAGAGTTGACCGCGGAGTCCTAACTGCTTCTTCATCGCCTCCACGGCCTTCATCTCCTCGCTTGTATCCTCCGCTATCTTCTTCATTATGTCCATGACACGGGATTTCTCGACGCATGCATTCATTATCTCTTCCACGGGCGCATTACCTACCATGACAGCAGCCGGGTGCTCAATGCGGAGCTTTTCCAACTCCTCCTTCTATTCCATGATGAGGGCGTGCATCATCTTCATGGAGGAACTACTCTTCTCATGCAGCTCCTTCCAGCCGGCGTTCTCCTTCTCCAATAGGTCGAGCTCGTGGCAGAGGTTCGCATTGTCCTCCTGAAGTTGCAGGATTTTGTTGGTCACCTTCTTACCCAAGGAAATGATCCCCTTCAGCTGCGTCATCAAGTCGGCGGTCAACTCCTCCTGCTTATTGAGCTTAGCGGGCATGTCATCGAGGCTCTCCTTCAGCAGCTCCATCAAGCCATCGATGAACTCCTTCTACTTATTAAGCTGATCGGCCATGTCATCGAGAGATAACGACTCCAGCACCGCCAGTTCCGCATGTTCGCCTCCATGGCTAGGGCGCTCCTTGGAGCCCTCGCCTGCCCGTGAGTGATCTTTCGAGGTGTCTGCGAGGCGGCGGGCCTTCTCTTTTTTCCCTCGGCCTTGGTCGCTGCTTCGTTGCTACGAGTAGTCCTCAACCTAGAACCATGCACACCGGCCATGCAAGGATGGATGAACAAGAAAGGCTTATTAGGAGGAAGGTAGAGTGATTTTCGGCTAGCTATAGTTCCCCCCTTTTATAGCCTAGTACCGCACTAGTACTAAAACCTGCATAGTGGGAACACGATCAGGTTTGATACGTACTATGTGTGAGCAGGTTTGCACTTAATTATAACATGGTAGTACTACTTTGGAATGTGATGGGAACAAGGTAAAGATTAATTGATGGTCGAGGCCCGAAATGGCTCCCGATGAGTTTCCTAGAACACAAAGTTCAAGTACTACTGCTCAAATGTGGTCGCACAAGTCAATGATGTAACTGGTCATACATGTCAGACCAAGCCGATGCGTGTCGTGGGTCCGACCGATTGTCTGTTGGTGCGACCGACCATAAGAATTACGCGATGGAGACTTTTGGTTGTGGCTTCGGGTGATTGTCACGACCAGGCAGTCAAAAACTAGTGATAAATCAATTACCATATTTTTCCAAATAACCAAGTATTTTCACAGGAATACTATACATATAGATGGAGTGATTGTCACGGTTGCAAACCGCCATGGAGCCACATGTTCACTACAGCAGCAAGCGAGTAGGTCAGTGCATCGCTGGCGGGGAAGGAGGGCAACTCACCTCGCCTACGATGCATCCCCAACGCCGCCACCGCAGCTGGCATCGCGAGTTGGCTCTCCTACCGCCCATTTGATAGTTGTACCAGATGCTCATCCCATCCCGCGGGCATGAGCGTTCTTTCCTCCGCAATCGACTCCGTGAATATGATCTCTGCCATTATCCTTAGCTCAAAATCAACGTGACGCTGCCAGATCCTGACATCCCTCAGCATCTTTCCCCTGATATCGACTTGCATGTGATAGCCTGGCTTATTAGGGATGATAGACTACTCATATCAATAAGGAATTCCTTCTTTTCCGGGAGCCCATTCGGACAGAACTCCAAAGTTAAGCGTGCTCAGCTTGGAGTTGTTTCAGGATGGGTGACCGACCCGGAAGTTGCTCCTGGGTGTGCACGAGTGAGGACAAAGTGCGCAGAAAAGACAAGTATTGATATGTGAGGCCAGTCTAGATCTTGCCAGGAGTAACGACCACCGGCGGGTGTGTCCGGGGCGTTACAAGTTGGTATCAGAGCCGACCGTCGCGGTTACATGGATGTTTGCAGATAGGTGCGCGGTTATGTTATTCATGACGTTTGTGACCCGTCGTGGCACACGACATGGCACATGTATCGGACTGGAAGCACATACATATGTGCCAAGAGGGAACGTTCTTTAGCCCGACGAGGGCGTCGATTCCTCTGAGTGGGGGTGTATGTGATAGCCTGGCTTATTAGGGATGATAGACTACTCATATCAATAAGGAATTCCTTCATTTCCGAGAGCCCATTCGGATAGAACTCCAAAGTTAAGCTTGCTCAGCTTGGAGTAGTTTCAGGATGGGTGACCGACCGGGAAGTTGCTCCCGGGTGCGCACGAGTGAGGACAAAGTGCGCAGAAAAGACAAGTATTGATATGTGAGTCCAGTCTTAATCTCGCCAGGAGTAACGACCACCGGCAGGTGTCTCTAGGGCGTTACATTGTGCCTCCGCATTGTGCTTCACCAGGCGCGGCTCCTTCGAACTTGTCTCCAATCGATGCGACGCTTCCTTGATCTGATTTGCCCTTGCTGCCCACCACCTGAAATGCGGCCCTGGCATGTCCGCCGGCGCTACCGATCTGTGATTCCAGAGTAATGGATCTCCTCTGAAACACATGTGGGTATCACTCAATGGCGGCAGTGCTGCGGGCCGCAGCGAGATGGCAGCCCGCGGGTGTCGGTGTCAAAATTGGCAGATCTCGGGTATGGGGTCCCAAACTTTGCACCCAAGGATCAATGGTAATAGGAGACTGGGGACACGATGTTTACCCAACTTCGGGCCCTCTCTATCGACGTAATACCTACTTCCTGCTTGATTGATCTTGATGAATATAGGGTTACAAGAGTTGATCTACCTCGAGATCGTAATGGCTAAACCCTAATAGTCTAGCATATGATGTTGTGATTTTGTATCTACGGACTACACCCTCTGGTTTATATATGCACCGGAGGGACCTAGGGATGTACATGATCATCTTGCAGAGGAAGGAAACATTACAACCGGACTCTAAACTTGCCATTCTACACATATAGGAGTCCTATCCGGATATGGGGGATGATCTTCAGCGATAATCTTCATGGCCGACCAGTCCGGCCCATAACAAGTAATCCGGCCACCCGAGGACCCTTTAATCCAGGACTCCTCGGTAGCCCCTGAACTAGTTTTCAATGATGATAAGTCCATCATGCGTACTGTGTTCGGCATTGCAAGGCGGGTTCCTCCTTCCAAACATATTGAAGTGTTATTTCATGCACAAAGGAACTATGTCCGGCTCAACATGATTAGTACAACCCTTAGCCTCAAAGGCAATGTGTCGAAAAACGGACACTATGTCTTTACTGACAACTTCTCAGCGAAGTGTCATGTTTGACCCTTTAATATTTTGAACCATTTTCTTGGCTCTGGTTTTCGCGTTTCGAGGCATATCCCCATTGGCACGTCTTGTCGAAGCAGAGATCATGCCCGCTTATTATGGGATACTCATCAATATGACGTGGGTAACCAAACCGTGCCTTACGCACCATCACGTCGGGAACCGGCAAGTTTTACGGCTGGAGTGGGGGACGTTTGGTATTTACCGTCTATAAAAGGACACAAATCCTTCCCCTTTCACCTCATGCTCTCCTCAAGCTCTAGCTTCCCAATCTCTCCATCCCCAGCGCCCATAGCTCTAACGCTCGCAACTCTCAACTCCTTCACCATCGCCTCCTTCTCCAGCAATGGTTGGATCTGGCTCCAAGGGCAAGTGGGAGGATTACACGGTCACAGAGAAGACCGTGAAGAATCTCCGGAGTGCGGGCTACCTTGCGGATGACATAGCGCATCGGATTCCCGATAGGAATCAGGTAATCCCCATCCCTGAGCCGGGTGAGAGGGTGGTATTCATCCCTCACTTTATTCGGTGGCTGGGGTTTGTCCTTCACCCTTTATCCGGGGCCTCCTATTCTTCTACGGGCTGGATTTCCACGATCTAGCCACGAACTCTATCCTCCACATATTGGCCTTTATAGTCGTATGCAAGGCTTTCCTCCGCATCCCTCCACACTTCGGCTTATTGATTAAGACCTTGAATCTGAAGCCGAAGGTGGTCGTCGGGCAGCATGCGGACTGCTGGGGAGCTATGGTGGGCAAGCTCCCGAACGCCATCTGGCCCAAGGGGGCCTTTGTGGAGACCAACAAGTTATGGCAGCAGGAATGGTTCTACATCACTGAACCCCGCGAGGCCAAGTGGGAGGCTGTGCCCGAATGCAGATCCGGACCCCCAGAGAGTCTTACCTCATGCACCACGAAGGGACTTGAATGGGGGTCTTAGACGGAGGTAAAGACACTCCAAAACCGCATCTCCAGCAAAATGGCGAAGGGCACCCACCTCACTGACGTGATACAGGTGATGTTCTTCCGCTGCACTCTTCCCTGTCAACTCCGGGCCTCCCACCTATGGGAGTTCAAGTTGGAGGAACCACGGACCTTGAAGCGCTTCTTTGGCACAACGCACGAAGATATCTAGAAGAAGCTTTTCAAGGCTCGGAAAGAGTGGCCTAAGGTGTCCGAATACAAGGGCTTCAACAGCATGGCTTCGGCCTCAGAGGTAAGCACAATTTCGCCCAAATTCATATCCTATCCATATTTCAATTATAACATGAGTTACAACTCTTACGCTCAATTCAGTCCTGGGCAAAGAAAGCGGAGCGGATCAACTGTCCGGCTCCATTGCCCAAAATCCCAGCAATGCCCCAGCTGACGGTGATGCTGGTCCCCACACCGTACAAGGCATCGAAGAAGGCCAAGAAGAAGGGCAAGGAGGTCAAGAGCAACCCCCAACCTAAGGAACCTGCGGACACAGTGTCCGGGGAAACCGATGCCCACTCCTCCCACGACGAAGAAGAAGAGGAGGGGGAGGAGAAAGAGGAAGAGAGTGACGCCCCCATCAAGGCTAGGGGGGAATAGGGAGGCCCCCGTAGATGCGGGCAAGGGGGTGCCCAGAAAGAAATTGAACATCCCGGACAACTCGAATTCAAAATCCAAGCATAGTTTCTGAGTACATCACAGGATCAAGCCCCTGGCCGAATCGTAAGTATTCGGACTTTTCATTGTTCTGTTCGGTTTAATCAGCCACAATTTGTCTGAGCAACTTTATTTGTTTATTTTGCAGTCCTCCCCGCAAATTCCCTCAGGCGTCACTGTCATTAAAGAATTCTCTGCCTGCTGAGATGGTGGATAGCGACATGCCACCACGGGCTCAATCGCCCATCCTGGGGGATACGTAGTGTCCTCCCTACGGGCGTCCCCTGCACAAGTAGGTGGGAGCGGGACGGACGAGAGGGCGCCTAAGGTCAACACCTCGGCCACTGTCATCCAAGGGGGAGCAATCGCTATAGCGACCGACGGCGGGGAGCCCAAGCAATCTGGGCTCCCGCCGAACACTATTTCAGAGGCCAGTATGACACTGGAACTGGGAAGTCAACCCCCTACGATAAGGGGAGGGGCAACAACTCCAGCGACATCCTCCACTAATCCGGAGGTGCCGAATATGCTGTAGGAAGCACTGCAAGCTTCTTCCATCATGGCGGAACACCGTGCCCTGATGGGTGCGGTGATGGGAAAGATTCAGTCCGCTAAGAACAGACTAACTGATGCCTTCAATAGCCTACTGACAAGCTTCGAGGTATGCGATGTAATCTTCTTAAAATAATTTCATGTTTTATTTGTATAAGGAAAGAAACCTCTATACAGACACTAGCCCCTGATACTTTGTCTGATTCGTAAAAGAATCGGATAGAGGATCCATACAGCGTTAGCTAATATTGTGTTTATTTGTGAACAGGCTTCCCTGGTGACGGCATCTGCCCAGGCCACAGAGGTTTCTGAGCTCAATCGGAAGCTTCAATTAGTTGATGAGGAGCACAACCGCGTGAACAAGCGGTTGGATGAAACGCAACGTATGAGGACTTTCAAAGAACTATTATGTCAAAAGATAATGTGCTTTGATTGTAAGAGTATGAACTCATTATGCTATGCGATTATATCGCAATTGGCACTTCTGAGGTTGAGACCCTCAAGGGTGCACTTGCAGAGGCCAAGAAGGAGGCCGAGATAAACAAGGTGGCCGCTGACAAAGCGGCTGTCGATCTGGAGGCTGAACAGGCCTCCCGCCGGCGGCATGAGTCTCGGGTGACTGAAGTCAAACAAGAGCTATGAGACGCAATTTGCAAGTGCGAGGAGCTGGAGCAGAAGACTTCGGATCAAGCATCCGAACTCAACAAGGCTTTCAATGCTGCCAATGAGGCGCGGATCGAGACACGCATTGCACGCGAGGAGATCAATCAGGCGTGGCAGATTGCGGCTGGTAAGGCCTTTCTTCTGCAAAGTATCTTTGGAGGTCAAAGGTATCTTGTGTTGACGCGATTGTGGAGTTCTCCGGGTGCATTTGCAGATCTCCCGAAGAGCTGCAGCAACGCCGCCCACTTCCGAGCCCAGGAGGGGAATAGCACGGAGAAGTTGTTGTGGTTGCAATTCCTTGCGCTGGAACATCCAATACCTCTGAACGATCAGCTGAAGCAGTTGGTCAAGCTCCACAACATGGCAGGTACAGCCATGAATGACTTGATAGTCTGGCTCTGTACCGCTAAGCCAGTCCCGAGTAGCTACTTTGGATTGGTGAGGCGGCTCGTTGATCCGAGGCCGCGAGTCGACACTGTGAAGCGTTTGGCCTGTATAGAAGGTGCATGGATGGCCTTTCCGCATCAAGGTGTACTAGGCAAAGATGAAGGCTACCGAAGTGTCAACTGCTGGCCCGCCGGAGGGCAAGGATCATCAGAAGCCGGAAAGGTACTTCGATGATCTCCTAGAAGGATCCCGCATTGTAGAGGGCCAGTGCTCAAAGGACATGGACTTTGAGTAATTGTATTCCGATTGTAAAGACGAAGTGTATGAACCGATGTTTATATAGTTTTATGCTTTATATTTCAGGAAAATTTTCCTCCCGTGCGGCTGTTTATTATGTCTGAAAGCAGTTGTCGGCTTCAGCCCCCATGTAGATACTACAGGGGTGTTCGGTATTGCGCGTGATGACTCTTTATCCAACGTCTTGGTCCATAAAGGAGGTGTCCGTGGAGCGAACCAGGCAATCAGACTATGCAGCTTTAATTCTTTCACTTAGCCATAGGAGTTTGACTTGTGGGCTAAGTACTAGCCCCTAGTGCATGTCCAGCTATCCGAATTATGGTGCCCACTTTACGCGGCTAGGCGAAGACCAGCCCCTTGTATAACACGGAGTAGATCACTATCGATCATAGTGTAACACTGGCTCGCCAAATCGCTGACCATCTCTCGCTTATCATGACAGTCTGTTTTTGGCTTTCTCTATTAAGGTACTTGAACGGATGAACTAGAAATACAATCGTAGTAGTTCTCCCTTTGCTACCTTAGCCGAACAATAAGGAATGTAAGGTGGGAAGCACAAGAGCCGGGCAACCCAACTATAGACCCACGACATGATTCGGAGCCGAAGCATACAATGCAATATCCGGGTGCGGGGACCCCGACTTAAGAGTCGAGATCACCGAATGCACGTGTACAGTGATCCCAGAGCTCAATGCTCACTGAACACACAGAAGCTGAATAACAAGAGTCTTACATTCATACATACCGTCTTACACAAATTATGACCATTATGGCCAAGTCTTATATAGATAACGCCTCATGGGCTGAATAGCAAATAAACCCGAGTAGCGGAAGTCTTCGTAGATAAGTAGAACCCATGCCATCTGCCTTAACCCTACAGGCATTCTGACTGGGAAAGCGTCCTAGTTCGCATGTTCGTCTCCATAGAATTCTTCTTCAAATTCCTGCTCCTCCATGCCTGGCCACTTAAATAACCAGTGGCAAGCCAATGAGTAATTTGAACGTACACACAAGCAACCCATGATTTGGTTCAAGGTAACAATGCAAGTTGATCAACAATAAGCAACCTAGCTACAAGCTAGATAAGATATTCTACCATTTGTAAACATGCATCAATGTACTTGGGTAACCTCGAGGACAGGTTACAGATATCAACATAAGTAGAGTTCAATTCATTACGGGATATTTCAACGAGTCACGTCACCACCTTGACTCAACACACACACACACACTTTTACCGAGGTTGTAAAATTCTGGACATTGTTTAAGTAGCACCTCCCAACTGTCCATGACCGTGGACACGACTATTCGAATAGTTTTGCACTATGCAGAGGTTGCGCACTTTACCCACAAGATCCGGGAAGCTTTCGTGGCATCCACGATCCCACAGTACCTCACGTACGCGTGGGGAAGCACCCGGTCATTGCCTTTCCCTAGACGACACTAACATAGGGTCCACTCGTTGGTGCACGGCCCTCGTGTACAAACGATAGATCGTGGGACTTGCCCTTTTTACAATGTCACGCTTACACGAAGGGTCCAAAGGTGTGTCCGGTGCCCTGTAAAAACAGTCATGGTCGCCTATCCAAGCACGACCCCATCCCGGGAGTGACCTCTAGTCTTCCCTGTCACTAGTAATGTGGGCACCATGCTAGTATCAGCCTAAGTAATCAATAATGCCCCGTCCCATAAGTGGTAGAGTGGTTGCACATGTTCGGTTGGGACGGTAATCACACATAAATCTAATCCATAATTTTACCCACACACGAGAACTTCCTTTGGTACACCACTTCTTCCTCAAGTGGTGACCTTAACTCAACATCACCCTCAGGCATTAGGGGCACCCGATGGGGTTTTCAAAAGAATGTAACCACGAAGGGTTCATGGTACATATGCAACATCATGTATTAACAACTAATCCTTTGTCATTGCATCTATGCACATCGTAAAGATCATGAGTAGGGGTATGCATCATGTGGTGGCTCCCAACAAATTTACCACCGTCACTCTTTATCATCATGCAATCGGAACTAAAAGGGTACCGAGGAACAAAAGGGGGTTTCATGGTCAAAGGGCTGCTTGCCTTGGTTGGTTTGGTCTTCAAAGCCTTCAAGTCCTTCTCCTTCTTCTTCTTCTTCAGCAACTTCGTCAAACACGGTATCTAATCGTCGCAATAAATAACGGAAAAATAAGACAATGATAAAAACAGAAATATCAAAGTGCTCAGAAAAATGTCAACTTATTTTTGTAAAATACTAGAGGGAAAACTAAGATGGAAAAAATTCTTAGTTTGGGATTTGGAGTGAGAGAATGGGGTACATGGATTTTTGAACAGAGGTTTTAGTGTTCAAATTTAGATTTAAATTTGAAAAGTACCGAAAAGGTTCATGAATATGTGTGAAAGTTATATCATTAAATAGGTTGGAATTTTACAAGTTTTTAGGAACTGGAATTACTTCCTTTGGATAAATATTTTATCCTGTGGAATTTTTATAAAACAGACAGAAAAGGAAAAAGAAAAGTGGCACTGTGCCACTGGGCCAGAAAGGCCACAGTGTAGCAGGCCCAGAGAGAAATCAGCCCGCGCGAGGCTGCCACGTCGAAGACGTAAAGGCTAAGTACGCCTCCGACCTGATGGTGAACCGGTGCGCACGCGCGTGCGTTTTTAAACCTGACGAGGGGTCCCACCCGTTAGGGCGTGAGGCTGACGGACAGGGCCCACGGCCGTCGTCGTCTACCTCCTTCCAGAGGCGACGGCGAGCTCGCCGGCGGCGATATAGGGCACGGGAGGAGGCGTGGGTGATACCGTCGTGCTCAGGGAGGAGACATCATTCGGATGGAGGTGGAGTTAGTCGCCGGGGTGGCCTGGTTCGCCGGCGACGAGGAGGCAAGGCGGAGTTGCTTCGGGTGGTAGTGGCTCTGGCTGTTTCCGGCAGCTAAAGAGAGGGGAAACAGGGGGGAAATGGTAAGTGGGCTCCTGCGGTTCTAGATCGAGTGAGAGGAGCGGCGAAGAGGGCTTATACCTCCGGATCGACGGCGACCCGAGGCGGCGGAGCTCGAGCTCGATCTCGAGCTCGGGCTCGTCTGGAGAGAAGTGAGTGGTGTAGGGGGAGGATTGGGTGTGTGAGAGGGCGATTGGTGAGGAGAGGAGGGCGCGCGGGTGTCCTTTTATAGGCGAACGGCGGGGTGCAGTGGACCCGTGCGCCGGCGAGCTTCTGCTCGTTGCCATAAGGCTCGGGAGGTACTGGCGCCGCGTCTGGGGTGTTCCTGGATGCGGTCCAGAGCCAGGGGAAAGAAGAGAGAGAGCAGGGGGAGGCCAGGGCATTGCGCGTGTGAGGAAGCTCATTGGAGCTCTCGGGTGGCCGTCGCGCGTGCGAGCTGGGGCGAGAGGAGGGAGAAGGAGGAGGGGGCCGACCGACTGCCGTGTCGTGGACAGCGAGGCGGCCTCGGGAGACACCATCCCGACGCCCTAGGTGGTCGGGCGCCTCGGGTAGGACGCGGCTACAATGCGGGAGCGCACTGTAGCACGATCTAGAGCGCCCATATGGCCGGCATGGCCGTGTCCCATGCGCTCTGGACGCGGCCACCATGTCCATTGGCTCTAGGGGGGAGTAAGCAATGTGGGAGGGACATTGGATGCCAGGGAGAGCTTCTAGAAGGGGAGACTGCTGAGAGGAAGAGTGAAAATGGCTGTCCAGAATGTAAAATGGGGTCTTACCCCTCTCAATCAATGAGCTGAGGCCAGGGAAGAGTTACAGGAGGTGCAGGGGACTTGGGGAAGCTGTGGTAAAAAGCCTAGCTCCAGGAGAATAAGGGAAGAGGTGAAAGTGATAATTTTGGAAAATCACCAGAAGGTGTTTGATGTGGTTTTGGGCAATCAAATGATTTCCAATAGACATGATACTTAACAGGATCAAGTGGTATATAGAAATAGGGTGTTCCACCAAGTTTGGTCTCATTTGAAGAAACTTGCCAATGTAACTTTGGTAAACCCTATAAATCAACAGAAATGGATTTTCCAAGTTTAAGTTAAGCAAATCATCCCTCCTTGATGCACCACTTCGTGTAGTGTCATCATTTGGGGTTGTGATCATGTCCACAAAATTGGAGGTTACAAGTAAAAAGTTGGTAATGTAAAGTTGTTCAAATTTGAATCTGAACAGAAATGGTTTTGGGGTACCCTGATCAAGTTACCCTCCTCCAAAGCTTGTGCCATTTGGTCTAGATGCATTATTAGACCATTCTAGCATGTGTACCAAGTTTGAGAGAATTTGGACAAGTTTGGCAATGTAAAGTTGCTCAAAGTTCAAAAATGGACAGAATGGTTTTGAGGGGTTTTGATGAGGTTTTTCTTGCTTCCGAAGGCATGGGGCTCGGCAAGATCATCAAATATTTCATATATGACATGATAGAATTTCCCTGGAATTTTTAGAGAATATTTTTTTGTAAATATTTCAAAAGCTTGAAATATCCAGAAAGGGTTTCTGAGGGATTTGTCCAATATTTTGAACATGACCAAGTGTTGAAACTCTTATATATGGACAATATATGTCCTAAGAGTCTCCCTGAATTTTGGCAAATATTTTTTGAAATAGTTAAATAACTTTTCCCTATTAAATACCATTTCTGGCCTTAAGAAAAAGCTTTTAAATAAAATAGGAAAATAACTTCTAAAATTATTATTTTTTGGTTTATGGGAGTCCTATATCTACTAGGTTTCAAATATAATCTTTGAAATATTTTTCTCACCCTAAATCAAGCACTTGCAGTGCAAACCTCAATTCAGGGGGTTTTGGAAAACAAATTTCTGAAAATACTTTTTGGCCAAATTATTTTTGTAAGAAAATACTATACTCTTATATACACTTGGTATGATCATTGGGCAGAAGTTTGGGGTAAGGATAAATATATAAGAGGGAGTAGTTGACTTTAAAGAGCAACTGAAAATCACAGAGAGAAAAACTTAATTCCTAATAAATGCCAAATGATGCCAAAAAAAATTGTTGGTCCAAAACTTCATGCTTTATTGATGCAAATGACATGTTACAAAATGCAGGGTGTGACAGACCTACCCCCCTTACAAGAATCTCGTCCCCGAGATTCCTAAACTAGGCCTTAGAAGAGATCGGGATACTTGGATCTAAGATAGTCTTCACGATCCCAGGTTGCTTCTACTTCCGTGTGATTGCTCCACTGGACCTTGAAGTACTTGATGGTGCGGCTTCGCGTCCGTTGCTTTCCTTCATCCAGAATGCAAATGGGCTTCTCGCGGTAGGTGAAATCAGGCTAAAGATCAATGGCTTGGTGATCGACTTCCTTGTAGAGATCAGGCTTGTCCGGAACTTGGACACACTTCCAGATTTGCGACACGTGGAATACGTTGTGCACATCGAATAGCTCAGGTGGTAGTTCCAACTGGTAAGCCACTTCTCCTCGTCGTGCAGTGATATCAAAGGGACTAATGAACCTTGGTGCGAGTTTCCCTTTAACGTGGAAACGCTTGGTTCCCTTCAGAGGGGTTACTCGCAGGTACGCATGGTCTCCAACACGGAAACTCATAACTCGGCGACGAGTGTTAGCATAGCTCTTCTGTCTTGATTTGGCGGCCTTCAAATGTTCTCTGACTAGTTGGACTTGCTCTTCTGCTTCGCAGAGAATATCTGGTCCAAAGACTAGCCCTTCTCCAGTCTCTGACCAGTTGAGGGGTGTGCGACACTTGCGTCCGTACAACACCTCAAATGGTGCCATCTGAAGGCTCGACTGATAACTGTTGCTATAGGAGAACTCGGCGAAAGGGAGGCAATCTTCCACTTGGCTCCATATGCCAAGACACAGGCTCGGAGAATGTCTTCGAGAATTTGATTTACTCGCTCTGTCTGACCTCCGGTCTGCGGGTGGAAAGCCGTGCTGAAAGACAACTTGGTTCCCAAGGCTTCTTGGAACTTCTTCAAGAACCTTGAGGTAAACTGGGTTCCTCGATCTGACACAATCTCCTTAGGAACACCATGAAGGCTCACGATTCTATCGATGTAGATAGTTGCCATCATAGGTAGTCTTGACAGGAATGAAATGGGCTACCTTGGTCAAATGGTCGACTATGACCCATATGGAGTCATGTCCTTTATTTGACCTTGGTAATCTAGTGATGAAGTCCATTCCGACTTTATCCCACTTCCACTCAAAAACCTCGAGTGGTTGGAGCAATCCAGCGGGTCGCTGATATTCAGCCTTGACCCTTTGGCACACATCACACTTTGCAATATAGGTTGCAATCTCTCTTTTCATCCCGTGCCACCAGAATCTTTCCTTCAAGTCTTGATACATCTTGGTTCCTCCGGGGTGGATGGAATACGGAGTGTCGTGGGCTTCTTGCAAGATCAAATTCTTCAGCTCCATCTTGTTCGGTACGCAGATGCGGCCTTTGTACCAAACAATTCCATGCTCGTCCTCGGAGAATCCTGGGGCCTTGCCTAGCTTCATCTTCTTCTTGATGCATTCAATGCTTGCGTGCCCACCTTGTGCTTTCTTGACTTTGTCCATCGGGGTTGGTTTGACTTCTAGATGGTCTAGAAATCCATGGGTGACCAATTCCAAACTGAATTGTTCCAGCTCTTCAAACAGGGCTGGCTGCCTTCTATGAATTATGGCATTCATGGAGCAAGCCTTTCTGCTTAAGGCATCGGCTACCACGTTAGACTTTCCGGGGTGATATTGAACACTGAGGTCATAATCCTTGATTAGTTCCAACCATCTTCATTTCCTCATGTTCAATTCCTTTTGGGTGAAAATATACTTCAGACTTTTATGGTCTGTGTATATCTCACACCGTTTCCCTAGGAGGTAATGTCGCCATGTCTTCAAGGCATGAACTACTGCTGCTAACTCAAGATCGTGAGTAGCGTAGTTCTCTTCATGAGGTCGTAGCTGCCTTGAGAGGTAAGCTATGACTCGGCCTTCTTGCATCAGAACGCTTCCCAATCCGGTTCGAGAGGCATCACAATATATCACGAACTCTTTGTGAATATCAGGTGTTGCCAGAACTGGGGCGGTGGTCAATCTCTTCTTGAGCTCTTGGAAGCTTTCTTCGCATTTTGGTGTCCATTCGAACTTCTTGTCCTTCTTCAGGAGTTGAGTCATTGGCCGGGCAATGCTAGAGAATCCTTCCACGGATTTGCGGTAATAGCCCGCAAGTCTGAGGAAGCTTCTGACTTCCTTGACGGTCGTTGGGGATCGCCATTGGGTCACAGCATCGGTCTTCGCGGGGTCAACTGATAATCCTTCCTCGGTCAAGACATGACCTAAGAACCCAACTTTATGCAGCCAAAACTCACATTTGCTGAACTTGGCGTATAGTTGGTGCTCTCGAAGCTTGTCTAGGACCATCCTCAAATTTTGCTCGTGCTCTTCCTCTGTCTTTGAGAAGACAAGAATGTCATCAATGAAGATGACAACAAACTTGTCCAAATATTCCATGAAGACTTTATTCATGAGATACATGAAGTAAGCTGGGGCATTGGTTAATCCAAAGGACATGACCGTGCACTCATACATGCCATATCTTGTTACAAATGTCGTCTTCGGAATATCTTGGGGTCTGATCTTCAGCTGGTAGTACCCAGATCCAAGGTCGATCTTGGACAACACCTTGGCTCCGCTGAGTTGATCAAACAGATCTTCAATCTTGGGAAGTGGATACATGTTCTTGATTGTAACCTCATTGAGGGAATGGTAGTCAATGCATAAGCGGATGGTACCGTCCCTTTTTGCCACAAACAGAACAGGTGATCCCCAAGGGGAGGCACTTGGGCGGATAAATCCCTTCCTCAGCTGCTCTTCCATTTGCTTCTTCAACTCGGCTAATTCTTCCGTCCCCATTCTATAAGGCTTCTTATAGATGGGTCCTACCCCGCGCATGAGCTCGATGATGAAGTCAATGTCACGGTCAGGGGGCATTCCCGATAGCTCATTCGGAAAGACATCAGGATACTAACATACTACCGACACTTGCTCCAGTCCAACATCAGACAGACAGTTGACTTGAGTGGTTTGAGCAGAAGAGGAGTTGGAAGCAAACTTAACCTCGAATCCTTGGTCATTGGTCATGGTGACAGTCCGATTGGCACAGTCTAATAAGCCTTGGTGCTTGCTGAGCCAATTCATGCCTAGGATCACATCCAAGCCTTGTGATCTCAGGATGATCAGGTCTGCTAGGAAATCTACCCTGTTAATGACGATACTGACTCCCTTACAGCCTATCTTGGCTCTCATCTCTGCTCCGGGGGTTTGTACCACCATAGGGTTACTCAGGGGTCTAGGGGTCATGCCACTTTTTAATGCAAATCTTTGAGTGACAAATGAATGCGTGGCTCCAGAATCAAACAAGACAGTTGTAGGTGTTCAGTTGACAAGGAACGTACCCAGCACGACGTCCGGGTCTTCCTGAGCTTCTTCAGCAGTGACGTGATTCACACGCCCCTTCCCATGGTTGGGCGGGATGCGAGGAGCTTGGTTCCTTGGTGGCATCCCACGGCCTTGTCCTGGGTTCTGCACATTGGGGCGCGGGGCATCGGGCTTCTTGTTGGGGCACACCATTGAGATGTGTCCTGACTGACCACATCCAAAGCAAGTGACTTGGTTCGGGTTATTGTTCTTGTTGCCACCACTGTTATTGGGGTTGAATGCTGGCCTTGGGTTGGCATACTGCGGAGGCTGATAGTTGGTGCGAGGTGCAGGAGCTCTTGGCTGCTAATAGGTTGGCTTGACCGGGGCTGGCTGCCACGGGCGAGGCTTCTGGTTGCTGGAACTTCCCTTGCTGATCATCTTGCGCTTGCGAGTGTCTTCCAGAGCACGCCGCTTGTCTTCAGGCATGAGTGCTTTGTTCACCAGGTCAGGAAAGGTTGGGCAGTCACACACGACAAGCGAGTACTGCAGAGTCTGATTGAGGCCTTACATGAAGCGCTCCCTTTTTGCAGCATCTGTGCTGACATCTTCAGGGGCATAGCTTGACGGAACACTGAACTTCTGCATGTACTCCTTGACAGTGCCAATTCCTTGCTTCAGGGCTCGAACCTCACGCTTTTTGACAGCCATGATTCCGGAAGGAATATGGGCCTTGCGGAGTTATGCCTTGAAGTTATTCCAAGTGATGTCTTGCCCAGCATGCATGACCTTGAATCCATCCCACCAAGCTCTAGCAGTCCCCTCGAGGCAGTGGGCAGCATAAGCCACCTTCTCGTGGTCTTCGGTGCAACCGACTAGTTCCAGCAAGTCCTCAATGGTGCGGACCCAGTCGTCTGCATCCAGGGGTTCAGCAGTCTCGATGAAGGTTGGCGGTGCATGCTTCTTGAAATCTGCCAACATGGAACGTCCATTGCCATTCCCCGCCGGCTGGCAGTTGTTGGTGACAGCTTGAGCAATCATCTGGAGGTCTGCGGTGTTGGCTTGGCGTTCCTCTCGGAAGTCTTGGAGAAGCTGAGCCATGTCCCTGTTCGGGGGAGGTGGTGGTGGAGCTTAGTCGTGGGTTTGGTCTTGGCCGGCTTCTGCTTGGGCGGATGCTTCAGCTTCGGGCTGCTGGGTAGAGGTACCAGTACGAGTTACAACAGGCATCTTGTTGGAGCGGTAAAGGTCTCATGATTTGGAATGAAGAGAGGAAGCAATAAAGATGGGTGCCTAGTAAGGGGGTGGATGTGACACTATTTATTTTCATGCAAGGGCCAAAAGGGCCAAACACATTCATTAAAATTCCAAATGGGTGATGTAGTCGTTTACACATCCCCGAAGGGAAAATACGACGTACATCCAAACACAACAAAAGCATCACTAGATGGCTTCATATGAAACATACAAGGACTCGACTTTGCATATGGGTTACACGACCTATCCTACCGTAGAGGTCACGAGCTGGCATATCCGAGTTGCGAATAATGCCTAAGCGGCGGAATGCTCGGTCGCGTATTCTGGCTCTTCTGGGTCTTCCTCCTTGTCTTCATCTGTCTGGCCCCCCCTATCACTTGAGTGTGTGGGGGAGTGGAGGAGTTGGACACGGCGGTGTTTTGTTGGCGGTGCAGGGAAAAGCTTGCGATATTCCCTTGCTGTCATACGGCGTCGCTGGGGTGGCTCTTAATCCTTGGAAGATACATCTCCCGAGGGCCTTCCGCCTCGATACGCGATAGCGGGTCGCCCGGGAGGCGCACCTTCCTTCTTGATCCTATCCGTCTTCTATTGTGCTCGCCGAAGAAGTGCCTGGGTCTTGTGGAGTTCATCTCGGAGCTTCATCGATTCCGAGGCCAAATCTTGTGCCAAGCTGTCGGCACATAGGCTGAAGTAGGTCTGGAATCGAAGTGGAAGTCCTTCCTTCAGTGGAGGGGCTTGCGCGCTACTTTCATCTTCACCTTCCTTCCGGTAAGGCAAGAAGCGGGTTGTCATCTTGGCTGCCATCTCCGGAAGAAGTTCTCGGAGGCGGGTTAGTGCCTTAAGTGCAGCTGCCTCGACGGCGAGGGGTAGTGTTGCCATCTGGGATCCCTCGAAGAACCAACTTGTGGGAGGATCGTTTGCCTTCACGATTACTTCCACATGGTACTCCACCTTAGTGTCGCTAACCCAATGCTGATGATAGGTGAGGATGGGTGCTCGGTGGAACTGGCACTCCTGGAAGCTATCCTCGAGAAGCAAGGGGAACCCAGTGGTCAGGTGCTCTTCAGGTACAGCGGTCATCTACAAAGGTTGAATAGGAGAGGTTAATAAGCTGATGATATCTCAGGTTTGGTAAGGTTTAGAAAAGAAGAGAGGTTCAGAAGGTTTATGAAAAGGGTCTCATCCTATATAACGCCCATGCTAACTAAGGCTTCCTACAGTCAGGATGGCTCTGATACCAGCCTTGTGGGGACCCCAACTTAAGAGTCGAAATCACCGAATGCACGTGTACAGTGAACCCAGAGATCAATGCTCACTAAACACACAGAAGCTGAATAACAAGAGTCTTACATCCATACATACCGTCTTACACAAAATATGACGATTATGGCCAAGTCTTACATAGATAACGCCTCATGGGCTGAATAGAAAATAAACTCGAGTAGCGGAAGTCTTCGTAGATAAGTAGAACCCATGCCATCTGCCTTAACCCTACAGGCATTCTGACTGGGAAAGCGTCCTAGTTCGCATGTTCGTCTCCATAGAATTCTTATTCAAATTCCGGCTCCTCCATGCCTGGCCAATTAAATAACCAGTGGCAAGCCAATGAGTACTTTGAATGTACTCGCAAGCAACCCATGATTTGGTTCAAGGTAACAATGCAAGTTGATCAACAATAAGCAACCTAGCTACAAGCTAGATAAGATATTCTACCATTTGTAAACATGCATCAGTGTACTTGGGTAACCTCGAGGATAGGTTACAGATATCAACATAAATAGAGTTCAATTCATTACGGGTTCTTTCAACGAGTCAAGTCACCACCTTGACTCAACACACACACACACTTTTAACGAGGTTGTAAAATTCTGGACGTAGTTTAAGTAGCACCTCCCAATTGTCCATGACTGTGGAAACGGCTATTCGAATAGTTTTACACTCTGCAGAAGTTGCGCACTTTACCCACAAGATCCGAGAAGCTTTCGTGTCATCCACAATCCCACAGTACCTCACGTACTCGGGGGGAAGCACCCGGTCATTACCTTTCCCTAGACGACACTAACATAGGGTCCACCTGTTGGTGCACGGCCCTCGTGTACAAACGATAGATCATGGGACTTGCCCTTTTTACAATGTCACGCTTACACGAAGGGACCAAACATGTGTCCGGTGCCCTGTAAAAACAGTCATGGTCGCCTATCCAAGCCCGACCCCGTCCTGGGAGTGACCTCTAGTCTCCCCCGTCACTAGTAATGTGGGCACCATGCTAGTATCAGCCTAAGTAATCAATAATGCCCCGTCCCATAAGGGGTAGAGTGGTTGCACATGTTCGGTTGGGACGGTAATCACACATAAATCGAATCCATAATTTTACCCACACACGAGAACTTCCTTTGGTACACTACTTCTTCCTCAAGTGGTGACATTAACTCAACATCACCCTCGGGCATTAGGGGCACCCGATGGGGTTTTCAAAAGAATGTAACCACGAACGGTTCATGGTACATATGCAACATCATGTATCAACAAGTAATCCTTTGTCAGTGCATCTATGCACATGGTAAAGATCATGAGTAGGGGTATGCATCATGTGGTGGCTCCCAGCAAATTTACCACCGTCACTCTTTATCATCATGCAATCGGAAATAAAAGGGTACCGAGGAACGAAAGGGGGTTTCATGGTCAAAGGACTGCTTGCCTTGGTTGGCTTGGTCTTCAAAGCCTTCAAGTCCTTCTCCTTCTTCTTCTTCAGCAACATCGTCAAACACGGTATCTAATTGTCGCAATAAATAACGGAAAAATAAGACAATAATAAAAACAGAAAAATCAAAGTGCTCAAAAAATGTCAACTTATTTTTATAAAATACTAGAGGGAAAACTAAGATGGCAAAAATTCTTAGTTTGGGATTTGGGGTGACAGAATGGGGTACATGGATTTTTGAACAGAGGTTTTAGTGTTCAAATTTAGATTTAAATTTGAACAGTACAGAAAAGGTTCATGAATATGTGTGAAAGTTATATCATTAAATAGGTTGGAATTTTACAAGTTTTTAGGAACTGGAATTATTTCATTTGGATAAATATTTTATCCTATGGAATTTTTATAAAACAGACAAAAAAGGAAAAAGAAAAGTGGCACTGTGCCACTGGGCCAGAAAGGCCACAGTGCAGCAGGCCCAGAGGGTAATCAGCCCGCGCGAGGCTGCCACGTCGAAGGCGTAAAGGCTAAGTACGCCTCCGATCTGACGGCGAACCGGTGCGCGCGCGCGTGCGTTTTTAAACCTGACGGGGGGTCCCACCCGTCAGGGCGTGAGGCGGAAGGACAGGGCCCACGGCCGTCGTCGTCTACCTCCATCCAGAGGCGACGGCGAGCTCACCGCCGGTGATATATGGCACGGGAGGAGGCGTGGGTGGTACCGTCGTGCTTAGGGAGGAGCCGCCGTTCGGATGGAGGTGGAGTTGGTCGCCGGGGTGGCCTGGTTCGCCGGCGACGAGGAGGCACGGCGGAGTTGCTTCGGGTGGTGGTGGTTCCGGCCATTTCCGGCAGCTAAAGAGAGGGGAAACAGGGAGGAAATGGTCAGTGGGCTCCTACAGTTCTAGATCGAGTGAGAGGAGCGGCGGAGAGGGCTTATACCTCCGGATCGACGACGACCCGAGGCAGCAGAGCTCAAGCTCGACCTCGAGCTCGGACTCGTCTGGAGAGGAGTGAGTGGTGTAGGGGGAGGATTGGGTGTGTGAGAGGGCGAGTGGTGAGGACAGGAGGGCGCAGGGGTGTCAGCTTATAGGCGCACGGCGGGGTGCCGTGGACCCGTGCGCCGGCGAGCTTCTACTCCTTGCCACAAGGCTCGGGAGGTGCTGGCGCCGCGTCTGGGGTGTTCCTGGATGCGGTCCAGAGCCAGGGAGAGAATAGAGATAGCAGGGGGAGGCCATGGCATCGCGCATGTGTGGAAGCTCATTGGAGCTCTCGGGTGGCCGTCGCGCGTGCGAGCTGGGGCGAGAGGAGGGAGAAGGCGGAGGGGGCCGACCAGCTGCCGTGTCGTGGACGTCGAGCCGGCCTCGGGAGACACCATCCCGACGCCCTAGGTGGTCGGGCGCCTCGGGCAAGACGTGGCTACAGTGCAGGAGCGCACTGTAGCGCGCTCCAGAGCGCCCATATGGCCGGCATGGCCGTGTCCCACGCGCTCTGGACGCGGCCACCATGTCCATTGGCTCTAGGGGGAGTAAACAATGTGGGAGGGACGTTGGATGCCAGGGGGAGCTTCTAGAAGGGGAGACTGCTGAGAGGGAAGAGTGAAAATGGCTGTCCATAATGTAAAATGGGGTTTTACCCCTCTCAATCATTGAGCTGAGGCCAGGGAAGAGTTACTGGAGGTGCAGGGGACTTTGGGAAGCTGTGGTAAAAAGCCTAGCTCAAGGAGAACAAGGGAAGAGGTGAAAGTGATAATTTTGGAAAATCACCATAAGGTGTTTGATGTGGTTTTGGGCAATCAAATGATTTCCAATAGACATGAGACTTAACATGATCAAATGGTATATACACTACTGGAATCAGCTACTTTGCCGACTGCCAGCTCTTTGCCGTCTGCCAGCAGTCGGCAAAGAGTTCTTTGCCGTCTGCCAGCTGATGGCAAAGAGGGTCTTTGCCATCTGCCAGCTCTTTGCCGACTGCTGGCAGTCGGCAAAGAGTTCTTTGCCATCTGCCAGCAGACGGCAAAGTCCAAAAGTGGGCCCCACGGGGTACTGCGTTGGCTAGGTCACACCGGCCACATCTTTGCCGACTGCTGGCAGTCGGCAAAGAATTCTTTGCCATCAGCCAGCAGACGGCAAAGAGGTAAGAGGGGCCCACAGTGTCACGGCATGAGCGGGCTAACGGTTACCCTCTTTGCCGACTGCCAGCGGACGGCAAAGAATTCTTTGCC
>LR738715.1:355241037-355253278 GCA_902687465.1 Secale cereale | reverse complement strand
CCCTTCCTCCCCCGCTCCCTCCGACCCCCCGATTCGCCCCACCGAACCACGCCGCCGTCGCTCCCGAGGAACTCCCCTCCCCGCCCCTCCCCGCCGCGGCCGGCTCTCCTGGTCTGGCGTGGGAGCGGGGGAGATCTGCGCTCTACTCGGTTCCCTCCTCCTCTGGTGACCACCCCCGCTCCCTTCCTCCCCCGCTCCCTCCTCCTTCTCATCCAGTTTCTCATTGCCGGATTTGTTTGCTTACTAGAGTAATTTATTGCACTGTGCTGATGCAAAATAAATCAATGGTGAGAACTATGAAAAAAATAATAAATTTTGTAGTGAAGAGAATGTATATACCAATGCATAAGCAATTAATCCTAACTGTAGTATTCTACCTCGAGCACTAATTTCTCGAATTACGTCGAGGTGGTAGAGCTCGTGGTAAATCATATAAAAGCTGAAATGGAGAGAGCTAGAACATATCCTAAACTTCCTACAGAGACGTATCTATTTGTGCTAACTGAGGAAGCTAGGATGGTTTACAATTATATATAATGCATGTAGTGTCTAAAGCTAATCAAATGAAATAGCAGCAAGGGTCTCGCTGTCTTACCGTTTGTTTCAACTACTGCTGTGTTAATGACCGGATAGAGGAACATGCATGCAGCCCATGAAAAGAATGACATCAACTTGCCTTTGTTTTTTTAGAAAAAGAAAAACTTGTGTTAACTGAGCACCAACCTGCAGGCATAAACATGTTACAAAATAGAAAATCTCTGAGGCATGCCACTACATGTAGCTGCACACAGTGCCGGCCAGCTATATATCCTTCCTCGACCTTGTTTTTCATTCGCCGATGTTGAGAAGAGATTTTAAGTTGTATAAATTATGCAGAAATAGATGGAGAATTTAAAACATATAAAATGTCAAATGACCAAGCATCGACTGACCCATACAAAATGTCAAAAACCTGATGGAAAGCTGCGGTATAGAGTGTTACTATCCTGGATCAATTCGTTTTACCACTGAATAGAGCAGCGAACCACAAAGAGCAGAGCAGTCACCATATTAGACGTAGACAACATGTTGATTGAATAATCCTGCCATAATAGAAAGCTCTCTCTGTTACCTATCTACACATAAGCTTTTTTGAATGGTGTTAGTCCCAGTTAGTTCATAGTGGTATATTGGCTAGTTAGTTTTTCATAGTGGTATTTTGGCAAGTTTGGTTTCTGATAGTGGTATTTTGGCTATTGGCTCTTTCTTTATAGTCCACTTTTGCAGTTAGTTCATATATATTTGTGTTGATCGGATAGATTTAAATGTGCAGTTGTTTCCTCGCTGCGAGGGTTTGGTGTTCGACGACCTCCCCGTGCGTTCGACGAGCTCCGCCCCTGCGTTCGTGGGTGAGCACAAATGACATCTCCTCCTCCCCCCTTCATTTGCTCTGTTCCGGTCTTCGTGCCGATGAAACATGCTAGCTGTAGGTAGATTGAATCATCAGTATGCGTAACCACTATGCGTCTCCCGTTCGAAAGGGTTACATCTATAAATATGCATGCATTTGCATATTTATAATCGTGATTCTTTCGAATTGTCCAACGTTATCCATGGACAGTCCGAGTATGTGTAGATTGGGTTCGTTTTCCTATATGCTCTGCTCCGGATCCGATGCAGAATTTCGTCAGTGCCTCCCTGTTGTTCTCCGGGTACACATCCTCTCTGCTTATTGCCGAGATGTGTATCAGGAGAACAGCGGGGAGGTGCTGCCGAAATTTTGCGTCGGATCCGGAGCAGAGCATGGGAAAACGAACTCAATCTACACATACTGGGGTGGGATTAGGACCTATCTTTACCTATTAGCATGTAGGTTGCATGGACGTAATAGAACTGACAAACTCCATTAACTGATGGATATGGTTTGCTTAATTATGTATATATTTATTGTCTGTCCAGTAGGAAGTCAATATGAGTGATCGTGCATGGATGTACACCGGTTACACTAGTCAGAAAGTTTGGACCGACGAATGGTTAACAAAAACCAAAGAGTTTGTTAGAGCCGCATTTGCTAATGGCCAGAGATTAAGCTGGTGCCCCTGTGTCCGGTGCGACAACTTTAATAAGAGGGACGAGCTTGAAATGAGTAAACACCTGCAGAAGTTTGGTTTTACGCCTGGTTACACGGTCTGGACATTTCATGGTGAGTCTGCCCAACGTGCCAGACCTGAGGTGGTTCGCCGTCGCACCGACGAGCATGGTACCGGGATGGAAGACATGGTGCAAGACTTTGACGATGCTCGGGACTCGGACGAGGAGATGGAGGAATCTGCAAAGGCCTTCACTGAAATGTTGGAGTCCTCAAAACGTCCTCTCCACGAGCACACTGAGCTTTGTCAGCTGGATGCCATCTCACAAATCATGGCTTTGAAGGCTCAGTTCAACTTGGGTAGAGAATGCTACGACGCGATGGTGACAGTATTCGGACGATTTCTACCCAAAGGCCATGTGCTACCTGCAAACCTATACCAGTCAGACAAAATCCTTCGTGCTCTTAAGATGCCCTATGAGAAGATACATGCCTGTGAGAAAGGATGTGTCTTATTTAGGCACCAGTATGAGGACTTGAACTATTGTCCCATTTGCGAGTCATCCAGGTATGTTGTGGTAGACAATGGTATGGGTGAGAAGACGCAGACCAAAATAGCCGTTAATGTTCTTCGGTATTTCCCAATTGTACCAAGACTTCGGTATTTGCGACTAATGCAACAATCCTTTCGTATTAAACTTGTAGGCTAATTCAGAGATTATGGATGCCGAATTGAGACAAGTAGCTAATGGTTTTGACTTTAAGGTCCGTTCATTTGACAAATACGACATCAACGGGTATCGCTTTCGTACCTATGGCAAAGAGCTATCTATGGCCGACCGAAAGTCTACAAATTGTTGTGTCTCTGCTATCGGCGAAGGAGGTATCGAGTATTATGGAAGAGTTGAAGCAATTTATGAACTTCAATTCTATGGTGAAAACCCACCAAACGTCGTAGTCTTCAGATGTTATTGGTTCCAGCCGAAGGATACTAGAAGGACTCATGAACATATAGGGCTAGTCGAAATCAAACAAAGCACCCATTTGGATGTTCCCGATGTCTATATTACGGCTCAACAGGCAACCCAAGTTTTCTATCTACCGTGGGCCTGTCAAAGTGATTCAAATCTCAGTGGTTGGGATGTTGTTTATGAAGTGCCGCCACGTGTTAGACCACCTCCCCCCAATGAAGAGGATTATGACCAAGAGACATATGACGAAGGAGAATTCTTCCAAGAAACACGTCTTTCCAAAAAACGTTTCAAGAACCGCTCAACTGTACCCCTGAACATTGAAGTAGACAGCGATAGTGAATCCGACTTCACCCCTGAGCCGGAACAAGAAGAGCCGGAACAAGAAGAAGTTACTGCTGCAGATGACCTTTCAATGCTTGAACAATTACGTAAAGGAGGCCTTCCACATGTTGATGCATTTATTAATGATGATGATGAGCTCATCACTGATAGTGATGATGATGATGCATTTAATGATCCCGGAGCATATATAGACGATTCAGAGTAATATTAGTAATGTCAGGTATTCAATTTTTTATTATGTTCATGATGATGATACTCTTAAATTATATACATAGTATTCATGTCAGTTATTCAATTTTTTTTATGTTATACTAATTTCGTTTACTTTTTGTCATTGCAGGTGTTGACAGGATGGTGGGCAAGGGTCCAGAGCGCTCCGAGCCTCGTGCGAGCGCTCCTGGGAGGGGTGCTTCCATTATTCCAGCCCAGCCCCTCCGGAGAGCGCTGCTAGACAGTATGCAGTCAGCACCGGCGGGCCCTTCTTCTTCGGCCGGCAGAGGTCGAGGGAGGACGAAGAAGGCTGCTAGAGGTGGACGTGGCAGCGGGAGAGGTAGGAAGGCTGCTACGCCTTCCTCGCCGCCACCCCCAGCTGATTCACCCGACCACAGGACCGCTCCGTCTGACGTGGACCCGTCTCGGACTCCGGTCCATGAGCCTCCGGTCGTCGATTCTTCGGCCCACCAGACTCGGGTCGCGGATCCTTCGCCCCACCAGACTGGGGTTGCCGATCCTTTGCGCCACCAGACTCGGGTCGCGGATCCTTCGCCGCACCAGACTGGGGTCGCTGATCCTTCGCGCCACCAGACTCGGGGCACCTCTCCTTCGCCACACGTGAGTCCGGTCCCAGAGTCTTCGTCCCGGAAGACTCCGGTCCCGGAGTCTTCTTCGCACGAGACTCCGAATGCTAGTGGCCCTATTGATGATAGCGAGGACACCTTCTCTGATGATAGCTACACCGAGGGCGAGATGGTTGACAAGGGCAAGAAGGTCTACCAGCGTGGCGGTACAAAGCTCCCGCCCGTGCCGACGACCCCCGACCAGAGGTGGTTGATACAGCCTAATGGGTTGAAGTAAGTGAATTTACTCTTTTTTAACCTTTTGCCTTCATGTTTCTTCAAATTAATATCTAATGCATTGGCCTTGACATACTGCAGGGGCTGGGTACACCCCCGTGGTGTCCGCAGGCCCAACCAGGTCCTTGGTGTGCTTTGCTGGCAGCACTTCCCAGGGTGGGTCACGTTGCCCGGTGAGGGTCAGGTTCCACAGCTAGCACTTAGCTGGGAGCTGTACGAGGCTGCCCCGGCCCCGCCGGGGGAGATGGTCGCCGGTGTCGAGTGCGAGACGGTGGCCGACATTGTGTTCCGTCGGTTCTGGGTAATTTCTCCTTTACAGAATTAAAGATCAACACTACGTAGTGATTTTACTAATCAGCGTTGTCTTGTTTGACTGCAGACCTTCTACAGGATTTCAGATGGAGAGCAGGAGGCTGCGGCTTCAATTGTCGAAGTCGAGTGCAAGCGCCTACTTAAGAACTTACGGCACGAGGCTCGGGTGCAGGCCGTTCGAGACTACTACGCCTCGAAGGGTATTAGGAGGGCGAAGAAGAAGTGTCGCGGCAAGTTTCTGACTAAGGAGAAGTACATGCTGGTAATTACCTATTCTTAAGGCCTTGAACTTAGTTCTCTTGATTTGATTCGTAGGCGTAGCGCTGAAATTTCTCTTGACTACCTTAGGTGCCCCCGAGATGGTGTGCGGATATGATGGACTGTTGGGAGGCGTTGGTGGATGAGTGGTGCTCTCCCAAATGGCTAGTCGAACACCAAAGGGCCAAGGATAAGCGTGCCCAAATGGTTGGTGTGCCACACCATCAAGGGAGCTGCAACCTGTTTGAGTTCGGGGGTCACTGGGTATGTGGTTTGCTTCATGATTTATGCAATTTCATTCTACATGATAGCATTTTTCCTTGGATAGCTCAATAATGCTTACTTAGTTAAAAAATGGCATCACTACCTTGGATAGCTCAATAATGACCTAAACTTAGTTTAGCTCGTTCATTTATGACATAATTAGCTCTAAAATGACATAATATGCTTTAGTTAGCTAAAAATTGCATAACTACCTTTGATAGCTCAATAATGACCTAAAATAATTTTAGCTCGTTCATTTATGACATAATTAGCTCTAAAATGACATAATATGCTTTAGTAAGCTAAAAAAGGCATAACTACCTTGGATAGCTCAATAATGACATAATTAGCATAGTTTGGTCAAAATTGGCATAATAATCTTGGTTACCTCCAAAATGACCTAAACTTAGCTTTTTTTCCTCAAAAATGACATAATAACCTTACTTAGCTCCAAAATGACCTTATTTACATAGCAATTTCATTCTTCATGCTAGCTTGAGCCCTTGACTAATATTTTGTTCCTCTCTCTCAGTCGCACCACAACAAGAAGCCCGTGCCAGGTCTGTTCGACCTCTATGGCATGGCCCATAGTGCCCCGTACAAGAAGGCCAAGGAATTCTCGGAGTCTGACCTAGATCATCCAGAGACCTTCACCAACATCTCCTCCCGCAACAAGCTCGTGAGGTACAGAGACGAGGGGAAGGCAAGGAAAGGGGAGGACTTTAACCCGAGCTAGGATCCTTTTGATACAGAGCTGGTTATGATATCTGGTGGCGGGAGGTCCCATGGCTCGATAGCCATTGGTGATGGACTGATACGTTGTCCTAAGACACTCACGCAGATCAAGAAGCGCCAGAGTAGCTCTGATCCTGAGATAATGCCTCGTGCGCGGCCATCGGAGCTCGCCATGGCGGTTAGTTATACGGACTCGGATACCTTTCCTATCCATTACATTGTGTGTGCGTCCGTCGATGATTACAATGCTAACGAGGAGTGGTGTGTTGCAGGCTGCTCTTGAGAAAGAGAGAGCAAACACGCAGACGCTTTTGGAGGCGGCAAGAAGGCAGGCGGAGGAGAGGGAGAGGGAGCCGGAGGAGAGGACGGCTAGGCTGTTGGAGGAGGAGAGGAACCGGAACGATGCTCAAAACCGGGCCCTATATGACATCTTGGTGGTATGTTTCTCCTGCATATTAGCCAAATCATGCACATAATATTTGTTCCATTACTAACTAATATGACTAACTCGTGAGAACCAAATGTGTAGAGCATGTGTGAGAAAAGCGGTCAGACCCCTTCGCCGATGCCCCAGATTGCTCCGGCGACCACGGTGAGTTTGATTTGAATGGTCGTTAGTTACTAGTATTCACATTTATGTTGCATCATGCTAACGAGACATTGCAAATGATCTTTGGTGTAGAATGCTTCCCGACAAGCATCAACCGATCCTTCTCGGTCTGCCCTTGGTGGAACCCCGACCGGCCCTTCACCTCAGTCTGGCACTGGCGCAGCCTCGACCGGTCCTTCACCTCCGTGATAACGGTATTTTTCTTCTTATTTAGCCTAGTTAGTCCATTTATGACATAATTTAGCCTATTTAGTCCACAAATGACATAATAAGATGAAGAAAATCAAGGAATAGGAAGAAAAGAAGGAATAGGAAGAGAAGAAGATGAAGAATAAGAAAAGAAGAAGAAGAAGAAGATCTTCTTCTTCTTCTTCTTTTCCTCCTCTTATTTAGCCTTTTTAGTCCATTTATGACATAATTTAGCCTATTTAGTCCACAAATGACATAATAAGATGAAGAAAATCAAGGAATAGGAAGAAAAGAAGGAATAGGAAGAGAAGAAGAAGAAGAAGAAGAAGAAGAAGAAGAAGAATAAGAAAAGAAGAAGAAGAAGAAGAACATTTCTTCTAGCTTTTCTTATTCTTCTTCTTTTCTTATTCTTCTTCTTCTTCTTCTTCTTCTTCTTCTTCTTTTCCTCCTCTTATTTAGCCTATTTAGTCCATTTATGACATAATTTAGCCTATTTAGTCCACAAATGACATAATAAGATGAAGAAAATCAAGGAATAGGAAGAAAAGAAGGAATAGGAAGAGAAGAAGAAGAAGAAGAAGAAGAAGAAGAATAAGAAAAGAAGAAGAAGAAGAAGAACATTTCTTCTTCTTTTCTTATTCTTCTTCTTTTCTTATTCTTCTTCTTCTTCTTCTTCTTATTCTTCTTCTTCTTCTTTTCCTCCTCTTATTTAGCCTATTTAGTCCATTTATGACATAATTTAGCCTATTTAGTCCACAAATGACATAATAAGATGAAGAAAATCAAGGAATAGGAAGAAAAGAAGGAATAGGAAGAGAAGAAGAAGAAGAAGAAGAAGAAGAAAAGAAGAAGAAGAATAAGAAAATCTTCTTCTTCTTTTCTTATTCTTCTTCTTCTTCTTCTTCTTATTTTCCTCCTCTTATTTAACCTATTTAGCCCATTTATGACATAATTTAGCCTATTTAGTCCACAAATGACATAATAAGATGAAGAATATCAAGGAATAGGAAGAAAAGAAGGAATAGGAAGGGAAGAAGAAGAAGAAGAAGAAGAAGAATAAGAAAAGAAGAAGAAGTTCTTCTTCTTCTTCTTCTTTTCTTATTCTTCTTCTTCTTCTTCTTCTTCTTCTTCTTTTCCTCCTCTTATTTAGCCTATTTAGTCCATTTATAACATAATTTAGCCTATTTAGTCCACAAATGACACAATAAGCTTAGTTATGTCAAAAATGGCCTAATTAGCCAGGTTAGCTCCAAAATGACCAAGTTTACCTATGTTAGCTCCAATATGATCCATTTAACCTACGTTAGCTCCAAAAAGACCAAGTTTACCTAAGTTAGCTACAATATGATCCATTTTACCCGCGTTAGCTCCAAAATGACCTATTTACCTAAGCTAGCTCTAAATTGACCTACACACTTAGCATTTTTACCTAGCTTAGCAAAAAATGACATTTTTACCTAGGTTAGCTAAAAAATGACCAAGTTTACCTAGGTTAGCTTCAATATGATCCATTTAACTTAGCTTAGCTCCAAAATGACCAAGTTTAACTAGGTTAGCTCCAATATGATACATTGAACTTATCTTATCTCCAAAATGACCTATTTACCTAGCTTAGCTCTAAATTGGCTTTTTTAACTACATTTGTTGGAAAAGAAGAAGATAAAGAAGAGGGGGAGGAGAGAAAGAAAGAGAAGATAAAATCTTCTTCTTATTTTCCTCTTCTTCTTCTTCTTCTTTTCCTCTTCTAGCTATTCTTCTTCTTCTAACTTTCATCTTTCCCAATTTGCAGATTTGCTTGAGATGAGGAAGCTGGCATTGATGGACTCATATATTCTCCTTGTGCTTCCTTTTTGTTTATGAAAACATGTTTGGGAACTTCTTATTGTTGGATATGTTGTTGGAAACTTCTTATGTCATATGGATATATGTTGGACTTGAGAAAATATATTGTTGTTAACTTCTTATGTCATATGGATATATGTTGGACTTGAGGAAATATATTGTTGGAAACTTCTTATGTCATATGGATATATGTTGGACTTGAGGAAATATATTGTTGGAAACTTCTTATGCCATATGGATATATGTTGGACTTGAGGAAATATATTGTTGGATATGTTGTTGGAAACTTCTTATGTCATATGGATATATGTTGGACTTGAGTAAATATATTGTTGGATATGCTTGTTGAGTATATATGTATTATCTGTGTATATCTATGAATTTCTGTCAAATTGAATGAATTCAATTAAAAACAGGGGTTATATAGGCTCTTTGCCATCTGCTAGCAGTCGGCAAAGAGCTTTGCCGACTGCTAGCAGACGGCCAAGCTCTTTGCCGACAGCAAGCAGTCGGCAAAGAATGCCACGTGGCAGCTCCCTGTTCAACCTGGGAACACTAGTTGCCTATTTGGGCATTTTGCCGACTGCCGGCAGACGGCAAAGAGGCTAAGGTCTTTGCCGACTGCCGGCAGTCGGCAAAGAGGCTAAGGTCTTTGCCGACGGCCAGCAGACGGCAAAAAAGGCCACGTGGCAGCTTCCCAGTGACTCCTATTTGGCCTCTTTGCCGTCTGCCAGCAGACGGCAAAGACCTTAGCCTCTTTGCCGTCTGCCGGCTGACGGCAAACCACGCCGTTAACCCCTAACGGCTCCCACCTCACCTCACTGCCGTCTACGCTCTTTGCCGTCTGCTAGCCGCAAACGGCTGACGGCAAAGAGCTTTGCCGACTGCTTCTATGAAGCAGACGGCAAAGAAGGCCTTTACCGGCGTTAATTCAGCCGGACTGTTTGCCGACTGCTAGCAGTCGGCAAAGAGCTTTGCCGACTGCCATTCATGCCTTTGCCGACTGCCATGGCAGTCGGCAAAGAAGCTGATTCCTATAGTGATAGAAATAGGGTGTTCCACCAAGTTTGGGCTCATTTGAAGAAACTTGCCAATGTAACTTTGGTAAACCCTAGAAATCAACAGAAATGGATTTTCCAAGTTTAAGTTAATTAAATCATCCCTCCTTGATGCACCACTTGGTGTAGTGCCATCATTTGGGGTTATGATCATGTCCACAAAATTGGAGGTCACAAGTAAAAAAGTTGGTAATGTAAAGTTGTTCAAATTTGAATCTGAAGATAAATGGTTTTGGGGTACTCTGATCAAGTTACCCTTCTCCAAATTTTGTGCCATTTGGTCTAGATGCATTATTAGACCATTCTAGCATGTGTACCAAGTTTGAGAGCATTTGGGCAAGTTTGGCAATGTAAAGTTGTTCAAACTTCAAAAATGGACATAATGGTTTTGAGGGGTTTTGATGAGGTTTTTCTTGCTTCCCAAGGCATGGGGCTTGGCATGATCATCAAATATGTCATATATGACATGATAAAATTTCCCTGGAATTTTTAGAGAATATTTCCTTTGTAAATATTTCAAAAGCTTGAAATATCCAGAAAGGGTTTCTGAGGGATTTGTCCAATATTTTGAACATGACCAAGTGTTGAAACTCTTATATATGGACAATATATGACCTAAGAGTCTCCTTGAATTTGGGCAAATATTTTTTGAAATAGTTAAATAAATTTTCCCTATTAAAGACCATTTCTGGCCTTAAGAGAAAGCTTTTAAATAAAATAGGAAAATTACTTTTAAAATTATATTTTTGTGGTTTATGGGAGTCCTATATCTACTAGGTTTCAAATATACTCTTTGAAATATGTTTCTCACCCTAAATCAAGCACTTGCAGTGCAAACCTCAATTCAGGGGTTTTTGGAAAACTAATTTTTGAAAATAATTTTTGGCCAAATTATTTTTGTAAGAAAATACTATACTGTTATATACACTTGGTATGATCATTGGGCAGAAGTTTGGGGTAAGGAGAAATATGTAAGAGGGAGTAGTTGACTGTAAAGAGGACTTGAAAATCACAGAGAGAAAAACTTAATTCCAAATAAAAGCCAAATGATGCCAAAAATAATTGTTGGTCCAAAACTTCATGCTTTATTGATGCAAATGACATGTTACAAAATGCAGGGTGTGGCACCGGGATGTCAAACAGTTCCCTATAGGTGTTCGGACTTGGAGGTGTGACGGGCCAAATACATCCACAGGTATTAAGTCCAGATTTAAGGCACATGTGGGAATCTGACGTAGGGAGATAATGCAGGTGGTAGTAAAACGAACTTCAATGCGAATTGGAACCAAACTGCTTCTTTTATATCCTGTTTAATACGGTGAACCGTGTGGTTATAGATAATGCCAATAACATCCTGTGCATTTTGCATGCTAAAAGAGGAAAAGAAAGTAAAAAGGGAAAAGGTTTACACAGAGCCTGAATCTAACGAAAAAAGAAATTTCGACGGGGCCTCTACTGCATGTATGCGCCATTTCTCCTTTGTAATATGTCCTTGAAGAGGGAAGTTATGATGGCTGCCTGCAAAAAGAGGAATGAGAACTCTAGAAAAGAATGCCCTGCACAGCCGTAGGTAAGGTGGGTTCTTTTAATGAACCTTTAAAAAATAGTTTAGAGTCCGAATAGGGTCAAGCCGAACTATGGACTATTTTTAAGAAGTGTGCCCCCAACGCCGCCTATGGTTTTTTAAGGGCGTAATTGTGTACGCGAGGTACGTATGCTACCACCTTGTAAGGCATACTGCGGGGGCATAACTGCTAATCGATCTTGATTCCTTATGAGCTGCCGCACTCTAGTGCAGGCCGGACATGTTTAGAAGTGTCTCTGGCCTTGACAACCGGTGAACTGTTTGGCTTGAATAGGCCGCTTTGAACTTCGGATGCTAGGGCCGCAGTGTCCTCCTCTGTACGAAGGGAGTGCTCCAAGTTTCCATTGACCGTGATGACGCTGTGTAGTCCGGGCATTTAGAGCTTCAAGTAGGCATAGTGCGGGACTGCGTTAAAGTGGGCGAAGGCCGTTCTTCCGAGTATTGCATGATAGCCACATTAGAAAGGAGCGATGGAGAAGATTAACTCCTCGCTTCAAAAATTGCCTGGAGAGCCGAATACTACTTCCAGTGTTAATGAGCCAGTGCAGCAGGCCTCAACGCCAGGTATCACTCCTTTAAAGGAAGTGCTGCTAGGCTTAATCCCTGACGGGTCTATCCCCATCTTGCGGACAGTGTCTTGGTATATCGGGTTGAGACTACTGCTGTCGTCCATAAGGACTCGAGTAAGATGGTATCAATCTTTGTAGGATTTAGTACTAGGGCTGCAGAACTTCCATGATGGATACTGGTTGGGTGATTACTGCGATCGAAGGTGATCGGACAAGCCGACCATGGGTTGAACTTGGGGCGATGGGCTCAACAGCATAAACATCCCTGAGTGCGCGCTTGCGTTCCCTATTGGGGTTATGGGTGGCATAAATCATATTCACCGTATTCACCTTAGGGGGAAACTACTTCTGCCTCCCCCTCC
>LR738715.1:355206240-355237400 GCA_902687465.1 Secale cereale | reverse complement strand
ACACTCTTACTTATCGAAAACGCTGCAATAGATCCCTTATGGTTGAGGGTCATCAAGTACCGTTTTCTGGCGCCGTTGCCAGGGAGCGTAGCGCTATTGGTAAAGTGAAACTGGTAAGGAAGTTTTTATAATTCTGTTTTTATTTTTGCTATTGCTGCTCTTTGTCCTTATGGATAACCCTGTTATTGGAGTGTTGCTTGCGGGAAGACGCCCCACACCTGTGGTGGTTGATCCTCCCCCTACTGAAATTGTGCCTTATAAAATACGAGCTGGCATTATCGATTATGTTTTGGCTAATCGTTATGCAGGAGACAGACATCCCGGTGAACACTTGCTATATATGTCACAACTAAGTTCATTATTTAAGCTTGCAGGTGTATCGAGGGAGTTTGTCATGAGAAAATTGTTTGCCTTATCACTTATAGAGTAAGCTTCGGATTGGTATAGGCTTCTCGATAACTCACACTTGCTTGACTGGCAGGAGCTTATGTCTCTCTTTTATACTAAGTTTTATCCTCTTCATGAAATTCATCGAGACAGGAACTATATCTATAACTTTAGGTCTCGTGACGGAGAAAGCATTGCTCAAGCTTGGGGGAGATTAAAGTCCCTAATGCTCAAATGCCCTATTCATAAGCTTCCCAAGGAAATTATACTTACAAATTTTTATGCCAGGCTTTCTCGTCAGGATAAGGAGATGCTAGATGCCTCCTCTAGTGGGGTATTTCAGAAGAAGAGTGTTGAAGAAAGGTGGGATCTCATTGAAAGGATCCAGAGGAATACCGAAGATTGGGAAATTGATAAAGGTATTGAACCCGCTATAAATTATGAACATGATTATATTGAGAGCTATGTGAAAACTGATTACTTCAATACTTTTTGCTCTAAGATTGGTCTTGATTCCCATCTAGTGATTGATTTCAGTAAGAATTTTGCCTCTCACGTTGATTCTTTTAAAAAGAAGAGAAACCAGCACCATGAACCTTTTAAAGAGCCACCTATTGATATTTATGTTGCTGACCCTATTTTGCCTGCGGTTATATATGAACAGCCTCATTTTCCCACGAGGATAAGGGGGCACTCTCTTGTGGCAGGCATTATTAATAAAAGTGAGAGAAGAGTTGATGAGCCTGAGGACCAGATCAGGGTCGATCCTCAAGTTGCATTGATTAAAGACCTTGCTACTAATGATGTTTTGGATTCCAATATAAATTTTTGTGCTGTATCCACTAACCTTGTCACAGCCAAGAATAAAGGCCCAATTTCAGGTACTCCAGTGGTATCTGTTAAAATAGGAGATCACAATTATTATGGGCTATGCGACTTGGGACCGAGTGCAAGCGCTATCCCCTATTCACTTTATGAAGAAATCATCGGTGAGATTTCCCCTTGTGAACTTGAAGAAGTTGATGTTACCATTCATCTTGCAAACAGAACAACTATCTCTCCTATCGGGATTGTGAGGGACGTTGAAGTCCTATGTGGAAAGGTAAAATACCCTAACGACTTTCTAGTACTTGGTTCAGAGAGGGACAATTTTTGTCCAATTATTTTTGGTAGACCTTTTCTTAGAACTTGTGGAGCTATAATAGATTGCAAGAAAGGTAAAGTTTCTGTTGAATTCGATGGTGAGCCATATGAATTTAATTTTTCTAAGTTCTCTAAGCAGCCTCGTGGTACTGATTTACCTAGTGATGATAAATTTATTGAAAGTATTGCCTCTATTGCTATTCCCCCTAATGATCCTTTGTGGCAATACATGGAGGACCATGAGAATGATTTGCATATGCAGGAAAGAAATGAACTAGATGAAATATTTTTGAGGCAGCCTGCTATCCTGAAGCACAACCTTCCGGTTGAACCTTTGGTAATTTTATCAAAACCGAAGGAAGACCCGGTGTTCGATCTTAAACCTCTTCCCGATACGCTCAAGTATGCTTATTTAGATGAAAAGAAAGTATATCCTGTTATTATCAATTCTAACCTTTCAAGATATGAAGAAGAGCGATTATTGGAAGTACTTCGTAAACACCGAGGCGCAATTGGCTATACCCTTGATGACCTTAAGGGGATTAGTCCATCTATCTGTCAACATACTATCAACCTTGAGCCTGATGCTAAACCAGTTGTTGATCATCAACGACGGTTGAACCCGAAGATGATGTATGTTGTGAGAACTGAGATTCTCAAGCTTCTGGCCGCAGGTATTATCTACCCTATAGCTGATAGTAAGTGTGTAAGTCCGGTACATTGTGTTCCTAAGAAAGGAGGTACAACTGTGGTTCCTAATGATAAAAATGAATTAATACCTCAGAGAATTATTATTGGATATAGAATGTGTATTGATTACAGGAAGTTGAACAAGGCAACTAGGAAGGATCACTACCCGTTGCCGTTCATCGACCAAATGCTTGAAAGGTTATCCAAAAATACCCACTTTTGTTATCTCGATGGTTATTCTGGCTTCTCTCAAATTCATGTTAACACTGCCGATCAAGAGAAGACCACTTTTACTTGTCCCTTTGGTACTTATGCTTACAGGCGTATGCCTTTTGGTTTATGTAATGCCCCTGCTACTTTTCAAAGGTGTATGTCTGCTATCTTTCATGGTTTCTGCGGGGATATTATGGAAGTCTTCATGGACGATTTCTCCATCTATGGAACTTCTTTTGACCATTGTATTCACAACCTTAATAAAGTTTTGCAGAGATGCGAGGAGACAAATTTGGTACTCAACTGGGAAAAGTGCCACTTCATGGTTAATGAAGGAATTGTTCTTGGTCACAAGATTTCCGAAAGGGGAATTGAAGTGGACAAAGCCAAGATCGAAGCTACTGAGAGGATGCCCTATCCAAGGGACATCAAAGGTATTCGCAGTTTCCTCGGTCATGCGGGTTTTTATAGAAGATTTATTAAAGACTTTTCTAAAACCTCAAGACCCCTCACTAATCTCCTCCAGAAGGACGTTCCTTTTGTATTTGATGAAAATTGTAAGGAAGCTTTTGAAGTCCTTAAGAAAGCTTTAATAACCGCTCCTATAGTACAACCACCTGACTGGAATTTACCTTTTGAGATTATGTGTGATGCAAGTGATTTTGCTGTTGGAGCTGTTTTAGGACAAAGAGTTGATAAGAAATTGAATGTTATACATTATGCTAGCAAAACTCTTGATAGTGCTCAAAGGAATTATGCTACTACTGAGAAGGAATTCTTAGCTGTAGTTTTTGCTTGTGATAAATTTAGACAGTATATTGTTGATTCCAAAGTTATTATTCATACTGATCATGCTGCCATTAAGTACCTTATGACAAAGAAGGATGCCAAGCCAAGGCTTATCACATGGGTACTCCTTCTTCAAGAATTTGATTTGCAGATTGTTGATAGGAAAGGAGAAGACAATCCGGTAGCAGACAATCTTTCAAGGATGGAAGATATACCGCATGATCCCCTCCTAGTCAACGATAGTTTTCCAGACGAGCAACTTGCCGTTGTAAAAGTACAATCTCTTTCCGACCCTTGGTATGCAGATTATGCTAATTTTATTGTTGCAAAGTATTTGCCTCCAGGTTTAACACTTCAGCAAAGGAAGAAGTTCTTTAATGATTTGAGGCACTACTTCTGGGATGACCCACATCTTTTCAAAGAAGGTCCCGACGGGATCGTGAGGAGATGCATTCCGGAACATGAGCAGAAGGACATTCTCAGATGGTGTCATGATAGTCCCTATGGAGGACATCATGCCGGTGAGAGGACTGCACATAAGGTTCTTCAATCAGGTTTTTATTGGCCTACTCTCTTTAAAGATGCTAGAAATTATGTTTTAGCCTGTGATAAATGTCAGAGAGTTGGTAACATTAGTAGAAGGAATGAGATGCCTATGAATTACTCACTAGTGATTGAACCTTTCGATTGTTGGGATTTTGATTTTATGGGTCCTTTTCCTTCTTCGCACAAGTACACTCACATTTTAGTAGCTGTTGATTATGTGACCAAGTGGGTTGAAGTAATCCCCACTGAAAGTGCTGATCACAAGACATCTTTGAAAATGCTTAAAGATGTAATTTTTCCTAGGTTTGGTGTACCAAGGTATCTCATGACCGATGGAGGATCACACTTCACGCATAGAGCTTTTAGAAAAGCTTTGGCCAAATACGATGTTAATCATAGAATTGCTTCACCATATCATCCTCAAACTAGTGGGCAAGTTGAGCTCACCAATAGAGAGATTAAGTTGATCTTGCAGAAGACAGTAAACAGAAATAGAAAGGACTGGTCAAATAAGTTAGGAGATGCTTTGTGGGCATATAGAACTGCTTACAAAAACCCCATGGGCATGTCCCCCTATAAGATGGTGTATGGCAAGGCTTGCCATTTGCCATTAGAGTTAGAGCACAAAGCTTTCTGGGCTGTTAGAGAGCTTAATGCTGACCCAAAATTAGCTGGTGAGAAGCGTCTCATGAACTTGACTTCTCTAGATGAATGGAGAAGTGAAGCTTACGAGAGCGCTAAAATGTTCAAGGAAAAGGTAAAAACGTGGCATGATAGGAAGATTCTGAAACGTGAATTTAATGTTGGTGATAAAGTTTTGTTGTTTAGATCCCGTTTCAGGTTTTCTCCAGGTAAACTACATTCCAGGTGGGAAGGACCATTTCATATTGAAGAAGTTTATCGGTCTGGTGCAATTAAGATTAATAATTTTGAAGGCACCAAACCTCAAGTTGTGAATGGGCAAAGACTTAAACATTACATAGCAGGATACCCTGTCAATGTTGATGTGAATATAATATACACAACAACTCACGAAGAACATATTGCAGCCCTATTTCCGACTCCAGCAGAAGCAGAATAAAGAAAAGGTATGTAGTACGGTAAGGAAACATCGCGAACCGCCATAAAAGTTCCATATTACGAGTTTTTGCAAAATTAGTAAAATTCTAAGCCTAAGTGGAGCCGGAGACGACCTCCAGGGGGTCCAGGCGCCCCCCCTGGCGCCCCCCCCCCCTGGGCCGCGCCGGGAGGCCGCCTGGACACCCGGGAGTCCATCTCCGACCCCGCTTTGGTCCGTTACCTTCCTTTCTGAGCATAAATTTTTCCTATATATTTGCCCGGATTGTTCCGGCAACGTATCTTGCGATTTCGCGTGTTTTCTCTTCGATCTGTTTCTGCCAGGGAATCTTTCAGCTGAATTTAGGTGCCATGGCTTCTCCAAGTTCCCCCAAGGACAAGTTCGTCGTCAACGTCATCAACCCTTACCTCGCTGAGGTGAAGAAGCACGCTCAGGTTATTCGGATGGAGGATGGTGTCCTTCATCAAGAAGTTCTGAAGGGACCTATCAAGGAGGGGAGCGTCCAGGCCAGGCTGGAAGAATTGGAGCAAGAAGTCTTCGAGTACAAGAAGATGATCGAGCGTGGTGTTGAAGCTAACTTTGACATCATCAACGAGCTGAAGAACTACTTCCTGAAGGAGATGAAGGAGATGTGGAAAAGCATCACCGCGTCTGAAGAAAGAATTATAGAGCTCCAAGGGCAAATTAATGATCTACGTAACCAGAACTGTGAGTATGAACTAAGGTTTATGCGCATGAGTTTGGGTGCTGAATGCAGGATTCAGGAGACAATCTTCTCATATGAGACTGGAGAACCCCTTCCATGGAAGCGTTTCGCCAAGGACTACTTGATCAACGCCAACAAGGATGATGAGTGAAATCTCCTTGGGTAACGGCATTCCCTTGGCTTGTTCCAAGCTTCGGGGAGTGCCCGGTATCTTTATCTTTACCTTTTGTCTTTTAGAGTCAAGTAGAGTCGTATCATGTCTAGGGAGGTTATTATATGAGATAGGTGTGTGCATTGAGGTCTATCTCTCCCTCGGTGAAGAATTGTATCCGTGAGTGTGGAGTCGTCCATGATGGAATATTAATGAGAAGTTTATTGGTTCCTTTTGCTGCACTCGGTATTCTCTTCACGCAATCGACCTTATGTGATGATTCTTATGGGGAGTATTGACCTTATGTCAGGTATGGCTGTGAAAACTTTATTTAATCTTGGCAAACATAGCTTTGGTCATAACAACAAGCATGATTTTCTTAAAGTATCAACATAGCCAAAACCTTTATGATATTATGCTTGAAGTATTATGCTGACAAGGAAGACAACTTGATGTGTTATGCTTATTTCAATGTTCATGCTTTATATTGCTTTGCATCTTAGTCATCATCAGTTGTCTGCTCTCTCAAAACCTTTGCTAGCCTAACTCTGTACTAAGCGGTATTCTGCTTGTGCGTCCATACCCTTAAAACCAATACCTTCCATATGAGTCCACCATACCTACCTACTCATGGTATTCCACTACCACCTCCTAAAAGTATATAATTTATGTGTTATCCTTAAATGTTCAAAATCTTTTATTTTGTGCCTCTGTTTTAGCTCATGAGGAAGTAATAGCTAATTCATAGTCTTCTTGAATTGGACAAGCTTCACCCCGGGATTGCATGTCTAATGTGCAAACCCATAATGAGAGAAGGAACTGGCAAAGAGTGCGCCCGGCTCGAAAATAATATAACAAACAAACCCTCCTTCACGCTCTGTTCATGAGAAATCAGAAAACTTTGGCAGTGATAAACAAAGGAGAATAAGAGGATGTGATCGTCCTCGTGCGGGAGCCGTTCCTCGAAACTTGTCCAGCTCAAGAAGTAGTTGAGTTATCTATTAGCATTCGTTGACAAATGATGCACCTCTCAAAACTTGTTTTCATTCTGTTTGATTTAAGGATAGCACATGAGTTTTCCCTACTACCCTAGAGCAGGGCCCATCTTTTAATTTTAAGTTGAGTCAGTTATTCCTACTCCCTTCTATTCTTAAAGAGAGCAGACATTTGATGTTGATAAGGATTCATTCATATAAAGTTGCATTAAGATTTGTCATATCATATCCTTGTTGACATTATCATTTGATAAGTAAGTTGTTTGTCAAGCCCAGCTAAGGCAAATATCTTCCTTTGTGTTAACACTTTCACTTCTTTCCTGATGACATGTTCTTTCAAAAGCTTCAATTAGTCTCATCAAAACATAAAGAAAGAGCAAAAGTAAAAGCTATTAGTTTTTCTTTGACCAAAGGACATGTTTGCCATGATTCAATAAGTTTACTTAGCCCTACTTTCGAATATAAGTGTTACCACTCTTTTATAAAGGCCTTATGAGTTGAAGATTGCTGTTGAGGATATTTAAGTTGGTGAGGAAAGTGTGATGCTTCTTGTTTGTATTCTTTTTATCGACACTTCACTCTCTAAACTTGTGGACAGGTTTACTGAGCTCAGTATTCGCTTGGGGACAAGCGAGGTCTAAGCTTGGGGGTGTTGATACGTCCAAAATGCATCACTATTTTGTATCATAATTTATCCTTATTCATTGATATATTTCACGTTACGGTGATGTTCTTATTTTGTTTTGGTCTATTTTACACAGTTTGCAAACTTTCCGATGCCGAAGCAGCAGACGCAGGATTCAGCAGTAAAAAGTGGACGTTGAGTTGCTGAAGAAGAATACCTCCAAATTACCTGAAAATTGACGGGAGATATTTTTCAGACGGATCATGAAGGCACGCGAAAGGGCAACCAGAGGGGGGCCACAGGGTGCCCAGGCGCCCTGGGGGCGCCCCCCCCGCCCCTGTTCGCGCCGGGGGGGGGCGCCTGGAGCCCCTGGCCCACCTCTGGCCGCCCCCTTTTGCATATATGCTCTCCGTTATCCAAAAACCCTAAGGACGGGAATTTTTACGGAGTTCCGCCACCGCTCCGTGGCGGAAACCTACAGAGAAGAAAAAGCCATCTCCGGCGGGCAGATTCCGCCGGGGAGATCACCTCCCGGAAGGGGAGATCGTCGCCATCGTCATCACCATCGTCACGGACATCATAGAGATCATCATCAACATCATCCCCAACACCAGCACCATCTCCATCTTCATCCAAATCTCATCTTATAATCCCAACTTGTGTTGTAACTCGTACTACCTATCCTCTCTACTCCATCGATGTTGATTACTACTTTGTGGTGAATGCTATTGAGTTTTGTTGGAGAAATATTATTATGTCCAGATTGTTTATCACCTATTTATCCCCACTGATCATGATCTCTTTATCTCTCATGAGTAGTTACCTTAGTTCTTGAGGACATGGGGGAAAGTCTTGTTGTTAGTAGTCATATGCTGTTGAAGTAATATTTGTTGTTTGATACTTAAGTTGTGTTGTCATTCTACTAGTGGTGTTGTGTGAGTCGAACACCCAAGACTTCGCCTTATTAAGGACCTAGGAGAATACATTGTGTATAAAGAATGCTTATGGTGGGTTGCCGGAGTGACAGAAACCTGAACCCCAGTTCGCACGCTTTTGCATAAGGGAATAATGGATCCTCGATCGTATTGCTATGGTTAGGCTTTTGCCTTAAATTCTATCTTGTATTTGCGGATGCTTGCAAGGTGTTTAATCATAAGAGTGCACTCATCTTAGTCTAGAGAGTGTACTAGCATAGATCCACCCACTCAACACTTATCGACACATAACATAGTATCGATACGGAATATGGTGAAAGCACATGACTACCTCTCCCGTGTGTCCTCAGGAACGCTTTAGTCTTTATAATTTCAGCTGCTAGGCCTCTCCTTTGCTAAGAAAGGATTGGGCCACTTGCTACTCTCAGTGCCTTTTACATTGCTTGCTTTTACTTTCTTGTTACTTATATCGAGAAACCCCTAAAAAGTTATCTTTCAGTGCTTGCAGTGATTTCTTGCTCAGAATCGCTTATCAATACCTTCTGCTCCTCGTTGGGTTCGACACTCTTACTTATCGAAAACGCTGCAATAGATCCCTTACGGTTGAGGGTCATCAGGACACCGATCCTAAGTCACACCGATCTAGCTGTAACATGTCATATCACTTTGCGGCCTCACGCACGGTATCCCCACGGGTGCCACCTTACCTGGCCCGGGACCGTTTGCGCATTTTGGCACACGTATATGACAGTGTCGCTAGCATCCATGTGACAGAGAACCCGGGCCGACATGGCTAGTTATAAACCAAAAGTGGCACTAAATTACAGAGACAGGCATCCATGACCCAGCAACGAACGTGTCGGTCATCAACGTATGAACCCAAGTCGTAGCAAGCTACATGGACTTAAAGGAACAACGCGTGACATTTCCCCTAAGGGACAGACACAGGATCGGAGAAGGACACATGCCGGCCAGCCTACGTGTTCCGAGCAGTAGCAAGCTACCAAGGCTCATTGGAAGCACTAGGAGGCATTTCCCTGTAAGATAGGCTACCAAAGGAAAACAACTAGGTGTCGGATCCCACACATACCAAGCATTTCAACCATACACACAATATGCTCAATATGTGCAAATACAACATTGCATCACAACAGAACTCTATGACTCAAAGCACTTTATTTAAAAGGCTCCAAGAGCCATACATAACATATCCATATAGGTAGGGGTCACATGACCCAACACTCAAGTCATACAGTCATACAAGCACAAGCGGAAGCTACATGTCTGAGTACAGACAACTTAAAAAATAAAACAGGCTTGGTGTAGCCTGACTATCTACAAGGCCCTTCACAAGCTCCAGATCTCCGTTTGGGTGACAAGCTACTCGTCGACGTCAACGTCTATGTAGAACCCATCAGAAGGGGCAGGGTTCTCCTCTGCAACAGTTATTAAGCAAACATGAGTACAAAGGTACTCAGCAAGTCTTACAACAGAACCTATCATACATGCAACATTATCAACATGGGGTAGTGGAGTTCATAGCAGAAAGCCAGCTTTGACTCTTGGCTAACCTATACTACAACCCTCAACAGATTGCAAGATTTACTACATACACGAGTCCTCTACTCACCACAACAATACACCACCGGGGATCCTCTTCCGTCATCCTACGGAACGGCCATCCACGGCACTCACACTTGTCTTGAGGCTTTTCGTAGTATCCATCAACTTGTCTATGAACTGTAAGAGTAACCAAGTAGTTCGTACCGCGAACAACGGCTATTCGAATAGATTGATAACCCTTCAGGGGTGTACTTCTTCACACACGCTTCCACCACTTATCGCCGTTTACTCGACATGTACTCGGCAACCTTCAAGTGGAAGCCCAGCGAGGGTGTCGGCCACGACCTGACTAACTACACAAGTCTCTCGTCTAGGTTTATCTCCTATTTGGGTTCCATCCGTGGGGAGATCCGGCCGGGGTGTCGCTCACGGCCCCAAACGATGTGTACAGGGTTCCCGAGTCACCAAACGGGAACCGGTACACCATGCCACGTACCTGTCGCATCACAGCCCACCCCGAGGGTCAGCGCTGTGCACGACCTGTCGGGGCCGGATTTCGGGAACACAATATTCCAGAAATTAACCCCTAGTGTCATCACCAGCCCAGGATTACTGTTACTGGTGGACACATCCTTGTTACAGATTACCAAGCATTTACAAGAATTTGATACAAGACCATAACGGTCTACTGATATAACAATGACTCCGGTGGTGGATGAAGAAATTGGCTTGTGGATCTCCACATCGATGGGGCTCCATTCCAACAGGAACAGCTGACCCGGATAACTCCTATCCCGCGTGGCTGCACTCCTAGGCTTTGCACGGACGCCACTGTGGTTCTCCCCGCAGAACTCCTAACCTGGCCAAGTAAATAGCCAGGGACAAGCCTGTGAGTACGTTTGAATGTACTCGCAAACATCATGGACAAATGATATAACAAATGCAGCAAACAAATATATGGTCATGATGAATTAAAATATATGCATATGCTCATGATGGACTTATATTAAATGCATGCTGACAGGAATTAAAACATGGCATGGTGAATAATGGTTAGTGCAGGAAATAAATATTAGCATCAATAAAATATAAAAGAAATGCCGGTCGGATGTCAAGTGACACCACGGTCGGTCTTGAGAAGAAATGCCAGTCGGGTGTCTAAAAGAGAAATCGGACTATACCATCCGAGAACTCAGGCGACGCCACGAAAGGACTTGAAAAGAAATGCCAGTCGGGTATCCACAAGAGTAGTGGCGTGATAAACCGCCTGACACTCGAGGGACGCCACAAAAGGACTTGAAAATAAAAACGAATGTCCGGGGTAGACTAGCCAGCCCCTGAGACACTCTGGAAAGTAAAATAAGAGCAGGGGGTTAGTTCACAAATATAATCATATCATCTAATATACTCATGGTAACACCAGTAACAACGATAATTATCCTGCAAGATAACCATGCTCAATTTTTAAATATTTCCTCCAGAGACCGACTCTAAGACCGACACTTGACCAACCCAGACTGTAACCCTTAACCGCGGACACGGCTATTCGAATATATTTTTTAAACTCTGCAGAGGGTGTACTCTTTACCCACAAGTATAGGATTTCTTTAGTCAGTATCGTGACACTGACTAATTCCCATTATGGTCTTTGGGTTGAAAACACACCTAACCAGCACACACCAGCTTAACTTTTCTGCTGCCAGGAATCACCCAAACAACAGTTAAGTAAAACTCTAAGTGGGAAGGCTACAACCTCCAATAGCATGGGATCACTATTTATACGCGCGGATTACAAGGGTACACTCCCTCTCGGCATCACGACAGCCGGAAACACCCATGCCCCCTTGACCCGATGACTGGATTTAGTCCAGGGCCCTGGAAACCCTCATCGAGGCCCTCTGTACGGTGTGTGCATGGAAAGGGGTTAACAACTTACTAAACCATACCCTACCCGAGGCAGGGACAAGTGGTAGCACGAAACAAGTATGGGGGTTACCGGAACAAGACTCGATCTACGGTCGACTCAGGAGACTTATGTTTCCTGCAGTGGTTAGCACAACAAAATTATTCTCTCAACAGAATCACCAGGACAGGGCCACAACCCTTGTCTGCTTCCACATATATCTCATGACACCACCATGTCAAATATGGCCCGTGCCCACCGGCACGTCCAAAACAGGAGCACACTCCTGGGTACTCACAATTCATGCATATCAATACCGTAGTGGAATGCATGCAAGAGAAAAATATGCACATGACCATGCAAGCTCCACTAGCAATATGCAACATTAATTTGAATTCAACATAGCCATGTTTGAATTATTCTAGCAAATAATCCACTATGCAATCATCATATCAAGTGTTCAAGATGCTTGCCTTGAACATGCAGAAGTATTGAGAGCACTCCACAAGTTTGAAAAAATATTATCTCCTGTCCATTTCCTATTTTCAAAAATATCTAAATCACCACATAATTCACAAACAGCACTAAAAAGTATTTCAAATATTTTTGAAATAAATACTAAAATAAACTAGGGAATGTTTAAGAAATAACAGAAAAAGAATTAATTTATTTAGAGCATATTTGAATTACTCATGGAATTACTAAGATGGAAAACATGATTAAAAGCAATATTAAATTCATTAAACAGAAACTATGCACAGTAAAAATATTCACTTAATTTAGATAAGTAGAGCATGATTTTAGGAGTCTAAATAAATTTGAATTATTAAATTTGGATGCAAAGTGATTGCTGTGGAAATAATGGAAAACTACTGATAAAAGAAAAAGAGAATGGCAGAGAGGCGCCCTGAGCGCGACTTAGCCGAGCACGCCACTGGGCCGAGCCCATCTGTTCGGCTGCGCGGGACGCGTCGACGTCGAAGGCGTATTAGCGGAGTACGCCTCCACTTACGCCGAGCTGGCGCGGCCTGTGGTCACTGACAGTGGGCCCGCCTGGCCCACTGGTCAGGTTTGACCAGGCCCACGCGCGCGTCTTCTCGCGGCAGAGCAGGGGCGGCGCTCCGGCGGAGCTCGCCGGCGAACGGTGGCGCCGTTTGAGGAGCCGAGGGCACCGTTGTGTTCAGGAGGGGGAGGCGGTTCGTCCGGTGCTCTCCGTGGTAGCTGGGATGGACGGAGTTGCTGGCGATGAGGTCCTCGGCGAACGGCGCCGTCGGACGAAAGGGGAACTCCGGCTATGGTGCAACTCCAGTGGAATTGAAGATGGAGACGGGTTCGTGGATGCTCCAGGAGGCCATTGGTGTAGATAATAGGGAGGGGGGAGGCACTGGAGAGGTGGGTGGCTTCGAGGTGAGGGCGGTGGCAGTGGTTGCCGGAGACGGGGATGACGACCGTTTCCGGTCGTTCTGCGGCTTGGGGTGGTTCTCAGAGGGAGGAGTGGGAATGGTGTGGAGCTGGGAGAGCTCGGGGGTGGCTTATATAGGCGGGGCGGCGCGGTGCCGCGACTTCCAGAGAGCGGACGCGGTGGCGATGCCTTTACTCCGGCAGGTGAGGTCGTTGGGTGGCCGGTGAGGGTCGGTGAGGACGGTGGCCGGCCGTAGTTAATAGGGGAGTGTGCTGGCGGCTCGGGGAGGTGCCAGGTAATTTGGACGGCGCCGTCCACGGGCGGACAGAGGCGGCGGCCATTTACGGCGGCGGGTGAGGCAGGTGAGGCCGGTGGGGTTCTGTGGGGACAGCGGCCGTCCATCTTAATGCCAGGGGGAGGCCGGTGGAGACAGTGGCCGTCCGCCCTTAAGGCGAGGTGCGTTGGCTCGCTCAGAGCTGAGCCACGCGTCTCGGCAGAGACGTGGCGGAGCTGGGTTCGTCGGGCGGCGGCTCCGGTCGGCGTGGACGGTGCTAGAGGACAAACGGAGGTGTCGGCGAGCTTCGGGGTGGTCGAGCTGATCCAGGCGGAGATTAGGGTGAGAGGGGGGGGGCAGCAGAGCGGTAGGGGCGCGGTGCCAGCGCGGTCATAGGCGCGCTCTGGGCACGCTCTGCGCACGCGCCTAGGGTGTTCGGCAAAATGCTAATGGCATCCACAGGGTCCCAAACAAGTTCATAACTAACATAATGGTGCTAGTGTGGGTGGTGATGATGATGGACAAGTTATCTTAGCCATAGGATCCAATGGCACACAGAGTTCAAAATGGATGCCAAATTCTGTCATGCCTGCAAGATGTTTGACAGAATACCAGGGGGACCTAGGTGATCTTGTTGGATGTGCAACTTGGCAGTATGATGTCTCATTGGATGACAGAGATGATGGTGGAGTTAGTTTGGGAAAAGGAAATACTTGCTAGTGCAAGTTTTGCAGAAATTCAGTTCTGGACTGAATATTCAGAGGGGTTTTTGGTGGACTTAGAAAATTCCAATGGAGCTGATCTTCAGGACTTAAGGGTTTGGTAAGGAGAACAAGAAGATGGCCAAGGCTCAGAATTTTTGGAGCAAGAAATAATGGGGTTGTAGTAGAAACCTAGAAAATGGACAGAAATGAAAAGGAGGATGGTTCACTCAAATTTTGCAAAACACCAAGTTGGGTTTTTGCACCAAAGTGACATATAGGCATCACAGGACCTCTCAGAATTATGGTGGAATTTTTAGAGAATTATTTAAAATAGTTGTAGTGCAACAGAAGCATTTAAAACACTCCAAAAGCTATTAAAAGAATTTTCTAGGGCAAAATTTTATTATGAAAATAATTTCTATTGTTATGAAACACATAATGAAATGACTTAAGATACAACCAGAGCCCACAAAATTATTTCCAAAAAAAAAATTTACTATATGAAGAGAAGATTTTCTAAGACAGGTATAGAAAAGGCTTAAACATGATTAAAGAACCTAATATAATTCAAAATTTTATTTCTAGCCAAATTTTATTTAATGAAAATGTGGTTAAAATTTTGGGGTGTTACACGACCACCAGTAACTATAAACACCAAAAACTAGTTGCAACTCCTGGACAGGGATCAAGGATAATTAATAAGTCGAGAGGGTCAATTAAGGATCCCAATGTGTGGTAGTAGCTGAAACTTGAACCACACATACAGATCATGGGTCCTATGGACGGTTCCAATGAAACAACCCACCACGTACTCCTACATGGCCTTTCATCGATACCTTTACCAAACATGTTCCACACTTCCTTCTCTGTACCGGTATGATTATTTCACTCTGATCCATCACCCAGATGAACCAGACCTGACACAACTCTAAGCATAGCAGGCAACATAAACAAATAGCATGGTGGATCACACATCACATGGCTCAAACAACTCCTACACATGCTAGTGGGTTTCAACTTTTTACTGTGGCAATGACAGGTCATGCAAGGGAATAGGGTTCAACTACCGCAGCAAGTAGCAGTTCACACGCTGTTGCCTTAATGTAGTAAAACAGAGCAGGAGCGAGAAGATTGGGTTTGTATCGGAATGATCAATGATTGCTTGCCTGACAGAGTGGTTGTCGGGTACTGCTCTTTAGCTGGATACGCAGAAGTATCCTCGGGAGCAGGACTTAACACGGAGAATACCTGCGATACAATCAATAAACAAACAAATGCAACAATATGATGCATTCTCGTGATATGGCAAGATGCATGTGTTTTGGGCTAATGCAACTATAACCAGAAGGGTTTGAGCCTATTTGAATCAAAGATTCAAATTGAAACTCAAACTATTATTTAATTAAGTGCATTATCATGTTTTAATGTATACAGCAAGGTTAACTTGCTCAAACATGCATGAAACAAGTGCCATTGGAAAGATTGGATTTTTTCTGATCAATTTTCATATATAAATCTTTTCCATCTGAGCTACTGTTGAATTTGTATGATTTTCTGAAGTTAACAGCATTTTCTGGAATTTCCTGAATTATTTTTAAATCTAAAAATCCCAGAAAATCCTTTATTGCGTCAGCATGACATCATGCTGATGTCAGTCAGTCAACAGGGCGGCCCAGGTCAAACCTGACCAGTGGGACCCACTGGTCAGTGTCACAGTTAGTTAATTAACTAATTAGAATTAAATTAAACACTAAACCAGGTTTCACTACCAGGCAGGGCCCACATGTCAGTGACCCAGGGGGGGTCAAACCCTTGGTCAAACAGGGCTAACTCGCCGGCGTTTAGCCGCCGGCGAGGCCAAACGCGGCGGTGAGGTGCGGGTTTTGTGCTTCGGCTGCCAAAACGACGGCGGAGCACACCTACGGGTAACTGGGAGCAAACCGCGTCGAGTGGTGGTGGTGGTTGGCCTCGGGGTCACCGGAATCGACGCCGGCGACGAGTCCAGCGGCTGCCGGAGTTCGGGCGAGGTCGAAAACAACGGTGCGGTGCTCATAGAGGACCGTGGAGTGATCCTACAGCACCTATGCGTGACAGTGAAGCTAGTGGGCACGATGGCCGGACCCTTAGATAGCCGGAGCCTCGTCGACGACGAGCTCCGCGGCGGCGCGTGTACGTGAGCTACGTGCGGTGCGTTCAGTGTAGGAGAGAGCCAACGGAGAGGGGGAGGACGAAGCTGGGCTCACAGCGGTTGCAGTAGACACCGAAGCAAGCTTGGGGACGGTCGGAGCTGAGCGGGACGGCAAGGGGGATCTCCGCAGCCGGAGTTGGGGAAGACGGGGTCGGGGCGTCTCCAGGGCGGGCGAGCACTCGGGGCTCAGCCTGCTCGATGTAGTTGAGGACGGCGGAGACGACGGACACGACGACGGGGCTCAGGGACGACGGTGGACGCGGCTACCACAACGGCGCGAGCACGGCGGCGTCGGCCATGGTGCGGGGAGGGCGAAGGAGAGGAGCTGGGGTGAAGTGAACGTGTCGGCGAGCTCGGGGAGGGAGTGGATGACCGATCCAAGCCTCCAGAGCGGCGAGGGGAGGAAGCAGGGCGGCGGGCAGCTGCGTGGCGCTTGCTGCGGCCGCCGTCGAGCACCTGCTTGCCTGCCTGGCCGAGCCAAGCAGCTCGCTGGAGCGGCGGCCAGGCTGGGCCGGCAGGTGGGCCGGTTGGGCGCCAGGTAACCCTTTCTCTCTCTCTCTTTTTCTATTTCTTTCTGTTTCATTTCTTTTGCAACTTTGTTTAATTAATAAAAATGCCAGAACATTTTTATAACTCATAAAACTATTCATGCCCACTGTAAATAATATGAAAAGCATGGAACATTTTAGTTCATGATTATTTGGGCACATAAAATATTTTATAGCATTTAAATGCCCAAAAGCAAATACCATATGATTTAATCCAGAGACCTTAGATGTCCTAGAAAATTGTGCACCATTTTTGGCAGAGGTTTAAGACCAAGGCAGAAATGATGAACATTTTTGAAGGGCATTTTGGGTACATTGGAAAAGATTTTATCAAACCCTAGTTGTTAGAAGAGGGGTGCTGGGGTTTCTGTCATTCCCATTTCAAGTTTTTTTAAAAAAGTAGACATGATGCACACTCTAGCTAGTCCTAATGCAAGCACTAACTAGGGATGTGAAAACTCACCCCCACTCAAAAGAATCGCGTCCCCAGATTCGGGTTCCTCCGGAAAGAGGGTGGGGTACTCAAGTCGAAGACGATCCTCCCTTTCCCAGGTAGCTTCACTCTCGGAATGATGTGACCATTGAACCTTGAGAAACTTGATATTGTAACGTCGAGTGGTGCGCTCGGTTTGATCAAGAATACGAACGGGGTATTCTCGATATGTGAGATTGTCCTGGAGATCAAGCGTTTCGTGGTCCACTCCGCGGATAGGATCCAAGAAGCATCGCCTGAGTTGAGAAACGTGGAAGACATCATGAACTCTATAGAGGTGCGGAGGTAGTTCCAATTGGTAGGCAACTTCTCCTCGTTTGGCAAGAATGCGAAAAGGGCCGATATAACGAGGGGCCAATTTGCCTTTTATACCGAAGCGATGGGTTCCCTTAAGAGGAGTAACCCAAAGGTAAGCCTTATCGCCGACTTCAAAAGTCACAGCCTTATGATGAATATCATATTGGCTCTTCTGGCGAGACTGGGCTGTTTTCAATTTCTCACGAATGATGCGAACTTGCTCTTCTGCTTCCTGGATCATATCCGGACCAAAGAATTGTCTTTCCTCGGTTTCTGACCAGTTTAGAGGTGTTCGACACCTTCGTCCATATAGAACTTCGAAGGGAGCTTTGCCCAAGCTGGCTTGATAACTATTGTTATAAGCGAATTCGGCAAATGGGAGACACTTTTCCCATTCCATACCGAAAGAGATGACAGAGGCTCGAAGCATGTCTTCCAGAATTTGATTGACTCGTTCCACTTGACCACTTGACTGGGGATGGAAGGCGGTGCTAAAAGAGAGATGAGTTCCCATAGCATTCTGGAAACTTTCCCAAAATCGTGAAGTGAAAAGACTTCCACGGTCTGAGTTAATCTCCAACGGCACACCTTGAAGTGATACTATCCGAGAGATATACAAATCTGCTAGCTGGCTAGCGGTTATACTTTCTTGAACAGGTAGGAAGTGGGCCACCTTGGAGAGATGGTCGATAACGACGAAAATAGCAGTATTCCCGTTTCTGGTCTTGGGAAACCCGGTAATGAAGTCCATACCGACCTTGTCCTATTTCCATTCAAGAATAGCTAAAGGTTGAAGGGTGCCAGCAAGCCGTTGATGCTCTGCTTTGACTCGACGACAAACGTCACAGTTAGCAATGAATTGAGCGATTTCTCTCTTCATCCTAGTCCACCAGAACCTCTGACGTAGGTCCTGATACATTTTGGTACTACCGGGATGAATTGTGAGAGGAGATTCATGAGCCTCCTTAAGGATCATCTGTCGTAGTTGTTGTTTCTTGGGTACCACCAAACGGTTCTCAAAGTACACAACACCTCGATCATCCATAGAGAAACTTTTAGCAACTCCGCTAGCAATTTTCTCCTTGATCCGAGATATACCTCTGTCATACCGCTGGGAAACTATGATTTGATCCATAAGGGTAGGTTTCGCCACCAAGGTGGAAAGGAATCCTCGAGGAACAATGTGAAGGTTGAGCTTACAAAATTCCTCGTGAAGAAGTGGTTGCCCTTGTTGTAACATCAAGTTGTTACAATAAGACTTACGACTTAGTGCGTCGGCCATGACATTGGCCTTCCCAGGGGTGTAAGTGATTCCTCGGTCGTAATTTGTAAGCAATTCAACCCAACGTCTTTGTCTGAGATTCAAGTCCGGTTGGGTGAAGATGTACTTCAGACTTTGGTGATCAGTGAAGATTTCACAACGATTACCAAGAAGGTAATGTCGCCATGTTTTGAGTGCGTGGACTACAGCTGCAAGCTCTAGATCATGTGTAGGATAGTTATCCTCGTGTGGACGCAACTGTCGGAATGCGTAAGCAATCACTTGACGATCTTGCATAAGTATGCAACCTAGTCCTTGTCGCGAGGCGTCGCAGTAGATGATAAAATCCTTGGAAAAGTCTGGTGGTACCAGTACGGGTGCAGATGTCAGGCGTCTTTTCAGTTCCTGAAAACTGGACTCGCACTGTGGGGTCCACTCAAACTTTTTATATTCCTTGAGGAGTTCAGTTAGAGGTTTTGCAACCTTGGAGAAATTCTCGACGAAGCGTCGGCAATAGCTCGCTAAGCCAAGGAAATTCCTAACTTGCTTGACCGATTTAGGGGGAGTCCAATCAAGGACGGCTTGAACTCGCTCGGGATTGACAGCAATACCCTTGCCAGAGATCACATGACCTAGATAGGTCACTTCCGGCAACCAGAATTCACATTTTGAGAATTTGGCATATAGGCGGTGCTCTCGAAGTTTCGTCAATACCAGCCTTAGATTCTCGGTATGGTCTTTCTTGTTCTTGGAGTAGATGAGTATATCATCGAGGTATACCACGACGAATTTATCCAAATACTCCATGAATATCGAATTCATTAGCCGGGAGAAGGTGGCTGGGGCATTGGTTAATCCGAAGGACATGACGGTGTACTCGTATTGGCCATAACGAGTAACAAAAGCCGTTTTAGGAATGTCCCCGTTCTTGATTTTGATTTGATGGTAGCCCAACCTCAAATCCATCTTAGAGAAGACTGAGGATCCAGCGAGCTGATCATACAGGTCGTTGATCCTGGGGAGCGGATACTTGTTCTTTATGGTGACCAGATTGACAGGTCGGTAATCTACAGCCATCCGCTTCGTTCCATCCTTCTTCTTGACGAAGAGGATGGGACAAGCCCAAGGGAAGAGCTAGGACGGATGAAACCCTTTTGCAAGGACTCATCGAGTTGTTTCTTAAGCTCAGCTAATTCTAGGGGTGCCATCTTATAAGGTCTCCTAGAGATTGGGACAGTTCTAGGAATAAGATCTATCAAGAACTCGACATCTCTGTCTGGTGGAACTCCTGGCAGTTCTTCTAGAAAGACATCTGGAAAGTCACGGACTACCGGGATATCTTCGAGTTCTGGTAGAGGGCTGGCATTAAGAGAGTAGAGCTGACGCTCAGCCATTTGGGTCAAAACATTGACTGTCTTGCCGGATGGGTGTGTAAGTTGAACGGTCCTAGTGTAGCAATCAATCTTGGCGTAATGAGTTGTCATCCAATCCATACCCAAAATGATGTTTATGTCCGAGGACTTGAGAGCGATTAGAGATGCAAGGAAAATAAGTCTATCAACAAGGATTTCATTTCCATGGCTTACCCTAGAGGTTTGCCACATTGAACCAGGAGTTTGAATAACCATGGAAGTAGGCATGTCACAAAAAGTCATGTTGTGCATTCGAGCATAGCTCTCAGATATGAACGAATGGGATGCTCCAGTATCGAAAAGAATAGATGCCGGATGGCAGTTAATGAGAATCGTACCAAGGACGACGTTAGGATCCTCATAAGCTTCCTCAGCAGAGACATAGTTGACATGACCACGTGCAGTGGGGATTGGCTTGACATAATTCACCATGCCGGTTGGCTTACCACGGCCAACGGGTTTTCCTGGTTGGTTCTGGGGACACTCACGCATGTAGTGCCCCGGTTCTCCACACTTGAAGCATGTCACAGTGCCAGTGCGTGGAGCAAAGTTGGTAGGTGGTCCTCCATATGTCTTGGCAGGTGCATACTGTTGAGTTGGGCGAGGCGCCTCATAGGATGGCCTCGGTGTGTACTTGGGTGGCAGAGCAGTGTTAGGAACCCACACACGGCGCTTGTGAGAGCCAGAGCCGGATGAGGAACCAAAGTCACGTGAGTGCTTGCGTGTGGCTTCGAAATCAGTCTGGCCCGTCTCAGCACTGATGGCTTTGTTTACCAGCTTCTGGAAGGAAGTGCACTCGTGCAGACGTAGATCTCGGCGAAGTTCAGGGCTGAGTCCCTTGCGGAACCTCGCCTGCTTCTTGGCATCGGTGGATACTTCCTCAGGTGCATAGCGTGCCAAGTTCCCAAACTCGCGACTATAGCCATCCACGGTTAACCGACCCTGGGTGAAATTGCAGAATTCCTCCCGCTTGCGATCCATGAGACCTTCCGAAATGTGATGTTCACGGAATGCCTCACTGAACTCAACCCAAGTAGTGATTTGGCCAGCAGGACGCATAGCCTCAAAGTTCTCCCACCATAGACTGGCAGGGCTTTCAAGATGGTAGGCGGCGTAGGTAACCTTATCAGCTTCGGCCACACGGGTAGAGTGTAGCTTGTGGGTGATACTACGTAGCCAGTCATCCGCATCCAGAGGTTCAGTGGAGTGATGGAACTTCGGTGGGCACATCTTGATAAAATCATTGATTGACACCACGTCATTCCTCTGACGGAACCCAATGTTCTGCTCTATGCGTTCCAACAGATGGTTGGTCTCTCTCTTGTTCCGTTCTGCCTCGAGCATAACTTCAGCCAAGGAGGGCGGCTGGGGCAGATTCTCATCTCTAGCCCCACTAGCCTCACCCTGCTCCTGAGCAGCAAGAGTGCTCCGAGTGTTGACCATCCTAGGAAAACAAAACAACGATTTAGACAAGGATGGCAAAAACTTGACATAGGAGTGCATAATGTAATGGATGACACGGAATGCAGAGATGTTCATCCGTACGACATGGTAATATAGAAGCTACTATATATACACCAGTGGTCATACACACCATACATAGTTTAGTACAAGCCAAGGCTAAAGTACAACTGCGGTGAAAGACGATACATCACATCAAAGGCATCCCAAGCTCCTATACATTATTTAACTACACCTCCGAAACTCAGTACTAGCTAAGGTATATTCCACAAGACGCGTAGGACTGTGGAAATACAGCTACTACAATACTACTACTGCCACGGTCTAGCTTAGACATTCCCGTAGTAATCTTCGTAAAGATTACCATCGTAGCCTGGAAGTGGAACAGATGGATCTTGAAACTCTCGAGCACTCGAAGGCTGTGGACCATAGGGACATGGATGTGGCCTCGGGCCTGATGCTGGTGGTAACCGACGCCCACATGGAGGTGTAATACCCCCAACGTCACGCCAATCCATACGATCAGGCAGACGAGTCCGTACGGGGTACAAATCCCGCATATCCAGATATCCGGCGTGCAGAGCAGGTGCAAGCCGTGTCAAAGTAGTCCAGTGGGCGGCTCGAGTGTTATACAGCTCCATTTGGAGGGCACGGACCTCACGGTCCCTATCCTCCAGCATCTGAACAGTAGTCTGAAGCAGTGGCTCTTCATGAGCGGCATCAGTATACAGACCAGTGTAGTAGCATTCCTCTCCGGGAAGTGAGGCTGGCATGTAACAGAACTCAGTGTTCAGCAACAGGGCATGCCTAGCCCGGAGAATGGTCATCATCGAATAGGCGGCATCCTACACTGCCATCTCGATAGTAACCCCGAGTCCATAAGACCAATGGATGGGGTCGTTAACTCCGGGATATGAGGGGTATATCCGGACTGTGCAGAAATACTGACTCTAATTGAAATCCCGGTACTGTTCCTCCACGGTGTACTCAGGATACCGGCGCTAACCGGTCTCAGTCAGCACACGGACTAGCATGGCCGTGTGATCGGGCACATTAATGCACCGAGTCAAACGAACCACTTGGTGAGGTGTGCAGCCAGACATCTGAAACACGAAGTAATGCAAAGGCATTAGTGTTTCTGGAAGAAATCGGGCAGCATAACAATTGTAAATGCTCAAAAAAAGATTTGAGACATCATACAAATGATCGCATAGCCACTCAACAATATCATATCAAGGTTCCGGGTCCAACAAATCATCATACTAAAAGGGTAGAAACTGAACTGAGGCTTGAAACCAACAATCCTAAGAGTCTACGGATTAGTAACACGTGAACCTAGTAAGGATAAGAGGCCTAGTCCTAAATCCCCGTAGAAAGAATAGACTGACTCAGATCAAAAGGCATAAGGTAAAGGAGTAAAAAGAGCCTTACGTTCCCTTCCACAATCGATTCCCCTACATATAACTAAGAATTTTTCTAGACTCAACATCGACCAGTTTGGCTTGAGAAACCTACAGGCAGTCCAACTCTGATGCCAACGCTGTCAGGACCCCGATCCTAAGTCACACCGATCTAGCTGTAACACGTCATATCACTTTGCGGCCTCACGCACGGTATCCCCACGGGTGCCACCTTACCTGGCCCGGGACCGTTTGCACATTTTGGCACACGTATATGACAGTGTCGCTAGCATCCATATGACAGAGAACCCGGGCCGACATGGCTAGTTATAAACCAAAAGTGGCACTAAATTACAGAGACAGGAATCCATGACCCAGCAACGAACGTGTCGGTCATCAACGTACGAACCCAAGTCATATCAAGCTACATGGACTTAAAGGAACAACACGTGACATTTCCCCTAAGGGACAGACACATGATCGAAGAAGGACACATGCCGGCCAGCCTACGTGTTCTGAGCAGTAGCAAGCTACCAAGGCTCATTGGAAGCACTAGGAGGCATTTCCCTGTAAGATAGGCTACCAAAGGAAAACAACTAGGTGTTGGATCCCACACATACCAAGCATTTCAACCATACACACAATATGCTCAATATGTGCAAATACAATATTGCATCACAACAGAACTCTATGATTCAAAGTACTTTATTTAAAAGGCTCCAAGAGCCATACATAACATATCCATACAGGAAGGGGTCACATGACCCAACACTCAAGTCATACAGTCATACAAGCACAACCGGAAGCTACATGTCTGAGTACAGACAACTTAGAAAATAAAACAGGCTTGGTGTAGCTTGACTATCTACAAGGCCCTTCACAAGCTCCAGATATCCGTCTGGGTGACAAGCTACTCGTCGACGTCAACGTCTATGTAGAACCCATCAGAAGGGGCAGGGTTCTCCTCTGCAACAGTTATTAAGCAAACATGAGTACAAAGGTACTCAACAAGTCTTACAACAGAACCTATCATACATGCAACATTATCAACAGGGGGTAGTGGAGTTCATAGCAGAAAGCCAGCTTTGACTCTTGGCTAACCTATACTACAACCCTCAACAGATTGCAAGATTTACTACGTACACGAGTCATCTACTCACCACAACAATACACCACCGAGGATCCTCTTCCGTCATCCTACGGAAGGGCCATCCACGGCACTCACACTTGTCTAGAGGCTTTTAGTAGTATCCATCAACTTGTCTATGAACTGTAAGAGTAACCAAGTAGTCCGTACCGCGAACAACGGCTATTCGAATAGATTGATAACCCTGCAAGGGTGTACTTCTTCACACACGCTTCCACCACTTATCGCCGTTTACTCGACATGTACTCGGCAACCTTGAAGCGGAAGCCCAGCGAGGGTGTCGGCCACGACCTGACTAACTACACATGTATCTCGTCCAGGTTTATCGCCTATTTGGGTTCCATCCGTGGGGAGATCCGGCCGGGGTTTCGCTCACGGCCCCAAACGATGTGTACAGGGTTCCCGAGTCACCAAACGGGCAACCGATACACCGTGCCACGTACCTGTCGCATCACAGCCCACCCCGAGGGTCAGCGCTATGCACGACCACCAGTAACTATAAACACCAGAAACTAGTTGCAACTCCTAAACAGAGATCAAGGATAATTAATAAGTCGAGAGGGTCAATTAAGGATCCCAATGTGTGGTAGTAGCTGAAACTTGAACCACACATACAGATCTCGGGTCCTATGGACGGTTCCAATGAAACAACCCACCACATACTCCTAGATGGCCTTTCATCGATACCTTTACCAAACATGTTCCACACTTCCTTCTCTTTACCGGTATGGTTATTTCACTCTGATCCATCACCCAGATGAACCAGACCTGACACAACTCTAAGCATAGCAGGCAACATAAACAAATAGCATGGTGGATCACACATCACATGGCTCAAACAACTCCTACACATGCTAGTGGGTTTCAACTATTTACTGTGGCAATGACAGGTCATGCAAGGGAATAGGGTTCAACTACCGCAGCAAGTAGCACTTCACACGCTATTGCCTTAATGCAGTAAAATAGAGCAGGAGCGAGAAGATTGGGTTTGTATCAGAATGATCAATGATTGCTTGCCTGACAGAGTGGTTGTCGGGTACTGCTCTTCAGCTGGATACGCAGAAGTATCCTCGGGAGCAGGACCTAACACGGAGAATACCGGCGGTACAATCAATAAAAAAACAAATGCAACAATATGATGCATGCTCATGATATAGCAAGATGCATGTGTTTTGGGCTAATGCAACTATAACCAGAAGGGTTTGAGCCTATTTGAATCAAAGATTCAAATTCAAACTCAAACTATTATTTAATTAAGTGCATTATCATGTTGTAATGTATACAACAAGGTTAACTTGCTCAAACATGCATGAAACCAGTGCCATTGGAAAGATTGGATTTTTCTGATCAATTTTCATATATAAATCTTTTCCATCTGAGCTACTGTTGAATTTATATGATTTTCTGAAGTTAACAGCATTTTCTGGAATTTCCTGAATTATTTTTAAATCTAAAAATCCCAGAAAATTCTTTACTGCGTCAGCATGAGATCATGTTGACGAGTCAGTCAACAGGGCGGCCCAGGTCAAACCTGACCAGTGGGACCCACTGGTCAGTGTCATAGTTAGTTAATTAACTAATTAGAATTAAATTAAACACTAAACCAGGTTTGACTAGCAGGCAGTGTCCACATGTCAGTGACCCAGGGGGGTCAAACCCTTGGTCAAACAGGGCTAACTCGCCGGCGCTTCGCCGCTGGCGAGGCCAAACGTGACGGTGAGGTGCGGGTTTTGTGCTCCGGCTGCCAAAACAATGGCGGAGCACACCTACGGGTAGCTGGGAGCAAACCGCGTCGTGTGGTGGTGGTGGTTGGCCTCGGGGTCGCCGGAATCTACGCCGGCGACGAGTCCAGCGGCTGCTGGAGTTCAGGCGTGGTCGAAAACAATGGTGCGGTGCTCGTAGAGGTCCGTGGAGTGATCCTACAGCACCTATGTGTGACAGTGAAGCTGGTGGGCACGGTGGCCGGACCATTAGATGGCTGGAGCCTCGTCGGGGACGAGCTCCACGGCGGCGCGTGCAGGTGAGCTACGTGCGGTGCGTTCAGTGTAGGAGAGAGCCAACGGAGAGGGGGAGGACGAAGCTGGGTTCACAGCGGTTGAAGTAGACACCGAAGCGAGCTTGGGGACGGTCGGAGCTGAGCGGGACGGCGAGGGGGATCTCCGCGGCCGGAGTTGGGGAAGACGGGGTTGGGGGCGTCTCCAGGGCGGGCGAGCGCTCCGGGCTCAACCTGCTCGATGTAGTTGAGGACGGCGGAGACGACGGACACGACGACGGGGCTCAGGGACGACGGTGGACGCGGATACCACAACGGCGCGAGCACGGCGGCATCGGCCATGGTGCGGGGAGGGCGAAGGAGAGGAGGTGGGGTGAAGTGAACGTGTCGGCGAGCTCGGGGAGGGAGTGGATGACCGATCCAAGCCTCCAGAGCGGCGAGGGGAGGAAGCAGGGCGGTGGGCAGCTGCGTGGCGCGTGCTACGGCCGCCGTCGAGCACCTGCCTGCCTGCCTGGCCGAGCCAAGCAGCTCGCTGGAGCGGCGGTTGGGCTGGGCCGGCATGTGGGCCGGTTGGGCGCCAGGTAACCCTTTCTCTCTCTCTCTTTTTCTATTTCTTTCTGTTTCATTTCTTTTGCAACTTTGTTTAATTAATAAAAATTCCAGAACATTTTTATAACTTATAAAACTAGTCATGCCCACTGTAAATGATATGAACAACATGGAACATTTTAGTTTATGATTATTTGGGCACATAAAATATTTTATAGCATTTAAATGCCCAAATGCAAATACCATATGATTTAATCCAGAGACCTTAGATGTCTTAGAAAATTGTGCACCATTTTTGGCAGAGGTTTAAGACAAAGGCAGAAATGATAAACATTTTTGAAGGACATTTTGGGTACATTGGAAAAGATTTTATCAAACCCTAGTTGTTAGAAGAGGGGTGCTGGGGTTTCTGTCATTCCCATTTCAAGTTTTCTTTTAAAAGTAGAGATGATGCACACTCTAGCTAGTCCTAATGCAAGCACTAACTAGGGATGTGACAGATTTTGCCTAACCACCTTTTTTATTCAGGTCCTGACTTAAATCGTACTTGTGGCGCTGAGCCGTTGTATCCTTTCCTTTATGGTGGGAACGTGTTGGCTGGTGTACAACATTGCTAGCCGCTTTGTCCCGTCCACGGGGTGGTCGGTCCGGTTGTTCGGCCTGATCGTACTTCGACGAAATTGGCACAAGGGCCTCGTCGTCGAATTGGGGCAGCAATTTGCTTTTCGGATAGCTCTTTGTTTGGCGCTCATGGCCGTATCTTTCTTCAGCTTCTAGCAATTCGTTCCATCTATCATTGAGCGTATCCTGCTCGGCCTTAAGTCGTTGCTGCTATTTTTTCAAGGTCCTTGTTGTGGCAATAAGCTGTTGCTGAAAGCATTTTTGTTTGAGGGGTTCCTCTGGGACTATGAATTCCTCATATCCTAGGCTGACATCCTCTTCAAAGACAGGTAGATAATTATTGTCTTCGGAATCATTGTGATTGGTGAGTTGTTTGGGACTACATTGTCCATCCGCCCGCTCGTCCTGCTCCACCGCTGGCTCTACGGGGTCTTTTGCTTTCTTTGGATCTTCATTGTCTCCGGTGCTGGTGTTACTTTCCTTTCCTCAACGCGATCATGAGCGGCGCTTCTGGCGCCGGCATTTAGGAGGTTCATCGACGGGCTTATCCTGCTCTAGATCTTTATCGTCGTCGTCTTCTCTATCATTGGGTGTACCCACCACGTACACATCATTGCTAGAATTGGGCCTCCATCGCCTGATCATAGGCGGGTTTTTATCTAGATCGGCTTCGATGTCGTGGTCCATCCCATTGAAGTCTTCGGAAGCATAGTCTAGTATGTCAGTTAAGTCTTCGACCAGGTCTACGAAGTGGGTGGTGGGTGGCAATAAAAATTCCCTGACCTCAGCCCCCAGTTCTGACTGGCCATTGCTCAGCTGAGAATCCTCGGTTATGGTTAGAGATTGCAGCAAGTCAAGTAACTCTTTTAAGAGCGAGAGCTGGGTAGGAGTTTGGGGGTCTGCGGGACTAGGCTCGGCGATAACCGCTCCATTGACCCTCGAGAGTGCGGATCTCGTAATTCCGGAGCTCGTAACTTGAGACAAGTTTGGCATTCCAGCGGCGGGGAGGATCCCGCTCAATGAAGGGTCTGTGAGCGGCTCAACTGCCTCTAAGTCTGCGGTTTCCATGGCGAGGTTGACCTTCCCTGTCTTCTGACAAAGCGGTCTGCTCTGGATCAAGTGCTAGAGTCGTCACGGGTGTCGACCCCTGGATGGGATCTGATGATTGATGTAAGACGTCTTCATCATGTGGGCAGGGAGCTGCGGTCGTGGGTGCGAATCCATCAAAGTTCAAGTCTCCTTTGATGTCAGCAACATAATTCAAGCTTCCAAACCTGATTTGATGACCAGGGGCGTAGCTGTCAACCTGCTCGAGGTGGCCATGCGAGTTGGCGCGTAGCAGGAAGCCGCCGAACACGAAAAGTTGTCCAGGGAGAAAAATCTCCCCAGGGGTGGCGTCGTCGTTGATGACAAGGCGAGCCATTAATCTTTCCGTAGAAGACACAGTGGGACTCTCAATCAAAGCACCAATGTCGGCTCCAAAACCAGCGGATCTTGGGTAGGGGGTCCCGAACTGTGCGCCTGAGGATCGATGGTAACAGGAGACTAGGGACACGATGTTTACCCAGGTTCGGGCTCTCTCTGTCGAGGTAATACCCTATCTTCCTTCTTGATTGATCTTGATGAATATAGGGTTACAAGAGTTCATCTATCTCGAGATCGTAATGGCTAAACCCCGAAAGTCTAGCCAATGATGTTGTGATTCTGTCTCTACGGACTAAACCCTCCAGTTTATATATGCATCGGAGGGACCTAGGGTTGTGCATGATCATCTTGCAGAGGAAGGAAACCTTACACCCGAACTCGAAACTTGCCATTATACACATATAGGTGTCCTATCCGGATACGGGGGATAATCTTCAGCGATAATCTTCACGGCCCACCAGTACGGCCCATAACGAGCAATCCGGCCACCCGAGGACCCCTTAATCCAGGACTCCCTCAGTGGGATCCTTGGATCAAGGGATTATCAATGGAGGGATCCTCCATGGCGGGATCCGGTGGGCGTGGTGCGGCTGCCAGCGTAGGCGTTGGGAGAGCCCTACGAGGCTAAGATAAAGAATAGTACTCCACTCCGTCAATATTTAAATACAAATGCCACCAACAGTAACCCAGACAAAAATTGATCATGTTGCTCGCGTCCTGGTTTATTGGCCCCCTTTTTATTTTATGCCAATTTTTTACAACAAAATTAACTAAGAAAATGTTAATGCATGTCAGTAAAAACTATATCATTGGAATCACATTTGAACATAATTTTCGATTACATTAATTTTTATGACATGCATAAATATTGCGTTCCTTAAAATTATGGTCAAAAATTGGCACAAAATATGAAGGAGACCAATGGAAGTAGCAACCCATGATTTAACTACTCGCATGCACGCACTGGAGTAGTTATTCTCAACTACTTCCTCCCTCACATCCACTATATTTGCATGCAATGTATTAATTGACCATCAATGAAGTGAACAACTTTACACGCGTCAAATTATCACAGGGGGTGGATCTTTCTACAAAAACGTGTCAAACCGTGTACCCGCGTGTGCGTGCGAGGGAATGAGTGCATGCGTGCACATCTTCGCTTCATGCACGTACTACCCGTGTGCTCGATGGAGGACGGGTACATTATTCTCGAACCAGCAGCATGTCACTGTGATAAATCCACACAAGGAGGTCGCGAAAATGCCTCCACATGTGCCACGTCGCTTCATGGATGTGCCCACATCATTTTAATAATAATATATTAACAAAAATAGGGAGAGACACTGTGTAGCGAGCCATTGGAATTCTAATTTACGTGTTTTGAACATCCTGAAAGTACTAGCAAGGTACACGTGCATTGCACACACGAGATTTGGAAACCAAATTATGAATAAATACCACACTATAGCAAGTAAGCTTTGAGTCATATATGCATGATGTAGACTTTTGTTTAATTCTTATAGTGCATCTCATTCAAAATCAATTAGTTTTTATAAAAAGTTAATCTATTTTCTAATTCATGGAATTTTGCATTGTAAAGCATAAAGTAAAAACAAATAATGGTAATTCAACTAGAAAAAAAGTTTGAGCAATTATGATATTGAAGATTCTAGAACAAAGGAGAAGTACTTGTGTTTTGAGGTTTGTGCATTATGCTTAAGTTCAAGCATGGAGTCTTCTAGATTGTACATGTGGCAGAATCTGGTAGAATGTAGATGATATCCAACGGCCAGTAGTGCTTGGATTTGTCATCTCTGCACCGTCGTATTTGCTTCATCCAACGACCATCTTTCAAATTTATTTGCACACTATATAGGGGTATAGAGTATATATATATATAAATATTGATACAGAGGTATAGATATAGACTAGTGGCATATCATCTAAAGCCTTTCTACACGCTCATTTTTTGTAGAAATGTCCTCTACCATGCACCCACGCGTTTGTATGTGGGATCGAGTGCATGTGTGTACCTCTTCTCTTTCCTACACGTAGTTTGTGTGTGTGAGAGATACTAAGATATGGCGAGGTAATACGTGTTAATGCAATTTGTGTGAAGGAGAGGCCTATATACATAAGTGTATGTGCATGGGGCCGGGGTGATATACGAGAAGGGAGGGGAGGGGTCGACCGTGCAAGAAATCGATGGAGACATATAGAGGGAAGAGCTCTACGAGCGTACAAGCACAGGAACATGGGGG
>LR738715.1:355178220-355192917 GCA_902687465.1 Secale cereale | reverse complement strand
AGCCGACGCTTGGTCACGAGCCGCCTTGGCGCAACTCCATCTACGACGGCGGTGCCGGCCACTTCCTTTACGTTGTCGCTTCCTCGGCGGCGACGTCCACATTAGTCGGAGCTGCTACCGCTTTGGCTCTCACTCGCGCTGCTGCTCTACTCTTGCTCTCTGATCCGCTGCCTGGTTTGCTCTTGCTCTTGCTTGCGTTGTTGCTCTTGCTCTTGCTTGCGCTGCTGCTCTAGTCTTCCTCGCGCTGCTGCTGCACGAGCAGCAGATCCTGCTCTCGCTTGCACTGCTACTCCGGGCGCTACTGCTGCTCCTACTGCTTTTGTGCTACTAGTGTGTTCAGTTTCGATAGTATAATTCAGTTTTGAGAGAAAAATTATGTTTCGTTAGTAAAATTCAGTTTTGACAGTTAAATTCAGTTTCGACAGTTAAGTTCAGAGAAGTGCGGCTGATGTATTTTACATCTAGAACTTTGTGGTTATGTATTTTACATCATCTATTGGAGATTCTATTAGAACTCCACTAAGGTTAACGTTGTCTCTCTTGTCCTGCTTCAGCCTCGCCATCGTACAACTCACGAGAGTTGCTCTAGCGACGAAACCCTCCATCACAGCCAAACAGTACCCTAGGCTCCATCTCCAGGCGCCTAAGATCTTCTTCCCCTCCTCCGACTGTCACACCAGCCGCAGCATCCTCAGCGAGCAACCAAATGATGCTAAGATCGACATGGCTTCGCCAAAGAGGTTTTACACTTGCTGCATTGCTTTTTTACTCTACATGTTATATATATTGTCCACTGAGCACAGATAGTAACGTGAAACACTATTAGTTTCTCCTATACAACAAAAAATGAGGTACCAGGCAACCTAGCTATCCATGGTGGACTCTCTTGAAAGCCATCATTATTTATGCGCGTTTGAGCTATGCATTTCTAGATGGGCCTCGGAGTTGAGCTAGTAGGGAAGTGGCCTAGGTCCAAATTAGTGGAAGTAGAACAAAAACATTGTTCGAGTGTAGGCTTTTCCCTGTTCAAGCCTGCCTACTAGAATCGCCAGCGCTTGAAAGGAAAAAATGAAGGAAAACCATAGGAATTGGAAAGTTTCCCATGGTACTACTATTCATGCATTTGGTTCAAAGGAATGGAGCAAAGGAAAACTGTAGGATTTGTTCCTTTAGTGTCTCCTTGATAGAAAAATCATAGGAATTTTAATATCCACTTGGCCTCCTTTTCAAACTCCTATTCATGTAGCACAAGACTATGAGATAGTAGCATAATAGCATTATAATTGTACATATCTTGTGGTTTGACGTAATTTCACCATGGTTCTTTGCATTCATGTGATCTTCCAATTCTTGTGAACCAAACACCCAGATTGACAGAAATCTTGTGTTTTTAAATTATTTATTTTGCACATGTATATTTCCTATCCCTTCATTGTTAGAATCCTCCAATTCACACAAGCCCTTACAAAATTACTTCTGTTACACACATGTGTCAAAGAAAACCTTGTGTTGTTTGTCCCGCTCCTGTTGCGCCGTGGTCGACCCCAGCTCAGCTCCTCCAACAACGAAAGGGTTCACCAAAGCAGGGATCTATCCCCCATACTATCTTTTGCCGCCTCACATGTTCTTCCCCGCCGTCGGCTGCCACGACAACCACATTAGCGTCATCAACTGAGTAGAGGACCTTGAGGACTACACGGGTCCGCAAGAGAGGTTGCACCCTTTCATGTCTGCTTATGTTATGCATCGCTTAACATGATGGCATACTACTTTATCATCATGTTCACCTATTAGACTCCGAGTAAGGTCCAAACTAATGCTCAAACTTGAGTTTTTAAATGGTTCTGGGGTACGTATTGGGCAGCAATCAATACTATATGTCTACTATGTGAATAATCTCGAGTGTCTACTGTGAGTTTCATGTTGGGTGGAAACGAACATTAAAGGAGCCATTATCTGTATTTTTTAACTAAAGCTATTATCTGCCTGCTATAATTGGTTTTGGGTCTATCCACAGTATGCACTCCTTACATAATCTCACTATGTTTTATTCATATGCATGTCAGTTCTTGTACACAATCGTACTAAACATGTAGAGCAAAAGAGACCAGCCTTGCGTGGAAATAGAATTTCATGCAAACGTCGCTCAATGGTGCGCGGAAAAGCAACCCCCTCCCCCCAGTCCAGACTGTAATCAAGAGGAAGATAACTGTTCAGAGGGGGATTCAGAGGGAGCAGACCACTCCTATTTAACCCCTCAGGTCTTTTGCTCTAAGTTGGCATGCAGATGTTGGTCATATCATGCATATGGTGCCTTGCATTGCTTACGTTACAAAAAAATATGTTATCTGCTTAGTTTAGACATGTATTGTGTGAATGCCATCTATTTAGTTTCTATATCATATATGTGAATCATGCAACACCATCTTGTTTAGCTAGACATTATATATGTGAATTTTGCAATGCCATCCTGGTTAGCCAGTCATCTTATATGTGAATTATATCATGCCATCATTTTTTATTACATAATAAATTTGTAAACAATGCTGGTACATTCAATTACTCTTCATGTGTATCAACCATTCGACACGGTCACGGAAAAATATGGAGTGAACACAGGGTCATCAGAGTAGGCAATGCTATCTGATAAAGCGCATGTCTTGCTGGTTACAGATAGCTCCTAAGAGGAGGATTCAAAGACAGATGACCAGTCCTATTCCCCCCCTCCCCGAGGTTCATGCTCTAACTTGGCAGGGTTATATTGCTCATATCATGCATATGGTGCATGCATTTCCATGTTATTTGCTTAGTTTAGACATGATTTGTGTGAATGCCACATGTTTAGTGTCCAGTTACCATATATGTGAATTATGCAACGCCATCTTGTTGCAAGAAATTATATATGTGAATTATGCAATGCTATCTTGTCGCAAGGCATTATATATGGGAGGACCGCCACTCCGAACCCCAAGTCAACGCTTAAAGCAGAAGAAGAATTGTTGTCAGGTTAGGTTCCGTAGCTATGGTTCATACTCCTTTGCTCTAGCATCACTGTATTTACTCATACCAACTAATTTCAAATTTGAAGGATGCAATTGAAACTCCAATGGTGCAAAAGGTATGTTTTAAACCGGTTTTAATACTGCTTTCCTGTTGTAACTTGCTCTATGTTGATTTTAGTTTCAATTGAATAAACAATTATGTTCTCATGGCATGCACATTACAAGTGTTGTTAGTGTTGTGTAGTTTCCCACACTTATATTCTGTCTATGCTGCTTTGTCTTAAACATATATGATTTGAACTATCTCTATCTTGATTTGGCAAAATAAACTAGAATGATATAGACCATAAAGTGACCATACTACATAGATATATGTTTGTTTCATGCTTTTATCATGTCCACCTTACAAGTGAACTAGTTTACCAAAATGAGGTTCAGATACAACATGGTAAACCTGTGACGTGTCTGCTTGTTCCTCTTTTGTAGAATGCCGACAGAATATTGGAGAAGAGCACCCCATTATGCAATGGCGGAGAAAGTAATGCAAATAAGGTTCAAGATAGTGAGACAACCGTGTTGGTCTCCAAGAAAGCTGATAAAAAACTATATTGTAGACAGTGAGACAACCCCAAAGTCGTTCTGTGATGTAGTGTTTGATTTACTGGCCACTATTGCTGGCACAAGCTCTTCGAACTCACTGTCTGGATCAGTTCAACTTCTTGAGTATCAACTTCAAGTTGAAAGACATCAATCAGATGTGTTGTGACAGGAAGCTGAAGGACTAAGGAAGTCCCTGCAGAATTCAGATGCATACTTTCTGGTGCAACAGCAAGTGCTGGACGATTTAAGCGCCAAACAAGAGAAAACTAATAAGCTTGCTAAGTGTCTTACCAGCATGGTGGATACCCAGGATATTTTTTCTTGAGCACTTGTGAAGTGGTTTGAGTTCTGGACTTGTTTTGTTGTGCCGTTTATTTGCACTGTTCGCCAACTTTGACAACCAGTGTATGTAATATGCTGCTTTATTCCCCGTATTTACACTGGTGGCGAACTTTGATGCCCAGTGGTTGTAATATGTGTAATAGCCGTAATAGCCTAGCGTATGTTGCTTGCTTATTTATTTCCTCGTTGTTTTGTTTATTTGTTTGCTTGTAGTCAGTGCAGTTCCTTTTCCGTGGTTTGCTAGTGGCCGCAATAACCTATTATTTGAAACTAGGCCACAATAACCATGGGCAACATGCGGATCGTTGTCACCATGGCCTTCTACGGCCCTTCTACGGGTCGTAGAATCAATGGGCCTTCTATGGGTTGTATGATAGATTGGCCAAACAATGGGCCATAAACGGGCTAGAGTGGCAGTCGTCCTTTCATGGGCCGACCATAATGGGCCTTTAAGAGGCCGACGACTATAACAGACTTAATTCCAAACGGGTCGTTAATGGGCCATTTTTGATGATGCTATGAAAATGGCCCAACAGGTCAACGGGCCACAAACGGACTGACTTTAACCATGGGCTGAATTTGGCCCACAAGAGGAAAAGACCTGTAACGGAACATAAGCTACCGAATACAGCAAATCAACCCAAGAATAAATGGGCCCTTAAAAGGCTGAAAGATAACACAGACTGGGAACGACCCAATGGAGTAATGGGCCGTTAATGGGTATGACGTGATATACTGTTCATTATGGGCTAGTTTCACTACAGGTCGTTAATGGGCCAAGAGTTACAAAGGGACTCATATGGACAGAAAGACGTAATGGGACGTAGATGGGCCGGAAGTTACAACGGGCTGGAATCATATTTGACAGCCAAGATAAAGCTAGTGGGCCAAACTAGGAAAGGCCATAATGGGATGTGATTTATCGAGCCTGAATGGGCTATATGCGAGCAGGCCGTTAGCAGGCTTTCGATGGGCCGACCTGTTATTCTTTGACCAAGTCAAACGGGCCGTCCTTTTGAACTGAATGGGCCCCTGTTGGGCCATGCCACTTGTTGATGTATCATTGGCGCCTCCTGTCCATTTCTTGGTTGACATCTGTCTGTACGTGGAGCTGACACGTGGTTCCTTCGGCCAATGAGAATTTTACACGTGGAAAATTCCCATTGCTCCTCTCTTTTAGTGGGTTATCGGATCCAACACCAGACCCAATAGCTTAACAGCGACACGTTACGGTGGATGGCACATGGCGGTTACCCTTGAAGAAAGCACTTCCATGACGTGCCATTTATTGTCATGGAAGTGAAAACTTATGTGATGTTAATTTTGGTATTATCATGGAACACTTCTACGATAGCATGGGTACGACTATCTTGATTCTGTCATAAAATTGTCATGAATGTACATGCATGACAGAAAACGCGACCTACTGTGACAAACACATATTATCACAGAAGTGTTTTTTTGTAGTGAAGGTGACTGAAGACACGCGAGAACGCATGTCCAAGGAGGTCGCGACTCTTCTCTTTGACGAGATGGCGCGGCCTCGCGACCCCACCTTTGAGGCAGGTCAAGACATGGGTAATCAAGCGGAGGTAGCGGGCATCGTTAGCTTCATGCGCGCGGGGGATGATCTCGTCGCAGATAGTGCTCAGGGCCTGGTTGGCCCTGACCCTGAGAACCTCGAACTTCAAGGAGCGCTCGTGCTGCAGCATTCGAAACGACTCGCCTCGTTCGAGGCTTCCTCCATGAGGGACGTAACACCCTCAAACTGTGCATGAAGGGAGGGCAGTTTGGCCTCGGCGACTGCCCGGGCCACCACAGCGGCTTTCTTTCGCCACTCGGCCGCGGTGAGCTTCACGTGGACGGCATCGGCCTTGCCCTGCAGCTTAACTTGATGCTGCTTGAAGCGGGCCTCCTTGAGCCCTAGCTTTTGGCGATATTCCTCAATAAGGGCCTCACGGATCCCCACCACCTTCAGGTTGACCTCCCGCTGGATCCTCGGCTCATGGGAGGCAAGGACATCTTCAGTTGTGGCTACCTGGCGCTCCAACACCTCCAGCCACTCGCGCTCCAGACTATGCTCCAATGCCTCAAGTGACAGCACGTCCTCACGCGCCCGGGCTCCCGCCACGTCTGTAGACGTCCAACCTAGCGGCGCCTCAAGGAAGGCTCTGCGCACTTGGACTTCCCGCTCAAGGGCAGCGTTCGTAGCTCGAAGGTCCCTCTCGCATTCCTCGGCCGCCTCACAACGACGGTCTGCGGCTCGGGCCTCCTCCAGGGCACGGGCGCAGGCCTCCCGAGAAGCAGCAAGGGACTCTTTGGTGTCTGCGCGGGTGCGCTCATGCTGCAAGTGCCGGAGGTTTATGGCGACCTTTGATGTTATTCGCGTGCCAGGCGGAGGCCCTCTGCCTCTAGCCACGTATCGACATCAGCAAGCTCCACCCCAAGGAGGTCTAGTGTGCTCGCCGCTTCCCGAAAAAGGTAATGACGAATGGCACTACACCTGCACACAAGCTCCAGCGCCCGGCCAGGCCTTTCCTCCACGCCTTGGTCGGCTGAGACGCAAGACAGCTCGCCTGCCTCCAGCGGGGGACCGGTGGCCGAAGTACCTGCGAACTCTTTGTGATCCTCAAGCGGGGCGTGGCGTGGTCCAGTCCCGTTGCTTGAAGATGGAGCCGTCGCACGAATCACCCAGCCACTGACTAGAGCCAGGGAGATGCGCAGAGACCAAGAAGGGCAAGGTACTTACTCATCCATGGCTATGCACTTCCTCTTTCTTAGGACACGTGGGACGGGGCCGCAGCAATTCCCGAGCCCCCTCCTCTTGCGGGACACCTCGAGGTTTCGAGGGAACGCGCCACGGATCGGTGCACAGCTCCCCCGGCAAGGGCAGCGACATGTGTCCATAGGTGGGGTTCCTCCCATGCCACCCACAGGGGTGGAGGCTGCCACCCCAGGAGTGCACGATGGCGCCACCTCTCCAGTGGCCACCTCAGGAGCACTCAGCGATGCCCGCTCCCCCATGACCACCTCCGGAGCGCAAGTCTCAGGGCCTGCGAGCACAGGAGTCACCGAGATGGGGTTGTCGCGGGCCCTCCCATGGGCCTCGGCAAGCGACCCCCACTCGTCGAAGCGCAGTGTCTTCTCGGCGAAGGCCTTCCCATCCGCGCGGTTGTACAAAGGCGCCCCTCAAGAGGAAGCGCGACGGGGTCCTCGCCAGTCAGGAGCTGCAGCACCCCGCGCGGCGTGTGTGAGGAGAGCGGGGGCACCTGAAGCCTCATGGGATCGTCTGGACCGGTGAAGTCCCACATCTTGCGAGTGTGGCGCTGGTGTGGAGCGATGCACCACTGTACGTATTCTTTCGCCACCATTGCCATCGTCACCCTAGCCTGCTTCAGCTCGGCCAACCTTGACAAGATGGTCGCGACCCACGGGTCGGCGAGCTTTGCGTGTCCCCCACCAGAGCTTCGTTCCACCCGCGCCAGCGTAAGAATAAGCAAGGGGCTACGCACAGTGGCATCCTGTCGGGGAAATATAAAGGGGTGTGTGTTTTCCCCTAACACTCAAGCACCCTGGCATTTCAGAGTAGAGGGACCAAGGATGAGACGGAGGAGCAAGACATCACCAAGAAAAGGTCCTCCCTTGCCGGGCAGGCGAGCCTGGCAAGGAGAAAGGCCACCTCCAAAACAGGGAGCAGAAACACCCTGGCAGGGCTTGCCTGGGGCTCGTGGAGGCTAAACAGCCCCACCGAACACTCAAGCACGACCCACGTCGTCAATCAATGCGGTGTCAAGCTGCAAGATGTTTAAGTGGCAGCCATTAGCCACATGGCAGCCAGTTCCTACAAGAAGAACCCATAGATGACACCTGTCATGAGACATGTCGAACAAGTGGACATGGAGCTGGCAGAATAGCCCGGCAAGGCTTGCTAGGAAGCCAACAATGTGACATTAAGCGGTGCATTTAATGCCCCCTGTCAGCCTGTAGAGTTAGGTACGATAGCATTGTTCACTATCATATCGGTGCATAATGTCTACTTTGCCACTATGGTAACCCCTTAACCGATAAAAGGAGGCACATGGCAACCGTAGAAATGGGGTTGGAAGGTTGATGAACCCACACTACCATACGCGCGTAGTCGCTGCTGCCCTGAGGCAAACCCTATCGGGCAAGTGTACCACGCACCACATCGCTCATTCCACAATCAATCCACCAAAGCAGGAATAGGGTCTTACACCTCGTGCCGGCCCCAACCTAGGTAAATTGCTTGTGTGCTCTATGTCGTGCTGCCGCATGCTGGTATACTCTTTGTGCAACGCGACGTCCCCCTTGCCGAATAAGGAAGGGGCCACCCGGTCCCATAGGTGTCCGCGGATATCCCGCGACATCTTTGGCCCGCTAGGTAGGGGGCATTGCTTGCGCAAACCTGAAAGTGTGCGCAGTGCGCCATCTTCATCGCTACTCTTATCTTCAACGGTGCCGTCAACAGTGGCGCCCGCAAAGACGTTGGGGCAACGCGGGGCTGTTCCCGCACACCCTTTATTTGATCTCCACGCCTTGCCGCGGCCCCGGCCGCAGCAAGGATCATCGCCGGTTCCGCCCAAGTGGCCCGTGTGGCGTGGCCATCATTCGGGCGCCATATGGAGAAAGGGCACGAGGTGTGAGGAGACAAGTTTCCTCCTCCCCATCCTTCACCTTCATCCACAGTCAAGTTACTTTAGCCCCGGCATTGTCAACGTCGATGATTATAGCGCGACGCTCCGTACAAATGTTCCCCCACGTTGGGCAAATCCTAAGCGAAGTGCTAGTATGAGTATGTTGACAGATGCCCCGGCAAAGTGTAATTTGGCGAGGCTACATGCACTGGCATCGTCCTTGCAACGGCAGCCGCCAGGTTGATTCGACAGGAAGGAAGAGAAGCGGGAGGGGGAACAAAGAAGCCCGACGCAATATCCTTGATGCCCACCAGTCGTTATAGAATCATATTAGTCCCTGCCAGGAAGAAAAGACCACCTGATTGCTCTCCCAGGCCGCGCGGGCCGCGTGCAACCCGCTAGAGGGTCGGGAGAAGCACAAGATAAAAGCTAATTTTACGATACATCGTCCTATTGCTACTTTTCCGAATTTCGCAGTTGTTTATCCCTTCACTATAGTGAGCGTTCGTGTTGTGACCACTCTCGTGCGAAAGAACCTATGCTAGTTTCTTTGATCGCGCCATCGTCCTATCTAGAGCCATGCTCGCAAGACGAGAGGCTGCATCGAGAACTACCCAGAAAAATCTGCCGGGACGCATCCATGCCAAGATGACTGATAAGGGATCGACCCTTACGACTATCGTGGCAATATGATACCTGCAGGCATCTGATACGTCTCCAACGTATCTATAATTTTTTATTGTTCCATGCTATTATATATTCTGTTTCGAATGTTTAATGGGCTTTATTATACACTTTCATATTATTTTGGGACTAACCTACTAACCCAAGGCCCAGTGCAGATTGCTGTTTTTTTGCCTATTTCAGGGTTTCATGGAAAAGGAATATCAAACGGAGTCCAAACGGAATGAAACCTTCGCGAGAGTTATTTTTGAACGATATCAACACAGAAGACTTGGAGTACATGCGAGGGAACGAAGGAGGCGGCCACGAGGGTCCAGGGCACGCCCCCTCCCCCTGGGCGTGCCCCCCACCCTCGTGGGCCCCCTCTGGCTCCCCTGATGCCCTCTTTGCTCCTATATATATCCATGTACCCTGAAAACATCGAGGCAACAGAGAAAACCCTAATTCCACTGCCGCAACCTTCTGTTCCCGTGAGATCCCATCTTGGGGCCTGTTCCGGAGCTCCGTCGGAGGGGGGATCTACCACAGAGTGCTTCAACAGCAACACCATAGCCTCACCAATGAGTTGTGAGTAGTTTACCACAGACCTTCGGGTCCATAGCTATTAGCTATATGGCTTCTTCTCTCGTTTTGGACCTCAATACCAAGTTCTCCTCTGTCTTCGAGGAAATCTATTCAATGTAATATTTTTGCGGTGTGTTTGTCGAGATCCGATGAATTGTGGCTTTATGATCAAGATTATCTACGAGAAATATTTGATTCTTTTCTGAAATATTTTATGTATGATTATAATATCCTTGCAAGTCTCTTCGAATTATTGGTTTGGTTTGGCCTACTAGATCTATAGTTCTTGCAATGGGAGAAGTGCTTGGCTTTGGGTTCAATCTTGCGGTGTCCTTTCCTAGTGACAGCAGGGGCAGCAAGGCACGTATTGTATTGTTGCCATCGAGGATAAAAAGATGGGGTTTATATCATATTGCTTGAGTTTATCCCTCTACATCAGGTCATCTTGCTTAAAGCATTACTCTGTTCTTATGAACTTAATACTCTAGATGCATGCTGGATAGCGGTCGATGTGCGGAGTAATAGTAGTAGATGCAGAATCGTTTTTCTCTACTTGTCACGGACGAGATGCCTATATATAATGATCGTGCCTAGCTATTATTATAACTATGCACTTTTCTATCAATTGCTCGACAGTAATTTGTTCACCCACCGTAGAATTCTGCTATCATGAGAGAAGCCATTAGTGAAACCTATGGCCCCCGGGTCTATTCTCAACATATTAATCTTCCAATCTACTTTACTTTGCTTTATTTACTTTCTGTTCTTATATCCAAAAATACCAAAAATATCATACTATCCTATCTATCGTATCTCACTTTCGTAAGTGACCGTAAAGTGATTGACAACCCCTTATCGCGTTGGCTACGAAGTTCTTAATTGTTTGTGCAGGTGCGAGGGACTCGCGCGTGGTCTCCTACTGGATTGATAGCTTGGTTCTCAAAAACCGAGGGAAATACTTACGCTACTGTGCTGCATCACCCTTTCCTCTTCGAGGGAATACAATGCAAGCTCGAGAAGTAGCAGCATCCAAATCATACATAGGGATCAATGCGAACGCAAACATAAGAGCTCAAAGGGATAGACACGCATTAAGAATCTATCTTGAGATATCAGTTCCACGCTAGTATAAGAGATAAAATATCTAAACACAAAATATATGATCTAGTTCATTACACGGCAATAGCGGCCCGATAATTAGGCTGGTGGCTTGGTGGAGCAGTTCAAACTTGAAGAACCCTGTCGGCTCTAGGTGCGGCTTTCTCCTTGGCAGCCATGACATCAGCACCCGCTGGCGGCGTTTTGAATCCGGCGTCAAGATCAAGGTCCGGATGGCGGCAAGAGAAGTTGCTCAGGAGCATGAAGAGGGCGTCGCGGGCGAGCCTCCGGGACTTGGTCGCGAAGCGCCCCGCCCTCCCCTCTTCATGCGCCTCAAGCTTCTCCATCAACTCATTGAAGAAGAGTCCAAGCTTGCCGCTGGGGACCTCATACTTGCTGATTGAGAAGGCTGGGATGTCCATGCCCATCACCTTAGCTTGGGCACCAAGGCACTTGGCCACATCGATCAAGCTCTTGGTCCAGAGTTTGACCATATCAACATGATTCTTCAGCTTGTCCTTGGCATCTTGCTGGTGACGTTGGGCGGCATCCAAATCCTTGGACAACAACTTCTGGCAGGACTCAAGTGATTCCCTTGAACGCTCCAGCGTCCCGATGCTCGCCTTCAAGCCTGACATGCGGACATTGGACGTTTCGAGGATCTGAGTCTTGGAGGAGAGTTGTGACTGTGCATCAGCCAAGAGGGCCTCGGTCTGCTGAGCCTTCTCCTTGAACGCTTCCGCCTCCTTGGTGCTGCCGACGAGATCCTTACCCAACCTCTCCACCTGATTATCAAGCTCGTCCTTGGTGGCGGACACAACAGCCTGATCGTTAGTAAGTTTCTTCAGCTGGGCAGCATAACCATTGGGAAGGGCATCCAATGCAGCTATATGCTTGTCCTCCAACTCCTTTGTGCGTTGCTGCACGAGAGCTTCCAGGCTTTCATCTTTGGCGCGGAGAGTGGCTCGAGCTTTTCCTCCCGGAGGGAGGTCTCTCACTCCCTGGCGTCCAAGGATGCCTTATGGTCCGCCAGATGCACATCACGGGCCATGATGTCTTCTCTGGTCAACTGGAGCATCACCTGTTGCCTCATGATCACTTGGAGCTGCTTATCGTTCCACTTGCGCAGCTTCAGGCACTTATCCTTCAGCTTTTGGTCCACCTTGGCGGCAGATTCATGCCATTCCTTGAGCGTCAGCCACCTCTGATGGTGCCAGGCCTACATCTCCTTCACACCTGCCGCCAAGGATTCCATGAAAGTTGAATCCATGGCAACGACGGTAAAGTCGTCAGCCTCTTCCACCCCCTGGTAGAGCAGAGCCGGGAGATGCTGAAGCTCTTCATCAAGCTCAGCATCCCTTGACAGCGACAGGCCGGGGGCTTCGGCTCCAGATGACAACAACACCATGGCTAGCCTGCTCAAAGAGGATGGTGAAAGGATCGAAGAAGAGGTGTCTAGAGGGGGGTGATTAGACCCTCAACAAAGAAAGGTAGTTGTTTTTAATTTCTTCGAGTTAAGGTAGAGTTTTAACACAAGTTTAACCATTCACAATACATTTCAAGCAAGCATGGCGAGAGTATATGAGCAGCGGAAAGTAAAGCATGCAATTTGCAAGAAAGTAAAGGGATTGGATTGGAGTGTGCAAACGCAATTGTAGACATGGATGTTTTTGGCGTGGTTCTGATAGGTGGTGCTATCGTACATCCACGTTGGTGGAGACTTCAATCCACGAAAGGTAACGACTGCGCGAGTCCACATAGGGCTCCACCCACGAAGGGTAACAACTGCGCGAGTCCATGGAGGGCTCCACGCACGAAGGGTCCACGAAGAAGAAACCTTGTCTATCCCACCATGGCCATCACCCACGAAGGACTAGCCTCACTAGGGTAGATCTTCACGAAGTAGGCGATCTCCTTGCCCTTACAAACTCCTTGGTTCAACTCCACAAACTTGTCGGAGGCTCCCAAGTAACACCTAACCAATCTAGGAAACACCACTCCACGAAAGGTAATAGATGGTGTGTTGATTATGAACTCCTTGCTCTTGTGCTTCAAATGATAGTCTCCCCAACACTCAACTCTCTCTCTCTCACACACAGATTTGGATTTGGTGGAAATATGATTTGAGTGGAAAGCAAATTGGGGAAGGCTAGAGATCAAGATTCATATGGTAGGATTGGAATATCTTGGTCTCAACAAATGAGTAGGTGGTTCTCTCTCAGAAAATGTATGCTGGAAGTGTAGGCACGTTCTGATGGCTTTCTCCACGAATGAAGAGTGGGTGGAGGGGTATATATAGCCTCCACACAAAATCTAGCCGTTACACACAATTCACCAAACTCGATGGGACTGAATCATTAAACTCGGACGGACCGATTCAGTTCAAAATGTGAAATTTAGGCTTTTTGGTCGGACCGATATGATCAACTCGGTGGGACCGATGTGCTAGGGTTAGGGTAAAACCTCAACTCGGTTTGACCGATTACACAAACTAAGTGGGACCGATTTTGGTAATAAATAAAACAAAGAGTTGGTCAGGCAAACTTGGTGGGACTGATTGCACATCTCGGTGGGACCGAAATGATTGCAACAGGCAACAGAGAGTTTGCAAGCCCATCTCGGTGAGTCCGAGATCCCATCGGTGAGACCGAATTGATTATGGTTTTTGGCAGTGGCTATGTCAGATGAAGTCGGTGGCGCCGGATAGATCAAATCGGTGGGGCCAAATTTGACTCTAGGTTTAGGACATATGTGGATATGAGAAAGTGGTAGAGGGCTTTGGAGCATATCACTAAGCACTTTGAGTAAGCAAGCCATTAAGCAACACCTCATCCCCTTTTAATAGTACTGGCTTTCCTAAGGACTCAATGTGATCTTGGATCACTTAAATACAAAATGTATAGTCCCGAGGTTTGAGCTTTTGCCAATCTTCTGTCCATAGCATCTTGAAGGGGTTCCACATCCTCTTGTCCATGCCACTCCATTATTGAACTCATCTGAAATATACTACATAAAGTATTAGTCCAACAAGAGATATGTTGACATTAATTACCAAAATCACCCAGTGAGCACTTGTGCTTTCAATCTCCCCCTTTTTGGTAATTGATGACAACATACATCAAATCTTTAGATAAATATATAGAGAATCACAAGTAAAGCTTTGGAAAGACATGTAACACTACTGGAATCTGAGTCTTTGCCATCTGCCAGGTCTTTGCCGTCTGCCACCTGATGGCAAAGAGGCTGTTTGCCGTCTGTCTTGTCAAAGCAGACGGCAAAGAACCAGCTGATGGCAAAGAGGGTCTTTGCCATCTGCCAGATCTTTGCCGTCTGCTGGCAGACGGCAAAGAGGTCTTTGCCATCAGCCAGCAGACGGCAAAGACCAAAGTGGGCCCCATGGGGGTACTGCACTGGCTAGGTCACACCGGCCACTTCTTTGCCGTCTGCTGGCAGACGGCAAAGATTTCTTTGCCATCTGCCAGCAGACGGCAAAGAGGTAAGATGGGGCCCACAGTGTAACGGCGTGGGAGGGCTAACGGTTATCCTCTTTGCCGTCTGCTGGCAGACGGCAAAGAATTCTTTGCCGACTGCCAGCAGACGGCAAAGATTCTTTGCCATCTGCTGGCAGTCGGCAAAGAGGTGGGGCTATTTTTTTTTGGGTTAAAAAAACCGTTGCCCCCACCTCCTCCCTCTCTCTCTCTCTCACCTCTGTTTCCCCTTCCCTCACCCACCCGCACCCGCCGCCCCAGCCC
>LR738715.1:355150498-355178059 GCA_902687465.1 Secale cereale | reverse complement strand
TGGCCCACCTGCACCACCGCGGCGCCGGCCCCGCCCCGCGGCCCTCCTCCATCACCGCCCCCTCCCCGCGGCCCTCCTCCACCACCGCCGGAGCCAGGCCGCGGCGCCGCCCGCCCCCCTCCCCGCGGCCCTCCTCCACCACCGTGGCCGCTGGAGCCAGGACGCACCATCCCTGATCCAAGGTGAGTCGGTAGCGGCGAGAAGCACCTCGAGGACTACACCGTCTCCAAGTTAGTCACTCGGCTCTTCCTTCCCTGCGCTGAACCTTTCGTTTCTTGCTGCCGCTTCGGTCACGAATGATCTGGTGCCTGTCTAGGTCTGGGGTTTGCCGGCGCTCGCTTGGTGTTCGTTGAAATGCTCGAACGCCAGGACTGCCCCGCTCTTTTCTGTCTTTCTGTTTGATTGAGGGCCAGAGATGTTAGAATGGCACAAACCTATTTCGCACCTTGGATTTAGCAGTGGCATTATGCCTTAGTTCCCTGCTGTTGGGATAGTATTTCTTGATCCATGCTGTAAGGTCACAGAATACTGTGAAATATGGACCACATTCAGTTTCCATTTAAAAATTTGTTAATTGGAAGATATATATTACCCATCAAGTTCATTTACCAGTTGTAGATAGTTGTGATCTTCACAACCAATGAAGTATGTGAACCATGTTAAACTGCATGTAGTGCGTGTGTGCCATGTAAAAATGCAAAACCTATTTAAACGTTCAAGGTTAAGCTGGTAAGTGGTGGCTAATTGTAAGTATGCTAGTTATTTTTTGGTTTCGTCGACCTCGCGCGGGAGAAGACCCCGCACCCCCGCTCGGACGCTGCCGCCGCCCCACCACCCCGCTGCCGCCGCACCACCCCGCCGCCCCGGAGCCCTGCGGTCCCATCGCCACCGCCGCCCGGCTCTAGGAATTTTACATTAGGGATTAGGATTTCTTTTTGGTAGAATTTGCTTGTATAGCTTGCTGTGAGAAGTAGGATAGAAAAATACTAAGTCTTTTCATATAAAAATTGGTAAAATCATGCATAAATCTTAGTCTTGTTAGTGCTGTCGAATTTAGGATACATATTCAAAGTCTAAAAAATCTGTAGAATCTGCCATCAATCTTGACTCCATTTCGTTGGAAACTTGGGCTACATGATGACAAGACTACTTTCAAAACTTGCTTTCAAAACTACTGTCAAAACTTGCTTTCAAAACCACTGTCAAAACTACTGTCAAAACTTGGAGTAGTGTAAACTCGGGAGAGGCTAGGAGAGATCTTGCTGAACTCGGGTGAGGAAGAAGAAGAAGAAGAAGAAGAAGAAGAAGAAGAAGAAGAAGAGGAACCCTGACACCACACCCTGACCCTGACCCCGACACCCTGATCGACCCCGACATACGACACCCTGACACCCCGATCGACACCTACACCCTGACACCACACCCCGACCCTGCCCCCACACCGACCCCGACGGGGTCATATATTTGTGAATTATGAGTTAGGTCGTATATTTTTTGATTTTGTTATGCAAAACATCATATATATTTGTGTTAATCAGGTGGATTTAAAATGTGCAGTTGTTTCGTCGCTGCGAGGGTGCGGTGTTTGACGACCTCCCCGTGCGTTCGACGAGCTCCGCCCCTGCTTTCCTTGGTGAGCACAAATGACATCTCCTCCCCCCCCCCTACATTTGCTCTGTTCTGGTCTTCGTGCCAATGAAACTGGCTAGCTATAGGTGTCAGTCATCAGTATGCGTAACCACTATGCGTCTCCCGTTCGAAAGGGTTACATCTATAAATATGCATGCATTTGCATATTTATAATCGTGATTCTTTCGAATTGTCCAACGTTATCCATGGACAGACCGAGTATGTGTAGATTGGGTTCGTTTTCCTATATGCTCTGCTCCGGATCCAGATGCACAATTTCGTCAGTGCCTCCCTGTTGTTCTCCGGGTACACATCCTCTCTGCTTATTGCCGAGACGTGTATCAGGAGAACAGCGGGGAGGTGCTGCCGAAATTTTGCGTCGGATCCGGAGCAGAGCATGGGAAAACGAACTCAATCTACACATACTGGGGTGGGATTAGGACCTATCTTTACCTATTAGCATGTAGGTTGCATGGACGTAATAGAACTGACAAACTCCATTAACTGATGGATATGGTTTGCTTAATTATGTATATATTTATTGTCTGTCCAGTAGGAAGTCAATATGAGTGATCGTGCGTGGATGTACACCGGTTACACTAGTCAGAAAGTTTGGACCGACGAATGGTTAACAAAAACCAAAGAGTTTGTTAGAGCCGCATTTGCTAATGGCCAGAGATTAAGCTGGTGCCCCTGTGTCCGGTGCGACAACTTTAATAAGAGGGACGAGCTTGAAATGAGTAAACACCTGCAGATATTGTGCCTTAGGTGCCCCCGAGATGGTGTGCGGATATGATGGACTGTTGGGAGGCGTTGGTGGATGAGTGGTGCTCTCCCAAATGGCTAGTCGAACACCAAAGGGCCAAGGATAAGCGTGCCCAAATGGTTGGTGTGCCACACCATCAAGGGAGCTGCGACCTGTTTGAGTTCGGGGGTCACTGGGTATGTGGTTTGCTTCATGATTCATGCAATTTCATTCTACATGATAGCATTTTTCCTTGGATAGCTCAATAATGCTTACTTAGTTAAAAAATGGCATCACTACCTTGGATAGCTCAATAATGACCTAAACTTAGTTTAGCTCGTTCATTTATGACATAATTAGCTCTAAAATGACATAATATGCTTTAGTTAGCTAAAAAATTGCATAACTACCTTTGATAGCTCAATAATGACCTAAAATAATTTTAGCTCGTTCATTTATGACATAATTAGCTCTAAAATGACGTAATATGCTTTAGTTAGCTAAAAAAAGGCATAACTACCTTGGATAGCTCAATAATGACATAATTAGCATAGTTTGGTCAAAATTGGCATAATAATCTTGGTTACCTCCAAAATGACCTAAACTTAGCTTTTTTTCCTCAAAAATGACATAATAACCTTACTTAGCTCCAAAATGACCTTATTTACATAGCAATTTCATTCTTCATGCTAGCTTGAGCCCTTGACTAATATTTTGTTCCTCTCTCTCAGTCGCACCACAACAAGAAGCCCGTGCCAGGTCTGTTCGACCTCTATGGCATGGCCCATAGTGCCCCGTACAAGAAGGCCAAGGCATTCTCGGAGTCTGACCTAGATCATCCAGAGACCTTCACCAACATCTCCTCCCACAACAAGCTCGTGAGGTACAGAGACGAGGGGAAGGCAAGGAAAGGGGAGGACTTTAACCCGAGCCAGGATCCTTTTGATACAGAGCTGGTTATGATATCTGGTGGCGGGAGGTCCCATGGCTCGACAGCCATTGGTGATGGACTGATACGTTGTCCTAAGACTCTCACGCAGATCAAGAAGCGCCAGAGTAGCTCTAATCCTGAGATAATGCCTCGTGCACGGCCATCGGAGCTCGCCATGGCGGTTAGTTATACGGACTCGGATACCTTTCCTATCCATTACATTGTGTGTGCGTCCGTCGATGATTACAATGCTAACGAGGAGTGGTGTGTTGCAGGCTGCTCTTGAGAAAGAGAGAGCAAACACGCAGACGCTTTTGGAGGCGGCAAGAAGGCAGGCGGAGGAGAGGGAGAGGGAGCTGGAGGAGAGGACGGCTAGGCTGTTGGAGGAGGAGAGGAACCGGAACGATGCTCAAAACCGGGCCCTATATGACATCTTGGTGGTATGTTTCTCCTGCATATTAGCCAAATCATGCACATAATGTTTGTTCCATTACTAACTAATATGACTAACTCGTGAGAACCAAATGTGTAGAGCATGTGTGAGAAAAGCGGTCAGACCCCTCCGCCGATGCCCCAGATTGCTCCGGCGACCACGGTGAGTTTGATTTGAATGGTCGTTAGTTACTAGTATTCACATTTATGTTGCATCATGCTAGCGAGACATTGCAAATGATCTTTGGTGTAGAATGCTTCCCGACAAGCATCAACCGGTCCTTCTCGGTCTGCCCTTGGTGGAACCCCGACCGGCCCTTCACCTCAGTCTGGCACTGGCGCAGCCTCGACCGGTCCTTCACCTCCGTGATAACGGTATTTTTCTTCTTATTTAGCCTAGTTAGTCCATTTATGACATAATTTAGCCTATTTAGTCCACAAATGACATAATAAGATGAAGAAAATCAAGGAATAGGAAGAAAAGAAGGAATAGGAAGAGAAGAAGAAGATGAAGAATAAGAAAAGAAGAAGAAGAAGAAGATCTTCTTCTTCTTCTTCTTTTCCTCCTCTTATTTAGCCTTTTTAGTCCATTTATGACATAATTTAGCCTATTTAGTCCACAAATGACATAATAAGATGAAGAAAATCAAGGAATAGGAAGAAAAGAAGGAATAGGAAGAGAAGAAGAAGAAGAAGAAGAAGAAGAAGAAAAGAAGAAGAAGAATAAGAAAATCTTCTTCTTCTTTTCTTATTCTTCTTCTTCTTCTTCTTCTTCTTTTCCTCCTCTTATTTAACCTATTTAGTCCATTTATGACATAATTTAGCCTATTTAGTCCACAAATGACATAATAAGATGAAGAAAATCAAGGAATAGGAAGAAAAGAAGGAATAGGAAGGGAAGAAGAAGAAGAAGAAGAAGAAGAATAAGAAAAGAAGAAGTTCTTCTTCTTCTTCTTCTTTTCTTATTCTTCTTCTTCTTCTTCTTCTTCTTCTTCTTCTTTTCCTCCTCTTATTTAGCCTATTTAGTCCATTTATAACATAATTTAGCCTATTTAGTCCACAAATGACACAATAAGCTTAGTTATGTCAAAAATGGCCTAATTAGCCAGGTTAGCTCCAAAATGACCAAGTTTACCTATGTTAGCTCCAATATGATCCATTTAACCTACGTTAGCTCCAAAAAGACCAAGTTTACCTAAGTTAGCTACAATATGATCCATTTTACCCGCGTTAGCTCCAAAATGACCTATTTACCTAAGCTAGCTCTAAATTGACCTACACACTTAGCATTTTTACCTAGCTTAGCTCCAAAATGACCAAGTTTACCTAGGTTAGCTCCAATATGATACATTGAACTTATCTTATCTCCAAAATGACCTATTTACCTAGCTTAGCTCTAAATTGGCTTTTTTAACTACATTTGTTGGAAAAGAAGAAGATAAAGAAGAGGGGGAGGAGAGAAAGAAAGAGAAGATAAAATCTTCTTCTTATTTTCCTCTTCTTTATCTTCTTCTTTTCCTCTTCTAGCTATTCTTCTTCTTCTAACTTTCATCTTTCCCAATTTGCAGATTTGCTTGAGATGAGGAAGCTTGCATTGATGGACTCATATATTCTCCTTGTGCTTCCTTTTTGTTTATGAAAACATGTTTGGGAACTTCTTATTGTTGGATATGTTGTTGGAAACTTCTTATGTCATATGGATATATGTTGGACTTGAGAAAATATATTGTTGGAAACTTCTTATGTCATATGGATATATGTTGGACTTGAGGAAATATATTGTTGAAAACTTCTTATGTCATATGGATATATGTTGGACTTGAGGAAATATATTGTTGGAAACTTCTTATGCCATATGGATATATGTTGGACTTGAGGAAATATATTGTTGGAAACTTCTTATGTCATATGGATATATGTTGGACTTGAGTAAATATATTGTTGGATATGCTTGTTGAGTATATATGTATTATCTGTGTATATCTATGAATTTCTGTCAAATTGAATGAATTCAATTAAAAACAGGGGTTATATAGGCTCTTTGCCGTCTGCCAGCAGTCGGCAAAGAATGCCACGTGGCAGCTCCCTGTTCAACCTGGGAACACTGGTTGCCTATTTGGGCATTTTGCCGACTGCCGGCAGACGGCAAAGAGGCTCAGCTCTTTGCCGACTGCCGGCAGTCGGCAAAGAGGCTAAGGTCTTTGCCGACTGCCGGCAGTCGGCAAAGAGGCAAAGGTCTTTGCCGACTGCCAGCAGACGGCAAAAAAGGCCACGTGGCAGCTTCCCAGTGACTCCTATTTGGCCTCTTTGCCGTCTGCCAGCGGACGGCAAAGACCTTAGCCTCTTTGCCGTCTGCCGGCTGACGGCAAACCACGCCGTTAACCCCTAACGGCTCCCACCTCACCTCACTGCCGTCTACGCTCTTTGCCGTCTGCTGGGCGTAAAAGGCTGACGGCAAAGAGCTTTGCAGACTGCTTCTATGAAGCAGACGGCAAAGAAGGCCTTTACCGCCGCTAATTCAGCCGGACTGTTTGCCGACTGCTAGCAGTCGGCAAAGAGCTTTGCCGACTGCCATTCATGCCTTTGCCGACTGCCATGGCAGTCGGCAAAGAAGTTGATTCCTGTAGTGTAACATTCATAGACTCCCCTTACATGTATGCAATCATGTGAACTTGGAATATAGATGCAAGTGAACGCATAAGCATGTCAGAGAAAGCAATGATTTACATGTATCTTGGCTGTATGCATCAGAGCAAAGGGATTTAGGAAATGTACCTTCATCTTCATGAGTCCTTCTTGCAAACAATATGTACATTAGCAAGAGATCATTATGCACATGAGTGTGATGCATATACTTAACTTTTGGTCTTGAGCTAGCTTTGGAAGAGATGAACCTGAGTAAACAAGGTTAGATAACACAGAAACATCTACTAAACAAAGCAAGAACAGCAAACCACAAGAGTACCAAGATTGGGATGACATGTAGTGAGTTAGTACTAGGTACTCTATTGAAGTATAGACATGTCCCAAAAAAGATATGCAATGAATTCAAAGATTTCTTTCTCTTAGATGTCTTTCCCCCCTGAATCTTATATTTGATAATGGGATAAGGTAGGGAAAACAAAATCAGAGCAAGACAAATAATCATAAAAAATATTGAACAAATACTTACATGTCTTTCCCCTCTAGAAGACATGTGACTTCTCTCCTCTTTTAATACCAAGCATGTGGGAGGACTAAGAAATTTCTCTCTCCCATAGGGTCTCTCTCTCCCTTTGGTGTAAGTAAGCTTTGATGTGATCTCTCTCTCCCCCTTTGACATCAATTTCCAAGAAGGGCTCTTCTGGATTATGAGTCAAGTAGGTTTGGTCCTTGAGTCACAGTACAAAGCAATATGTAGAATGTGATGCTGATAGAGGATAAGAATCATTGAGTGGAGCTGTAAAAAATATGCAGGATATAAATGACAAAGTGTCTCCTCGGTATTGAAATCGGTAAAACCGAGTTCTTTTCTTCGGTGGCACCGAGGTGGTTCGATTTGACCGAAAGAGGCAAATCGGTGTGTCCGAGTTCAACACAGAGAGAACAATTTTCATCTCAGCTCACTAGGCAAATAAAATCTCACAAAGATTTGCAAGTAATTAACTAAAGGATTTGCAGTGAATTGGATGCAGAGAGAATAAAAGAAATATAGATGAAGTTTTTTTTAAAGGGGAAACAAGTATGCAAAAGAGAAAGAATGCGAGATCACAAACAAACACTAGAGAGCTTCATCTAGAATTAGTCGGCGACAAAGTAACCTATGTTATAGTATATTGACTTAGGAGTCAAGTAAAGACACTTGATCATAGGTCATACTCATCATTTAAGCTCAAAACGGGGTTGCCATTTTTCGTTTAAGCATTTTGATATATTCACATCTTGTTGAGCTCCTTTGACCCATGACTTGGGGTAAAGCTTCTCTAAGATGGAATGACATACCTTGGGTTGTGGTGTTGATCTTGATCATGTAGTTGAACTTGTGTGGGATGCTCAAGGTTGATGTAGCTCATCAAGAATTGGGAGCACCACTTGTAGTTTGAGTTCATCTACCTACATGGGTTAGTTTTGCAAGGAAGAGCACTTGTGTATCTAAATTGACAATCATGCAGTTTGATACCAAATGAAATTTGATATATAGATATATTCAAAGGATAAGTTGAAGGGTTTCATGCTTCCTTGACTTCAACCACCATATTGTAGAGACTTTCTAATGTAGAGATCGCTCAAGAAATGAGTGAGTTACAATCTCATAGAGTTGGGCTTATCCAAGTACCTACAAGGGTTATAAAACATGCAAGGGTACAAGTATATCCAACACATATGATCATCACCATAAGAGAAATATCAAGGATTAGTCAAAGTCTTATGCCTTGCATGTATCCAAATGGAGTTACTACTCCAAGTTTGAAGCATCAATGATGTTCAATTAACCTCTCAAACGGCAAAATACTTTCTTATCAAATGGTTTGGTAAATATATCCGCCAATTGCTTATCGGTACGAACATGTTTAAGATTGATATGTCTCCTTTAGCAACATGATCTCGAATGAAATGATGATGAACTTCAATATGCTTAGTTTGAGAATGTTACACGGGATTATGAGCAATGCTAATAGCACTTTCATTGTCACAAAGCAATGGAACATGTTTCACATGGATCCCATAATCTTTAAGAGTTTGGGTCATCAAAAGTAATTGAGCACAACATGAAACGATGGCAATATATTTCGCTTCGGCGGTGGATAAGGATACCGAGTTTTGTTTCTCGGAGGGCCAAGACACAAGAGATCTACCAAGAAATTGACAAGTACCCGAAGTGGACTTTCTATCAACCTTGTCACCGGCATAGTACGAGTTGGAGTAGCCAACAAGATCAAAAGAGGACCTCTTAGGATACCAAAAGCCAAAATTTGGTGTATGAATTAAGTATCTCACTATCCTTTTCACAGCCTTAATATAACATTCTTTGGGGGCTGCTTGATATCATGCACACATGCACACACTTAGCATAATATCGGGACAGGATGCACATAGATATAATAATGAACCAATCATAGAGCAGTAAACCTTTTGGTCAACCGGTTCGCCATCCTTAGTCAAGTCAAGATGTCCACCAGTAGGCATGGGTGTATTCATACCTTTGCATTCTTGCATGTTGAACTTCTTGAATAAGTCCTTGGTGTACTTTTTTGAGAGACAAAGGTACCCTCTTTAGTTTGCTTAATTTCAAACTAAGAAAGAACTTGAGTTCACTCGTCATAGACATCTCAAACTTCTCCGACATTAGCCTTCCAAACTTTTCACTAAAATGGGGGTTAGTCGAACCAAATATAATATCATCAACATAAATTTGGCACACAAATAATTCTCCATTAACCCTTTTAGTAAAAAGTGTTGAGTCAATTTTCCCAATTTTGAAGCCTTTTTTCAATAAGAAACTTGGTCAAGCATTTATACCACGCTCTAGAAGCTTGTTTAAGACCATAAAGAGCTTTGTGAAGCTTGTAAACATGATTAGGTTTCTTTGGATTAATAAAGCCAGGAGGTTGTTTAACATAAACTTCCTACTCAATTTCACCATTGAGAAAAGCACTTTTAATTTCCATTTGGTATTAAGTGATATCATGGTGATTGGCATAAGCATGTAAGATGCGTATGGACTCAAGTATAGCAACGGGGGCATATGTCTGACCGTAATCCATACCTTCGACTTGAGTGTAGCCTTGGGCGACAAGACGGGCCTTGTTGCGCACAACTTGTCCATCTTCATCTTGCTTATTCTGAAACACCCATTTGGTTCCAATGACATTGTGATCGTCGTCTGACTTCTCAACCAATGTCCAAACTTGGTTTCTCTCAAAGTTATGTAGTTCCTCGTGCATAGCATTCACCCAATCCGGGTCTTCAAGAGCATCTTCAACCTTCATAGGTTCAAGGTTAGATATGAAAGAGTAATGTTCAGAAATGTTAGCTAAACGAGATTTAGAGCGAGTGATTCTCCTGGTTTGGATGTCATTGTAGATTTGTTCTACGGGATGATCTCTAGAAATTCTTTGTCTAACTCGTGAGAGCTTTTGTTTGGGTCAGGGTGGAACATCCTCTTCATCGTCTTGTTCTTCCTCTTGGCCTTCTTTGTTGTTGGTGTTGTCGTTCTCTTGTCGAGGTGGAGAAGGAGGTTTATTACGTTCATTTTGGTGTACTTCCTTGTTTTCTTCATCTTGGCGTGTCCCACTTGTGGATGCCTCCATGTCAACTCTTGGTTCACCTTGTCGTGAGGTAGAAGCTTCCGACTATCCTAAGTGGAAGGCCATGATGAGGAAGCGCCTCTTGGTGATGAATAGCGAGCTGTGGACCCTCACTGAAATTGGTCTTACCGATCTGTGCAAGACGACAAATGCCGAGGACATTCGCAAATACACTCGTCTGGACATCATGGCGAAGGATATCATCTGCTCCTGCATATCCAGAGATAAATTCAGTAACATTATGCATCTGTGTAAAGCAAAGCTCATCTGGGACTGAATCTCTGATGTCTATGAAGGTAATCAAACTTGCCAGGATCCTTGGTTTGTTGATTTCAAGGAATCACTCAAAACGATGACTTTCGAACCTGAACCATCATCTTCCACACCTTGCCTCGTGGCAAAAGGCACAAAGGTAACTGACTATTCCTCATCTGAGTCTAGTGATGGTGGATCCGATGATGATTTTGGACCTAGTTATTCCAAACTTGCAAATACTGCCATAAAACAACAAAAGGCTTTGGAAAAGGTTCAAAATCTGCTAGAAAGAAGCGATGACCTGTTAGGTGAAGAAATGGATCTAACTCAAACTTTGACTGATAATCTTCAACAACTACAGTATAAGTTTGATAACCTTCAAGGTCTTCATAACACGCTCCTAACCGATCATGAGAAGCTCTCTTATGAATTTCTTTAAAGAAAGCAAGATCTTGAAAAGTTAAGGGTGAGTTATGAAGATCTTCATAAGGAAAATGATTCATTACTTGCTCTACAGATCAGTTCCACTCAGGAAGAATTCATTCCACCATGTCTGAAATGCATCGGACGTGAAACTACTAATTCTTCACCTAAATGTTCAAATGCTTCTATTGCTGAAAATTCTTCAAGTATTTCTCTGGTGACAATTTCCTCATCTGAGGAAACCACCGATGCTACTGACGAAAATGCAGGGTGTTGTCTACTACGCAACCTTCTTCTTGTAGACGTTGTTGGGCCTCCAAGTACAGAGGTTTGTAGGACAGTAGCATATTTCCCTCAAGTTCCTGACCTAAGGTTTATCAATCCGTGGGAGGCGTAGGATGAAGATGGTCTCTCTCAAACAACCCTGCAACCAAATAACAAAGAGTCTCTTGTGTCCCCAGCACACCCAATACAATGGAAAATTGTTTAGGTGCACTAGTTCGGCGAACAGATGGTGATACAAGTGCAATATGGACGGTATATATAGGTTATTGTAATCTGGAAATATAAAAACAGCAAGGTAGCAAGTGGTAAAAGTGAGCGTAAACGGTATTGCAATGCTAGGAAACTAGGCCTAGGGTTCATACATTCACTAGTGCAAGTTCTCTCAACAATAATAACATAATTAGATCATATAACAATCCCTCAACATGCAACAAAGAGTCACTCCAAAGTCACTAATAGCGGGGAACAAACGAAGAGATTATTGTAGGGTACGAAACCTGTCGGGGATATACCCCGCGGTATAAACCGCCAGATGTATGACCCGGCTAGAGTTTGGCGATTCACAGACGACCCGCTTTGACCTGGCGGTTTACGATTCATTGGTAATCCGGCAGGCGGGTCAGAGGAGCAACAAGACCCGGTGGCCCAACGGGCGGTTCATGAAAGGCCGGCTCATGTCATGGTGGGCCGGTTTATGACGAAAGCACAAGGAATATTCTCCTACAAAGGAAGCAAGACTAGGACTCCTTGTAATAGAGTAACCCTAATCCTACTAGCACTAGTCATGTAACCCACCACTTCAACATATATAAGGAGGGGCAGGGATCCCCAAAGAGGGACAAGTTCTCACAAGTTAGAGGCGCCAAATTCTATAGGGCTAGACACAACTAAAGGAGAGACGGTTTACCGGCGACTCTATGAGGGTCATAATGAGATCCAGCCTCAAACAACATGTAGGGCTATTACCGGATAATGTTTCTCCGGGCCCGAAGCTGTCTAAATCCTTGTCTTGCGTTGCGTCTCTTGATTCCGCTCAACCCCTCTCAAGCTACCACATAGATGCATTGGCCTCGCGACTAAGTCCTTACCCTAGGACATCTGCCGTGACAATTCCACCATAGTTGGCGCCCACCGTGAGGCCGGTGCACGGTGGTGTTGAGTTCTTGAATGGATCTCACTCAGGGATCGAGAAGCTGGCAGTTCGCCGGACGAGGAAAAGCCGGCAAGGAAGGGTTTGCGCCTACTCGAAAATCATCAGTTAGAATCAACAAATAATTTAGGCAGCAGCAAGGCGTGGATCAGTTCCGTTCGTATAAGACAGACATGCCCACGTTTTAATGACCAGCGAGTTGTTCGCCGCTGTAAGTGGCTTTCGGCGATTCGTCGAATCCGATCGAAGATAAAATTCCGTTGTTACGCCGCTGCAGAATTCAGTCAAAGCTATGTTTGAGACCGAAATCAACTTGGAGTTGTATTGTTATCTACAACCTCCTGGCATGACCCTCTGCACCCTAGAGATCGAGTACTACTTTTCCTCATCATGTCAAGCATCAAGTTTGACCAAAAACCAGACGGAGGCCACGACCTGGAAGACACGCAGAGCCAAACCAACGATGACCCGGACAAGCACGGGGACCTAGAGATCGACTCGGACTTTGCGGCCTCGCTGTCCTGCCTCCGCCACTGAGCACCGCGTGCCCGTTCTGGTGCGCCTCCGAGCCGCCTGCCCCTGCCGGCTGAGTTGCGCCAGTGCGCCAAGCCGGCCTCACCGGAGCCACCTCCGATGCTGTGTTTCTAAACCGCCGCTGGGACTCACTTCCTCCCTGGCCTGCCGACACGCCGTTGCAACCTCTGCTCTGAGTCGCCGTGGCCCCGAGCGCGCCTCTGCCTGCTTCCGCTTTGTCGACCGGTCAGCACAGCCTCGATCAGCCATCACTGGGCGCGACTCCGACTATCGCTCGGCCGCGGCCCCCGCTGCGTCGGCGCTTTCCAAACCACGACCGTTTGGAAATACGGCCTCGACCTGCTTGGCACCCGTGATTTTTACTCCGCCCTCGGTTCTGCTTCAGATTGTCACGAGCAGCCGTGGTGGATAATTTTCGCCCCACCTACGGCCTCAACTGCACGCAGAGACACCCACGCCGAGCCACGGTCTGTTGCCTCGATAGCTCCGCCGCAGGCACACGGCCTCGCCTCGCCTTCCCATTCGAGTCGTCGTCGCCTCGACTATAACCTGCCGCGTCGCTCCTCTGTCGCGGTCGGCCGCAGCCGCAACCCCACATCTTGATCCAGCCGTGGTGGAGAAACCAACTAGTATTGATATGCCGCAATGGACAATCCTAGTGCTACTCGATCTGAGGGATCAAACAAAGATTAATTAAGCACTAGTTGCTACGTGTGGAGTTGTGGATTACTAAATACTACTAGTTTTGTTTGGTGAAGTCCCATTGGATCAATTACGTCAAGGCTGATTTGATTACTTATTGGTGGGTTACTACCCCAAGTGGAGACCAACTGCGCGTTAATGGCTGCAGCAGCATATGTGCGAAATATCAGGTGATATCTATCTAAGTTTGTTTATTTAGCACCTATTGTTTTTATCAAAGAACAGTTTATCTTTGCCTTGGTCTGCAATATTGTTTATGCAGGGAAATTGCTCACTACAAGAGTGATGACCATGCCATGATGAATATATGTGCAAATCGTCGCTTTACGGCCTAATTTACATCAACATGGCATGACTCCCCCATCCGCGCCGCCTTACAACGCCATAGACGATTCGCCCGTCCGCCCTGGCGGCCGGTTCATGCGTCCTTGCCGGTTTACAACGCGGAGGACAACTTGCTCGTCTCCACTGTTTGCCATGCCGCGGCTGACTGTACCTACCAGCTGATTTTCATGGTCGCTTTGTTATCACAACTGGATTGACCTCTGACAAATACCAGGTGCTATTTACCTTGTATTTTAAGCACATATTAAATCATCCGAGCAAAACTACTTTCCCCTGCTGTGCTTTATATGCAGGAGAATTATTCGTTATAAAGTGGCATTATACTGCGGAGATGGAGGTGCGCCGACATCAGTCGGCACAGGTGGTCGTCCTTACTAACAGACTCCCGCCCCGTCTTACAATGCCTTGGCCGACTCGCCCGTCCGCACCGCCTTACAACGCCACGGACGACTCGCTCATCTGCCCTCATGGCGGTTCACGCGTCCGCACCAGTTTACAATACGGAGGACAGCTTGCTCATCTGCGCCGGTTTACAACACTTCGGCCGACTCATGTGTCTGTGCTGCCTCTGATGCGGCGGTCGTTTTACTGTCCGCACTGCGGTCCGGCCTACTCAATATGCCGGGTTGACTAACGGACACCGATGAGGATCATAAGGTCCAAATACATCAGGTGATATCCATCCAAATATATTTTCTTGGTATATATTGTTTTTATCAAGAAAACAGTTACTTTGTTCCGTATATTTTATGCAGGACAGTTATTTATTATAAACATGGTTTATACCATGGGTACAAAGCACTTGCCGGCAACGTCCTGCCCAGCGTTCGTCATTGCCACATTGCACGGTGAATGGATGCGTGCAAGACATCGTGCTTACGACCCGATTTACATCAACTTGCTGGGACCGCGCCGATGATTGACTCGCCCGTCTGCGCCGGCTTATAATGCCTATGAAGCCACGATCGTCTTTACCGTTCATCTCTTACGGCCTGGTCTACATGAACATACCAGGCCGCACCTGTCTGCATGAGCTGTTTATTGAGTATGAGCAAGTCACAGCTTGGGTAGCCCAGTTTTCTTTCAACAAAATGAAGACAAATTATCATATACTATCAATCGCCGTCTGAACAAGGTGGCTCAATGGGGAGGCGCACAAGTCGCCGCCACTACAGTTTGGTTAACCTCAAATCACCAGTTGGAAGGAACCATTGGCCGAGTTGCTGACACGGCTCATACAGGATCATTGATAACCCGCCGCGGTCACCTCAATTTTCTATGGATTCATATCGCACTCGCAACAACAAAGATGGACACCTTATGCTATGATCAAATATGGAGAGTCTCAAGCCAACTCCTCGAGTAGTCTCAAGACTCGGGGGCTACGATGACATGACTCGGCAAATCTTGCCAGTTTCAGCATATTTAAGAACCCCAGGACGATGAAGGGAAAGATAACCCGGTCCCGGAGGCAACTGCTGTATTGATGAAAATTCAAAGGACATCCGTCTTACTGAAGCTTTCAAATATCCGGTTCACAATCTGGTTAAAGGGAAATCTGTCACCTACGAAGCTCTCAAGCTCTCAAATCCGGTTTAATAATCTCTGGTTCAAAAAGAATTAATCTCTCACAAGTTCGAGTTTAAAGGCTGTCAGAAAAATTCCGGCTGAAAATGAAGATTCCGGTTTAAGATCCGGTTCAAGGGAAAGATGTTCCCCATAAAGCTTTGAAGCTCTTAATATCCGGTTTAAGAATTTCCGGTTCAAGAAGAATAATCTCTCGCAAGTTCGAGTTCTCACGAAAAATTAAGGGGACCAAAGAGAGTTTGTTGCACATCGGAACTCAAACATAGGCACCTGGAGAGCACAGCTCAGAAATATATCACTTGGGGGCTTCTGTTTATAAAGCGGAGTTCTAACTACCCTATTGATCCGGCTACTAACCCAAGACCATCATAAGAGCATAGCTCTGGTTGCTTCGGTAATCTGTCTATGAAAGCCCACATGATGATGAGGGGCAAAAGAGAGTTTGATGCATAGCACAACTCAAACATAGGCACCCGACGAGCACAGCTCAAAATGTTACCTCGGGGCTCCTGACGCATAGCGTCATCGAGTTGACAACCCTTGTAGTAGGCTATCAAGCCTCGGCTTGGAAGCCTGGTGTATACTCCTAAAACCCCGGATTAGACTGCCTGCATTAAGTAAGTTGCTCCGCCCATGTAAACCTGGTATGACCCGTCGAACGTTTCACAAGTCAATCTTCTTACAGACCCTGAACTTGGCAACGTTAAATTGACGATTGGTTAAGGATTGAGGTCCATCTTAATAGGCTTTGTGAAATGGTTAATTCAGTGGCATGGCAGCCCATAAAAAGCCTCGAATATGGAGCCTGGCAGCTCGTAAAAAGCCTCGACTACACGGTCTTATTTGACAATGTGTCCTTTGATTTTGCTAAAGTTTTTTTATCTTTGAGATCATTGGTGTTTTATCCAAGTCCATTGATTCGGGGAGTGGATGACTATAAAGCTGCCACTACAATAAACTGGTGTTTATTAAACCGGCCTGTCTTTTGACTATAAGTCGCCAGTATGAGATAAGATGATGACCAGTGTCTATTAAACCAGACTGGCTTTTGACTATAAGTCGCTAGTATGAGATAAGATAATGACCGGTGTTTATTAAACCAGCCTGGCTTTTGACTATAAGTCGCCAGTATGAGATAAGATAATCACCGGTGTTTATTAAACCGGCTTGGCTTTTGACTATAAGTTGCTAGTATGAGATAAGATAATGACCGGTGTTTATTAAACTGGCCTGGCTTCTGACTATAAGTCGCCAGCATGGGATAAAATAATGACCGGTGTTTATTAACCCGGCCTGGTTGTGATCAAATATTACTGGAACCGGTTTTCAAACTGGATTATATTATTCAAATCTTTAAATAGCCAACATGGCTGGATTTTTATTATGGTTATTAAATACCAATATTATGATTGAGGTTTTCAAAGTCGCTTCAGTGCAATGGATATTATTTTATCAATGGGTATGATTTATTCTACAACTGAAGGAATAGTCCTGAGTCGCTGCAGGCTTACGACCCGGCACTCGGGGGCTACATTATTCAAATTGAGATTACATCAAATATTCAAGTCCCATGTCACTGCCAGCATGCACCATGGCACTTGGGGGCTAATGCAAAGTCATTTCTTGCTCGCCTTATTGAAGACCCGACTCATCACATTATAATGAGCCGGCCCTTGGGGGCTACCAATTGCTCCTGTCAACAATTCAAGGTACACAAGTATTAATCCATTATATTGAAGGGTCCACTTCTCAGTTGGTAAAGCACAAAGCTCTTAACCTTTTGGACGTGGGTTCAAGCCCTACGATGGAGTTACATTATATAATGTTATTTTCAATGAAGTATATACATAGTCCCTGCTCATTATTACATAATGACCCAGCCCTTGGGGGCTATACGTTGTTGTTCAAGTCTACATGATCATATTTATAAAGTATCTGCTCATTATTACATAATGACCCGACCCTGGGGGGCTACACTGGTTGATGTTTTTGAGCATCAAGAAATTACAAGTCCTAGGTTGCTGCAAGCATGACAACCCGGCACTTGGGGGCTACATAATATGGAGTACTCAGTTTTTACTAGTGACTGGGATGACCAATCTTGATTTCTTAAATGTTGCAACATTTATTTCAAACAAGTCTTAAGCTATCACTATGTTCTCTTCTTAAGACTTGGGGCTATAGGTAATATGGATATAAAGGAGGAACATCTTCAAATTCTCAGTTTTGGGCAAATCAGGAAGATTAATTGTGTGACCCGGTGTTGGCAACAGTCATAACCCGGCGTCTATAAACAGTCATCACCCGGGATCATCAGTTTTTATAACCCGACAATTTTGGCAATCATAAACCGACAAGTTCTACATCTTTAAGCTGGCTGGATATCAATTGAATATTTGAAGACCAATATTTTTGTCAAGTCAGAGCATTGAAGGCCGAGTCAAATGGATTCTTTATTTACAATGCTTTTTCTACAAGCAAATTGATTATGAAGCTGGTCTACTGACCCGGATTTTTAGAAGGAAGAAATGACAAGGACTTAAGGATGGTCAAGTACCGGTTTATAAGAATATTTAACCCGGAGCGCAACCTGTCAAAATCGTTCTTGTGTTTATGTTGCAGGATCAGTTTAACATTTATAAATCCAAATTAAACTGGGGGCTAATGTCGGGGATATACCCCGCGGTATAAACCGCCGGATGTATGACCCGGCTGGAGTTTGGCGATTCACAGGCGACCCGCTTTGACCTGGCGGTTTATGATTCATTGGTAATCCGGCAGGCGGGTCAGAGGAGCGACAAGACCCGGTGGCCCAACGGACGGTTCATAAAAGGCGGGCTCATGTCATGGTGGTCCGGTTTATGACGAAAGCACAAGGAATATTCTCCTACAAAGGAAGCAAGACTAGGACTCCTTGTAATAGAGTAATCCTAATCCTACTAGGACTAGTCATGTAACCCGCCCCTTCAACATATATAAGGAGGGGTAGGGCTCCCCAAAGAGGGACAAGTTCTCACAAGTTAGAGGCGCCATATTCTTTAGGGCTAGACACAACTAGAGGAGAGCCGGTTTACCGGCGACTCTATAAGGGTCATAATGAGATCTAGCCTCAAACAGCATGTAGGGCTATTACCGGATGATGTTTCCCGGTGCCCATAGCTATCTAAATCCTTGTCTTGCATTGTTTCTCTTGATTCCACTCAACCCCTCTCAAGCTACCACATAGATGCGTTGGCCTCGCGACTAAGTCCTTACCCTAGGACATCTGCCGTGACAATTCCACGACAAAACCACCTCAAAGTTATTCTTTCTAATCGATCTATTCAAGAGTCCGTAGTAAAATAACACGAATCTATTCTTTACGTTCGATCTATCCTAGAGTTTGTACTAGAATAACACCTTAAGACACACATCAACCAAAACCCTAATGTCACCTAGATACTCCATTGTCACCTTAAGTATTCGTGGGCATGATTATACGATATGCATCACACAATCTCAGATTCATCTATTCAACCAACACAAAGAACTTCAAAGAGTGCCCTAAAGTTTCTATCGGAGAGTCAAGACGAAAACGTGTGCCAACTCCTATGCATAGATTCCCATGGTCATGGAACCCGCAAGTTGATCACCAAAACATACATCAAGTGAATCAATAGAATACCCCATTGTCACCACGGGTATCCCACGCAATTAATACATCAAGTGTTCTCAAATCCTTAAATACTCAATCCGATAAGATAACTTCAAAGGGAAAACTCAATCCATTACAAGAATGTAGAGAGGGAGAAACATCACTAGATCCAACTATAGTAGCAAAGCTCGTGATACATCAAGATCATGCCATCTCAAGAACACGAGAGAGAGATCAAACACATAGCTACTGGTACATACCCTCAACCCCGAGGGTGAACAACTCCCTCCTCGTCATGGAGAGCATCGGGATGATGAAGATGGCCACCAGTGAGGGATCCCCCCTCCGGCAGGGTACCGGAATAGGGTCCCGATTGGTTTTTGATGGCTACAGAGGCTTGCGGCGGCGAAACTCCCGACCTAGGTTTCTTTTCGGGGGTTTCTGTATTTATAGGAATTTTTGGCGTCGGCCTCACGTCAGGGGGGTCTCCATGTCGTCCACGAGATAGGGGTGCGAGGCCTCCCCCCTCGTGGACGCCCCGGGACTCTTCTGGCCCAACTCTTTTACTCTGGGGGCTTCTTTTGGTCCAGAAAAAATCATAAAAAATTAGCACGTCAATTGGACTCCGTTTGGTATTCCTTTTCTGTAAAACTCAAAAACAAGGAAAAAAACAGAAACTGGCACTGGGCTCTAGGTTAATAGGTTAGTCCCAAAAATCATATAAAGTAGCATATAAATGCATATAAAACATCCAATATGTTCAATATAATAGCACGGAACAATCAAAAATTATATTTATTGTAATTTTATTTATTGTGGCATGAATGTTCAGATCTGAAAGATTCAAGACTAAAGTTTAGTATTCACATAAAGATATTAATACTCCAAGCATACTAAAAAAGCAATCATGTCTTCTCAAAATAACATGGCCAAAGAAAGTTCATCCCTACAAAATCATATAGTTTGGCTATGTTCCATCTTCGTCACACTAAATATACAAATCATGCACAACCCCGGTTTTAGCCAAGCAATTGTTTCATTCTTTAGTATTCTCAAACTTTTTCAACTTTCACGCAATACATGAGCGTGAGCGATGGATATAGCACTATAGGGGGAATAGAGTGGTGGTTGTGGAGAAGAAAAAAAGAGGAAGATGGTCTCACATCAACTAGGAGTATTAATGGGCTATGGAGATGCCCATCAATAGATATCATTGTGAGTGAGTAGGGATTGCCATGCAACGAATGAACTAGAGCTATAAATGTATGAAAGCTCAAAAAAACAAACTAAGTTGGTGTGCATCAAACTTGCTTGCTCATGGAGACCTAGGGCATTTGAGGAAGCCCATCGTTGGAATATACAAGCCAAGTTCTATAATGAAAATTCCCACTAGAATATGAAAGTGACAAAACAAGAGACTCTCTATCATGAATATCATGGTGCTACTTTGAAGCACAAGTGTGGAAAAAAGATAGTAGCATTGTCCCATTTTTTTTATTTTCTTTTTTATTTTTATTTTTCTTTTCGGGCCTCCCTTTTTTTGGCCTTTCTCTTTTTTTGGCCCTTTTTTGGCCTTTTTTGGGACAATGCTCTAATAATGATGATCATCACACTTTTATTTACTTAAAACTCGACATTACAACTCGATGCCAGAACAAAAATATGACTCTACATGAATGTCTCCGGCGGTGTACCGGGATGTGCAATGATCTAGTGTATCAATGACATCAAAAACAGACAAGCCATGGAAACATCATGCTAGCTATCTTACGATCATGCAAGGCAATATGACAATGATGGTGCGTGTCATAATAAACGGAACGGTGGAGTTACATGGCAATATATCTCGGAATGGTTATGGAAATGCCATAATAGGTAGGTATGGTGGCTGTCTTGAGGAAGATATATGGTGGGTTTATGGTACTGGCGAAAGTTGTGCGGTACTAGAGAGGCTAGCAATGGTGGAAGGGTGAGAGTGCGTATAATCCATGGACTGAACATTAGTCATAAAGAACTAACATACTTAGTGCAAAAATCTAAAATTCATCGAAACAAAGTACTTCACGCATGCTCCTAGGGGAAGGGCTAGTAGGAGTTAACCATCGCGCGATCCCGACCTCCACAGAAAGGATGACAATCAAAGAAATACATCATGCTTCAAATTTGTTACACAACGGTTACCATAAGTGCATGCTACGGGACTTGCAAACCTCAACACAAGTATTTCTCAAATTCACAATTACTCTACTAGCACGACTCTAATATCACCATCCTCATATCTCAAAACAATCATCAAGCATTAAACTTCTCATAGTATTCAATGCACTTTATATGAAAGTTTTTATTATATCCCTCTTGGATGCCCATCATATTAGGACTAAATTCATAACCTAAACAAATGACCATGTGATGACCCACAAGTGTAGGGGATCTATCGTAGTCCTTTTGATAAGTAAGAGTGTCGAACCCAACGAGGAGCAGAAGGAAATGATAGGCTGTTTTCAGTAGGGTATTTTCTACAAGCACAGAAATTATCGGTAACAGATAGTTTTATGATAAGGTAATTGGTAGCAAGTGACAAACGGTAAAAGTAAATAAGGTGCAGCAAGATGGCCCAATCCTTTTTGTAGCAAAGGACAAGCCTGGACAAACTCTTATATAAAATAAAGCGCTCCCAAGGACACATGGGAACTATCGTCAAGCTAGTTTTCATCACGATCATCTGATTTGCGTCCGGTACTTTGATAATTTGGTATGTGGGTGGACCGGTGCTTGGGTGCTGCCCTTACTTGGACAAGCCTCCCACTTATGACTAACCTCTAATGCAAGCATCCGCAACTACAAAAGAACTATTAAGGTAAACCTAACCATAGCCTGAAACATATGGATCCAAATCAGCCCCTTCCGAAGCAACGCATAAACTAGGGTTTAAGCTTCTGTCACTCTAGCAACCCATCATCTACTTATTACTTCCCAATGCCTTCCTCTAGGCCCAAATAATGGTGAAGTGTCATGTAGTCGACGTTCACATGACACCACTAGAGGAGAGACAACATACATCTCATCAAAATGTCGAACGAAGACCAAATTCACATGACTACTAATAGCAAGACTTCTCCCATGTCCTCAGGAACAAAAGTAACTACTCACAAGACATAATATTGTTCATGATCAGAGGGGTATTAATATGCATAATGGATCTGAACATATGATCTTCCACCAAATAAACCAACTAGCATCAACTACAAGGAGTAATCAACACTACTAGCAACCCACAGGTACCAACTGAGGTTTGGGTACAAAGATTGGATACAAGAGAAGAACTAGGGTTTGAGAGGAGATGGTGCTGGTGAAGATGTTGATAAAGATAGCCCTCCCCAAGATGGGAGAGTTGTTGGTGATGACGGCGGTGACGATTTCCCCCTCCCGAAGGGAAGTATCCCCGGGAGAACAGCTCTACCGGAGCCCTAGATTGGTTTCCGCCTCGGTTCCGCCTCAAGACGGTGGCGTCTCGTCCCGAAAGCCTCCTTCTGATTTTTGCCAGGTCAAAACACTTCATATAGGAGAAGATGGGCTTAGGGGGCCTGCCGGCTGGCCCTCGAGGCAAGGGGGCGCGCCCTGGGAAGGGGGGCGCGCCCCCCACCCTCGAGGCCAGCCGGTGGCCCATCTTGTGGGTTTCTTTTGCCATATATTATTTATATTTTCCGAAACGATGTTTTGTGGAGTTTCAGGGCTTTTGGAGTTGTGCAGAATAGGTTTCCAGAGTTTGCTCCTTTTCCAGCCCAGAATTCCAGCTGCCGTCATTCTCCCTCTTCTTGTAAACCTTGCAAAATAAGAGAGAAAATGCATAAGTATTGTGACAAAACATGTATGAACAGCCCATAATGCAATAAATATCAACTTATAAGCATGATGCAAAATGGACGTAATAGCATTTTCTTCCAATTTTATCTTGTGTTGGCATATAGTGGGACTAATGCCCTTAAGATCATCCAGAGTACATCCAATAGCAGCTCGATGCTTCTTTAGAGTTTTCAATAATTTTTCTTCTTCCTGCTCTGAAAGGTTAGCACTAATAATAACATGATATATCTTATTTTCATCAAGATAAACATACTTAAGATTACCAGGCAAAGGTTTAAGTTCAAATACGGGATCACCCTTGGGTGGAGGAGGATCCCCTAGGATTTCAACAGGCAAGTTGTTTTTCAATACAGGTCCCTGTTTAAAGAATATTTCATCTATTTCCCTTTTCTCATTCATATGCATATCATTTTCATGGTCTAGCAAGTATTGTTCTAAAGGATCATTAGGTAGCACAACAATAGAAGCAAGACCAATAATTTCATCTTTACTGGGTGGTCTCTTTTCAAGGGGTTGTCTACGGAATTTAGCAAAGTTAAAATCATGAGACATATCCCCTAATCCATCAGTAACAATATCTTTCACGCAGTCTATTTTGGCATTAACAGTATTCAAGAAGGGTCTACCAAATATAATGGGGCAGAATGCATCTTGTGGGGAACTAAGAACAAGAAAATCAGCAGGGTATTTAACCTTCCCACACAAGACTTCAATATCTCTACGAATCCCAACTGGTGAAATAGTATCTCTATTAGCGAGCTTAATAGTAACATCAATCCCTTCTAACTCAACAGGTGCAATATCATGCATAATTTCGTTATATAAATCAAGAGGGATGATACTCGCACTAGCACCTACGTCGCATAAACCATGGTAGCAACGAGCTCCTATCTTGACAGAGATAACAGGCAAGCCTACAACAGGTTTATGTCTATTCCTAGCATTGGGTTTGGCTATTCTAGCAGACTCTTCTAGAGATAAATAACATGTCCATCTAAATCTTCTACCAAGAGATCTTTAACCATAGCAACACTAGGTTCAACTTTAATTTGCTCAGAGGGTGTAGGTGTTCTAGTGTTACTCTTACGAACTACAGTTGAAGCTTGAGCATGATCTTTTATCCTAACAGGGAGAGGTGGTTTCTCAATATAAGTGGTAGGTATAACAGGATCAACATTATAAGTGATAGTCTTTTCTTCAACTTTAATACATTCAACTACTTTTACTTCAATAGGGGGAAGGTATTTAAACCACTTCTCCTTGGGGAGATCAACATGTGTAGCAAAGGATTCACATAAAGAAGCTACTATCTCAGAGTCAAGTCCATATTTAGTGCTAAACTCACGGAAAACATCGGTATCCATAAAAGCTTTAGCAAAATCAAACTTAGGGGTCATACCTGACTCCTTACCTTCGTCGGGATCCCAGCTTCGGAGTTGCGTTTAATTCTTTCCAATAAATCCCATTTGAATTGAACAGTCTTCATCATAAACATGCCAGAACAAGAATTATCGAGCATGGTGCGATTATTGAGAGAAAGCCGAGCATAAAATATTTGGATGATCATCTTTCTTGAAAGCTCATGATTGTGGCATGAATATAACATTGACTTAAGCCTCCCCCAAGCTTGAGCAATGCTTTATCCCTCACGAGGCCAGAAATTATAAATATAATTACGATCACGATGAACCTGGTGCATAGGGTAAAACTTCTTATGAAATTCCAACTTCAGACGATTATATTTCCATGATCCCATATCATCGCATAGCCTAAACCATGTCAATGCATCTCCCTTCAAAGATAAAGGGAATACCTTCTTGTTGATAACATCCTCGGGCATACCTGCAAGCTTAAACAATCCAGAAACTTCATCCACATAGATTAGATGTAAATCGGGATGTAGTGTTCCGTCTCCTGTAAAAGGATTTTCAAGAAGTTTTTCTATCGTACCCGAAGGAATCTCAAAGCAAACATTTTCAATAGGTGCAGTAGGTTGAGGAGAAACTCTTTGCTCTTCTGCTCGGGGTGAATATACCCCGAACAAGCCCCTCAAAGGATTTTGAGCCATAGTAACAAGTGACAATAAATTTCAGCACACTATATAAATTTTTCCTTACCATAGGCGCTTCACTCCCCGGCAACGGCGCCAGAAAAGAGTCTTGATGACCCACAAGTGTAGGGGATCTATCATAGATCCTTTCGATAAGTAAGAGTGTCGAAACCAACGAGGAGCAGAAGGAAATGATAGGCAGTTTTCAGTAGGGTATTTTCTGCAAGCACTGAAATTATCGGTAACAGATAGTTTTGTGATAAGGTACTTGGTAGCAAGTGACAAACGGTAAAAGTAAATAAGGTGCAGCAAGATGGCCCAATCCTTTTTGTAGCAAAGGACAAGCCTGGAAAAACTCTTATATAAAAGAAAGCGCTCCCGAGGACACATGGGAATTATCGTCAAGCTAGTTTTCATCACGATCATCTGATTCACGTTCGGTACTTTGATAATTTGGTATGTGGGTGGACCGGTGCTTGGGTGCTGCCCTTACTTGGACAAGCCTACCACTTATGATTAACCTCTAATGCAAGCATCTGCGGCTACAAAAGAAGTATTAAGGTAAACCTAACAATAGCCTGAAACATATGGATCCAAATCAGCCCCTTACGAAGCAACGCGTAAACTAGGGTTTAAGCTTCTGTCACTCTAGCAACCCATCATCTACTTATTACTTCCAATGCCTTCCTCTAGGCCCAAATAATGGTGAAGTGTCATGTAGTCGATGTTCACATGACACCACTAGAGGAGAGACAACATACATGCCATCAAAATATCGAACGAAGACCAAATTCACATGACTAATAATAGCAAGACTTCTCCCATGTCCTCGGGAACAAAAGTAACTACTCACAAGACATAATATTGTTCATGATCAGAGGGGTATTAATATGCATAATGGATCTGAACATATGATCTTCCACCAAATAAACCAACTAGCATCAACTACAAGGAGTAATCAACACTACTAGCAACCCACATGTACCAATCTGAGGTTTGGGTACAAAGATTGGATAGAAGAGATGAACTGGGGTTTGAGAGGAGATGGTGTTGGTGAAGATGTTGATGAAGATAGCTCTCCCCAAGATGGGAGAGTTGCTGGTGATGCCGGCGGTAACGATTTCCCCCTTTCGAAGGGAAGTATCCCCGGTAGAACATCTCTGCCGGAGCCCTAGATTAGTTTCCGCCTCGGTTCCGCCTCGAGGCAGCGGCGTCTGGTCCCGAAAGCCTCCTTCTGATTTTTTTTTCCAGGTCAAAACACTTCATATTGGAGAATATGGGCTTAGGGGGCCTGCCGGCTGGCCCTTGAGGCAGGGTGGCGCGCCCTGGGAAGGGGGGCGCGCCCCCCACCCTCGAGGCTAGCCGGTGGCCCCTCTCATGGGTTTCTTTTGCCAGATATTTTTTATATTTTCCGAAACGATGTTATGTGGAGTTTCAGGGCTTTTGGAGTTGTGCAGAATAGGTTTCCAGAGTTTGCTCCTTTTCCAGCCTAGAATTCCAGCCGCCGGCATTCTCCCTCTTCTTCTAAACCTTGCAAAATAAGAGAGAAAAGGCACAAGTATTGTGACAAAACATGTATGAACAACCCATAATGCAATAAATATCAACTTATAAGCATGATGCAGAATGGACGTATCACCATGCTGATCTAAAAGACTCTCAAAATAATATAAGTGAAGCATGAGAGTTCATCTATTTCTTCAAAATAAAATCCCCGTCGTGCTCTAAAAAAAATATAAGTGAAGCACTAGAGAAAAATTAGCTAGCTCAAAAGATATAAGTGAATCACATAGAGTATTCTAATAAATTCCGATTCATGTGTATCTCTCCCAAAAGGTGTGTACAGCAAGGATGATTGTGGTAAACTAAAAAGCAAAGACTCATATCACACATGAAGCTCCAAGCAAAACACATATCATGTGGTGAATAAAAATATAGCCTTAAGTAAAGTTACCGATTGACGAAGATGAAAGAGGGGATGCCTTCCGGGGCATCCCCAAGCTTAGGCTCTTACCACTCCTTATTCCATAGTCCATCGAATCTTTACCTGAAACTTGAAAACTTCACAACACAAAACTCAAAAGAAAACTCGTCAGCTCTGTTAGTATAAGAAAATAAAACCACCGCTTAGGTACTGTTGTGAACTCATCATTAATTCATATTGGTGTAGTATCTACTGTATTCCAACTTCTCTATGGTTCATACCCACCGATACTACTCATAGATTCATCAAAATAAGCAAACAACACACGAAAATAAAAATCTGTCAAAAACAGAACAGTCTGTAGCAATCTGTAACTTCCGAATACTTCTGTAACTCAAACAATTCTGAAATAAATTAGTGGACGTTAGGAATTTGTCTATTAATTATTTGCCAAAAGAATCAACTCAAAAGCACTCTCCACTAAAAAAATGGCAGCTAATCTCGTGAGCGCAAAAGTTTCTGTTTTTTACAGCAAGATCGCAAAGACTTCACCCAAGTCTTACCAAAGGTTCTACTTGGCACTTTATTGGAAAAAAAGCTATAAAACATGATTACTAAAGTAGCTTAATCATGTGAACACACAAAAATAGTAGGGGTAAATATTGGGTTGTCTCCCAACAAGCGCTTTTCTTTAATGCCTTTTGTAGCTAGGCATAATGATTTCAATGATGCTCACATAAAAGATAAGAATTGAAACATAGAGAGAGCATCATGAAGAATATGA
>LR738715.1:355124183-355150488 GCA_902687465.1 Secale cereale | reverse complement strand
ATTCTGAAATAAATTAGTGGACGTTAGGAATTTGTCTATTAATTATTTGCCAAAAGAATCAACTCAAAAGCACTCTCCACTAAAAAAATGGCAGCTAATCTCGTGAGCGCAAAAGTTTCTGTTTTTTACAGCAAGATCGCAAAGACTTCACCCAAGTCTTACCAAAGGTTCTACTTGGCACTTTATTGGAACAAAAGCTATAAAACATGATTACTAAAGTAGCTTAATCATGTGAACACACAAAAATAGTAGGGGTAAATATTGGGTTGTCTCCCAACAAGCGCTTTTCTTTAATGCCTTTTGTAGCTAGGCATAATGATTTCAATGATGCTCACATAAAAGATAAGAATTGAAACATAGAGAGAGCATCATGAAGAATATGACTAACACATTTAAGTCTAATCCACTTCCTATGCATAGGGATTTTGTGAGCAAACAATTTATGGGAGCAAGAATCAACTAGCGTAGGAAGGGAGAACGAGCATAACTTCAAGATTTTCAACACATAGAGAGGAAACTTGTTATTATTGCAATTCCTACAAGCATATGTTCCCCCCTCATAATAATTTTCAGTAGCATCATGAATGAATTCAACAATATGACCATCACATAAAGCATTCTTTTCATGATCCCCAAGCATATAAATTTTATTACTCTCCACAATAGTGAATTTCTTCTCATGAATAATAGTGGGAGCAAACTCAACAAAATAATTATAATGTGAGGCATAATACAATTGAAGACAAAAATCATGATGACAAGTTTCATGGTTATAATTATTCTTAATAACATACAAGGCATCACAATAATCATCATAAATAGCAACTTTGTTCTCATAATCAATTGGAACCTATTCCAAAATAGTGGATTCATCACTAAATAAAGTCATGACCTCTCCAAATCCACTTTCATCAATATAATCATCATAAATAGGAGGCATGCTTTCATCATAATAAATTTTCTCATCAAAACTTGGGGGACTAAAAATATCATCCTCATCAAACATACTGTCCCCAAGCTTGTGGCTTTGCATATCATTAGCATCATGGATATTCGAAGAATTAACACTAACAACATTGCAATCATGCTCATCATTCAAGTATTTAGTGCCATACATTTTAATGCATTCTTCTTCTAGTATTTGGGCAGAATTTTCCTTTCCATCATTTTCATGAAAGATATTAAAAAGATGAAGCATATGAGGCAACCTCAATTAAATATTTTTTGTAGTTTTATTTTATAAACTAAACTAGTGATAAAACAAGAAACTAAAAGATTTGATTGCAAGATCTAAAGATATACCTTCAAGCACTAACCTCCCCGGCAATGGTGCCATAATAGAGCTTGATGTCTACTACGCAACTTTCTTCTTGTAGACGTTGTTGGTCTTGTAGACGTTGTTGGGCCTCCTAGTGTAGAGGTTTGTAGGACAGTAGCAAATTTCCCTCAAGTGGATGACGTAAGGTTTATCAATCCGTGGGAGCCGTAGAATGAAGATGGTCTCTTTCAAACGACCCTGCAACCAAATAACAAAGAGTCTCTTGTGCCCCAACATACCCAATACAATTGTAAATTGTATAGGTGCACTAGTTCGGCGAAGACATGGTGATACAAGTGCAATATGGATGGTAGCTGTAGGTTTTTGTAATCTGAAAATATTAAATCAGCAAGGTAGCAAGTGGTAAAAGTGAGCGTAAACGGTATTCCAATTCTAGGAAACAAGGCCTAGGGTTCATACTTTCACTAGTGCAAGTTCTCTCAACAATAATAACACAATTAGATCATATAAAAATCCCTCAACTTGCAACAAAGAGTCACTCCAAAGTCACTAATAGCGGAAAACAAACGAAGAGATTATTGTAGGGTACGAAACCACCTCAAAGTTATTCTTTCTGATCGATCTATTCAAGAGTCCATAGTAAAATAACACGAAGCTATTCTTTCCGTTCAATCTATCCTAGAGTTTGTACTAGAATAACACCTTAAAAAACACATCAACCAAAACCCTAATGTCACCTAGATACTCCATAGTCGCCTCAAGTATTCGTGGGCATGATTATACGATATGCATCACACAATCTCAGATTCATCTATTCAACCAAGACAAAAAACATCAAAGAGTGCCCCAAAGTTTCTATCGGAGAGTCAAGACGACAACTTGTGCCAACCCCTATGCATAGATTCCCAAGGTCACGGAACCGGCAAGTTGATCACCAAAACATACATCAACTGAATCAATAGAATACCCCATTGTCACCACGGGTATCCCACACAAGACATACATCAAGTGTTATGAAATTCTTAAAGACTCAATCCGATAAGATAACTTCAAAGCGAAAACTTAAACCATTACAAGAAGGTAGAGGGGGAGAAACATCATAAGATCCAACTATAGTATCAAAGCTCGTCATACATCAAGATCGTGCCATCTCAAGAACACGAGAGAGAGAGGGAGAGAGAGAGAGAGAGAGAGAGATCAAACACATAGCTACTGGTACATACCCTCAACCCCGAGGATGAACTACTCCCTCCTCATCATGGAGAGCGTCGGGATGATGAAGATGGCCACCGGTGAGGGATCCCCCCTCCGACAGGGTGCCGGAACAGGGTCCTGATTGGTTTTTGGTGGCTACAGAGGCTTGCGGCGGTGTAACTCCCGATCTAGGTTTCTTTTCGGGGGTTTCTGTATTTATAGGAATTTTTGGCGTTGGTCTCATGTCAGGGGGGTCTCCAAGTCGTCCACGAGATTGGGGGGGCGAGCCAGGGGGGTAGGGTGCGCCCTCCACCCTCGTGGATGGCCCGGGACTCTTCTAGCCCAACTCTTTTACTCTGGGGGCTTCTTTTGGTCCAGAAAAAATGATCAAAAATTGGCACATCAATTGGACTCCGTTTGGTATTCCTTTTCTGTAAAATTCAAAAACAAGGAAAAAAATAAAAACTGGCACTGGGCTCTAGGTTAATAGGTTAGTCCCAAAAATCATATAAAATAGCATATAAATGCATATACAACATCCAAGATGGATAATATAATAGCATGGAACAATAAAAAAAATATAGATACGTTGGAGACGTATCACATGGTTGAAGGAACTGTATGTGACAGGCATGCACAAAGCCTCAAAGGTCATCAGACACTTTGCGGTGTGCTCAAAAAGCAGATTCTGAACAGGAACCCTATGAAAGAGGGTATTGCCGTGGAGAGGAAACTCAATGTTGATGGAACCTACTGGAAACCTGAGTAGTATCCCAAAACCTCATGGGTTGCTGCAAAAGGATCTCCAATAGATCCATCTACCTTATCTGTCTTTACTTGTAAATCTTCACATTCATTTTACGAGTCATTTGACTCCAACTATAAACTGTTCAAAAATCAGAATGGTGAAATATTTGCTAGATATGTTGGAACTAACTGCAGGAATGGTCCCCCTATGAAGAAAATTTGTGTTCCAAAAATGTACCTTGAAAATCTTCAAGTGAATGTCCTCACGACACCACCTATGAAGAACAGGAACCCAGATGGAATTATTCATATGGATCCAAGTCCTCATACGGAACAAATTCCTCAAGTGGATCAAATTCCTCATATGAACATCATCGTGCTAATCCTTCTATTTTGCAGGGAAAGTCTAAGGTTTATGAATATGTGCATCATTCTTCAAATCATTATGTTCATAAGTCCTCAAAGAATTTCTCTGCTTACTCATATTCATACTCTAACCCCTTGCCCGCGAAACGAAATGCACTAGATTCAAGGCACCCTTTTCATATGGAGCTCGCAGAATGATGAACTCTTTGCCACCCCACCAGATGTAGGTGGTGAAGAAAAAGAACTAATCTCTTATGCAGGGTCAGGTCTCGACTAACTTAAACGTCTGAAGAATTTGCTGGAGACCTGAGAATGCTTGGAAGGACGCAAGCTAATTATGAAGAAATGATTCATTCATTTCTCACATCCTCATTCTACTATATACATTGCTTTTATTGATGAAATTCATTCTGATGAGCTTGATGGCATATTCTTCACTATGAAGCATATGAGTTTTTAAGATGCACTAATTCATCTACATGATGAATCTCTAAAAGCTACTAAGTGGGTCCTTAGTAGTGGATGTACAAATCACATGACCGATGACAAGAACCTATTGATGGACTCCGCTTTATCTCCATCTCATCTGAAGCATATCACCTACGCTGACAAAGGAAAAAATGAAGGTATTTGGTCTAGGTAAGGTTAAAATCACAAAAGATCGACACATTGTCGGTGTACTAAGGTAGGGGTACCTCAGTACCCCAACTTGTGCACGGACAGTAGCAGCTTCCCGCGGCAGGGTTTACCACATGCTCGCCGGAGACCTTCCTGCTCCATGTAAAACCATTCAAAAACAAAGTATACAAGACAGAAGATCGAGACCCCGGCAAGTGGAGCTTGCCGGGAAGGCCGTTCCAAGGCTCAAGATTACTTCACCCACGCAAGGCCCTGGCAAGAGGAGCTTGCCAGGAAGACTAAGATTCCATTACAAAAGACACGCCTCGGCGCAACGTGCGCCCCGGCAGGGCCCGGGGAGCGACAAGCTTCAGAGCCCGGCAAGCTCCCGGGCCCGGCAAGATCAAGACCCCGGCAAGGTGCTTGCCGGGAGAGTTGTGCTGTGTGCCCACGCTCCAGCTCATCGAACCACGCGTCGCACTGGGGCCATTCAGGGGACGCGTGGTGGATGGCAGTGCAGCCTGGGGACACGGTGGCACTCCACGGTGGTGAAGCCATCGCCGTGGCAAACGGAGACGCAAGGGCGGGCGCTTTTGGGGTCGACGGCGACGGGCATTAAATGCTCTTGTCCCCCACTGTCTAAGTAGGTAGCGACCACTGTTCATACACTGTAGCTCCACTATTCCCGCACTGTTACAACTACCACCTCTTTTACATTTTTACCCTTTCTCCTACGTTGACACCTGTCGGTGACCCCTTGCACTATAAAAGGAGGCCCATGCACAACGTGGAGGGGGTTCGGAACCTAGATCGCTCATACGCTCGGTGTAGCTAGTTCTTCAAGCTCCCGAGCCCTCCAACTCAATACAAACCAAGCAGGAGTAGGGTTTTACGCGTCCGTCGCGGCCCGAACCTGGGTAAACTGCCCGCGTGTTCACTATGATCTGCTCTTTGTGCTCCCTCCGCTCTCTTACCGCACGAACAAAGGGGCTCCGGTCCCATAGGTGCTCGTGGTGGACAGTTTCCCCCGACATCTTTGGCGCGCCAGGTAGGGGGCGTCGAGGTTGTGCGAACCTGATCCGGCGTTCACGCGGGCGCATTGTTCATCAACCTCTCCGAATTCGGTAGCTTCATCAACAAAGCACCATGGCCCCGAAGAAGAAGGCTTCGGAGGTCGGAGGCCCGTCTGCGTCTCACCCGCCGCCACCAGAGCCAACGGTGGGCGGGGGAGACGCCGTCGGAAGGGTGGTTGTCGGCGAGGACACTCGCGGCGCCACCAAATCCAAGGACAAGACGGACGACCGAGCCTCGGTCTCCGTGGACGCACCGCGTCCATCTCAACACACGACAACCCAGCAGCGCCATACCACAGGAGGTGGTATCCGCTTGCTGGGACAAGGGCAAACCGGAGGCTCGCGGGACGCCCCGGACCGCCGTCCGGGCACCAGCAAGGCGCGGTCACCGGGGCGGGACCCTGCTCCTTCTAACCCTGTTAGAAGTCCGAGCATATCCCGCTCCTCGCGCCGCTCGCCCCCGCTCCCCTCCACTCCAGCGGAAGCGCTCGCAAGGGCGCAACTGCTCCTCGACTTCCCTTCAGCGGCAGACAATGCCGAAGACTGGAGGGCTACCATCCAGAGCCTGATCGCCTTCGCCAACAACGACTCTCCACAGCAGCCGGCGACCTCGCGGCCGCGGCAAGCTGAGAAGACGAAGGCAGACGGCAACAAGACCGCCGGGGGTGCAACCACCATGCACTCCCCGCCGCGGAAGCAGAAAACGCCGCCTCGCCGGAACAACGCCGACGACGGCTCCACGGCCTCGTCGGATCCGCGGGCCCGTCGGGACCAGCGCCAGGTCCTCGACGACCGGCGACAAGAAGACGCTCGGACAACGATCAAGCGCCGCCGAGAAGCTCGGCGACAATCAGACCAGAGAGCTGGGAACACTGTCGACGCGCGCGCGCCCGGTGAACCAGGCGACTTGCCGTATGTGGCAGGCTGCCCTGCGTTCACCCGCGAGCTGCGGCGCGTCCAGTGGCCCAGCATGAAGAATTTCAAGCCCGACGTACCGGAGAAGTACGACGGCAAGACGCACCCCTCGGAATTCCTCAGCGTCTACACCATCGCGGTGCAGGCTGCCGGGGGGCGCGACGAGAAGATTTTGGCAAACTACTTCCCGCTCGTGCTTAAGCCGAACGTTCGTTCATGGCTCATGCACTTGCCGGAAGGCTCCATTTCTTCTTGGGCAGACCTTTGCCATCAGTTTGTTGGTGCCTTCACAGGCGGCCACAAACCCCACGGCCAGGAGAGCGATCTCCACATTCTGGCCCAGAAGGAAGGAGAATCCCTGCGCAAGTACATCCAACGCTTCAGCCGTGTACAGCACAACATCCCCGACGTTCACCCTGCCGCGGTTATCAGCGCGTTCCACCAGAACGTGCGTAACCGCCGCATGCGTGAAGAAATGGCGATGACAAAGATACGGGATGTCAGCGAGCTCTACGCTCTAGCTGATAAGTGCGCACGCGCCGAGGAGGGGAGGCGACTCCCCGGGGAGGATGCTGGCGCAGGAGGAAGCGACAGCGACGACGCCGCCCCGGCAAAGAAAAACCGGCGGCGGAACAACAGAAGGAAGAACAAGAAGGAGGTGCTTGCCGTCGAGAAGTCCGGCAAGGAGGCTCCCGCCAAGCAAACGCAGGCTGGCGACTCCGGCAAGGAGCCTGCCCCTGTAGCGGCAGCCGACAAGCAGGACGGCTCCGACAAGCAATACTGCAAGATCCACCGCACCAAGGGCCACGACCTCTCCAACTGCAAACGCGTCGAGTACCTCGTCGAGCAGCAGAAAGCTGAGTACGAGAGGCGTGACAAGGAGAAGGCCCAAGGTGGCGGAGGAGAACCAAGCAAGAAGCGGCCGTTCAATGGCCGGGGAGGACGCCGCGGCAAGGCTAAGCAGCGGCAAGGTGACCGACCTCCCCGGGGCCGCGACAAGGATGAAGAAGACGACGACGATGATATGGAGGAAGGTGATGACAGCGAGCAGGAGTTCCAGAAGGCCACGAAGGTCCTGTGCGTCGACGGCGGCGCCTCTCTGCACACCTCCCACCGCCAGCTCAAGCAGTGGGTGCGCGAGGTGAATGCAGCAGAGCCGCCCGTGGAGTCGCGCAGGCTCCTCAAATGGTCCAGCACGCCCATCATTTTTGATCTTGAGGATCACCCACCATCCGCAACCTCAAGGTCACCAAAATGTTGGTTGACGGCGGGGCCGGGCTGAACTTGATCTCCTCTGCTGTGATCAAGAAACTCCAAATCCCAGATGGCGAGCTCGAAGAGACCGGTTCTTTCCAAGGAATCAACCCGGGAAGGAGCAAGCCCAAGGGGAAGATAACTCTGCCGGTGACCTTTGGCGGGGAGCTCAACTTCAGGACTGAGCGCATCACTTTCGACGTCGCTGATATGCCGTTGCCATACAATGGAATACTCGGCCATCCCGCCCTCGCCAAGTTCATGGCAGCTTCCCACTATGCCTACAACGTACTCAAGATGCCGGGGCCGATAAGCGTCATCACTGTCCAAGGCGACAAGAAAGATGCGCTTGTCTGCGCCGACAAGATCTACCGGGATGCAGCAGCTGCGGCAGAGAAGGACACACTTGCCGCTGAAGCTCCCGGGGGGAAGAAGACGAAGACCAAGTCCGGCAAGTGCTCTGGGGCCCACTCCGGCAACCGCACCTCTTCGGAGTGCTGCGCTGCCGTCGAGGACGTTCCATCGAGCTCCACCGGCAAGTGTAAGAAGGGAATGGCCGCTCCTCCGGCAACCAAGAAGGTGTCCGCCAAGGAGGACGGCACTGGTGGTACCCTCACCATCAGTGCCACGCTTGACAGCAAATAGGAAAGCGCGCTCGTTGCCTTCCTGCGGGCGAATGTCGATGTGTTCGCATGGCAACCATCTGACATCCCCGGTGTTCCCAGGAAGGTAATTGAGCACAAACTTGCTGTCTGTCCTCATGCGCGGCCCATCAAGCAAAAAGTGAGGAAGCAAGCCGTGGAGCGCCAAGAGTTTATCAATGAAGAGATCAAGAAGCTAGAGGCAGCAGGTCTAGTTAGAGGTGTGATCCATCCGACGTGGTTGGCAAACCCGGTCGTCGTGCGCAAGGCTAACGGGAAGTGGAGACTGTGTATAGACTTCACCGATGTGAATAAAGCATGTCCCAAGGATCCATTTCCCTTGCCGCGCATCGACCAGATTGTTGACTCCACTGCCGGATGTGAGCTGCTCTCGTTCCTTGATGCATATTCAGGCTACCATCAGATTTTCATGGCCGAAGAAGATGAAGAGAAGACTGCATTTATCACTCCATGTGGCACATATTGCTTCATTCGCATGCCATTTGGACTGAAGAATGCAGGCTCAACCTTTGCAAGAGTAGTATACACTGCTTTTGAGCCACAGATCCACTGAAATGTAGAGGCTTACATGGATGACATCGTGGTAAAGAGCAAGAGCAAGGATACCCTGGTCCAAGATTTGGAAGAAACATTTCAGAACCTGCGCAAGATACAACTCAAGTTGAACCCCGAGAAGTGCGTCTTTGGAGTTCCCTCCGGCAAGCTTCTCGGATTCTTTGTGTCACAGAGGGGGATTGAAGCCAACCCCGACAAGATTAAAGCCATTGAGCAAATCGAGGCCCCGAAGCACGTCAAGGATGTCAGAAGACTCGCAGGTTGTGTGGCTGCCCTCAGTAGGTTCATTTCGAAGTCTGTAGAACGCGCCCTTCCTTTCTTCAAAATCTTGAAGAAGGCAGGTCCCATGAAGTGGACTCCGGAAACGGAGGCAGCGCTGCAAGATTTGAAACGGTACCTATCCTCCACTCCAATACTTGTCGCACCTAGACCACAGGAAAAGTTGTTGCTATACCTAGCGGCAACCAACCAGGTGGTTAGTGCTGCGTTAGTTGCGGAGAGGGAGTCCGACGAGGAGTCTGCACCGCCGGCAAGCGAATCCAGCGACAAGCAGGGGGCTGCTCCGACAAGCTCTGGCCCAGACAAGGATAGCTCTGCGCAGGAAGAGGGAGAAGTGCGGAAGCTGATGGTGCAACGCCCAGTGTATTTTGTAAGTTCCCTTCTCCAGGGGGCTAGATCAAGATACTCTGGTGTGCAAAAATTGCTTTTCGGCCTCCTCATGGCCTCGAGAAAGCTGCGCCATTACTTCCAGGCACACGAGATAACGGTGGTCACTCGCTTTCCGCTGAAGAGGATATTGCACAACCCAGAAGCAACAGGCAGGATCGTTGAGTGGGCACTGGAGCTGTCGAGCTTTGGACTCAAGTTTGAAAGTACCTCAACCATACAGAGCCGAGCTTTGGCAGAATTCATAGCTGAGTGGACCCCAACGCCCGACGAGGAACTCCAAGAAACAAGTGCACCCGTACAAGAAGCGACAAGTGAATGGGTAATGTACTTTGACGGTGCCTTCTCGCTGCAAGGCGCCGGTGCTGGCGTGGTACTCATCGCGCCCACCGGAGAGCACCTCAAGTATGTTATCCAGATGCACTTTCCCAGGGAGCAAGCGACAAACAATACTGCTGAGTATGAAGGCTTGCTTGCCGGCCTCAGAATTGCGGCCGAACTTGGGATAAGGAAGCTGATTGTGCGGGGAGATTCTCAGTTGGTGGTCCGACAAGTCAACAAGAGTTACCAGAGCCCTTTGATGGAAGCTTATGTAGATGAAGTGAGGAAGCTTGAAGAGCACTTTGAAGGTTTGCAAATGGAGCATGTCCCGAGAGCTCAGAATGAAATTGCAGATGGCCTTTCAAAGTGCGCCGTGATGAAGTTACCTGTGGAACCAGGGACCTTCTTGCTCAAGCTGACTCAACCATCCGTTACACCATCAATTGGGCAGTCCAAGAAGAGAAAGTTGGTCTCCGGCGACTACTTGCCGGCGGATCTTCCTGAAACCGCCGCCAAGGTCCCCAAGATCAACAATCAGAACGCTGAGGAACAGCTTGCTCCTCCAGATCCTCGGGTCTGTACAGTTGAAGCAAGCGTTCCCGACAAGCCTCGCCCCAGCGAGCTTGCCGGGGGACCATCAGCTCCGGCAGAGCCAGAGGTTCTTGCCGTAGAAGCGGAGGTTCCCGCAGCGGCCCTCGAGCCTTTAGTCCTTGCCGTTGAGCCCCAGGCTCCGGCATGGGCGCAGCAGATCGTCTGTTTTCTGCAAACTGGAGAACTTCCCGACGACCCAGAAGAGATAGAAAAGATAACCAGGCAGTCAAGCATGTACCAGTTCGTGGATAACGAGCTGTACAGAAGAAGACTCAATGGTGTCAGACTAAAGTGCATCTCTAGGGAAGACGGACAGAAGCTGTTGGCAGAAATACACGGAGGCATATGCGGCCACCACATTGGCGCAAGGGCGCTTGCCGGGAAAGCTTTCCGGCAAGGGTTCTACTGGCAAGAAGCCCTCCAAGATGCAACTGCACTAGTAACCAAGTGTGAAGCGTGCCAGTTCCATGCAAAGCAGATTCATCAGCCAGCTCAAGCTCTCCAAACAATCCCTTTGTCCTGGCCCTTCTCGGTCTGGGGGCTCGATATCCTCGGCCCTTTCCCTCGCGCTGTCGGGGGCTTTGAGTACTTGTACGTTGCAATCGACAAGTTCACAAAGTGGCCAGAAGTGGAACCAGTGAGAAAGGTGACAGCACAGTCAGCGGTCAGGTTCTTCAGGTCGATTGTTTGCCGTTTCGGAATCCCTAACAGGATCATCACCGACAACGGTACGCAATTTACTAGTCGCACCTTCATGCAGTACGTCCAAGACCTTGGCGCCAAGGTCTGTTTCGCTTCTGTTGCTCACCCGAGGAGCAACGGTCAAGCGGAGAGGGCCAATGCTGAAGTGCTGCGTGGACTCAAGACAAGGACCTTTGACAGGCTGCGCAAGTGCGGAAGAAATTGGATAGAGGAGCTACCGGCGGCTCTTTGGTCAATCAGAACGACACCAAGTCGAGCCACCGGACAGACCCCCTTTGCTCTAGTCTATGGAGCAGAGGCAGTTCTCCCCACGGAACTCGTATACGGATCTCCTCGAGTGCTCGCTTATGATGAGCTCGAGCAAGAGCAACTGCGACAAGATGATGCATTGCTCCTCGAGGAGGAACGTCTCCAGGCTGCTGTACGAGCTGCTCGATACCAGCAAGCCTTGCGTCGCTACCATAGCCGCAAGGTCAAGGCCAGGAGTCTCGAGGAAGGCGACCTTGTTCTTCGGCGTGTTCAGTCCGCCAAGAATTCCAACAAGTTGACGCCGAAGTGGGAAGGCCCTTATCGGGTGAGACAAGTCACAAGGCCCGGCGCTGTCCGCCTTGAGACCGAAGAAGGCTTACCGGTGAGCAACTCCTGGAACATAGAGCATCTTCGCAAGTTTCACCCGTAAGGCGCGGTTGCCGTGATCCGCTCCGGCAACCACCTTTTGTACAAGCTTTGCCGCTGTTGCATGTAACCCTTTGTACAAAGCCGGGCGCAGACCCCGTGCATCAGTAAAGATTTGTGTTTTGCGCTATTTGCCTTTTGCATACTTTTCTTTGCTATTTGCATGTGTTATTTGGCACCTCGTGCAACATACACATCCGGTAAGCATCGGCACGCCGAAAGGCCATATACTTGTTTCCCTCTTCTTTTTCCTTGCCTCTTAAGCAGAAGGAACGTTCCTCGCGCACAAGTTTGCCGGGGGGGAAGGAGATGAAAGAGGAACCAAGTGCTGTTCAAGAAAGAGAAGCCTTACCGAGAAGCCAGCAGTATATGAAAGCTAAGTTGTTAAGAATTTGACCAGTTCAAATTTTTAAAATTTTAGTTGTCTTCCTTGAACGATCACGCTTTGTATGGAAAACCTGTGCGCGGAGGAACCTACCCGTAGCTAGCCGCACCCTTGTCTTGTTTTCGAGTACACTCAACGACCTAAGTGAGCTGCGACAAGTGTCGCGCCCTTGCTTCGTTTTCGAGTTCACTCAGCAAGCTAAGTGCGTTGCGACTAGTTGCGGCAAGGTTGCTTGCCGGTGAGACCTTGGCCAGCAGGCTGCTCAGAGTCCAGCACTCAGCGCTCGCGGCAAAGGCCCCTTGCCGGCAAGTTCCCCGGGAGCGTAGGGTTAAAAGCATACAAAGTAAAAAGACCAAGACAAGGAAGATAACATTGCACTGATTGATCGAAATGAAGTAAATATCTTACAAAGGATAACTTGTCGCAATGATTAATGAGTTCGTGACACCCTATGCAGCAACAAAAAGAGATAAAGATAAAGGAGGCCTAATCTACGCGGTCGCCCTCAACCCTGGAGATCTTGTTCACCTTGGCGATGATGTGGGCGACCTGCTCCTTCAGCGCCTCTATGTTTGCGTCGGCCGGCAAGCTGCGAAAAACGTTGGAGAGGTTTATGCCGGGATTGCGGTATACAATCTTCGTCAGCACGCGCTCCAAGGTTCTCGTGCAGAGCAGACGTGACTCCTCGGCCAGTTGCGCGGGAATCTTCTTCCGCAGATTTGCAAGGGCCAGCGCGATTCCCCTAAAGAAGAGGCTGAGCTTGGCGCTGTGAGGGAGGTTTGGGTCCGGAGAGTAGATGAGATGCTCCAACTTCAGCGCCAGCAGCTCCTGGTCGATGTTGGACGCAGAAGATACCAAGTCCTCGGTCCATACCTCGACGGTCCGGCGGAAGTTCTCGGCCGCTTTGTTGGCGCTCTCCACCAAGCCTCGCTCCTTGCGGAGCTCTTCCTTCAGCTTGGTTTCCCGGGCTTGGGCGGCGTCAAGCGAGTTCTTCAGTGTGGAAACCTTCAGCTCCAGATCTTCGATGGAGTCCTTGGCGGCCTTCAGCTCGTCGCCCCTCTCAGAGAGACGCACCTGGAGTTCCGAGTTGGTGTGGGCGTCCTTCTCACGCTCTATGTTGAGCGCGGCGACCCTCTCCACGCTCGCCTTCAGCGACTCCTCCAGCTGCGCGACCTTGGCGGCAAGCTCCTCCTTGGCGGTCTCCGCGGCGGCCGCGGCAGCTTTCGCCTCCTTCAGCTCTCCGCCAAGGGCCTGCTCCCGAGCGGCAAGGTCTTCCTCGTGGGAGTCGAGGTTGACCTTCCGCTGGGCGAGCTCTCCTTCTCGCCGGGACAGATCCACCCCGGCGAGCCGCTGCTGCTCTTCGGCCTCGGCCTTATCCAGCAACCACTCTTGATATTCGCCGGCGAGCCTCTCGCGCTCCTCCGCCACCTCGCGGAGGGCAGCCTGGTTGGCGGCGCTGAGCTCCGCCGCGCGCTTCTCCATCTCGACGGCGGCCTTGGCGGCAAGGGCCTCCCGAGAAGCAAGCTTCGCCTGCCTGGCCCGGTAAAGGGCCAGGAACTGATGAAGCAGCTTCTCCTCCTCGGGCCCGTCGCTTCCGCCGGGCGCCTCGACGATCTTCAAGCCCGCGGAGGCGAGGACCTCCCCATCAAAGGCCTCGCCCTCCGCGGGGGCTCGCGATGAAGAACCCCACGGCACCTGGGTGAAGACGCCGTTGGGAGCTTCAAGATAGTAACCGGCTTGCTCCTTTCCGGCGGAGGGATCGGCGGCCGGCGCAGCACTTGATGCTCCTGCTGCCTCCGGGCCGGCAGTGCGGTCGCTGTCCCCCTCCCCGGCCGCTGCGTCCGCAGCCGGAGCGGTCTCTTGCGCGGCCGGCTCGGCGGCTTCCGTCGTGCCCTCGGCGACAGGGACGTCGCCGCCGCCGCCCTGCGCGCCCTCCTCTTCGATGACGATGACTTCCGTCTCCGTCTGCTCGGGGGGAGGAGGATTTAGAAGAAGAAGAAGCAAAAGAATTCAAGCAAATATCCAAAAAGAGACGACTCCAAGAAGACAAAGTAACAGAACTTACCTTGGCGGACGTCGTCGGCGGCGGGCTCCCTCGCCGGGGAGCTCTGCCTTGGCGGAGTAGCCGCCCTCGCCGGGCTGCTCGCCCTTGGCGGGGTACTCGCCCTTGGCGGAGTACCCGCCCTTGGCTGAGCACTCTCCCTTGCCGGAGAGTTCGGCCTTGGCGGGGACGGCGGGGCCCGCGGCTCCTCGGAGGCGACCTCTGGACGCTCCTGCGGCTGTGGCTCCACCTCTGCGCAAGGAAAGACAAAAACATCAAGATATCAGCACAAGACAGGATACTCAAGCACACCCGACAAATGGAAGTACGGAATCCCAGACTTACGCTGGGGGCTGCGCTGGGGGCTGCTCCTCGGAGCAGCGCTCGGGTCCGGCAGGCTTGGCTCCGGCACGTCTCCAGTCGCCGCGGCGGGCGAGTCGTCCGCGACTTCTACCACAGGCACCTTGGCCTTCTTCGCTGCTCGCTGGGCCAAGGACCTGAAATCAAAACAAGAAACGAGATCAGCATCAACAAAAATCAAGACAATGATGAAGAAGATGCAAGGCCTCGAATACTTACTCCTGTTCCTCCTCGTCGTCGTCGTCGCTCAGGGCGGAGAAGTCAAACTCCACCTGAGGCGCGTCCGCGCGGGGAGCGGGAGACGAAGATTCCCTCGGGCGCTTGGCGGTCCCCGGGGCTGGGGGCTGCGAAGACCCAGCCCCTGTGGTAGCCGGGGCCCGGGGAGCGGGCGGAGCCGCCGCTCCGCCCCGCAAAGACCTTCCTCCGCTTGGCGCTGTCGTGCGGGGCGCCTCCGCCGTGGACTGCGTGCGGGTCGCCTCCGCCGTGGTTGGTGCGCCGGGCGCTCCCGTCGCAGCTTGGCTCCTCCGGGTAGCTCGCGCCGCCCGGCGAGCTGGTTGTTGCCGGGGCGCCTGCGCCCCCGCCCCTGTCGCCGTCTTCCGGAGGCGCTTCAATGGAGAACGCCTAGGGCTTGCCCGGGGCGGGGAGGTCTCCGACGACGAGGAGAGGTCGTCGGCGTAGAGCCCCAGAGACCCGTCGGAGTCCTCGGCGGCCTCGGCGTCGTCCTCCTCCTCCTCCTCCCCGGCAGGCTTGCTGGGCCCAGCGCCCTGCGCTGCGGCCTCCTTTCCTCCGGCGCCTCCGCTCCCTGCGGCGCCCCTGTTCCCTCCGGCGGCGTTGCCTCTCGCCGCGGCCTCGGTCTGGATCCCCTGGATCCCGGAGTGCCTCAAGGATGGGACCCCGGCAAGCGCGTCGGGAGGCAGCTTCAGTAGCCTGCGGATCTCCGCCTCCTCCGCTTGGCAGGACGTCTCCGCAGCATCTGCCTCCTCGGGCGTGTAGCCGAACTCTCCCGCCGCTGCGGCTGCAGCGGCCTCTTCAACCCGAGAAGCTATGTACGCTATCTCCTGGTCGGTGGTGTCCCGTGTCAGCTCCCGGACCTCGTTCTTGTTCTTCGCCACCTCCACCAAGTTGTCGAAGAAGTTCAAGACGACGTCGGGCTTGGGCGCGATCCACGTGCGGTCAACGCCGTGCGAATCGCACGCGGGCATCATGGCGCGGAGGTTGTCCCTGGCTGTGTTGTTGCAGAGGGGCACTACTCCCCGGGGACCCCTGAACCATTCCGGGTGTGCCGGGTCGTGCTTAAATAGTTCCCGGACCATCCCCTTCAGCTCCAGCGACGTGAAGTTAAAATTGAGCCCGGGGCGCAGCCTCATGATATCCGCCGCATTGCCGAACTCCCAGGCCGGCCTTTTCCTGTCTTGGAGAGGGGCGATGCGGCGGCGGAGGAAGTCTGTGCCTACTTCTGCGACGGACAATCTTGCTACCCGGAGACGGATGATCCTGATGAGCGCGATGTCAAGCTTGCTGTCGTCCGAATCCAGCTCGCTCCAGTCCCTGCCGCGCACGATAGGTGTTGTGCGCGGCGCGGTGAAAGATGGCGGCTGGTCCTCGACGATCCAACACCAGTCAGCACGCCATTCCTCCCACTTGCCGCGGAGCTCCCCCGGCAAGTAGGACTCCTTCTTGTTCAGACGAAAAACCCAAGATATTCCTCCGGAGAGGGGGCCGCCGGCCTCTGCTCTAGGGGTGAAGAAGTGCCTAAACAGAGCTACGTTTGGGTATATTCCTATATAGTTTTCGCACATGTGTGCGAAAACCGCCATCGTGAGGGTGGCGTTGGGGGTGAAGTCAAGAAGGTGGAGGCCATAGGTGTGCATTATGTCACAGAAGAATTCGTAAAAAGGAGGGCAGAGACCGCAGTGGAAGAAGGCTGCGAAAAAATAGTATCCACCAGGGTAGTCGTCCTTGGCGGCGGCCGGATAAGCTCGGGTGCGGGGGTGCGCCTTGGTCTTCTTGGACCAGAACAAGTAATACTTGTTCCAGAGCTCCCGCGCGCCGAGCCTCGGCGGGAAGACGAGGTTCCGCTTCCGGTACAAGGCGAGCCTCGCCGCTTGCTCCGATTTCTCCCTCTTGGTCTTCTCCGCCTTCGCCTTCTCTGTCTTCGGGGCCATGGCGGAGGCGGCGGAGGAAGGGGGGGCGAAGAACCCGGCGGCGCCGGAGATGCGAAAGACGGCGGAGGAGCTGTGGAGGCGGAGCGCAAAGGGGATCTCTGGAGATGGAAGAAGATGCAATGAAGGCGTAGGAGGGGAACCGCTCCTGCTTCCTCTGATTTTATGGGGAAGTGGGGGGCGTTTCGCTCTTTCCATTAAAAGAACGTGGGCACGTCCCATCCCACGACGCCGCAATCGACGCGTGCCGTTACGGGGGTACGCGGCGGATACGGAAGTGGATTCGGCGCGCTGTGGGCTGCGTGTGTCCGTGCACTGTTTTGGGCCTGGCCCAACAGCGCTCGGCACCGTGTGTGGCCCAGGCCCGGGGGCTCCTGTCGGTGTACTAAGGTAGGGGTACCTCAGTACCCCAACTTGTGCACAGACAGTAGCAGCTTCCCACGGCAGGGTTTACCACATGCTCGCCGGAGACCTTCCTGCTCCATGTAAAACCATTCAAAAACAAAGTATACAAGACAGAAGATCGAGACCCCGGCAAGTGGAGCTTGCCGGGAAGGCCGTTCCAAGGCTCAAGATTACTTCACCCACGCAAGGCCCTGGCAAGAGGAGCTTGCCAGGAAGACTAAGATTCCATTACAAAAGACACGCCTCGGCGCAACGTGCGCCCCGGCAGGGCCCGGGGAGCGACAAGCTTCAGAGCCCGGCAAGCTCCCGGGCCCGGCAAGATCAAGACCCCGGCAAGGTGCTTGCCGGGAGAGTTGTGCTGTGTGCCCACGCTCCAGCTCATCGAACCACGCGTCGCACTGGGGCCATTCAGGGGACGCGTGGCGGATGGCACTGCAGCCTGGGGACACGGTGGCACTCCACGGTGGTGAAGCCATCGCCGTGGGAAACGGAGACGCAAGGGCGGGCGCTTTTGGGGTCGACAGCGACGGGCATTAAATGCTCTTGTCCCCCACTGTCTAAGTAGGTAGCGACCACTGTTCATACACTGTAGCTCCACTATTCCCACACTGTTACAACTACCACCTCTTTTACATTTTTACCCTTTCTCCTACGTTGACACCTGTCGGTGACCCCTTGCACTATAAAAGGAGGCCCATGCACAACGTGGAGGGGGTTCGGAACCTAGATCGCTCATACGCTCGGTGTAGCTAGTTCTTCAAGCTCCCGAGCTCTCCAACTCAATACAAACCAAGCAGGAGTAGGGTTTTACGCGTCCGTCGCGGCCCGAACCTGGGTAAACTGCCCGCGTGTTCACTACGATCTGCTCTTTGTGCTCCCTCCGCTCTCTTACCGCACGAACAAAGGGGCTCCGGTCCCATAGGTGCTCGTGGTGGACAGTTTCCCCCGACACACATGGACAAAGTCATGCTTGTCGGGTCTCTTGGATTCAACCTCATGTCAGTCTCAATCCTTTGTGATCTTGATATGATTGTTGTCTTTGGCAAATATAGGTGTGTTTGTAGTCTTAGAATCTGACAATTCCAAAGTCTTCGAAGGCTTTAGGAGAGGAGACTTGTATATTGTTGATTTCTCTACAGGACCACAGCCTGCCACATGTCTACTCGCAAAAGCTTCAGGAGGATGGCTATGGCATCGACGACTCGGTCATGCTGGCATGAGAAACTTGCACACACGCTTGTGAAGAAGAAGCACATCATTGGTATTGAGGGTGTCAAATTCCTCAAAGATCATCTTTGTGGGGCTTGCGAAGCTGGAAAGATGACCAAATCTAAGCATCCCTCAAAGACTATCATGACTACCACTCATCCTTTTAAATTGCTTCACGTGGACCTCTTCGGCCCCACTCATTATTCTGCATTCACAAATGCAGCATCTCTATATGGCTTTGTTATTGTTGATGACTATTCTCATTATACGTGGGTGCATATCATCACATTTAAACATGAAGTGCAGGAAATATTCAAGCGATTTTCATCAATGGCCTTGATGAATTTCGGTGTGAAGATCAAGCATATCCGGAGTGACAATGGGACTGAGTTCAAGAACACTGATCTTGATGACTACCTTGATGAACTTGGTATTACTCATGAGCTATCAGCCCCTTACACTCCTTAGCAAAATGGCGTTGTGGAGCGTAAGAACATGACTCTTGTTGGGACGGCTCGCACTATGCTTGATGAATACAAGACGCCTCTCCATTTATGGCCTGAGGCTATCAATACCGCGTGCCATATCATCAATAGGGTATATCTCCACAAACTCCTCAAGAAAACTTCATACGAACTCCTGACTAACAAGAAACCCAATGTGAGTTATCTCAAAGTCTTCGGTGCTATACGCTAGGTTAGAGATCCTCATCACAGTTCTAAATTTGCACCGAAAGCACATGAAGGATACATGCTTGGTTACGGAAAGGACTCGCACACCTATAGAATCTTCATCAATTATCTTCACAAGATTGTTGAGACTGTAGATGTGCGGTTCATTGAAACTAATGGCTTGCAAAGAGAGCAAATACCTCCTGTGGCAGGTGAAATACCTCCAGAGGAATCCATTAAGTTCAAGGCTACTGAGGACATCAGACCCACTGAAGAATCTGCTGAAGAAGTCATTCCAGACCATGAAGAAAATCATACTGGTGCACCTGAAGAAACTGCTGCTGAGGAAAATGCTCAGCCAAATCAAAGTCATCAACCAGCTCATCCTCGAGTGGCAACAGAAGTGCAGATTGAGAAAATCATCGACAGCATCAATGCACCGAGTCCTCTCACACTCTCAAGAGCTTCACACTTATCTAACTTTTGTGGGCACTTTGCTTTGGTCTCTATCACAGAGCCCACCAAAGTTGATGAGGCATTTCTGGAACCTGGGTGGATTCAAGCTATGCAAGAGGAATTGCATCAATTCGAGCTCAACCATGTGTGGGAACTCTTCAAGTTAACAAATCCTCGGAAGCACAACATCATAGGCACCAAGTGGATCTATCGCAACAAGCAAGATGAAAATGGCCTTGTTGTGAGGAATAAGGCTCAACTGGTAGCTCAAGGCTACACACAGGTTGAGGGAATTGACTTCGATGAAACTTTTGCACATGTTGCTAGACTTGAAGCTATTCACATATTGCTTGCTTATGCTAACCATCATAATATCATCTTATATCAAATGGATGTGAAAAGTGCATTCCTCAATGGTAAGCTTGAGGAAGAAGTATATGTTGCTCAACCCCCAGGTTTTGAAGATCCTAAACATCCTGACAAAGTCTTCAAGCACAATAAGGCCCTCTGTGGCTTCAAGCAGGATCCTCCGGCGTGGTATGATACTTTGAAGGAATTGCTCATGAATAAAGGCTTCAAACCCGGTTCACTTGACCCAACTCTTTTCACCGAATCATATGATGAAGAATTATTTGTATGTCAAATCTATGTGGACGATATTATCTTTGGCTGTACTGATGAATGTTACAGTGAAGAATTTGGCTACATGATGCATGAAGAATATCAAATGTCTATGATGGGAGAATTGAAATTCTTCTTAGGTCTTCAAATTCGTCAAGAACGAAATGGCATCTTCATATCTCAAGAGAAATACCTCAAGGATGTTATGAGGAAATTCGGCATGCAAGATTGCAAAGGCGACAAAATCCTACGCCCACAAATGGCCATCTCTGCACCGACGAAAATGGCAAAGATTTCGATCAAAAGGTATGACGTTCCATGATTGGCTCTTTATTGTATCTATGTGCATCTAGGCCAGATATTATGCTTAGTGTTTGCATGTGTGCCCGATTTGAAGCTACACCGAAGGAATCACACCATAAGGCTGTGAAGCATATTCTTCGATATCTAGCTCACACTCCAACACTTGGATTATGGTATCCCAAGGGTTCCGATTTTGATCTCATTGGATATTCTGACTCTAACTATGCTGGTGATCGAGTGGATCGCAAGTCTACATCCGGCACATGCCATTTCCTCGGACGATCCTTAGTATGTTTGTCCTCGAAGAAGCAAAATTGTGTATCACTCTCTACTGCTTATGCTGAGTACATTGCAGCTGGTTCATGCTGTGCTCAATTGTTGTGGATGAAGCAAACCCTCAAGGACTACGATGTCAACATGAAGAATGTGCCACTCTATTGTGACAATGAGAGTGCCATCAAGATTGCTCACTACCTAGTTCAGCACTCGAAGACAAAGCACATCCAGACCTGTCATCGTTTTCTTCGTGACTATGTGTTCAAGGCGACATGTCCATCTACCACGTGAAGACTGAAGAACAGCTGGCAGATATCTTCACAAAGCCCTTGGATGAAAAGAGATTTTGCAAGTTGCGGTGTGAGCTAAATATCTTAGAATCTTCGAATGTTCTTTGAAAGGACACACATCCTAACACTTATGAAAAATTGATGACTTTGATGCGCAACACACGAAGTAACATTTTTCTTCAATCAATGAATACTAAAACTCTAAGTGTGAAGAAATTAATGAATAAATTGATTCTCAGAGCCCTACGACAATTGTACGCGGTGTCTGAAATCATCATTCTTATACGGCGGGTCACGCCACCAACCAAAGTTGAAATTTGGGTTTTTCTCATTTTTTGCAAATTCTTCAACTTTTCAAATTCCTCAAAATTTGCTATTTCTTCAACGTTTCACTGGAGTTCTTCATTATATATTTAAAGTTTTCCTGTCCTCTACAACATTCACTTATTATTGTCGGCGTTCTAGGAACAAGGGTACCCAGACTTGCCTGCCTGCGGTCCAGGGCATGGCTCATCAGGTGGCCTGGTACGACCCAACCTCTTTAGAAACCACTCAACACCCTCACGAGGGGCCGAGCCTTGCGAGGCGGACGGCGCAAGAGATACCCTGGGGCGGCCTAACTAGGCTGGCTCATGAGTATCGGAGGTATGAAGGCAATGAGCACCTCGCGAGGTCGTCGTGACGTGAGCAGTGACAACCAAGGCCAGGCGGGCGCTAGCGGGCGCAGAGTTCCTGTTTCCTCTTTGGTGCTAAAGGAGCAGGTGCAGGCGAGGAGTCCCGAGGCGTCAGGCAAAGGTTTCCATATCGGTCCAACGAGACCAAGACCAGCAGGACAATAGGGTGGAGGTCACCGCGGAGCCCACGGCGGTGTCACCACCAGAGCCTTTGGCAGGCGAAGACCACCTTCTGTCAGGATAGATTGTACTAGATGCCCCCCTTCAAATTTGGCCGTTGTGGGATCCCTTCCCGCTCAGTTTTTGGGAAGAGGACCTGTGCCCCTATAAATAGGACTAGCCACCACCATTGATCTCATGGGATCTGGAGTTAATCAGATAGAAGGCCACACACCCACAAGCACACTCGACCACAAGAACACCTCTCCTCAAGAAGCAGGTCTCCCCATGTACTAGTTCTTCCATAGCCTACAAGGCAATCCACCACACCACAATGGATTAGGGTATTACACCACAACGATGGCCCGATATGTATAAATCTTGCGTCCCTTGTTCTTCGGATCTGATGAGCTAAGCCTAGGGATCGGTGAGTAGACGAGCTAGGGCGGAAGGAGAGATCTTCGTGCGCACCCTATAGTTTGAACCACAAGGGTTTTGCCGGAACCCAAGATCCGACATTTGGCGCGCCAGATAGGGGTGTGCCGAAATTCCCTCCCCGTCCATCCCGCTCTCCACCCACCAAGTTCCCATGGCAAGCGCCTCTCCTCCGACCAGCTTGGTGGGCGCGTGCGGCGGCGCTCTAGGCCACCGGGCCTTCACCCCCGCCTTACGACGGGTGCAGTGGCCACCCAGGTTTAGGCCAGATTGGCAGCCCCGTTAAAACGGGGCGGCGGACCCGGCCGTCTTCCTTCAGGCTTACGAAGAGGCCATCTCGGTGGCCGGCGTTGAGAGAAATGTCATGGCTAGCTGACTCCCCATGGCGCTTACCGGCGTACCGCGCGCCATGTTTTTCAGCCTGCCAGAATCGTCTGTGGCGTCCTGGGAGGAGTTGCGCGACTTATTCGTCGTGCGCTTCGGGGCGCCGGCACCCCATGTCATCGTGGCCCTCCTCGGCGGCTCCCAAGCGCCACCCTCCGGCCGCCACATCAAGCAGTACTTTCGCTAGGCAGGCGTCGACTCTTTATGCCAGGGGGCTCCTCCTGGATGGGTGGTGCCCAATACCGACCTCACCTTCGACTTAGGGGACCATCCCGCTTCCACCGCGGGCTCAGGCGCTCTCCCAGTGTTCTGCACCCCCACCATCTGCAACATGGTAGTCACCAAGACCCTCGTTGACGGTGGGGCTGGTCTCAACATGCTCTCACTGGAGGCTTTCAGCTTGCTTCATTTGCCGCTCGAGCGGCTGCGCCCCACCAAGCCCTTTTCCAGAGTCGACAGCGGTTCCACCAGCCCTCTGGGGCACATCCGCCTCCCGGTCACCTTTGGCACCCGCGACAACTACCGCACCGAGCTGATCGACTTTGACATCGCCTGCATCGGCCTTCCGTACAATGCCATCCTCGGGTACCCCGCGCTAGCTTAGTTCATGGCCGCGACCCGTCCGGCCTATAACCTCATGAATATGTCGGGGAGGAGCGGTGTCCTCACCGTGTCAGGAGACACCAAGGAAGCTCTTGAGGCCCTCAAGCGCTCCTCCCAGACTGCTATGGCAGTGTAACCGGCCGGTGAAGCCTCCCCTAGAACCGAGGGGGCTGCACCGGCAAAAAAGAAGCAACTTTTCTCCCAAGACCGAACTGAGACGAAGCAGGTGCCGGTGAATGAAGACGAGCCGTCAGGTGTCGCCTTCAACATAGGTGTTGTCCTTCCCCCATCTCAAGAAGAGGAGCTAGTTGGATTCCTGCGCGCAAACAAGGATGTGTTCGTGTGGGAACCCAAGGATCTAGCGGGAGTCCCGAGGGAGGTGATTGAGCATCTCCTGAACATATGCCCCAATATGCGCCCCGTCAAGCAGAAGGCCCGGCGCCAGTCTACGGAGAAGCAGTCCTTCATCATGCAAGAGACTCGCAAGCTAGAAGCGGCGGGTGTCATCCACGAGGTCCGGTACCCGGAGTGGCTGGCAAACCCCGTCGTCGTTCCCAAGAAAGGCGGAAAAGAGCGCATGTGTTTCGACTTCACCAACCTCAGTAAAAGCTTGCCCACAAGACCCGTTTCCTCTCTCTCGCATCGACCAGATCGTTGGCTCCATCGCCGAGTTCGACCTATTGTGCTTTCTGGATACCTTCTCAGGTTACCTCCAGATCAAGATGGCGTTGCACGACGTTGAGAAGACTGCCTTCCTTACCCCGTGCGGAGTATACTGCTACACCTGCATGCCCTTTGGGTTGCGGAATGGAGGAGCAACCTTTCAGTGGTTGATGCACATTGCACTGGGAAAACAGCTCGGGAGGAATGTTGAGGCATATGTAGATGATATCGTGGTAAAATCTTAGGAGGCCACAACCCTTATCACAGATCTGGAAGAAACCTTCGCTAACCTGCATAAGGTAGACATGCGGCTCAACCCAGAAAAGTGTGTGTTCGGTGTCTCGTTAGGCAAGGTTTTGGGCTTCCTGGTGTCGCACCGAGGGATCGAGGCAAACCCTGAGAAGGTCAAGGCAATAGAAAAGATGAGTACGCCCAAGAACCTCAAGGAGATGCACAAGTTAGCCGGTTGTGTAACATCGCTCGGGCGTTTCATCTCCAAGCTAGGGGAGAGACCCCTCCCTTTCTTCAAGCTGATGAAAAGAAAGGGCCCGTTCGAATGGACCCCTGAGGCTGATGTGGTGTTCGAAGACCTCATGAGATACCTCACCAGTCCACCAGTAATGGTGGCACCCAAACCTCAGGAACCATTGGTGCTCTACCTGGCGGCAACACCACAATTAGCTAGTGCAGCGTTGGTGGCTGTCCGAGAGGAGCACCAAGACAAGACCTTACAGCCCAGGGGCGGTACTCCCGAGGCCCCGCACAGCCGGAGGACGACCACGTCCTGCTAGATGACTCTCCTGAGGCCGTAGCTGCCCCATCTGGCGACCAAGCCGCCAGAGACCCTTTACCCAGTCAGACGACTGTCGGTGTATTTGGATCGACACCTATGGGATCACAAGAATCCCTACTACGGTTGCGGGGCACGGGGTTGAGAGAAGAGTGGATCTAATAGTAAGCACACGGTTCCTTTACCCAGGTTCGGGCCGCAAAGATGCGTAAAACCCTACTCCTGCTTTGGTGTATTATATGTTCGTGTTCTTCAGCTAGTGAGGAGCTCCAAAAGCTGGGTCGTGAGGAGTTCTAAAGAGCCGAATCCTTCTCCTGGTCGCCTCGGGCCTCCTTTTATAGGAAAAAGGGGCTGCCACAGTGGCACACAGGAGGTGGAAAGGGTACAGTGATGCGAGGTTATCCCTCGCATTACAGGACAAGGCGCATTTAATGCGCTTAGCTTAGGTGTCCTCGCTTTATCGGGGACGAGGGGAGACGTCCGTATTGTCCGTCGCCTCTCTTCCTTGTGTTGACACGTGCCCTGGCGAGCGGTGCCTGGGGTGCCATGTAGGCAGGCAGGCAGCTGAGGTGGCGCAATGACGGGTCTCCATGAAGATCTGCATGTTGCCATGTAGGTCCCTGCCCAGCTAGTTGGGTCGGCAACTGCATGGGGCGGTGGAAGCGTAGTTTATGCGGGCCTGATGGTGGCCCCGCGGATGTCCTTGCCAAGGGCCTTGCCGGGGGACCCGGCAAGGATCTTGCCGCGGCGCCTGCTGTCATCCCCGGCAAGGTGCTGGCCGGAGGTCTTGTGGTCTTCCTTGGCTGGGATCCCGCCAAGGGTCGTCGTCTTCTTAGCTTGTACCTCATCTTGGATGTCTTCACAAAGATCTACTTGCCACTACGGGGATGCCTCCCGAATCCTTGCCCCATGGGGGCAGTGGACTCAAGGGTGATCCACTCCGTCGGCGTGGGGCGAATTGCCGCGGCAAGGGTCTTGCCGGGGCTGCTAGAACCAGCTCCCGGCAAGGATCGTTCCGGGGGATCCCGCTTCGTCCCCTTTTCACTTTGTGGTCTTGTTCTTGGCGTTGCTCCAGTTCCATCGAGCTTCGGTCTTACCTTGGCTCACCTCTCCTGCCATGCTTGGTGTGGTGGTGCCCGTGGCTCAGACTGCCCGTGCACAGTCATAGGGGTACAAAAAAGTGTACCCCTCTTTTTGTACACCGACAGGAGCCCCCGGGCCTGGGCCACACATAAGCGCGACGCGTTGTTGGGCTAGGCCCAGAATGGTGCGTGGGCAGGCGGGACGGTTCTCACCGTGGTAAGATTTTCCGTGCGCTGCGCCTCCCACGACCCGCGCGCATGGCGCGGGGTGGAGGGGTGTGCGTGACGTGGGCGGCATGCGTGGGGTGGTTTCCGCAGGCATGCGTCACGTCGCAGTAAATACGAAAGGAGGCGCCCCACCTTTCCCCCCATAAAAAGGAATAACCGCGAGCGCGCTGCTCACTTCCTCCATTTTCCTCGCACCCCTTCCAATCTCAGAGCCGCTGTTCCCTCTCTTCCTTCCTTCCGAAGCCTCCGTCGTCGCCTGCCGCCGTTGCTTCGTCATCCCTCTTCCTCAGCCCCCCAACTCAGCCGCCATGGCGTCCAAACCCGCCAAGGGCAAGGGGGTGGCCAAGGGCGCCGGGTCTATGGAGCCACCGGAGGGCGCGTTTTTGGGGGACCGGACGAAGGCCGCTTTCTTTATCCCGTCGTCGGTCGACGTCTACGAGCTCCGGGCCGCCTTCAAGCCCCTTTGGGGGGCGAAGACGGGGGGGGGGGG
>LR738715.1:355087128-355124118 GCA_902687465.1 Secale cereale | reverse complement strand
GGGGAATCTGGGACATCCGGCGACGCGCGTCATTTCGGACGCTTGCGCCCAACCTGGCCCAAATCGGTACCCCTTCTTCGTCGACTACTTTTCTTGCGGGTTGTGTCCCCCCTTCTCTGATTTCTTCTATGATGTCATGCACACCTTTGGCTTCCGCCTCTTGGATTTTACTCCAAATGCGGTGGCGTGCATGGCTTTCTTCACGCACCTTTGCGAGGGCTTCGTCGGGGTGCAGCCCAACACGTCGCTCTTCCGCCACTATTTCACCCCTCGGATCCAGCCGGGGGGTGCCGTCTCTGGATGCATCACCTGGATTCCAAGATCCAAGGGAGCATACCCGGAGGGCGCCGTGAAGGAGAGGTGGGATGAATGGCGCGGCCGGTGGTGCTGGATCGAAGAAGACGAGCCGCCAACATTCTATAAGGTCCGTCGGGTGCCGCCGGCCCACGACAGCGACTGGGGCGACGTCGACGCCGCCGACGGGAGGCTCACCATCGCCACCACCAGGATCCACCAGCTCGCCCAGGCCGGGCTCACCCTTGAGATGATCGGGGTGGACTTCATTCACCGTCGGAGCGCCCCGTTGCACTAGAAGGGGAGCCCGGCCTGGCTCTTTAGGAACCCAGCTGACGTCATGCGGCTCAGCCCTCGCCTCGACCACAACCTCATAGTGATGGGACACGCCCATTTTTGCCAGCGGCTCTTCCAGCTTGACGTGGGTCACGACGGCGAGGTCGAACGGACCGGCAAGGCCGCGAAGGCTGCCGCAAAGGCCGGCAAGGCCATCAAGGGGCAGCTCTTCAAGCTGCCAGCGGGGGTGGTCCCGTTGTGCAACAATTCGCGCTTGTCCGAGATCGTCGCCATGATGCCGGAATGCAACGTGCACGGCCCTGTCCCGAGCTGGCAGGAGCCGGCGGACGAGGTCGTGCAGTAATTCTTCGACACTTTGGTCGAGGTGTGCGTCAAGCCTGACGCCGAGCGGTGGCTTGTCAGGGACACCACCCAGGAGGAGCTGGACTACATCACCGCTAGGGCGACGGAGGCGCAGCTCGTCATGGAGGCCGGCAGCACCGGGGGTATGGAGGACAAGGATGCCACGGCTGCGGAGGAGGAGGAGCTCGCCCAGTTGGCGGCGGCCGCCGGTGAGGCTAGCAGCGCCGGCACCGGAGCTCCGCTGGTCAAAGACGCAGCCGATGAGTTGTCGTCGGGGGAGGACACGGCGGCCGGCCCAGCGCCAGCCAGGGGAAGAGGGCGAGTCCTACGGCAGGCCTGTTCCGGCGAGCCGGTCCGGCCCGGCAAGACTGCGCAGCCTCAATTGGCCCTGGAGGGGTCCGGGCGCCACACGAGGGCCACGTCGGTGAGGAGGTCGACGAAGGCCACCGAGACGAAGAAGGCGGCATCCCTTTTTCCGTCTAGGCGCGCACAAACTCCGCCCCCTTCTACGCCTCCCCCGGCAGACGTCGACTCGAATGGCAACGCGGAGTTCCCCTTCGATCTCGGGCCTCTCAGCCCGAAGAGGAAGAGGAAAGCGGCGGCGGAGGAGGAGATGGACGACGAGTAAGTATTCCATTCCTTACTGCCATTTCCATCCTCCTGAACCATGCCACTCATCTTGATTTGTTCTTACTTCTTCAGGGACGCAGAGACGTTGGCCCAGGGGATAAAGAGGGCCAAGGCTTCGGCGAGCAGCCAGCCCCCGACTAGGGCTTCAAGGACACCACTGGTGGTGTTGAGCAGCCCAGACGGCAGGCCCCGGCACAACCCCTAGCGTAAGTTCATCATCCTCTTCTCGCTCGACATGCAGTAGGTGTTTGATGCTATGATGCTGACCCTGCCGGTTTCGTAGGACGGGAGCAGCAGCAGGAGGAGCCGCAGGGGGCTATCCCCAACACACCACCCCCATCGACTACGCCACCGCGAGGGGCGTCCCCGGCAAGGGCACCAAGCATGGAGCCCAGTCGCATGGAGGAAGAACGGAACTTGGGCGCCGGTGGCTCTGCCACGGCGCCAGACACCGGCGGAGAGGGGACTTCTGCTTCACAGCCCGGTACTGGTGAGTCGCCTGTCTTTTGTCTTTGTTTTTCCCTTATCCTTTTTCTTGGCTTCATCATCCCCATCTCTGCCCAGGCCCTCCTTTTACAGATATGGAGGACGTGGACGCCGTCATCGGGGACGTGTCGGAGGAGGCCGCGGCGGAGGCCGACAAGATAGCCGCCGAGGAGGCCGCCAAGGACGCTACCGGGTCCGCCGCAGATAAGGCCGCCAAGGATGCCGCCAAGGGCGCTGCCGAGGGTGCCGGCGGTGGGCCTGCCGGGGAGACCGGCAAGGCCACAGCCGAGGAAGAGGCGATTGATAATCAACCTTCTTCCTCCACAACCTCGGGCCCCGGCAGGTATCTGAAGGTGGGCGACGACCTCTTCGTCCATCTTGCAGGGGCGTCAAGCTCCCGAGCGCCCGCCGGAGGGGAATTCTTCGACGGCGAGGTGCTTGCCGCCACCGCGCTCGAGGTTGTTGATGAACCGGGCGTCAGCGGTGATGGCTCTCCAGAAGGGCAGCTCTTCCGGGCCATGGGGGCCAATTTCCGGAAGCTCCAAGCGCTCTATCGTGCCCGCCAGGACAAGGTTAAGTCCAGGGTGGCAGCGGTGGATGAGGCGGAGGTGGACTTCCACGCGCGCGTCGCTGAGGTGCAAATTTGGTTCCACCAGTCCCGCGAGGAGCAGAGGGCCTTCCAAGAAGAATTGGCCAAGCGTGACGCAGAGCTCATCATGAAGATGTCTGATGTCGAGAAGGCCCTGGAAGAGGCGGCGAAGTTGGTTGCCGCGGCCGAGGCCGCCCGGAACCAGCATAAAGCCGCCCTCGATTCCCAGGAGGAAGACCTCTCCGCGCGTGAGGCGAAGCTTGCCCCAATGCTCCGTGGCAAGGATGAGGAGCTCGAGGCCCTTGTCGAGCGGCGGACTCATGAGCTGGGGCAGAGGCACAAGGAGGCACTCGATGCCCAAGCTCTGGCTCATGCCGGCAAGGTGCAAGAGCTGGAGGTGGAGCGGAACGAGCTGAAGGAGCAGGCCCTCAAGCTGTCCGACAAAAAGAACAGGCTCAACTGCGCCCTGATAGAGGTGCAGGGACCGACCATCAGCAGGGCTGGGGAGCTCTCCGAGGCACAAGTCTCCATCAGAGATCTCAATCTGAGGCTGGAGAATCTCGAGAAGATGTTGTCGGAGAGCTCGGCTCGGGAGGAGGCCTTGACCAAGAGCTTGGAGGAGGAGAAGCAGCTGCGGGCGGACGAGGGCGCCTCCCACCAAGAATACGTGGCGGGCGAGAACAGGTGGATCAGCCGGCTGGAGGACATCGCCGGCAGGGTTACATCGCAGTTGGCCCTCATGGGGATGCCAAACGTGAGGTATGCCCCTGAGTGGAGCGGGTCCGTAAACGCCAAGCTGACCCTGTTCTTCGAGGGCGTCCTTGGTGCCATGGCTGATCTTCACTCCAACAGAACGGTCACGCTCACCGGGGAGGCCCGGCGGCTTTGCCGGGGGGTCATGACCAAGGTCCTCACCAAGATGGCGTTCTGGAGCCCCGCCCTCGACTTCGAAGCCGGGATGGACAGCTTGCCGGAGGATGCTGACCTCATGGTGCTCAAGGAGCGCATCAAGCCCGTCATCAGCCGCATTGACGAAATCAAGAGGGTGGAGGGCCAGCGCCGGGATTAGGCATCCCATTCTTCTTCGCCGCTGTGGGTTCATGACCAAGACAAATTTTATCTTCAGTTAGAACCGCAGCGATGACATGATGTAATATAACTTTGAAATATCTTTAGAATCATGCATGTTATTTTCCTGTTTGCTGCCTCATTGTGTGTCCTCCCTACGCTAGCTGGGTAGGCTTGCCGGCGCGAAAAACCCAAGGCGGCGTCTTGGGGACGGGTCCCCATTGGCCTGCCAGGCGAGCGTGCTGCCGAGTGAGCCACCTTGCCGCCCTTAACACAGCCGCTCGAACTGTCGAGTTTGACTCGAGTAAGAGTCGAGAGCCTTGCCAATTGCGGAAGGCTACCCTACCATTTCGAACGCAGCCGTTTGAACTGTTCAGCGGACTCGAAACAGAGCAAAGGCGTTGCCGATCGGGAAGGGCCCCATTTGCGTGCATGTTTCTTTTTACAGAAAGAACGACAGCTCCGAGGATAACAACTTTAAATAACAGGATAGAAATATCCAAGGTTCGATGTAACTTAGCTTCTATTTGTAGCCGCTCGAGCACAGATCTTCCGGACTCCTTCCTTCTCAAAGGGCAACGAAGACGAGAGAGCGTCGGGCCAACTGCCAGAGCCGATTCTCACAACTATGCCCCCTACCTGGCGCGCCAAAGATGTCGGTGTATTTGGATCAACACCTATGGGATCACAAGAATCCCTAGTACGGTTGCGGGGCATGGGGTTGAGAGAAGAGCGGATCTAACAGTTAGCACACGGTTCCTTTACCCAGGTTCGGGCCGCAAAGATGCGTAAAACCCTACTCCTGCTTTGGTGGATTATATGTTTGTGTTCTTCAGCTAGTGAGTAGCTCCAAAAGCCGGGTCGTGAGGAGTTTTAAAGAGCCGAATCCTTCTCCTGGTCGCCTCGGGCCTCCTTTTATAGGAAAAAGGGGTTGCCACAGTGGCACATAGGAGGAGGAAAGGGTACAGTGATGCGAGGTTATCCCTCGCATTACTGGACAAGGCGCATTTAATGCGCTTAGCTTAGGTGTCCTCGCTTTATCGGGGACGAGGGGAGACGTTCGTCTTGTCCGTCGCCGCTCCTCCTTGTGTTGACACGCGCCCTGGACAGCGGTGCCTGGGTGCCATGTAGGCAGGCAGGCAGCTGAGGTGGCGCAATGGCGGGTCTCCACGAAGTTCTGCATGTTGCCACGCAGGTGCCTGCCCAGCTGGTTGGGTCGACAGCTGCATGGGGCGGTGGAAGCGTAGTTGGTGCGGGCCTGATGGTGGCCCCGTGGATGTCCTCGGCAAGGGCCTTGCCGTGGCGCCTGCTGTCATCCCCAGCAAGGTGCTTGCCGGAGCTCTTGTGGTCTTCCTTGGCTGGGATCCCGCCAAGGGTCGTCGTCTTCTTAGCTTGTACCTGATCTTGGATGTCTTCACAAAGATCTGCATGCCACTACAGGGATGCCTCCCGAATCCTTGCCCCATGGGGGCAGTGGACTCAAGGGTGATCCACTTCGTAGGCGTGGGGCGAATTTCCGTGGCAAGCTGACCCTGTTCTTCGAGGGCGTCCTTGGTGCCTTGGCTGATCTTCACTCCAACAGAATGGTCACGCTCGCCGGGGAGGCCCAGCGGCTTTGCCGGGGGGTCATGACCAAGGTCCTCACCCAGATGGCGTTCTGGAACCCCGCCCTCGACTTCGAAGCCGCGATGGATAGCTTGCCGGAGGATGCTGACCTCATGGTGCTCAAGGAGCGCATCAAGCCCGTCATCAGCCGCATTGACGAAATCAAGAGGGTGGAGGGCCAGCGCCGAGATTAGGCATCCCATTCTTTTTCGCCGCTGTGGGTTCATGACCAAGACAAATTTTATCTTCAGTTAGAACCGCAGCGATGACATGATGTAATATAACTTTGAAATATCTTTAGAATCATGCATGTTATTTTCCTGTTTGCTGCCTCATTGTGTGTCCTCCCTATGCTAGCTGGGTAGGCTTGCCGGTGCGAAAAACCCAAGGCGGCGTCTTGGGGACGGGTCCCCATTGGCCTGCCGGGCGAGCGTGCTGCCGAGTGAGCCACCTTGCCGCCCTTAACGCAGCCGCTCGAACTGTCGAGTTTGACGCGAGTAAGAGTCGAGAGCCTTGCCAATTGCGAAAGGCTGCCCTACCATTTCCAACGCAGCCGTTTGAACTGTTGAGCGGACTCGAAACAGAGCAAAGGCGTTGCCGATCGGGAAGGGCCCCATTTGCGTGCATGTTTCTTTTTACACAAAGAACGACAGCTCCGAGGATAACAACTTTAAATAATAGGATCGAAATATCCAAGGTTGGATGTAACTTAGCTTCTATTTGTAGCCGCTCGAGCACAGATCTTCCGGCCTCCTTCCTTCTCAAAGGGCCACGAAGACGAGAGAGCGTCGGGCCAACTGCTAGAGCCGATTCTCACAACTGCGCCCCCTACCTGGCGCGCCAAAGATGTCGGTGTATTTGGATCGACACCTATGGGATCACAAGAATCCCTAGTACGGTTGCGGGGCACGGGGTTGAGAGAAGAGCGGATCTAACAGTTAGCACACGGTTCCTTTACCCAGGTTCGGGCCGCAAAGATGCGTAAAACCCTACTCCTGCTTTGGTGGATTATATGTTTGTGTTCTTCAGCTAGTGAGTAGCTCCAAAAGCCGGGTCGTGAGGAGTTTTAAAGAGCCGAATCCTTCTCCTGGTCGCCTCGGGCCTCCTTTTATAGGAAAAAGGGGTTGCCACAGTGGCACATAGGAGGAGGAAAGGGTACAGTGATGCGAGGTTATCCCTCGCATTACTGGACAAGGCGCATTTAATGCGCTTAGCTTAGGTGTCCTCGCTTTATCGGGGACGAGGGGAGACGTTCGTCTTGTCCGTCGCCGCTCCTCCTTGTGTTGACACGCGCCCTGGACAGCGGTGCCTGGGTGCCATGTAGGCAGGCAGGCAGCTGAGGTGGCGCAATGGCGGGTCTCCACGAAGTTCTGCATGTTGCCACGCAGGTGCCTGCCCAGCTGGTTGGGTCGACAGCTGCATGGGGCGGTGGAAGCGTAGTTGGTGCGGGCCTGATGGTGGCCCCGTGGATGTCCTCGGCAAGGGCCTTGCCGTGGCGCCTGCTGTCATCCCCGGCAAGGTGCTTGCCGGAGCTCTTGTGGTCTTCCTTGGCTGGGATCCCGCCAAGGGTCGTCGTCTTCTTAGCTTGTACCTGATCTTGGATGTCTTCACAAAGATCTACATGCCACTACAGGGATGCCTCCCGAATCCTTGCCCCATGGGGGCAGTGGACTCAAGGGTGATCCACTTCGTAGGCATGGGGCGAATTTCCGCGGCAAGGGTCTTGCCGGGGTTGCTAAGGCTGGCCCCGGCAAGGATCTTGCCGGGGCTGCTAGAACCAGCTCCCGGCAAGGATCTTGCTGGGGGATCCCGCTTCGTCCCCTTTGCTCTTTGTGGTCTTGTTCTTGGCGTTGCTCCAGTTCCATCGAGCTTCGTCTTACCTTGGCTCACCTCCCCTGCCATGCTTGGTGTGGTGGTGCCCGTGGCTCAGACTGCCCGTGCACAGTCATAGGGGTACAAAAAAGTGTACCCCTCTTTTTGTACACCGACAACGACACAGCCACAGGTGAGCCAGGACTTCACTCCCGTCGAGCACCCGATATACTTCGTGAGCATGGTGCTCCGTGATGCCCGAGCGCGCTATCCCATGCCACAGAAGCTTCTGTGTGTGCTCCTCATCGCTTCACGTAAGCTACGCCACTATTTCCAAGGCCACCCCATCAAGGTCGTCTCAGCCTACCCTCCGGAGAGGGTACTCCGGAGCCCAACTGCGGTTGGAAGGGTCACGGAATGGAATATAGAGCTGCAGGAGTTCTAGATAGAATTCAGCACAACCAGAGTCATCAAACGGGCCACACTTGCTGACTTTGTGGTAGAATGGACCAACACCCCAGAGCTTGAAGCAAGTCAAAACCGGTCCCTCTCGCCGGGAAGCGAAGTGCCGGATGGCTGGGTCATGTACTTCGACGGCGCGTTCGCCTGCTAGGGCGCGTGGGCTAGAGCTGTGCTCATCTCGCCCACTCAAGAGAAGCTCTACTACGCTGTACAGCTCTGCTTTCAGCCAGTGGATAAGGTCTCCAACAACATCGCGCAATACAAGGGCGTCTTCGCTGGTCTCAAGGCGGCGATGGCCATGGGGGTGAAACGCCTCATCATCAGGCGTGACTCCCAGGTCCTCGTCAACTTCTCTACCAAGGTGTACGAGCTGAAGGACGAGCATATGGAGGCATACCTCACGGAGGTACGCAAAATGGAGAAGCAGTTCTTGGGCTTGGAGCTGGAGCATGTGCCCCGTGGCACCAATAAGGAAGCCGACGACATCGCAAAAAGAGCATCCAGGCACCTGCCCCAAGATTCAGGCATCTTCGAGAAGAGGCTCCTCAAGCCCTCGGCGTCGTCCCTATGAGAAGGGCCGGCGAAGCCTCTGGAGTAACTCCCCCAACCACCGACCTCGGGAGCCCCTGCTTGCGGCCCGGCCTCAGGAGCCCGCTTGCTCCTGGCGCTCGAGCCTCGGGAGGGATGCTGGACCGAGGAACTCAAGGCATACCTGGTGCGAGGAGCGCTGCCAGAAAAGGAGGAGGATGCCGAACGTGTGGCCCGACAGGCTACGGCATACTTCATCCAAGACGGTGAGCTTTACAGGAAGCGACCGAATGATGTTTCTTTCTGATGCATCTCCAGGAAGCAGGGAGGCGAGCTACTAGATGATATCCACGCTGGGGACTACGGGCATCACTCATCGTCATGCACCTTGGTCGGCAAGGCGTTCCAAAGTGGTTTTAACTGGCCCACGGCGCTCAACGATGCCGCCGAGTTGGTGAAATCTTGCGAGGCTTGCTAGTTTTATGCCAAGCAGATCCACCAACTGGCTCAGGGCCTCCAAACCATCCCGCTCTCCTGGCCGTTCGCGGTCTGGGGGCTAGACATCCTGGGCTCTTTCCCTCGAGCGCCCGGGGGCTACCGATACCTCTACGTCGCCATCGACAAATTTACCAAATGGGCGGAGGTGGAAACTGTCTGAACCATCCCAGCCGGCTCCACAGTCAAGTTCATCAAAGGCCTCGTAAACCGGTTCGGGGTCCCCAACCGCATCATCACCGACAACGTCTGCCAGTTCACTAGCAACCTTTTCAAGACATATTGTGCTAACCTTGGAATGCAGATTTGCTACGCTTCTGTAGCACACCCCAGAAGCAATGGCCAGGCCGAGCGCGCCAACGCGGAGGTTCTAAGAGGCCTCAAGACCAGGACCTTCAAGAAGAAGCTCGAAGCTTGCGAAAGGGGTTGGTACAACGAGCTCCCGTCCATGCTATGGTCAATCTGCACCACTACCACCAAGCCTATAGGCGAGACCCCATTCTTCCTCGTCCACGGAGCTGAAGCGGTCATCCCTCACGAGGTCAGGCACCTCTCCCCGCGAGTCCTAGCATTTGACGAGGCACCGCAGGGCGCCGTGCGGGGGATGGACCTCGTGCTGGGGGAGGAGCGATGGCGTGACGCTTCATTCCGAGCTGCCACATACCAGCAGGCGTTGAGGCGGTACCACTGTCGTAGCATCCGCCCCAGGACACTCAAGGTAGGTGATCTCGTCTTGAGGAGAGTCCTCTCTAGAGAAGGGCTGCACAAGCTCTCACCCATGTGGGAGGGCCCGTTCAAGATCACCCATGTCTCCAGGCATGGCGCCGTGCGCCTGGAAACAGGGGACGGCGTCCCCGTCTAGAACGCGTGGAACATCCGGCACCTCTGGAAGTTCTACCTGTGAAACAAGGCCCTGAGAAGACTAGGATCCATGCCTGCGAGGAACAAGGCCCTGTACCTCAGAAGACTAGGCTCCGTGCCTGCGAGGAACAAGGCCCTCCGCCTGAGAAGACTAGGCTCCGTGCCTGCGAGGAACAAGGCCCTACGCCTGAGAAGACTAGGCTCCGTGCCTGCGAGGAACAAGGCCATGCGCCTGAGAAGACTAGGCTCCGTGCCTGCGAGGAACAAGGCCCTGCGCCTGAGAACACTACGCTCCGTGCCTGCGAGGAACAAGGCCCTACGCCAGAGAAGACTAGGCTTCGTGCCTGCGAGGAACAAGGCCCTGCGTCTGAGAAGACTAGGCTCCGTGCCTGGGAGGAACAAGGCCCTGCGCCTGAGAAGACTAGGCTCCATGCTTGCGAGTTACAAGGCCCTGCACCTGAGAAGACTAGGATCCGTGCCTCCGAGGAACAAGGCCCTGTGCCTGAGAAGACTAGGCTCTGTGCCTGCGAGGATCAAGGCCCTCCGCCTGAGAAGGCTGGGCTCCGTGCTTGCGAGGAACAAAGCCCTGCGCCTGAGAAGCCAAGGCCCAGTGCCTGTGAAGCAAGGCTGATGCTTGTGAAGATCTTCGCTCGTGACACTCTCACGTAATAATGAGTGGGGCTGTACATGCCCCGGAGTCTCCGGAGAGCTGCCCTCGGGCCTCCGGAGCTCCCTCCCACGTCCTAGTGTCAACACTTAGCTCCGCGCTGGTGAGAATACTAGATTAGGTGCCGGACGCGGCTGTTCATTTGATTTCTAGAGTTGGCTTGCCCCTTCCTTCTTTTTAATGGATTCTGAAAGTTCTGGTGTTCCCCGATTGCTGGCGCTCTCCCCAGCGCGCCTCCCTTAGCCTTCATGAGGTGCCCATGCCAGGGCTCCTGATTGGCATGCCCCCCCTCCTTATGTCCGTACACCACGGGTACCGCGACAGGGAGCGTCCGACCATGCTCGGCCCAGGTCAGGGACCTCGGGCGGTAAAGGATAATAATCGCCTAACGAGTTTTTGCAGCCTCACGAAGGGTCAAGCGTCACGAGATGAGGGCAATTCTGAGTGCGTCAAGATAAGTCTCATCACCCTAAGAGCGCATACAGATCATGTAGTGATGGATAGGGATGCTAAACATGGCGCTAAGCATCATAAAATACACGGTTCATTACATGCTCTTCCAGGGCTGTCGGGGGAAACTGTCCTCCCACGAGCACCTATGGGACCGGAGCCCCTTTCTACGTTGCGGTAAGGGAGCGGAGGAAGCACGGAGAGCAGATCGAGGGGCGCACGCGGGCAGTTTACCCAGGTTTGGGCCGCGCGGACGCGTAAAACCCTACTCCTGCTTAGGTTGTATTGAGTTCTTGAGCTCGGGAGCTTGAAGAGCTACAGTACTAGCTACACCGAGCGAGTGAGTTGTCTAGGTTTCGAACCCTTTCTACGTTGTGCATCGGCCTCCTTTTATAGCTCAAGGGGTCACCGACAGGTGTCAACGTAGAGGAGGGTAAAGGTGTAATTTTGGTGGTAGTTGTAACAGTGCGTGAATAGTGCATGAACAGTGGATGAACAGTGGTCTTCACCTAACTTTGACAGTGGGGGACAAGGGCATTAAATGCCCGTCGCCGTCGACCCCAAAAGTGTCCGTCCATGCTTCTCCGTTCGCCCCGGCGGTATCCTCGTCACCGCGGCTTGCCACCGTGTGCCCCAGGCTGCACAGCCGTCCGCCACGCGTCCGTGGAAGGGCCCCAGGGCGACGCGTGGGCAGGTGAGCTGGAGCGCGGGCACACAGCGTGGGTTTCCCCGGCAAGCACCTTGCCGGGGTCTTGATCTTGCCGGGACCGGAAGCTTGTCGCTCTCCGGGCCCTGCCGGGGCGCATTATGCGCCGAGGCATCTCTTGGGATATGTGTTCCTTGGTCTTCCTGGCAAGCTCCACTTGTCAGGGTTTTGTGTTAAAGTGATAACCTTGAGCCTGGTGCGGCCTTCCCGGCAAGCTCCTCTTGCCGGGGCCTTGATCTTCTGACTTGTATACTTTGTTCTTGAATGGCTTCATAGGGACCAGAAAAGTTTCCGGCAAGCACGTGGTAAGCCCTGCCACGGGAAGCTGCTACTGCCCGTGCACAAGTTGGGGTACTAAGGTACCCCTATCTTAGTACACCGACAAGGGCTCCATACTTGTTTGCTTGAATGATGCAGGAAGAAAGAAAGATCGAGAATGGGCAGTGACGACCCTCAAGGCGCGCTGCTGACGAGGACCTGCTCCACAAGCTCAGTCGGAACTTTCCTCACGCTTCAGTCGGGCGTGGCAACGAGACGATCCAGCACCACCCTCAAGGCGGGCGTGGCAGCGTGGCGGCTATTCGAAGCCGCCGCTGCTGGAGCTGCCGCTGAAGGAGGAGCCGCAGTAGCTGGATGAGCTGTGGCCATCGCCCAGGCCAAGCACCTCGCCACCATCGTGGTCCTCGGGGCAGCACTCGGCGCGCAACCCATCTTCCCCAGACACCCTCATGAAGAGGGTCGAGTCGTCATCGTACCTGAAATGAAGGGTGCACCGCCTGCCCAAGCCGCGCGCGCGGGCGAACATCTGCCTGCCGCGCGCCATAGTCACAGCACCCGAGGCGGAGACCTCCACCGCAACCCACAAAACCCTGCTGCAGCAACCATCCCCCTGCAGCCAAAAGCCGCCGGAGCTCGCGACAAGGAGTTCGCCGGCTAGGGAGCGCGGGAGCTGGAGCCGCGTACCGGCTGGGCTCTCTGACCACATGATGAACTCCAGCGTCACCTCTGCCAAGTGGGAGCGCGGCTGGGGAGGCCTGGCAACCCCGGAGCGCCTCCCCTCGTTCACAGGACCACCAACGCCACGGGGATCCCCATTGCTCGAGGAACCGCCGCCGCGGTTACCAAGGGCCACTGCGGGCGCTATGGGGGTCTGCCCACGCCCGCTAGTAGCCCCGACAGTTGTTGCGGCACACTTGCGGGGACGGCCTCGTCCCCTCTTAGCTGGTGGTGAGCCGGGTGATAATTCTCGAGCTTGCGTTGTATTCCCTCGAAGAGGAAAGGGTGATGCAGCACAGTAGCGTAAGTATTTCCCTCGGTTTTTGAGAACCAAGGTATCAATATAGTACGAGACCACGCGCGAGTCCCTCGCACCTGCACAAACAAATAAGAACTTCGCAGCCAACGCGATAAGGGGTTTTCAATCCCTTTACGGTCACTTACGAAAGTGAGATCTAATAGATAGGATACTATAATATTTTTGGTATTTTTGGATATAACTACAGAAAGTAAATAAAGCAAAGTACAGTAGATGGAAGATTAATATGTTGAGAATAGACCCGGGGGCCATAGGTTTCACTAGTGGCTTCTCTCATGATAGCATAATTCTACGGTGGGTGAACAAATTACTATCGAGCACATGATAGAAAAGCACATAGTTATGAGAATATCTAGGCATGATCATTATATATAGGCATCACGTCCGTGACAAGTAGACCCAAACGATTCTGCATCTACTACTATTACTCCACACATCGACCGCTATCCAGCATGCATCTAGAGTATTAAGTTCATAAGAACAGAGTAATGCTTTAAGCAAGATGACATGAAGTAGATGGATAAACTCAAGCAATATGATATAAACCCCAGCTTTTTATCCTCGATGGCAACAATACAATATGTGCCTTGCTTCCCCTGTTGTCACTGGGAAAGGACACCGCATGATTGAACCCAAAGCCAAGCACTTCTCCCATTGCAAGAACTATTGATCTAGTAGGCCAAACCAAACCGATGATTCGAAGAGACTTGCAAGGATATTGTAATCATACATAAAAGATTTTATAAAAGAATCAAATATTTCTCATATATAATCTTGATCATAAACCCACAATTCATCGGATCTCGACAAACACCCCGCAAACAAATTACATCGAATAGATCTCCTCCAAGATCGAGGAGAACTTTGTATTGAGATCCAAAAAGAGAGAAGAAGCCATCTAGCTAATAACTATGGACTCGAAGGTCTGTGGTAAACTACTCACAACTCGTTGGTGAGGCTACGGCATTGATGTAGAAGCACTCCATGGTAGATCCCCCCTCTGGCAGAGCTCCGGAAAATGCCCCAAGATGGGATCTCACGGGAACAAAAGGTTGCGGCGGTGGAATTAGGTTTTTTTTGTTGCCTCGATTTTTTCAGGATACATGGATATATATAGGAGGAAGGAGGGCATCGGGGGAGGCAGAGGGGGGCAACGAGGGTGGGGGAGGGGGCGTGCCCGGGACCCTCATGGCCACCTCCTTCGTTCCCTCACGTGTAATCCAAGTCTTCTGGGTAGATACGGTTCCAAAAATAACTCTCCCGAAGGTTTCATTCCGTTTGGACTCCGTTTGATATTCCTTTTCTGCGAAACCCTGAAATAGGCAAAAAACTGCAATTTGCACTTGGCCTTGGGTTAGTAAGTTAGTCCCAAAAATAATATAAAAGTGTATAATAAAGCTCATTAAACATCCAAAACAGAATATATAATAGCATGGAACAATCAAAAATTATAGATACGTTGGAGACGTATCAAGCATCCCCAAGCTTAATTCCTGCTCGTCCTCGAGTAGGTAAATGATAAAAACAGTATTTTTGATGTGGAATGCTAACTAACATAATTCTCAATGTAATTCTCTTTGTTGTGGCATGAATGTTCAGATCCGAAAGATTCAAGATAAAAGTTCATATTGACATAAGAATGATAACATCTCAAGCATACTAACAAAGCAATCATGTCTTCTCAAAATAACATGGCCAAAAAAAGTTTATCCCTACAAAATCATATAGTTAGGCTATGCTCCATCTTCGTCACACAAAATATTCCAATCATGCACAACCCCGATTTCAGCCAAGCACTTGTTTCATACTTTAATTTTTTCAAACTTTTTCAACTTTCACGCAATACATGAGTGTGAGCCATGGATATAGAACTATAGGTGAAATAGAGTGGTGGTTGTGGAGAAGACAAAAAGAGGAAGATGGTCTCTCATGAACTAGGCGTATCAATGGGCTATGGAGATGCCCATCAATAGATATCAATGTGAGTGAGTAGGGATTGCCATGCAACAGATGCACTAGAGCTATAAATGTATGAAAGCTCAACAAAAGAAACTAAGTGGGTGTGCATCCAACTTGCTTGCTCAAGAAGACCTAGGGCCTTTGAGGAAGCCCATCGTTGGAAAATACAAGCCAAGTTCTATAATGAAAATTCCCACTAGTATATGAAAGTGACTAAACAAGAGACTCTCTATCATGACGATAATTGTGCTAGTTTGAAGCACAGGTGTGGAAGAGATAGTAGCATTGTCCCTTTTCTTTTCTTTTTTTGGGCCTTTTTTTGGCTTTTCCTTCTTTTTTTCCTTTTTTTTTCTTCGGGACAATGCTCTAATAATGATGATCATCACACTTATATTGATTTACAACTCGATATTACAACTCGATACTAGAACAAAGTATCACTCTATATGAATGCCTCCGGCGGTGTACCAGGATGTGTAATGAATCAAGAGTGACATGTATGAAAAATTATGCATGGTGGCCTAGCCACAAATACAATGTCAACTACATGATCATGCACGGCAATATGACAATGATGAAGTGTGTCATAACAAACGAAACGGTAGAAAGTTGCATGGCAATATATCTCGGAATGGCTATGGAAATGCCATGATAGGTAGGTATGGTGGCTGTTTTGAGGAAGGTATATGGTGGGTGTATGGTACCGGCGAAAGTTGCGTGTTACGAGAGAGGCTAGCAATGGTGGAAGTGTGAGAGTGCGTATAGTCCATGGACTCAACATTAGTAATAAAGAACTCACATAATTATTGCAAAAATCTACAAGTCATCAAAACAAAGTACTACACGCATGCTCCTAGGGGGGAGGTTGGTAGGAGTTAACCATCGCGCGCCCCCGACCTCCACACAAAGGATGACACTCAATGAAATACCTCATGCTTCAAATAAGGTCACACAACGGTTACCATACGTGCATGCTACGGGACTTGCAAACCTCAACACAAGTATTTCTCAAATTCACAACTACTCTAATAGCATGACTCTAATATCACCATCCTTATATCTTAAAACAATCATCAAGTATCAAACTTCTCATAGTATTCAATGCACTTTATATGAAAGTTTTTACTATACTCATCTTAGATGCCTATCATGTTAGGACTAGTTTTATAACCAAAGCACATTACCATGCTGTTCTAAAAGACTCTCAAAAGGATATAAGTAAAGCATGAGAGATCAACAATTTCTACGAAATAAAACCACCACCGTGCTCTAAAAGATATAAGTGAAGCACTAGAGCAAAACTATTTAGCTCAAAAGATATAAGTGAAGCACATAGAGTATTCTAATAAATTCTAAATCATAATTATCTCTCTCAAAAGGTGTGTCCAGAAAGGATGATTGTGGCAAACTAAAAATCAAAAACTCAAATCATACATGACGCTCCAAGCAAAACACATATCATGTGGTGAATAAAAATATAATCTCAAGTATAGTTACCGATAGATGAAGACGAAAGAGGGGATGCCTTCCCGGGGCATCCCCAAGCTTAGGATTTTGGTTGTTCTTAAATTTTACCTTGGGGTGCCTTGGGCATCCCCAAGCTTAGGCTCTTGCCACTCTTTGTTCCATAGACCATCAAAGCCTTACCCAAAACTTGAAAACTTCACAACACAAAACTGAGCCAAAAATCTCGTGAGCTCCGTTAGTATAAGAAAACAAACCACCACTCAAAGGTACTGTAATGAACTCATTCTTTGTTTATATTGGTGTTAAACCTACTGTATTCCAACTTATCTATGATTCATATTCCCCAATACTACTCATAGATGCATCAAAAAAAGCAAACAACACACGAAAAACAGAATCTGTCAAAAACAGAACAGTCTGTAGTAATCTGTAACTTTCGAATACTTCTGTAACTCCAAAAATATTGAAATAAATTGATAGACGTGAGGAATTTGTCTATTGATCATATGCAAAAAGAATCAACTAAATAGCACTCTCCAGTGAAATCTGGTGTCTAATCTCGTGAGCGCTAAAGTTTCTGTTTTTTACAGCATGATCATATAAACTTCACACAAGTCTTCCCAAAGGTTCTACTTGGCACAACACTAATTAAAACACAAAACCACATCTGAACAGAAGCTAGATGCAATATTTATTCCTAAACAGAAGCAAAAACGAAGAAAATAAAATTGGGTTGCCTCCCAACAAGCTCTTTCTTTATAGCCATTAAGATAGGCTTGAGAATTCAATGATGCTCACATGAAAGACAAGACTTTGAAGCACAAAAAGAGCATCATATAGCATGTGAAAATCACATCTAAGTCTAACATACTTCCTATGCATAGGAATTTTATAGGAAAACAAATTATCAAGACAAGCAAGATCTAGCATATGCAAGGAAGAAAAAAGAAATAATAGCAATCTCAACATAACGAGAGGTAATTTAGTAACATGAAAATTTCTACAACCATATTTTCCTCTCTCATAATAATTGCATGTAGGATCATAAGCAAATTCAACAGTATAGCTATCACATAACATATTCTCAACATGATCCACATGCATGCGAAGTTGACACTCTTCCAAAATAATTGGATTAACATTAACTAAAGTCATGACCCCTCCAAACCCACTTCCATAAAATAATTCATAAGATTGAACATTCTCCAAATATGTGGGATCTAAAGTTGACACTCTTCCAAACCCACTTTTAATATTATTGCAAACATTATTATCAATCTTATATTCATCATGGGGATTAAATAAGTTTTCAAGATCAGAAGAAGAATCACCCAAATCATGATCATTGCAACAAGTAGTGGGCATAGCAAAATAAGCATCCCCAAGCTTAGGGTTTTGCATATCATTAGCACGACATTAATAGAATTTATAATAACATCATTGCAATCATGCTTTTCATTGAAGGAACTATCGTGAATCGCTTCATAAATTTCTTCTTTCACACTTCATCACAAATTTCGGATTCACGAATTTTAAGCAAAACCTCATAAAGATAATCTAGTGCACTCAACTCACTAGCAATATGTTCAACATAATTGGATCCCTTAAAAGATTAGCAAGTGGATGAGGATCCATAATTTAGCAAGCAAAGATGCAAGCTGATAGAGGGCATATGACAACACAAGCAAACAAAAAGGCGAACGGAAAAAGGGAAAATAAAATGGCAAAGGTGAAGTGGGGGAGAGGAAAACGAGAGGCAAATAATGTAGTGAGAGGATAAGGGTTTGTGATAGGTACTTGGTATATGACTTTTGTGTAAGCCTCCCCGGCAACGGCGCCGCAAATTCTTCTGGCTACTTCTCGAGCTTGCGTTGTATTCCCTCGAAGATGAAAGGGTGATGCAGCACAGTAGCGTAAGTATTTCCCTTAGTTTTTGAGAACCAAGGTATCAATCCAGTAGGAGACCACGCGTGAGTCCCTCGCACCTGCACAAACAAATAAGAACTTTGCAGCCAACACGATAAGGGGTTGTCAATCCCTTTACGGTCACTTACCAAAGTGAGATCTGATAGATAGGGTAGTATAATATTTTTGGTATTTTTGGATATAAGTACAGAAAGTAAATAAAGCAAAGTAAAGTAGATGGAAGATTAATATGTTGAGAATAGACTCGGGGGCCATAGGTTTCACTAGTGGCTTCTCTCATGATAGCAAAATTACACGGTGGGTGAACAAATTACTGTCGAGCAATTGATAGAAAAGAGCATAGTTATGAGAATATCTAGTCATGATCATTATATATAGGCATTACGTCCGTGACAAGTAGACCGAAACGATTTTGCATCTACTACTATTACTCCACACCTCGATCGCTATCCAGCATGCATATAGAGTATTAAGTTCATAAGAAAAGAGTAATGCTTTAAGCAAGATGACATGATGTAGAGGGATAAACTCAAGCAATATGATATAAACCTCATCTTTTTAACCTCGGTGGCAACAATATAATACTCCCTCCGTCCCAAAATAAGTGACGCAAAAGTGACTCCACTTTGTACTAAAGTTAGTACAAAGTGGAGTCACTTTTGCGTCACTTATTTTGGGACGGAGGGAGTACATGCCTTGCTACCCCCTCCAGTCATTGGGAAAGGACACCGCAAGATTGAACCCAAAGCCAAGCACTTCTCCCATTGCAAGAACTATAGATCTAATAGGCCAAACCTAACCGATAGGTCGAAGAGACTTGCAAGGATATTGTAATCATACATAAAAGATTTCAGAAAAGAATCAAATATTTCTCATAGATAATCTTGATCATAAACCCACAATTCATCGGATCTCGACAAACACACCGCAAAAAGATTACATCGAATATATCTCCTCGAAGATCGAGGAGAACTTTGTATTGAGGTCCAAAAAGAGAGAAGAAGCCATCTAGCTAATAACTATGGACCCGAAGGTCTGTGGTAAACTACTCACAACTGATTGGTGAGGTTATAGCATTGATGTAGAAGCACCCCGTGGTAGATTCCCCCTCCGGCGGAGCTCCGGAACAGGCCCCAAGATGGGATCTCACAGGAATAGAAGGTTGTGGCGGGGGAATTAGGTTTTTTTTGTTGCCTCGATGTTTTCAGGGTACATGGATATATATAGGAGGAAGGAGGGCATCGGGGGAGCTAGAGGGGGCCCACGAGGGTGGGGGCCCGCCCAGGGGGTGGAGGCCCGCCCAGGGGGTGGAGGCCCGCCCTGGACCCTTGTGGCCACCTCATTTGTTCCCTCACGTGTACTCCAAGTCTTCTGGGTAGATACGGTTCCAAAAATAACTCTCCCGAAGGTTTCATTCCGTTTGGACTCCGTTTGATATTCCTTTTCTGCGAAACCCTGAAATAGGCAAAAAAAACATCAATTTGCACTAGGCCTTGGGTTAGTAAGTTAGTCCCAAAAATAATATAAAAGTGTATAGTAAAGCCCATTAAACATCCAAAACAGAATATATAATAGCATGGAACAATCAAAAATTATAGATACGTTGGAGACGTATCACCGGGCCCCTCCTGCCGGGCCTTCCCCTTCTCCACGGACGAAAGCTTCCTGGTCGGCGCCATGAGCAGCTCGGCCAGGCGAGGAGCAAGGAAGAAGGAGAAGCGAGAGGAACGAAGGAAGAAGATGGGCAGCGAGGACCCTGCCTTCCGCCTTATTTATAGCCAGGAGAAGGCCAACCGCCGGCCTCCATAATCGTAGGTAATGATGGCCTTTTGTGCATGCACGGACTTGTAAAGTCATGCAATCGCCGAGTCTGCATGGGGAAGTGGAGCACCCACGTCATAATCAATCGCCTTGTGTCAATCCAGGCCGCATGCTTTTGGTGCCCGCGGCGCTCCGCACTTGACCCTTGGCTTTGCCGCGAAGCCAAGCCCAATCACACCTTGGGCCCGGGGGCTACTGTCCGCCTTCTGGAAACGGGGGTACCAAGACTTGCCTGCCTGCAGCCCATGGCGTGGCTCATCAGGCGGCCTGGTAAGGCCCAACCTCTTCAGAATCCACTCAAGACCCTCACGAGGGGCCGAGCCTCGCGAGGCGGACGACGCAAGACATCCCATGGGGGGCCTCACTAGGCTGGCTCATGAGGATAAAACATATGAAGGCAAGGGGCTCCTCGTGAGGTCCTCGTGACGTGAGCAGTGACCACCAAGGTCAGGCGGGCGCCAGCGGGCGCAGACTGCCAGTTTCCTCTTCGGTGCTAAAGGAGCAGGTGCAGGCGAGGAGTCCCGAGGTGTCAGGCAAAGGTTTCCATATCGGTGCAAGGAGACCAAGACTAGCAGGACAGCAGAGTGGAGGTCATCACGGAGCCCACGTCAGCATCACCACCAGAGCCTTTGGCAGGCGAAGACCACCTTTTGTCAGGATAACTTGTACTAGCGGTCACCCTTCAAATTTGGTTGTTGTGGGATCCCTTCCCGCTCAATATTTGGGAAGAGGACCCGGGCCCCTATAAATAGGACTAGCCACCACCATTTATCTCATGGGGTCTGGAGTTGATCAGATAGAAGACCACACACCCACAAGCTCACTCGAGCACAAGAACACCTGTCCTCAGGAGGTAGTTCTCCCCATGTACTAGTTCTTCCATAGCCTACAAGGCAATCCACCACACCACACTGGATTAGGGTATTACACCACAATGGTGGCCCGAACCAGTATAAACCTTGCGTCCCTTGTTCTTCGGATCTGACGAGATGGGCCTAGGGATCGGTGAGTAGATGAGCTAGGGCGGAAGGAGAGATCTTCGTGCGCACCCCAGAGTTCGAACCACAAGGGTTTTGCCGGAACCCAAGATCCAACAATTGCTAATTATTCAAGTTGATTTTTTCCTCTAAGTGAATGTGATCGGACCCATTCCCCCTCTATGATTAACTAAATCTAGTCTATTCACAAATTCTTCACTATGTTCTTGACAGCTGAAGAATTTGTGAATGAAACATTAAAATTTTCTTATACAAATTTTCGGCTTCTGCTGCTCAAACCGCTCTGCATCCCACGATAAACAACTCTCCCTCGATCTCCCCTATCTCCACTCCTCAGAACATGGGTGACACAAGTCGCTAGGATAGCAAAGGGCAGGGGCACGTTCGTCCAAATTCTTCGGACGAGCAGTTTTTCATCATGGCTATAAATAGCCCCCTCTCCGTACCTCATTTACTCCGCTCGACCTCTCTCACGCTCGACCTCTCAGACCTAGCGCTGCCGCTACTATCAATCGACGCCAGTGAGGAAGAGCTTCACTACCTCGACCTCCTCGTCATTGTACTCATGCCGGCCGCGGAAATCTTCAATCTACCACCTCCGTAGCTGTCTCCCTTTGCCAAGTTAGGGTATGGGAGATCCGGACCGACGAGCTTCTCCAACTTTCACCTAGTTCGTCGTGTTCTTCATCAAGGGTAATTACAGTCTAATTTTACTGCCCTTCTTTGATTCTCATGGTTTCCACTATTTCTTCAAAAGGTGTTTTATTCTTCAACCTCCCACTATTTAAACACCTAAGTCAATCTATTCTTGATTTGCTTCTCTAAGTTGTCTTTTTCTTCATGATTCCTCAGTTGTGTGGATTTCTAATCTATACAACTCTCGAACCTAAGACAAGAATGTTTAGTGAAATTCCTCAAGACTCCCATGGTCAAATTCCTCAAACTTGATTCTTTTTGCAAAAAATCTGAGAACACGTATGACCTCCCCAAATTCTTTGCACCTATACTCTGATCACAGGTACAAATGTATGCTGCTGAATCTCTAGGTTCTCATCAACTTAACTCATTTGTAGCATTCCTCGAAGAAAAGTTACACACTTCCTCAAAAACTTCAATTGTTCAGATTCCTCAAGTGAGGAAAATGGCTGAAGGGAAGAGACCTCGGAAGGGAGGCAAGATACATGAGACCAACATTGCCTTTGAAATTCATGAAGATATTTATGCTGACTATTGCACTCCTGATGAGGAAATTATGGCAAAGAGAACAAGAATTAGCACAAAGTACGCATCCAGAGAATTGAGAGGAGATGGGCAAACGAATGGAGGGAATATCGCTATGTTACTCCCAAGTACATGAAGAAATTCGTTGTTAACCCTCCTTGCTCAAGGCCTCCTTTGGCTGCAGGCCAAATAGTTGATCCCACAAGCGTCAGGCGTGATCATGAATTTCCCAAGGAATGGGCTAAGCGCCAAGGTAAACTTCAAAGGGCAGCTAGAGAAGCAGTGAGGAAATTCGATGAAGACACTGATGTTGCTGCTCAGGCATCTGCAAGTAAGCCCAAGAAGGCTATGCTGAAGAAATCTGCTGTGAAGCCTCCAAGTTCCTCAACAACAATGCCCCCACGGCCTCGCTCTTCGAAGTCAAAGTCCTCAGGACAAATTCCTCTGGGAACTTCATCAAGGGCTGCTCCAATTCCCTCTGTTACAGCACAATCATCTGCTGCAGTGCATGAAGAATCTAAGAATGCCAGGGCGACTGCATCAGTCATGCCTGAAGAAACTGAACCCATTTCATCCACTCCTCCTGCAAAGTCTTCACCATTGAAGAATTACAACCTTCCTTCTGCATCAGAAGTGAAGAAAACAAAAGCTACGGAGAAGGCAACTGTGAAGAAAAGGAAATCATCATCAAATGCAGAATCCTCAACTCCCAAGAAAGTGAGGACTTTGCCAAGCTCCATCACCAACCCCATTGATGTTGTTCTGATTTCAATAGTGCCATCAAAGGAAATTGTTCCCTTTGGTGAAGAATATGTCATACCAGATGACATGGATGAAGAGAATCCCTCTGCTGCTTCTTCAGAGCTGTTGGATGATGAAATTGAAGCAGAAGATATCCCTTCAACCCCACTGGTATCATCGCCCATGCCTTAGTTCACAGCTGAAGAGGCTGGCGTTCTGGAATTGGAAGAGGAAGTGGACATTGGTTCTACAACTCGAGTGCTCAATGATGACTATTGGGAAAACACTCATCCCAATTCACCCTTGACCACTTAGCTGCATCAAGTTCCTCAATCCATTGTCCAAACTGAAGAAATTCATACGAGCTATGAAGAACATACAATTTCTTCTCCTTCCATTCCTGAACAAGCTTGTCAGGCCCAAGATGCAATTCTATCCCGATCACGTGACACTTACGTGATTGGGGCACAACCGCATTTCGGGTGCTTAGCAAGATGGTTATCATTACATCGTACCATTACATACATACATGGGGGATATAACAATACATACAAGTCACATGAATACAACAACATCAATACAAGGCATCCGACTACGGATGCAAACATGAAAAGCACAAGACATCCATCAGCTATCCCAGGCTGCCGACCCGGAACCTAACCCAAGACTGAAGAAGAAGAACTCTAACGAAAGAACAACGCTCTCACGTCAAGACATCGGAAACCTGCACCTGCACATGTTGTTGTAGTATCTGTGAGCCACGAGGACTCAGCAATCCCATAACCATGGGTAACAAGACTATCAAAGCTTAATAGGAAGGAAGAGGTAAAGTGGTGAGGTTGCAGCAGTGGCTAAGCAATATATGATGGCTAACTTACGAGTACAAGAATAAGATGAGCATCTACGCAAACGGTCGCAACTAGTAGTGATCGCTAAAGATCCTGAACTACTTACGAGTCAAACATAACGCCACCGTGTTCTCTTCTCAAAGTGAAAAGAGACAGTCACGGTTACTCACACAGTTGTGTGTTTAAACTCGGATCCTCTGTCAAGTTTTCTACAACCGGACATTAACAAGTTCCAATCTGCCACATAACCGCGGGCACGGCTTTCGAAAGATCATAACCCTGTAGGGGTCTCCCAACTTAGCCCATCACAAGCTCTCACGATCAGCTGAAGTGATAAATATAATATCATCACCCCTTATCTTAGAGAAATCTGATCAGGCTCGGCATCCCGGTGCACAAGACATTTCGACAATGGTAAAACAAGTCCAGCAAGACCTCCCGGTGTGTCGACACCCTGATAGTAGCCGCGCATATCTCGTCTCAGGCCACGACCGGATGGGCGATGCTACAGGTAAAACCAAACCTCGAGTTTCCCCGTGGTGGCCCCGCAGTCTCCCCGTTTGGGACCAACACCATCAGCACTGGCCCCCCTGCTATGTAGAAAGAATCCTCGGGTAGCGCTAACTCCCTATGCAATTAAATTAATTAATTAAGTTGTTATTATGAGCAAATTAAAACCAATGTTGGGCCTTGCTGGAGGTGTTTTATTCAAAGAGGAACTGTAAAGGGGTCCCCATATACCCATCGTGTAAGGAACGCAAAATCAAGGAACATAATGCCGGTTTATCGGCGCCTAAGGTGGCATGAGTGGAACAAAACACCGAGCAAAAGACCAAGCCTTCCACCCCATGCCCAGTATATAGGTGTGTTAATAATAATAATAGATATTGTGATATTCTAACAACAAGTTCCCTCCTGGAACGATCTTCATCTTCACCTGCAACTAACAATGCTATAAGAGGGGCTGAGCAAGCGGGTAACATAGCCAAACAATGGTTTTGCTAGGAAGGTTTCAAAGGTTAGAGGTTTCATGGCAACAAGGAGAGGCTGACAATAATGATGGGTAGCGCGACATGTAACGATAGCATAGAGACACTAAGCATGGCAATGATAGTAAAGGTATCCAAGGGTATGGTCATCTTGCCTGAGATCCCGCAAGGAAGAAGAAAGGTTCCGTGAAGAAGACGGAGAAGAAGCCTTGAAGAAGAACCACGAGTAGACGATCGAATCCTCACGAATGCAACAGAACAAGCACTAACGAGAAGAAGCAAGCAATACGGTAAACAAACCACTCAAGAACATGACAATATGCACTACCAAGTAGGATGCACGACAAGTCTACATATGATGCACAGAAAGTCTACACAGGAAGCAAAACATGGCAAGGTAGGAAGCACAGCAAAACAACACAAGTTTATATATGATGCATTACATGGCAAGGTATGATGCATGGCAATTATATACAGGAAGCAATACATTGCAAGGTATGATGCATGACAAGTCTATATAGGAAGCAAAACATGACAAGGTACAACAAACAAAACTACAAATTAAGTGGAGCTCCATATGCAACAAGTTGCATATTGACGAAACACCACATTCAAGTATTTAGTTCACTCTTGTTCATATACACAAGAATATTAAATGTTGATTAACATGGCAAGGGGGTGAAGCATAAAGAAACTACCTATCTAGGCAATTTAAATGAGGCCGGAAATGACAAACGACAATTCCGGAAAATCCCCATGTGCACATTTTGAATTTGGTACTGTTCTGCCCTAAACAAAATTTTAGAGTTGTTAAACAGCAAAAATAAATGCACCAAGTTAATCTACACATTTTCCACCCCATTTACATATAAAGTTTATTAAATTTGGAGCTACGGTTATTTAGTTATGAAATAAAACATTTTAGCATGTCATTTACGCAAATTAATGGAAACAACAATTTTAAACATTTTAACATGGATGAAAATTGCATATGATGAAACAAGATGAAATTCTAACCATCTTACATATATAGTTTGATTAATTTGGCTGCATGCATATTTAGTTATTAACAAAGCAAAACAGTGGCAGTTATGTAAATATGCATGCACTGGAAAAAAAATAACTAAATCCACAGGCAGGAAAAAAAAACATGCAAGGGCCTGAAGTGAATCGGGCCAAGTGTGCGTGTGTGCAGAAGAAAAGATAAATGGGGCAAAACTGGGTCTCGAACCCAGGACATAATGGTTGAAAACATAGTGCACTGACAAGTTCACCTAGAAATTGTGTGTGATACAAAGGAGGATCGGCCTGAGATGAACATTGCTATCGTGTGGCTAGAAAAGAACAGCATTCGAAACAAAAACAAGGAAAAGGGGGATACCCGGGTTCGAACCCCAGATCCCCTGGATATGGGCACGAAGGAAGAACCACTGGACTAGCTGAAGTGTTGGTGCTAGAACATGCTGGCAATCTAAATATGCTCTATATACCGGAACGGATCTAGGAAAAACAATGAAACTTCAGTTACGAGGGGAGTTGCTCACAGCGGGGGAAAACAAGGCCTGCGGCCATGGCGATGATGGCCCTTGTTGGCTGCATAAGCGAAAGGAGCCGGGCGCCACTGGCCTCGTGATTCTTGCGCACACGCGGGCATCCGTGGCAAAGGGTCGGCGAGCGCGCTGTCTACCTCGCCAATTCCTGACGAACAGGAGCAGCGGCGGCTGCAACAAAAGCTCGGTGTGTGGCCATGGCTTGGCGAGGGCGACATGCAGGCGAGGGACGGCGGGGAAGGTGCAATTCTGGACCGGCCAGAGCTCGATGCCGAGGGGAACCGGATCCGACGGGCGGTGTCTTGATCTGAAGAAGAGGACGGCCATGGCGTCCCTGCTCGAAGGACAGAGAGAGACGTGAGCTTCAGAAAAACAGACGATCGGATGAAGGAGAGGGAGGGTCGGCCGGAGATGGTGGTCGGACCTGGAGTCAAGGCGGCGAACCAGCGTCCATCTGCTCGACGGGGTCCCGTGGCGCTCGGTCCTTGGGGCTACAGGGTGCCATGTCGCCGGGTTCCTGTCCCTGACGAAGAAAGACAGAGAGATGAGGCGGAGAAGAAGAAGGAGAAGGAAGCAGGGCACGACCTTGGATCGCAGCGGAAACGGGGCCGTGAAGCCGTCCCGGAGCTCGTGGATGAAGGAGGGGAGCCGATGGGGCGCGCTATGCCGGCTGCGAGCTCGGACTTGCTCCAGCCATGGCGCCGGACAGCGGAGTGCGTGCGCGTGGGGGCTGTCCTAACCTGTTGGCGGCGCGGAGGAGGGAAAAGGAAACCCTAGGGGTTGCTGCAATGCTTTATAGGAGGGGAGGCGCGAGGCCGCTCGGCCACGGTGGCCATGTGTGCTGCCTGCCTTGTTTTTACTGTGAGGGGGAAAAGAACGAGAGGAGGAAGAAAGCAAATGAGGAAGACGCTGCCAGGTGGGGTCATGGGGTGCATTGAGAAAAAAATTACCAAGGGGAGAGGAGTTGGGCTGGATCGACTAGGCTGCGCTGCTGCTTCTGGGCCGCACTGCCTTTCTGTTTCTTAAACAATTCCTTCAAACAGAAATGCAAGAAAAAGCCCAGAGAGTTTGGCAAGGAATCAGGATGAGACAAGGATATAAATGAGATTCTGGATTTATGCAAGATTTAAATAAACTGTTTTGGGCATTTTTAAGGATAAAAATAATAATTCAAGTTCGAATTATGTTCAAACTTGAGCCATTTTTTAATCCAACCAAAACACATCCAATTGAGTTGAAACTTAACAGAGTGGTTACTGACATGGTGTATGATTTATAGGAAAAGAATGAACATTAACTGAGGCAGGAAATATGTCACTTGCATAACCGAATAGAATTAAAAGAAAGAAGCTAGAGGTGGAGTGTTGCACTTGATGATGGTTTAGATGGAAAGGGCATGATGAAACGACAAAGAAGATGAGGAGAAAGAGTTCACAAAGATAATAAGCACACAACAAATATGCATCTACAATGATGATCATGATGCAAATGCAACAAAATAACAAAGACAATATCAAATCATAAAGAATATGGCAAAGCAAGTGAGATGACCATGGCAATAGAAAAGAAGCATGGCACAATGCAATATGACGACGATGAGCATGGCATATGCAACAATTAAAGGTACAATGCAAAACAAGATGACAATGGCAAACACACCATGACCAAGAAACAAAACACAAGGATGACATGACACTAACAACGAATAACTGACTGACACCTGGCGCACCGGTCTCGGGGTGTCACAAAGCTTCAGCTGCAACAATTGAAGAAATGGAGAAACCAACCACTCCTGAAGAACCTGAAGCTTCAATTCCTCAGGCAGCAGCTCTAGAGCTTGTGAATACATAAGCTGCAAAGTCATCATCTCTTAATCTTCAGCCCAAGTAGAAAAACCCTTACACTAACAGGTAGAAATTCAAGGCTGATGATTTCTTTGCTGAGCATCATTTATTCACTGACTTCAATCCCTATGACTCAGCAAAACTTCGACGCAAGAGGTTCTGGACAGCAAGCTAGATGACTTTCTATTCGTCACTCCTGTTTGACGAAGACAAGGTATTTGAACATCGTCAAATTCCTCATATAGACATGGAGTCGATCCCTTCCTTCCAGCCAGTACTGAATGCTCTTCACAAAGTTGAGCTTCTAAGTTTCTGCTCTGACATATGCGATTGGAATGAAGAACTCATTCTTCAATTCTACGCCACTCTGCACCTCACTGGTGAAGCTGCTGATATCAATTCATGGGTGCTTAACTGGATGGCCGACAATACTCACTACAAAGCCTCAGTATCTGAATTGCTTCATGCCATACCAGTTAATCCTCCTTCTGAAGATGCAAGACTGATGTATGATGAACCTGAACTTCCAAATCATCTGATGCAAGTCATGATGAAGCATTTGAAGGATGGCCAACCTCTAAGAACCACTTTTCTTGTGAAGGAGTTGGTATATGTGCCAAGGACAATCTACCGTATTCTGACCAAAACCTTCAGTCTAATCAAGGGGCACAACTCTGAAGAAGAAGACGTTGTTGGCATCATGAAGAATCTGTTGTTTAATATCATGCATGGGATTCCCATAAACAATTAGGACTTTGGCGAATTATGCACTGTCAACGCTTGAGTTGAAGCCTTATGCTTCCTGGATCATGAAATTCATCAGAACAAGGTCTTCAATCAACTACAAGGCAGATTGTCAGAATCACCTCAACTATTTGCCTCCTATTGAAGTCCTCAAACGGTCTATTTCCTCAGTTGATGGAAAAGGCAAAGCTATTGTAATTGATGAAGATACTCGTTCATTGGATGAACAGATTCGCAAAGCTGCATCCTATTCCGCCAATGGTGACTCTGCAACCCAAGACTCTGCCGCAAAAGCTTCAAAGCATATTCTCATGCCATTGTTCCACGAGTGATGAATGATCATGAGCTTCTCCTAAGTCTTCATCAGAAGGTCGATCGCAATCACAAGTGGGTCAAGCGCCAGTTTGCTTCAATTCTTTAGACCATGACTGTCACGCAAAACTCTGTGAAGAAAAATCACTACTGTGCGCATGAAATCTTTGATCGCACTTGGGATATTCTTTCACATCTCTACAGTGCTGAAGAACTCAAGGAGATGGACTTCCAAGAGGAGTTTGATTGGTCTCAGCCACCATCGAAGAAATTCAATAAGGCCATAGTTCATCAGCTGGTTACAAATTCATTTTCTTCATCTCGCGAGATGGATGAAGCTGAAGATTTGGACGATACTGCAGCAGGCCCTACCTCAACGGACGCCACCAACAACGATGGCGCTCCTCCATTGACATCATGATGATATTCTTCATGGGCATGAGTCCTCATTTTTCGTCCTTTTTTTGTCATTTGATGACAAAGGGGGGGATTTGAGTTAGTCTTCAAGCGGGTCTCATATATATGGGCTATATTTTCGTTAATTTACAACGCTTGCTCTTCTGAGGTGTTTGCTCTGATGAGTTGTAAACTTAAGACCGATGTTGGTATGGCACTTTTTGAACTGCTTTCTCCATGCTTATTTCCTCAAGTACCTTAATGCACGCAAGCTGAATTTCGCCACGCACCATATTTCAGCATGCATTTCAAATTCTTCATATCATATGTTAAATGCGTGTATGAATTACAAGATATGGGGGGGATATCTCCATGATATTACTCTACATTGTGCATTTGCTACTCAAGCAAAATCCTCAAATATGAACATCTTTAGGGGGAGTTCTTCTATATCTCGCAATCAAATTCCTCAATATCAGTAGTTACACGTCATCTGTTTATCCCCGTTGGAAACTTAACCTATTTTTCATCAATCACCAAAACAGGGGAGATTGTAAGTGCATCTAGTGCCCCTTAGTGATTTTGGTGTATTGAAGACTTATAGGTTAAGGGACTAATGTGTTTGTGAGTGTACACATGTACTATAAGTCTATGAGGAGTTTGATATTTACGAAGAAAGTAAACCCCTAAAAATGTATGTCTTTAGTTGAAGACTTTGGTTTTCTTGTAGACTTTGAAACTGAGGAAATTGGTGTGACGTTGAAGACTTGGATATTAATGCGAGGATTATGAAGCGTGAAAACTTTGGTTTTCGTAGTTTCATTTTCTCTTTCTTGAGTCATAGGAAACATTGTACTGTTAAAGGGGGTCAAGGTAAAACTAAGGAAACACATTTCCAAGTGATGCTCATCTCAAAGCATACACTAGCCAATCCTTTCGAGTGAAGCCATTGGAAATCTCATATAGTTCAGTCAATTTCTTCAGTGACAGAGATGAAGTTCTTTTGTTCTCTGAGGAATTTGCTCTGGCTGAGGAGTTAGGAATTCGCAAGTGCGGATTAGCTACAAGTGAGGAACATGATAGCCCTAAGGAATTTGAGAAGCTTAAATTTCCGACTGTTGTTGTGCTATGCCCCAGCTGTCCCAAAATATCCTATCCACCCCACGGTCATATCATTGAAGGGCATTTATGTCTTATCATGTCGGGCTGCTCCCTAGGCTATAAATATCCGCCCCCCACAACCACTGGCTGGTTGGCTGCTCCGAGAGAAACTGACACTTGTCATTAGAGCAACCCATCCTCCGAGGACTTTGAGCTAAAATCATCAAGTGAGGAAAAACGCAAAACCACTACACCTAAAACCCAAAGTGATTGAGCATTACTGAAGAGATTGTTCCTCTGTGGAACCGACGCTTGTTACCTTTGAAGACTGTGCATCTTCCAGACGGTTATGCGTCAATGGTCTAGAGCATCCAAGAGGAATTGTGGATCGCTGGGTGACCAAGTCCGTGAAGGTTTGGAAGTCACCTTGAAGACTTACCACGAGTGATTGGGCGAGGTCTATGTGACCTTAGCTCATGGGGAATATGGTGAGGACTGCGTGTCCTCGGGTTTGAATACATACCCGCCCTAACCAGACATACAACTGCCACAGCTGTTGGAACTGGTCTACCAAATCATTGTCTTCACCAAGCTTATAGGTTCTATTTCCTCAACCCTTTCATTTACTCATTCATGTGTTGATGAACTTGATCTGTACTATTTGAAGACTTTGACTGAAGACTTTCTCAATTTCCTCAATCATATTTCTTCAGTTTTCAGTCTTCGGCCTGCTTATCCTGTTTTACAAGCTACTTGTGCTCTGTGTATGCTTTCATTTCATCATGATGACTATGCTACTGCTTTGTTGTGCATGCACCTAAGTATCTGTTCCGCTGCTAGTGGTTCGTTGCTTAGGAAATTCCTCACCTAGAATTTCCTCAGTGACGAATTTGTAAAAATCACCTATTCGCCCCCTCTAGTCGATATAACGCACTTTCATCATGCTATGTCACAAAGTTTGAACAAGTCGAATTCGGACCCACTGGGTGAGGAGCACTCGGTGTCACCGAGCCGTCAAGGATTCAACTCCAAAACCTCTTAACGCATCTCGGTCAGACCAACTGATTCCACTCCGTCTCACCGAATTCATTATGTTGATCTAGGTTTTCACCTCGGTGCACACGATTAGAACAGTTTGGTCACACTAAGTTGTAGTAACTACCAGCAGTTTTGCATCTCGATGCCACCGAGTTGTTCCACTTGGTCACACCGACAGTGAATGGGTATATATACCGCGGGCTAAAATTTTGGAAACTCCTCCAACCTCTCGACCGCGCCTCCCATCTCATCCACCCCATTGGTCTCCAGATCATGGCCGTTGTCGCTAGTGCATCCTGCCGCTGGTATCCGCCACCGTCAATAGATTCTTCACCACCATTGTCGCGGTAGCGAGTTCATCACCAAGTCAGGGTATGAGCTCGACCCTTTTGTGCTTTCTCAAACTCCGATTCTTGCACAAAAGACATTGCCACTGTTCTTACCACGTATGAGATCGTTCTATCCACTCTGAAATTTCCTAGAATAGATTTGATACAAAAACATAGGGTTTAGATTTCCGCCAAACCCATCTCGGACCGACCGATTTGAGGATCCGGGTCACATTGATTGGCCTTAGCCATTGCACTGTGTACACCTCGGTCTGACCGAAATACACAAATCGGTGCGACCGAAATCACTTTCTCAGTGGAACCCTAGCTTCTCGGAGTCACCAAACTGCCTCTCGTTCTAACCGAAATGGTATGTTTTAGTCTCTGGTTAAGCTTGGGTGCCACCAAGTTTGTCAAATCAGTGGCTCCGAAATGCTTTCTGCAGAAAACTAAAGTTAAGTTTTCGTCTCAAATTTTTGCAAAAACAGTTGTAATTTGTGATGCTCATCCACTCTATCCACCCCTATCTATTCACAAGATCAGCTTGCAGATATGTTACGGAACAGTGATAGTTAGAAAAGGTCAGAGGAGCAGATGAACCTTAGTGAGGGCACTAGTCCCTCCAACAGCAGCTATGATGAAGGTAGCAGAAGCACACCCAGTAACTTGCCAAAAGCTGCTACCAAGACAAGGAAGTAGAGAACTTCTGACAGTGAAGATGAGGACTTTAAAGCTCAGGAGGTCACTTCCAAGAAGTAGCCTATAAAAAAGGAGGATACTGCTAGAACTGTCAACCCAGGACTGAATAGGAAAGCTTCTGCCAAGAGGATACCCATGTCAAAAGCCAGAGCCTCCACACAAGAAACTATGGAGTTCACTCTTGACTCAAGAGATGATGAGGTTGCTGGAGGAAAGAAAAGGAAGGGAAGAATTAAGAAAACTATGGCCAGAGTCATTGGAAGACCATCCATGAGGGATGATGATGAGGAGGATGAGGAAGAGGAAGAGCCCGTTGCACCTTCTGCAAAGACTCAAAAGCTGATGGGGGATGCCATCAAGTCTAGGGCTGCTCCATCTAAGCCAAAGACTGCCCCCATGCCTCCAGATCAAGCTCATGCATCCAAGCCTTTAGCTCCCAAGAGATCAAAAAGAAACATCCCTGCTGCTGAAAAGAACAAAGCCCAGTGCCAGAAGTTCAAGAAGAAGAACAAGTTCAAGGAGAAGATTCTTCTTCTGATGATGAGTCTCTAATGCTCAGGAAGCTCAAGCCAAAGATACCTGATGAAAGTGCAACTAATCCCCGGGTGGTTTTGGTAATTCATAACAACATATAACTCATTGAACTAATATCCATTCAAGATTAATGTTTCAGAAAGTTCAATGATTGTCATGGCATGGACTGGAGATGTGGACCCCTCAAAATGCTAACGACACATATTGGCAAAAGCTCGGGACTCTACATTTTCATTTTAGTGATCCAAGATCACATTGAGTCCATAGGAAAAGCGGATGCTATTAAAAGGGGATGAGGTGTTGCTTAATCGCTTGCTTGCTCAAAATGCTAGTGATATGCTCCAAAACCCTAAACCACTTTCTCTTGTCCACATATGACCTAAACCTAAAGTCAAACTCGGACCCACCGATTTGATCTATCCGGCGCCACCGAGTTCACTTGACATAGCCAATGCCAGAAACCCTAATCAGTTCGGTCTCACCGATATGGGATTGCAAACACTCTGATTCCCTTCGTAATGTTTCGGTCTAACCGAGATGAGCGATTGGTCCCATCGAGTTGGAAATGCAAACTCTCTGTTTCCTTTTCGTCACGTTTCGGTCTCACCGAAAATGAGGTATCGGTCCCACCGAGTTTGCCTGACCAAGTCTCTGTTTTCCTATTACTGAAATCAGTCTCACCGGGTTCATGTGATCGGTCTCACCTAGATGAGGTTTCGCCCTAACCCTAGCGCATCGGTCTCACCGAGTTGATCATGTCGGTCCCACCGAAAAGCCTAACGTTCACATTTTGAACCATGTCGGTCTCACCGAGTAGCTGTTTCGGTCCCACTGAGTTTAGTAAATTGTGTGTAATGGTTAAATTTTGTGTGGAGGTTATATATACACCTCCACCCCCTTCTCTATCAAAGGGAGACCCATCAGAACGTGCCTACACTTCCACTACTCATTTTCTGAGAGAGAACCACCTACTCATGTGTTGAGACCAAGATATTCCAATCCTACCACAAGAATCTTGACCTCTAGCCTTCCCCAAGTTGCTTTCCACTCAAACCATCTTTCCACCATATTAGAGTTGAGTGTTGGGGAGACTATCATTTTGAAACACAAGAGCAAGGAGTTCATCATCAACACACCATCTATTACCTTTTGGAGAGTGGTGTCTCCTAGATTGGTTAGGTGTCACTTGGGAGCCTTCGTCAAGATTGTGGAGTTGAGCCAAGGAGTTTGTACGGGCAAGGAGATCTCCTACTTCGTGAAGATCTACCCGAGTGACGCAAGTCCTTCATGGGAAATGGCCATGGTGCGATAGACAAGGTTGCTTCTTCGTGGACCCTTCATGGGTGGAGCCCTCCGTGGACTCGCGTAGCCGTTACCCTTCGTGGGTTGAAGTCTCCATCAACGTGGATGTATGATAGCGCCACCTATCGGAACCACACCAAAAATCTCCATGTCTACATTGTGTTTTCTCCCTCCAAACTCCTCCCTTTTACCTTCATATGCAATGATTTACATTCCGCTGCTACACTCTTAGAATTGCATGTGTAGGTTATTTCTTGACTTGTGTTAAGTTGCTAAAATCTGCCAAAACATAAAATTGGGAAAATGCTAGATTTTTATTTTGTCAAGTAGTCTAATCACCCCCCCTCTAGACATACTTCTGAAAACATGAAACTAAGAAAGGATGCAGGTCTGAGACTTTGGAGACAGATTGATCCCTATGCCACTAGGAGAAGAACTGTTGTTGATTACAGATTCCACCCCAAAGAACAACAAGACTTCTATGGGATTGTTCTATTGGATAAGAAGCCTATTGTCTGCCACATGCAATGGGTTGACTGGAAGTACATTGTCAAGTACGCAAATTTCTTTCCCCTTATGCATGAGAGCTTCACGATGAATGAGGTTGATAAATTTGTTGGACAAAAGTTGACCAGAAGAAATGTTGAGATGATTATGCAATTCTACTCCACTGCGCATTTCTATCCTGATGGAAGGATTTTCTAGATGATAGAAGGCACAAGATATCAATCTACTATCTCAGAATGGGAAAATTTGATCAATGCCCCCAAGGAAGATGAGTATGACACAGATGTATATGCTAAGCCTAGGAAATATCATGACTCTATGGCCAACATGTATAAGCCTATTCCTGAAAAGGACTTGAAGTCACACAAGCTTGGTTCCATATACCATCTGTTACCTGGACTGACCACAATCGATACCATCTTGGGGCACACTCTTTTTCCCAAGTATGGAGATCATAGGATGATCCGTGGTCACTCAATAAATTTGCTTCACATGTTCGATATACTAGAGAAATTCAAAATCATGAGCCTGATTGTTGAGACAATCAGGAGAACTGCAGCAGATCAGAAGAGATCTTGTGGATATGTCCCTCATATTCAGATGTTAATCAACTCCAAGCTTGCGATAGGGACATATCGACTTGACAAGAGGTATCTACCACTTAGGCCAGATTTCGAGGACAATGTGTCGGTGTACAAAAAGAGGGGTACACTTTTTGTACCCCTATGACTGTGCACGGGCAGTCTGAGCCACGGCACCGTCGCACCAAGCATGGAAATGGAGGCAAGCCGGGGCAAGACTGAAGCTTGATGGAGACTGGAGCGACGCCAAGAACAAGACCACGAAGAGCAAAGGGACGAAGCGGCTTCCCCTGGCAGGATCCTTGCCGGGGCCGGCTCTTGCAGCCTCGGCAAGACCCTTGCCGCGTTAGCTCGCCCCGCACCTATGGAGCGAATCACCCTTGAGTCCACCACCCCCATGGGGGGAGGATTCGGGAGATATCCCCGTGGTGGCATGCAGATCTTTGTGAAGACCTTCAAGATCAGATGCAAGGTAAGAAGACGACGACCCTTGGCGGGATCCCAGCCAAGGAGGTCCACAAGGCCCCCGGCAAGCATCTTGCCGGGGATGACAGCAGGCGCCGCGGCAAGACCCTTACCGGGGCCCCGGCAAGGCCCTCGCCGAGGACACCCATGGGGCCACCATCAGGCCTGCACCAACTGGGTTTCCACCGACCCACGCAGCTGCCGACCCAACCAGCTAGACAGGTTCCTGCGTGGCACCCCACAGTTCTTCATGGAGACCCGCCATTGCGCCACCTCAGCTGCCTGTCTGCCTACATGGCACCTCAGGCACCGCTAGCCAGGGCGCGTGTCGACACGAGGAGGAGCGGCGACGGACAAGACGGGCGTCTCCCCTCATCCCACATAAAGCAAGGACACCTAAGCTGGGCTCATAAAATCCACCTTGTGTTGTAATGCGAGGGATAACCTCGCATCACTGTACCCTTTCCACCTCCTGTGTGCCACTGTGGCAACCCCTTTTCCCTAAAAAAGGAGGCCCGAGGCGACCAGGAGGGGGATTCGGCTTTTCAGAACCCCTCACGACTCTTTGGGAGCTCCTCGTTAGCTGAAGAACACCAACATATAATCCACCAAAGTAGGAGTAGGGTTTTACGCATCTTTGCGGCTCGAACCTGGGTAAAGGAACCGTGTCCTGATCGTTCGATCCGCTCTTCTCTCAACCCCGCGCCCCGCAACCATAGTAGGGATTCTTGTGATCCCATACGTGTCGATCCAAATACACCGACATCTTTGGCGCGCCAGGTAGGGGGCGCAGTTGTGAGAATCGGCTCTGGTGATCGGCCCGACGCTCTCTCGTCTTCGTGGCCCTTTGAGGAGGCCAAGAGACTTGCGCTCGAGCGACTGCAAATAAAAGCTAAGTTACATCGAACTTTGGATATTTCTATCCTATTATTTGAAGTTATTATCCTTGGAGTTGTCGTTCTTTGTGCAAAAAGAAACCTGCACGTGGATGGGGCCCTTCCTGATCGGCAA
>LR738715.1:355059242-355087118 GCA_902687465.1 Secale cereale | reverse complement strand
CCTGCGTGGCACCCCACAGTTCTTCATGGAGACCCGCCATTGCGCCACCTCAGCTGCCTGTCTGCCTACATGGCACCTCAGGCACCGCTAGCCAGGGCGCGTGTCGACACGAGGAGGAGCGGCGACGGACAAGACGGGCGTCTCCCCTCATCCCACATAAAGCAAGGACACCTAAGCTGGGCTCATAAAATTCACCTTGTGTTGTAATGCGAGGGATAACCTCGCATCACTGTACCCTTTCCACCTCCTGTGTGCCACTGTGGCAACCCCTTTTCCCTAAAAAAGGAGGCCCGAGGCGACCAGGAGGGGGATTCGGCTTTTCAGAACCCCTCACGACTCTTTGGGAGCTCCTCGTTAGCTGAAGAACACCAACATATAATCCACCAAAGTAGGAGTAGGGTTTTACGCATCTTTGCGGCTCGAACCTGGGTAAAGGAACCGTGTCCTGATCGTTCGATCCGCTCTTCTCTCAACCCCGCGCCCCGCAACCATAGTAGGGATTCTTGTGATCCCATACGTGTCGATCCAAATACACCGACATCTTTGGCGCGCCAGGTAGGGGGCGCAGTTGTGAGAATCGGCTCTGGTGATCGGACCGACGCTCTCTCGTCTTCGTGGCCCTTTGAGGAGGCCAAGAGACTTGCGCTCGAGCGACTGCAAATAAAAGCTAAGTTACATCGAACTTTGGATATTTCTATCCTATTATTTGAAGTTATTATCCTTGGAGTTGTCGTTCTTTGTGCAAAAAGAAACCTGCACGTGGATGGGGCCCTTCCTGATCGGCAACGCCTTTGTTCTGTTTCGAGTCAGCTCAACAGTTCAAACGGCTGCGTTGAAACGCTAGTGTAGCCTTCCTTAATTGTCAAAGCTCTTGACTCTGACTCGAGTCAAACTCGATAGTTCGAGCAGTTGTGGTGAGAGCGGCAAGGTGGCAGACCCTTCCGCAATTGACAAAGTTCTCGACTCTGACTCGAGTCAAACTCGACAGTTCGAGTGGCTGCGTTAAGAGTGGCAAGGTGGCAAACCCGGAAGCACGCTCATCCGGCAGGCCAATGGGGATCCGTCCCCAAGACGCCGCTTTGGGTATTTCGCGCCGGCAAGCCTACCCAGTTAAGTAGGGTGGAAACACAGGGAGGCAGCAAACAGGAAAATAACATGCATGATTCTGAAGATATTTCAAAGTTATATTACATCATGACATCCCTGTGGTTCTAACTAAAGATAAAATTTGTCTTGGGCATGAACTCGCAGCGTTAAAGAAGAACGGGATATCTAATCCTGGAGCTGGCCCTCGATTTCGTTGATGCGGCTGATGACAGGCTTGATGCGCTCCTTGAGCGCCGTGAGGTTGGCATCCTCCGGCAAGCTGTCCATCACGGCTTTGAAGTCGAGGGCGGGGTTCCAGAACGCCACCTTGGTGAGGACCTTGGTCATGACTCCCCGGCAGAGCCGCCTGGCCTCCCCGGTGAGCGTGGCTGTTCTGTTGGAGTGAAGATCAGTCAAGGCGCTGAGGACGCCCTCGAACAACAGGGTCAGCTTGGCGTTGACGGACCCGCTCCATTCAGGAGCATACCTCATGTTCGGCACCCCCATGAGGGCCAACTATGAGGTAACCCTGCCGGCGATGTCCTCCAACCGGCTGATCCACCTATTCTCCTCCACCACGTATTCTTGGTGGGAGGCACCCTCATCTGCCCGCAGCTGCTTCTCCTCCTCCAGGCTCTTGGCCAAGGCCCCCTCCCGAGCAGAGCTCTTCGCCAACGTCTTCTCGAGATTCTCTAGCCTCAGCCTGAGATCTCTGATGGAGCTTTGCGCCTCGGAGAGCTCCCCATTCTTGCTGATGACCACTCCATGCGCCTCTATCAAGGCGCAGTTGAGTCTAGTCTTCTCGTCAGACAGCCTGAGGGCCTGCTCCTTCAGCCGGTCCCGTTCCACTTCCAGCTCTTGTATCTTGCCGGCGTGAGCCAGAGCCTGGGCATCGAGCGCCTCCTTGTCCCTCTGCCCTAGCTCGCGAGTCCGCCGCTCGATAAGGGCCTCAAGCTCCTCATCCTTGCCGCGGAGTGTCGCGGCAAGCTTCGCCTGACGCGCGGAGAGGTCCTCCTCCTGGGAATTGAGGACGGCTTGATGCTGGTTTCGGGCGGCCTCCACCGCGGCAGCCGAATTCACCGCCTCTTCCTGGGCCTTCTCGATGGCGGCCATCTTCATGATGAGCTCCACGTTGCGCTGGGCCAGGTCTTCTTGGGAGGCCCTCTGCTCCTCGCGGGACTGGTGGAACCATGTTTGCGCCTTAGCGATGCGTGCCTGGAAGTCCGCCTCCGCCTCGTCCACCGCCGCCATTCTGGACTTAACCTTGTCCAAACGGGCGCGGCAGAGCGCCTGGAGCTTTCGGAAGTTGGCCCCCATGGCCCGGAAGAGCTACTCCTCTGGGGAGTCGTCGCCACCAGCGCTCGGTTAATCAACAACCTCGAGCCCGGCGGTGGCGAACGCCTCGCCGTCGAAGACTTCCTCCCCGGCGGGCGCCCAGGAGTTTGACACCCCGGCAAGATGGACGAAGAGGTTGTCGCTCACCTTCAGATACTTGCCGGGGCCCGGGGTCGCGGAGGAAGAGGGCTGGTCATCAGTCGCCTCCTCCTTGGCTGTGGCCTTGCCGGCCTCCCCGGCAGGCCCACCGCCGGCGCCCGCGGCGGCACCCTTGCCGGCATCCTCGGCAGTCTCATCCACGGCGGCGTCATTGCGGCCTCCTCGGCGGCAATCTCGCCGGCCTTCGCCGCGGCCTCCTCAGCGACCTCCTTGATGACGGCGTCCGCGTCCTCCACATCCATTGGAGGAGGGCCTGGGCCGTGACGGGGGAGATGAAGTCAAGAAAAAGCACAAGGGAAAGGCAAAGGCGAAAAGCGGGCAACTTACCAGCACCGGGCTGTGGAGCAGAAGTTCTCTCCCCACTGGCGTCGGACGCTGGGGGCGAGCAACCAGCGCCCAAGTCCTCCTCCTCCTCCATGAGTGTGGGCTCCATGCTTGGCGCCCTTGCCGGGGACGCCCCTCGTGGCGGCGTAGTCGATGGGGGTAGCGTGTTGGGAGTGCCCCCCTGCGGCTCCTCCTGCTGCTGCTCCCGTCCTACAGAACCGGCGAGGTTGATGCCTTCAGCATCTAACGCCTACTGCATGTCGAGCGAGAAAAGGTTGGAGGACTTACGCTGGGGGCTGTGCCGGGGGCTGCCGTCGGAGCTGCTCAACACCACCAGTGGTGTCTCTGCAGCCCCGGCCAGGGGCTGGCCGCTCGCTGAAGCCTTGGCCCTCTTCACCTTCTGGGCCAACGTCTCTACGTCCCTGAAGAAGCAAGAACAAGTCAAGATGAGCGGCATGATCAAGAGAGATGGGGATGATGAAAAAGAATGGAATACTTACTCGTCGTCCATCTCCTCCTCCTCTGTCGTCTTCCTATTCCTCTTCGGGCTGAGGGGCCCGAGGTCGAAGGGGAGCTCCGCGTCACCCTCGGAATTGACGTCTGCCGGGGGAGGCGAAGGAGGGAGCGGAGTTTGTGCGCGCCTCGACGGAGAGGGAGCTGCCGCTTTCTTCTTCTCGGCGACCTTCGTTGACTTCTTCGCCGCCGTCGTGAGGCGCCCGGACTCCTCCAGGGCCAATTGAGGCTACGCAGTCTTGCCGGGCCGGACTGGCTCGCCGGAGCAGGCCCGCCGCAAGACTCACCCTCTTCCCCTGGTTGGCACCGGGCCAGCCGCCACATCCTCCGACGACGACGACTCGTCGGCCGCGTCCTCAACCAATGGGGCCCCGGTGCTGGCGCTGCTAGCTTCTCCGGCAGCTGCTGCCCACTGGGCGAACTCCTCCTCCTCCGCAGCCGCGGCGTCCTGATCCTCCATACCTCCGGCGCTGCCGGCCTCCTTGATGAGATGTGCCTCCTTCGCCCTAGCGGCGATGTAGTCCAGCTCCTCCGGGGTGGTGTCCCTGATGAGCCACCGCTCGGCGTCGGGATTGACGCACTCCCCGACCAGGCAATCGAAGAACTGTTGCATGACCTCGTCCTCCGGCTCCTGCCAGCTCAGGACGGGGCCGTGCGCGCTACATTCCGGCATCATGGCGACGATTTCGGACTGGCGCGAATTGTTGCACAGCAGGACCACACCCGCTGGCAGCTTCAAGAGCTGCCCCTTGACGGCCTTGCCGGCAGCCTTCGCAGCCTTGCCGGTCCGCTCGACCTCGCCGCCGTGACTCACATCCAGCTGGAAGAGCCGCTGACAGAAATGGGCATGCCCCATCACTGTAAAATTATGCTTGAGGCCAGTGCGGAGCCGCATGACGTCGGCCGGGTTCCTGAAGAGCCAGGCCGGCCTCCCCTTTTGGTGCAGCGGAGCGATCCGACGGCGGATGAAATCCGCCCCGATCATCTCGAGGGTGAGTCCGTCTTGGACAAGCCGGGTGATCCTAGTGACGGTGACTGCAAGCTTCCCATCGGCGGCGTACACGTTGCTCCAGTCGCTGCCGCGGACCGGCGGCACCCGGCGGACCTTGAAGAACGTTGGCGGCTCGTCCTCCTCGATCCAGCACCACCAGCCGCGCCATTCGTCCCGCCTCTCCTTCACGACGCCCTCCGGGTACACCACCTTGAGTCTCGGAATCCAGGCAATGCCTTCGGAGACTAAGCCTCTCGGCTGGATCCGAGGGATGAACTAGTGGCGGGAGAGCGCCGTGTTGGGCTGCACTCCGACAAAGCCCTCGCAGAGGTGCACGAAGAAGGCCATGCACGCCACCGCATTTGGGGTGAAATCCAAAAGACGGAAGCCAAAAGTGTGCATGATGTCGCAGAAGAAATCGGAGAAGGGAGGACACAACCCGTAGGAGAAATAATCAACGAAGATGGGGTACCGATTTGAGTTGGGCGGAGCGCAAGCGGCCGAAACGACGCGCGTCGCCGGATGGCCCAAGCCCTTCGCCCGATCCCCCGTCTCCGCCCCCCAAAGGGGTTTGAAGACGGCCCAGAGCTCGAAGACGTCGACCGACGACGGGATGAAGATAGCGGCCTTCGTCCGATCCCCCATGAATACGCCCTTCGGCGGCGCCAAAGGCCCGGCACCCTTGGCCGCCCCTTTGCCCTTGGCGGGTTTGGACGCCATGACGGCTGAATGGGAAGACTGAGGGAAGGGGATGGCGAAGCAACGGCAGCGGACGACCGCGAAGGCTTCGGAAGGAAGGAAGCAATGGAACGACGGCTCTGAGATTGGAAGAGGCACGAGGAAAGTGGGGGAAGTGAGCAGCGCGCTCGCGGTTATTCCTTTTTATGGGGAAGGCGCGGGCCGCCTCCTTTCGCATTTACTGCGACGTGACGCATGCGTGCGGAAACCGCCCGATGCATGCCGCCCACGTCACGCACACCTCTCCACCCCGCGCCGCGCACGTGGGCCGTGGGAGGCGCAGCGCGCGGAAATTTTACCACGGTGAGAACCACCCCGCCTGCCCGTGCACCGTTCTGGGCCAGGCCCAACAACGTGTCGCGCTTATGTGTGGCCCAGGCCCGGGGGCTCCTGTCGGTGTACAAAAAGAGGGGTACACTTTTTGTACCCCTATGAATGTGCACGGGCAGTCTGAGCCACGGCGCCGTCGCACCAAGCATGGCAAGGGAGGCAAGCCGGGGCAAGACTGACGCTTGATGGAGACTGGAGCGACGCCAAGAACAAGACCACGAAGAGCAAAGGGAAGAAGCTGCTTCCCCCGGCAGGATCCTTGCCGGGGCCGGCTCTGGCAGCCCCGGCAAGACCCTTGCCGCGGCAGCTCGCCCCGCACCTACGGAGCGAATCACCCTTGAGTCCACCACCCCCATGGTGGAGGATTCGGGAGATATCCCCGTGGTGGCATGCAGATCTTTGTGAAGACCTTCAAGATCAGATGCAAGGTAAGAAGACGACGACCCTTGGCGGGATCCCAGCCAAGGAGGTCCACAAGGCCCCCGGCAAGCACCTTGCCGGGGATGACAGCAGGTGCCGCGGCAAGACCCTTGCCGGGGCCCCGGCAAGGCCCTTGACGAGGACACCCATGGGGCCACCATCAGGCCCGCACCAACTGGGTTTCCACCAACCCACGCAACTGCTGACCCAACCAGCTAGACAGGCTCATGCGTGGCACCCCACAGTTCTTCATGGAGACCCGCCGTTGCGCCACCTCAGCTGCATGTCTGCCTACATGGCACCTCAGGCACCGCTGGCCAGGGCGCGTGTCGACACGAGGAGGCGCGGCGACGGACAAGACGGGCGTCCCCCCTCGTCCCCGATAAAGTAAGGACACCTAAGCTGGGCGCATTAAATGCACCTTGTCCTGTAATGCGAGTGATAACCTCGCATCACTGTACCCTTTCCACCTCCTGTGTGCCATTGTGGCAACCCCGTTTCCCTATAAAAGGAGGCCCGAGGAGACCAGGAGGGGGATTCGGCTTTTCGGAACCCCTCACGACTCTTTGGGAGCTCCTCGTTAGCTGAAGAACACCAACATATAATCCACCAAAGCAGGAGTATGGTTTTACGCATCTTTGTGGCCCGAACCTGGGTAAAGGAACCGTGTCCTGATCGTTCGATCCGCTCTTCTCTCAACCCCGCGCCCCGCAACCGTAGTAGGGATTCTTGTGATCCCATAGGTGTCGATCCAAATACACCGACACAATGAGATTGTCATGGATGCATCACATCCTACTTCAGTTAAGGCCAAGAGAAGATTGACAAAGCCAAAGAAGCAAGTGCTTCCGGAGTCCCCAAGACCAAGCAAGATCAGCTCAGTCATCTGCTTGAGGCCACTCTGAGGATTGAGAAGAGCCTGGCCAACTTGACTCAAAATCAGGAGAGACTTGAGAGGATCATTGAAACCAAATGCATTGATCTTGATGTGAAGATCATCGAGATACAAACAGTTGTGGAGAAACTTAAGGAAGATGCAGAGGATAGGGCTACCACTGATGCTTCCCAGAGAGTCCCAGGAGGACCAAGATCATCAGCTATGCCAGTTGCCGAGCCAAGGCCTACACTTTCAGCACTTGCAGCCACTGTCACAGTTGTTCCTCCAGTGTCAACTCCTCCAGCTCCACAGACTTAGTCTGAAGCGTTTATATATGCTCTTATCTCCATGCCGTCTACGCACACCATATCAACCAGTGAGAAGACTTCTTCAGCAGCTCCCGGAGATCGTGCCTAGAGTTTCGTATAGCACTATGGATTTTCAAGCTTTTTGGTAACTTGTTGCCAAAGGGGGGGTGTATAGATCATTAGGCTTCGAGAGAGAGAGAGAGTTTTACTTCTTTGTGTTGGTTTTCGCTTGCTACTCAGTTTGTTTGGTTATTGCTACAATATTCTTATGCTCGTGAGATAGTTATGTGGTTGATCATACTATGCTTAATGTGTGCTTGCATGATTGTGTATAATCATTCACTTGTTTGTTTTGGTGATGAGTGCTTGCTGTTTAAATCTTATCATTTTGAGCGCGCTACCAAGATGTATGTGACATGGGAGAGTAACCCATGATCCTAATCGATTGTGCATTTGCATTCAAAAGCAAATCTTAAATAATGCACAAATTTAGGGGTAGCTCTTGCTTATCACATACTTCTCAAAGCAACAATGTATTTCATTCCTATTATCATTTGTCGAAGCGTTGATCTATATGTTGTCATCAATTACCAAAAAGGGGGAGATTGAAAGTGCAACTAATCCCCGGGTAGTTTTGATAATTAATAACAACATATAGCTCATTGAATAATATCCATTCAAGTTAAATATTTCAGGAAGTTCAATGATTGGCATGGCATGGACTAGAGATGTGGACCCCTCAAAATGCTAAGGACAAAGATGGGCAAAAGCTCAGGACTATACATTTCCATTTCAGTGATCCAAGATCACATTGAGTCTATAGGAAAGCCAATACTATTAAAAGGGGATGAGGTCATGGTTAATGATCCGGTTGCTCAAGTGCTTAGTGATATTGCTCCAAAACCCTTAGCCACTTTCTCAAATTCCACATATGACCAAAACCCTAAGTCAAACTCGGTCCCACCAATTTGATCCATCCGGCGCCACCGAGTTCATTTGACATAGCCGCTGCTAGAAACCCTAGACAATTTGGTCACACCAATACGGATCTTGGTCTCATCGAGATGGCTTTGCAAACTCTATGTTTCCCTTCATAACATTTTAGTCTCACAAAGATGAGTGATCTGTCCCATCGAGTTTGCATGGTAAACTCTCTGTTTCCCTTCATAACGTTTTGGCCTCACCAAAATGAGCGATTGGTCCCACCGAATTTGGTTGACCAATTCTCTTCTAGTGCTCTTTGCTAAGATCAGTCTCAGCGAGTTCATGCAATCGGCACCACCAAGATGAGGTTTTGCCCTAGCCCTAGCACAGCGGTCACACCGAGTTGATCATGTTAGTCCCATCGAGATTCCTAACATTCACATTTTGATTTGCTTCGGTCTCACCGAGTTCTATTCGGTCTGACCGAGTTGGGTCAAATGTGTGTCGTGGTTGGATTTTGTGTGGAGGCTATATATACCCCTCCACCCCCATCTCCATTTGTGAGAGAGCCATCAGAACGTACCTACACGTCCACTACTCATTTTCTAAGAGAGAACCACATACTCATGTGTTTAGACCAAGATATACCAATGCTACCACAAGAATCTTGATCTCTAGCCTTCCCCAAGTTTCTTTCCACTCAAATCATCTTTCCAACATATCCAAATATGTGAGAGAGAGTTGAGTGTTGGGGAGACTATCACTTGAAGCACAAGACCAAGGAGTTCATCATCAACACACCATTTGTTACCTTTTGGATAGTGGTGTTTCCTAGATTGGTTAGGTGTCACTCGGGAGCCTCCAAAAAGATTGTGGAGTTGAACAAAGGAGTATGTAAGGGCAAGGAGATCGCCTACTTCATGAAGATCTACTCGAGTGAGGCAAGTCCTTCATGGGTGAGGGCCATGGTTGGATAGACAAGGTTGCTTCTTCATGGACCCTTTGTGGGTGGAGCCTTCTGTGGCCTCGCGCAACCATTACCCTTTGTGGGTTGAAGTCTCCATCAACATGGATGTACGATAGCACCACCTATCGGAACCACGCCAAAAATCTCTGTGTCTCCATTGCGTTTGCACTCTCCAAACCCCTCCCTTTACCTTCATATGCAATGCTTTAGTTTCCCCTGCTACACTCCTAGAATTTCATGTGTAGGTTGGTTACTTGACTTGTCCTATTTGCTAAAATCTGCCAAAACTTAAAATTGGGAAAAGGCTAGATTTTTATTTGGTCAAGTAGTCTAATCACCCCTCTCTATACCTACTTTTGATCCTACACCCTAGATGTCTCCGGTGGTACGGCCTCCGCCCTGCTCCCACCTGGAGGAGGAAGTGGGAACACGATCACCTATGGGGCCATTGGCCCCTTGTCGTTCGGCAAAGGGGAAGGGCGCGTTGCACAAAGAGCGGAGATCATCGAGTAACACAACAAGGAGTGACTTTGGTCGATTGACCCAGGTTCGAGTGGTTGTGAAGCGTAAAACCCTACTCCTACTATGGTGTATTGGGTAAGGGAGTGTGACGAGAACGTAGCGCTCAAGTTCGGCAAGGTTGCCTCGGGGAGAGCAGCAACGCCCGTATGAGTATACAAGGTTCCGAATCCTTTTCTAGCTCGCCTTGGTCCTCCTTTGATAGTTCAAGGGGCATCCACAGTGGCAGCGTAGTCCTTGTTGGTTGATTAGATAGCTAACAGTGCTATCATACCTAACTCTGGCAGTTAGGACAAAGTGCATAAAATGCACTGCTAGGTGTCATGCTGGGGAGGTGGCCCGGCTAGCCTGCCGCGTCGCTTAACCATCTTCTTGTCTATCTGCATGACACGCTGCTGGACGGGTGTCGCATGGGTGGAAAACCTATTCCACATGGCAGCCACGTGCTGAGTGGCAGCCACTTAATCACTTGAGGCTCAACACCGCACTCATAAGTGACTTGTGTCACTGTGTAGCGGAGCATTAGAGCCTTGGCGGGGAGAAATACCCCTGAGGGCCCCGGCAAGCCTACCGGGGAAAGCTTGGCCTTGTTCTTAGGGTGGCCTCCACCCAACTGGGCTCACCTGTCCAGCAAGGGAGGCTTTCCTTCAATGGAAACTTGTTCCTTCGTCTTGTCTTGGTCTTCTTCATCCTCTCTTTGATTCCCAAAGAGCTCTCTATCTTTCTTTCTGGCATAGTCCTATTCTTGGATTCTTGATGAAGCTTGCTTCCTCGTCGCCATGCCTGTGTATAGTCCGGGCAACATACGCACGGGTTTGTTGCACAGATAGGAAAGATGTCATGGGAAAACATGATCACCGATGGGGCCATTGGCCCCTTGTGGTTCGACAAGGGGGAAGTGCGTGTTGCACAAAGAGTGGAGATCATCGAGCAACACTATAGAGGGTGAATCTGGTCGATTTACCCAGGTTCGGGCCGCTTTGAAGCGTAAAACCCTACTCCTACTTTGGTGGATTGGATGCGGGAGCATGATGAGCACGTAGCACTCAAGTCTGGCAAGGTTGCCTTGGGGAGAGCAGCTACGCGCGTATGAGTGTATAAGGGTTTGAATCCTTTTCTAGCTCGCCTCGATGCTCCTTTTATAGTTCAAGGGGCATCCACAGTGCCAGTGTAGTCTTTGTTGGTCGATTAGATAGCTAACAGTGCTATCATACCTAGCTTTGGCAGTTAGGACAAAGTGCATTAAATGCACTGCTAGGTGTCACGCTGGGGAAGCAACCCAGCAAGCCTGCCGTGCCGCTTAACCATCTTCTTGTCTGTCTGCATGACACATTGTTGGACGAGTGTTGCATGGGTGGAAAACCTCTTCCACATGGCAGCCACGTGCCGACTGGCAGCCATTTAATCACTTGAGGGCTCGACAACACACTGATAAGTGACTAGCATCGCTGTGCGGTGGAGCAGCGGAGCCTTGGCGGGAAGAGATACCCCTGAGGGCCCCGGCAAGCCTGTTGGGGAAAGCTTGGCCTTGTTCTTGGGGTGGCCTCGACCCGACCGGGCTCGCCTACCCGGCAAGGGAGGCCTTCCTTTAATGGAATCTTGTTCCTTCGGCTAGTCTTTCTCTTCTTGATCTGCTCATTGATTCCCAAAGAGCTCTCTATCTTTTTTTCTGGCTTAGTCCTATTCTTGAGTACTTGATGAAGCTTGCTTCCTCGTCACCATGCCTATGTAAAGTCCAGGAAACATACACAAGGGTTTGTTGCACCGACAGGAGCCCCGGGGCCTGGCCCAAATGTGATGCCGAGCATCGTTGGGGTAGGCCCTGTCAGGTACGCAGGCAGGGATCTTGTGCTGGTATTCTTCTTTTTCTTCTTGATATTTTCCTTGCTTCTTCATTAACCTTGTGCTTGAATGAGGGCAGTTTTCGTGTTTCCTGCCCATCGTGCAAGACTTCGCGGGGCGATCTTCATGCCATGACCCGCCGGTTGCCCATGCCGAACACTCATAGGATGGCAACTGCCTTTTCACTCACGAACCACTCCTGCCATTTCCGCCACGTACGCTGCATGCATTGCGCAAGGTTGGTGGTGAAAACGTCAGGCGCGGGGAGGAGTTCCATGGTGTAAAAGCCAGACGTCGTGGATAGGCTTGGGTGGGCAGTCTTGATTCTGCGCGCCATTAGTGGCACAGAGGAGTCGGATTCGTGGAGCAGGGTAGTGGCCTTCTGGGTGAGGAGCCAGCCCCCGGCCCAATCCGCTTATAAAAAGGGAAACGGGCGAGGGACTAACTCACACACATCTTCTTCTTCTTCTTCCCGCTCATCTCCTTCTTCTCCCTCAAATAGCGAGAGGAAGGGGCGCGGTGGCATTCCGGTGGCGGCGATGAGAGCCTCATCTCGACAGTGCCTTCCTCCCCCAACCTGCGGCATGGGGGCGGAATCCAGTGCTCGTGGTGGAGGCGTAGGACGGGAGCGTGGACGTCGCGGCTCTCGGGGCCGAGGAGGAAGTGGCGGTGTTGAGATCATTCCTCCTTCGGTTGCTCCGGGGCCGCGTGAAGGCCATGCCTGGGACCAACCATTGGAATTCATCATCAAGCTGCGCCGTCCCCTGTGTGGTCATCTGTGGCTTCCCACTCCTTTCGCAAGCGTGCTGGAGGTGGAACAGCCGCCGGTGCTAAGGCTGCACATGAGGGCCTGTTGAAACGGCAGCATGCAGGTGAACACGGAGTTCCCGTCCCCCCATGTTATGGTACTCCGACGCATTTGGAAAATCTTTTCTCGTGCCCATAGCTTGGGGGTAGGGCACGTCCTCCATTTTAAGTTAATGGATGTTGCCCTGCTCTCTGTCAAGGTCCTTGGGCGTTCGGGTGATCGCTTAGGGTGCTGCATGGAGATCTCGACCGACTGACTTTGGTGGTGTGTCTGGCGTTCAGCTTGATTCTGTGTTGTAGCCTTCACACCTCACGCCCAGAGACTCACTGTCATCATCCTCTCGATCGGTGGAGGACGCCGGAGGAGGGCGATACCAACAGCACTCCGACGGCCGTGCTCCACATGGCATGGGCGGGGAAGCGATTCAGCCTCCGCATCCTCACCGCGATGGGGGATGCAGTCGCAGTGACAACGCATGTTCTGGTATGAGCCGCGACCCCCTGCTGCCCCTGTCACGAGTACAGCCGCGAGGTACGCACCTCCCTCAGAGCAGGGTGATCATGACGCGACACCGAACGGGGTCGTTAACCCCCAGGCACATCCTCCTGGTCGACACACCACCATGGCGACTAGCTCGCGACAACGGGAGCATGGCAACCCCACCACCGCCTGTGCCGCCAGAAGTCAGGCGATGTTGCGATCTGCGTCGTCGTCCATGCCAAGCACTACTTCAGAAGCCATGGTGCGAGCCCAGCTCCTGCTGAGATTCCTGCCAGCGGCCAATCAAATGGACGAATGGAGAGCCACCATTCAAAGTGTCACACCCTGATTTTCATGCCACAACACTTAAGCTAATAGATCATGATAAAATGTGGTTTGACAAAAACTTTTCAGTGTTTTGAACTTTTCTTGATTAGATTTTCGTTTACTGATTGCTAGTGCTCTAAAATCAAATAAAACCTCCGACTCTTATAATCCATCTCCATGAACCGAAACTTTTCCCAATGATTATGCCATGTGTATAGAACAGAATAGTATTTTCTTCCAAAAATAATTTTCCCAAAAGTATTTTCTAAATTAGGTTTTCCAAAACCCCCTGAATTGACACTTGAACTACAAGTACTTAATTAATGGTGTCAAAAATCTTTCAAAAGTTATATTTGACTCCAAGTAGATATAGGACTCCCAAAAACCACAAAAATATAATTTTCTAAGTTATTTTTACCATTTTATTCAAAGGCTTATTCTTAAGGCCAGAAATGGCCTTTAATAGGTAAAAATTATTTTACTGTTTCAAAAATATTTGAGAAACTCTAGGGAAGCTCAGTGGACATATATTGTCCATATATATGAGTTTCAACACATGGTCATGTTCAAAATATTGGTCAAATCCCTCAAAAACCCTTTCTGGACATTTCAAGCTTTTGAAATATTTACAAAAAAAAATTCTCTGTTAAATACAAGAAAATCCTAGCATGTCAAAAGTGCCCTATTTGGTGATCTTGCCAAGTCTCATGTCTTGGAAAACAATATAACATCACTAAAACCCCTCAAACCTATTTTTGTCCATTTTGATGCTTGAGCAACTTTACATTGCCAAGAATGTCCACTTTGTACACCTTCTCGAATGGTCTAGTTTTTCATCCAGACCAAATGGCTCAAGTTTTAGAACAAGATAACTTGATCAAAGTGCCCCAAAACCCTCTATGTCCAGATCCAAGTTTGAACAAATCCACATTGCCAACTTTCTCCTTTTGATCCCAAATTTTGTGGACATGCTCAAATCCTCAAATTATGATACTACACTAAGTGGTGCATCAAGGATAAAATATTTGCATGACTAAATCTTGGAAAATCTATTTCTCTTGATTTATATTGCCAAAGTTACATTGGCAACTTTCTTCAAATGAGCTCAAAATTGGTGGACAACCTCAGTTATATATTCCATTTGGTCCTGTTAATTCTCATGTCAAGTGGAATCCAATTGCTTGACCAAACTAGCATCAAACACATTCTGCCATTTTTCCAAATTCACCATTTTTACCACTTACACTATTCTTCTTGAGCTCAACATCTTACCAGAGCTTCATCTAGTCACCCTCTATCTCAAGTAACTCCCTCCCAATGAGAGCTCCATGATTGAGGAGTAAACCCCCCCCCTTTTCAACTCTCTGGAGAACCATGGCAGAGCTAGTTTTACCTCCCTCCCTCCCAATTATGTCACCTCTACTCCTACCTTAGCTCCTAAGAACTCCTGGGCACCTCCAGAACCTCCAAGACACAAGTCGACACGCTTGTGCCCATAGTTTATGCCAATGTCAGCCATAGACACGCTCTGGTGCGTGCTACAGTGCGCTCCAGCACTGTAGCTACCTCATTGCGAGGCCATCCGACGGCCTAGGGCGGCGGGGTGGTGTCCCCCGGGATCGCCTCGGCGTCCGCGACACGCCAAGTTGTCGGTCCCCTCCTGACCCTCTCTCATCTCCCCTCTGCGAGCTTGCGCAAGCGCGGCCTGGCCCATGCTCAGGGTGCACCCCCCCCCTATATAGAGACACCTCCCGGAGCTCCCCCTCGCCTCTACTGATCCCCCTCTCTATCATGCATCCCCTGGGCAACCCCACTCTCTCTCATGTGCCCTCCTTGCACGCCCATGGCCAAAGCCTTGCCGCCGGCTTCTGGCCAAATTCACACCACCAGGGCCCCCTCCTCTCCACCCCTTTGCTCCAGAGAATCACCAGCACCACCGCCAATGCGCCCCATGCTCCATTCCTCCCTCCTATGGCCACAGAACTAAGCCCCAACCACCGTCGGCGCCCTCCGCCCGGTCTGATGATGTGCTCGGCCTCAGCATTCCTCGAGGACCAAGATCCTTCCAAGTGGAGGCGTCTCGCTGCCCTGAGCCCGCGGGAGGCCGGAGCGTCGTCGGGGGCGACCTGAGCCACCAGGACGGGCGTCGGCATGCGCTCGGCCGTCCTCCCCTGCAAGGTTGTCAGAATCGCGATTCTATTATACGATTCTACGACTTTACGATCCAAGATCACCCCTCTGATTCTACGATTTTAGTGATTAGAATCTACGTTTCTACGATCCTGATAGTGAAGATTCTACGATTTGCGATCCTACCATCGAAGCTCCGATTCGATTCAAGATCACGATTTTGACAACCTTGCTCCCCTGCCCCTCCTCTATTTTGAGTAGGAGGTAGGAGGAGTGCCTACCAGCGGGGCCCGCCTGGAAGTGGCTAAGGCCCCAGGCCCCCCGGTTAAGTGGAGACGGCCTCCACCAAAGGCGTCTTCCCCAAGCGAAGGTGTATTCCTTGGAGTACGCCATCGACGTCACATGGGCGCCCTGTGCGGATGATGCCACTGGGCCGGCCCACATCTATACCTCTTCCGCGCACGGGATAAGGGTAAAACCTTTTTCCTTTTTCTTTTCTTCAGTAAACTTCATAAATCCATAAATAATTCAACAAAGCTCCAAATTTGATAATTCAAATTTATAGTAGTTCTTAAATTCATGATCTATTACATGGTGCTATTTGCACATTTTTCCAAAAACACTTTCTTCTCAAATATTTATGATCCCATTTTTTCCATTTCTGTGATAAACTTTAGAAAATCACAAAGAGCCCATTTTTGATCTAAATGCAATGATTCAAATTCCTAGATACTTATAAGTTCGAAACTTAGTTTTAAACTTTGTCGCAGTGCTTTCTGTACCACATCAAATATTGGTTCATTTCTCCATGTATAGCCAACTTTGCAAAATCGTAGGAAAATCATCTAAACTCCAAATCCAGTGAAACCAACTCCTAGATGCTTTAAAATCACTCCTTGTTAAATGGGTGCCTTTGCTAATTTTTCTAAAATATGTTTCTGTACACTTCTTGCAGATCCATAAATCCCTTGATTCCATCATATCGAAATGTTCAAAAATACCACTGATCCAATTCCAATGAAACCACTCTGGTTATTTTCCATATAACCAGAGAAGTCCTAGAAAAGTCAAATTCTGATTTTTAGAGCACTTGTATTTTCTACCTTGTTGTGTTGCTTATTGTGATGCTTTCAACATTAGTAGATGAAGTAGATGGAATGCTTGGAGATGGACCAAAAGGATTGAAGACCTTGCAGAGCTAGGGAAGCAGCCCTTTGACCTTGATACCCCTCATGTGCTTTGATACGTTTCCATATGCACGATGATGATGTTGATGATGAGCTTGTTATGCATGTTGCATTGATGCATCCCCATTGATACTTGCATGTTATTAGCTCTACCTTGTTCTTAGAGGTAGAATGAACACTTGATGATGACAAATGATGTTGCATCTATGCATGATCGTCCCTTGGTTACAATCTTTCGAAAGCCCCAGAGGGTGCCACTAATGCCCATGGGAGATGATGATGAACTACTCACTGCCTGGTGGAGAAGTAGTGTACCGAGGCTTGATGAAAGTGTTGCTTACAGAGATGGATTAGATTTAAGATTGTATACCATCCCAACCAAACATGTACAACCACATTACCCCTTATGGGACGGGGCATTATTGATTACCTAGTTCATGCTAGCATGGATGCCCGCATTACTAGTGACGGCAGTGACATTGTCACTCTCGGGACGGGGTCGTTCTTGGATAGGTGGCCATGACTAATTTCACAGGGCATCGGACACACCATTGGTACCCCTGTTCTCGCGTTATGTGATAGATATGGGAGTGTGGCTCCACTTAACTAAAACATGATTGTGGGATGGGGGAAGTTGCCAATCGAGTGGACTCTATGTTAGTCACGGCTAGGGAAAGGTGGTGATTGGGTGCTTACCCCAGGTACTTCAGGTACCGCGGGTCATGGACAACACGAAAGCTTCCCAAATTTTGTGGGCAAAGTGTGCAACATCTGCAAAGGGTCAAACTATTTGAATAGCCGTGTCCACTGTCAAGGATAGTTGGGTGGTGCTGCTTAGACTATGTCCACATGTTTCTCACAAACAACACAGTTTGGTAATATTGTTGATGTGATTCGTGAGGAAGTCATGATGAGCTTGAGCATGAGTTGTTCATAACTCTTTCTCGATGTTGATGTCTATGACCTCCTGATGCTTGTGCAGTCGCATTCATGTCCTTCATAAATGTTGATCATACTTGCATGAGAAAAACTGGCTTTACACAAGAATCCAATTTAGCAGTAGAACCTTGCATAATTATTCTATTATCACTCTTGGGTTGCTTGCGAGTACATTCAAAGTACTCATTGGCTTGGCACTGGTTATTTTATTGTCCAGGCATGAAAGAACGGGTGTAAGATGAAGATTTCTTTGGTGAAAAACATGCGAGCTAGGACGCTTTCCAGTCAGAATGCATGTGTGGTTAAGGCAGATGGCATGGGCCCAAGTTATCGATGAATATTTCCACTCCGATGTTATACTCAAGACTTGACCATAATGGTACTACTTGTGTAAGATGGTATGTATGGATGTAAGACTCTTGTTATTCTGCTTCTGTGTGTTTAGTGAGCATTGATTTATGGGATCACCGTACACGTACATTCGGTGATCTCGACTTACGAGTCGAGGTCCCCATAGAGCTGGTATCAGAGCCATCCTAACTATAGGAAGCCTTAGTTAGCATGGTCGTTAGTTAGGGTAAAACTATTTTTCAAAAGTATTACTAATTTAAAATAACTCTATATACTTATCTTCCCTTCTCAGTTTTTCCAAAACTAAGATACACATTCCCTAATGATTTATTCCCCCTCAAAAGTTTTTGTAAATGGTCGCTATCATCCTCATGCCCTAACCACTGGATTCCCTGAAATCCTCATTGATAGCCTAGAAGGAATACACCTTGCCAGACGTGCGCCCACATCTTCAGAACACAAGTTTGGCGACACCACAACAAGATAATACTAACAGAAGATACCGTCTCGAGCAATGAGGACATGAAGACCCAGAGGATGGTGACACCTTCGACAACTGCCCTAGGATGATGCAACCTTGTCCTACAATGATCAGGATATAAGATATGCAAGATCATGATATACATCGCTAATAGAGTAACCCTATCACTATAGTTGTTGTATCGGCAACCACAAGTGGATGAGAACCTTGCCATTTGGTCTGCCTCACTATAGTGAGCAGGAAAACGGTTCTCTTCACCCCTCGCCCTTCGCGTCGATGCTGTCATCTACGAAACCAACAGTTGGACCTATACTATGCCTTGTTAATGTCATTGCATAAAGGATTGCCTACCTGGTACTGTCGACGCTTTAGAAGGCAAAAGGGATCATCGTGATTAAGAAGACGACGGAAGATCGAGTCAATGCCACCTGCGAGGAACCACCTTCACGCTCAACCCGGATCATTTCATCGAACAATTACAAGAGAGGTAGTGACACCTGTGGAAAACCCATAAGACTGCACGAGGCATGGAGCAAAGTACGACTACTTAGCCAGAGAACCCCTAGGGTAGGATGAGTCGTGTACCCCCTATGTGCAGTTAAGTCTGTATGATGGTTCGAAGGCAACCATGTTGTGTGTTGCTTATTTTTATCTGTTTGAGTTTTGATATAAGTCGCCCTTTTGCCCTAGGCAACAAGTACACGACCATATCACCTACCTTGTTGTTTGTGTTTCACCCTTTGGCACCTATTTGTTTGCACTTGCACTATAGAACCCCTCTAGGCACCTCCTCTATGCTACTTTGCCCTATCATCTCTCTTCTCAACTAAACACTAGCAAGACAAGATACACCAAGGATTCTACTTCGGCAACCAATTAGCATTGAAGACTTCTGTTGCGGCCTCCTCGACCAAGTGCAACCCTATAGAGTTATGTTTACCCTTCAAGATTAGAAACCCACCCCAGACCCTTCGAGACTTCACGAGATACCCCAGCTCCAATCCTTAACCATTTGCTTGACCCACAGAATTGCAAGAGAATTAGTTAAGCCTCTGTAACCTTGCACATCACTGGGTTCATTATGGAACTAGTGAACGAAGTGATCAAGCACATTGTCATCCTAGTATATCACAAGAACTGACGATGCCATAGGGAAGACCAATTTGAGGATATAAGAATAGAGGACAAATGACTTGATGAGTTTATATCAGTGACCCTGAGGAATTATCTTAGACTGTTTAGTGGATTATGAGGCTTTCATATTGTAGATGAACTTAGTGGGATCGTGTTAATAGAGTAGAGTAAGTTTCATCACCCTGGAGTAAATTGGATTTTGTAGGACAATTATGATCACAAGATGAAATTCTTGGAAGTGTAAGGATTTGACTTAGCCATGGGATATTGATAGGAGATAGTTGACATTGCAACAATGACTTGGGGGAAACATGTAGGGTTTCTCGTTGGACATGAGATATGAATTAAATAGGTGATCCTAGTGGAGTATAGATGCTGAGTAAGTCTACATGGTTCGGAATAAATTGGATTTAGATTGATGATCTTGATCATGATACCATGTTTCTTGGTGGACTATAAACTAGCAGATTGGATTAATTGTCCGATTTTATTTAGGGATCTATATAAGGTTGACATAGGAGTTTATCAGATTACGATAATGGAAATTGGTGGACTGACTATAGTAAGGATAGCCCTTTCAGGTACTCGGGGATTATAAGACATTAGAAGATCATGTGGAACACCGTAGACATTGGATTTGTAGAATTTATGAATTATGTAGTGATTGATGGAAATTAATGGGTCATCGAAGTTGATTCATAGGAAGCAAACAAGATCTTGGAGTAGTATACGATGTGTTTCCTTAGGATAGAGGTGCATTATCTTAGACCTTGGAAGAATAGGCTGAGCACTTGGATTGTCAACTTTAATTCAAGCTTAGCAGCTTGTATGCTCACCCATGGATTTCTACATAGGGATATCCATACACATGAGTTTGGGGATCGTTGACACGTATGATTTTGTAAGACCTCCTCCTGTGAGTCATGATGATATGAATAGGATGAGTGGTGATTGGAGTAAACTTATACGAGATGATTCTCTCGGTAATATGATGTGATTGTTTGAAGGACTAGATAGACCTATTGGCATCCCAGAAACTTTGCTTAAGGATAAGATGATAAACGTTCACTCACACACTAGAATCCTTCAAACCATTAAGCCCTGCCAAGCCACAACATGGTCGGATCATGACCATGGGCTTTGGCTCTAGGTAGAGAAGACCTTGGCCAATAATCAACCACCACCAATACCCCGACCTACTTTACATACCATGTAGACTTCATGGAGTACTTAGACAAGCTAGTTGTCATCTTTATTTGGCGACATACTTGTCTACCCGAAGATGGAAGAAGAGCCAATTAGCTGGTTATAGGACATTTGAGAACCGCCATGTCAAGAAGGAAGAACTACGCCAACCACCATCATCAAGAAGTGAACTTCCACGTTGAAGGCCATGTGTTTCTACAAGCCTCCCCTCTAGAAGGAATCGAGCATTTCCATGTCAAGGGAAGACCCACACCAAGATTTTTCGACCCCCCTCGAGATCACTTAAAGACAAAGAGAAGACGGTTATAGGCAAGAGTTTCCACTAAATTCATCTGTTATGCACAACGTTTTCCACGCGTCACAACCCCGGAAGTGCTTTCAACTTCCTAAGAAGCACAATTCCTACAAGGACATCAATCATCGATCCATTGACCCCTAGCCCGATCTGACCTACAGCGATAAACCCATTGGCAACCTGTATCAAGTAGAACATTATGCACGAAGCCGCACCATCGAGTACTTCAAGGTTCAATGGAGCACCACACAGATGTAGAAGCAGTATGAGGATGTGAAGACTACCCCGGATCTAAGTTTCCGTATTCCTTTCCACGCCTAGTTCAGGAATCAGGGTGTGACACTTGAGCTAATAGATCATGATAAAATGTGGTTTGACAAAAACTTTTGAATGTTTTGAACTTTCCTTGATTGGAATTTTGTTTACTGATTGCTAGTGCTCTAAAAACCAAATAAAACCTCTAGCTCTTATACTCCATCTCCTTGAACCAAAACTTTGCCCAATGATCATGCCATGTGTATAGAACATAATAGTATTTTCTTCCAAAAATAATTTGGCCAAAAATTATTTTCCAAATTAGGGTTTCCAAAACCCCCTGAATTGACACTTGAACTACAAGTACTTAATTAAGGGTGCGAAAAATCTTCCAAACATTATATTTGCTTCCTATTAGATATAGGACTCCCCAAAACCAAAAAAATATTATTTTCAAAGTTCTTATTACTATTTCATTCAAAGGCTTTTTCTTAAGGCCAGAAATGGTCTTTAATAGGTTAAAATTATTTTACTGTTTCAAAAATATTTGAGAAAATTTAGGGAAGCTTAGTGGACATATATTGTCCATATATATGAGTTTCAACACGTGTTCATGTTCAAAATTTTGGCCAAATCCCTCAAAAACCCTTTCTGGACATTTCAAGCTTCTGAAATATATACAAAGGAAATTTTCTCTGTAAAATCCAAGAAAATTCTAGCATGTCACAAGTGCCTATTTGGTGATCTTGCCAAGTCTCATGTCGAAAACAAGATAACATCACCAAAACCCCTCAAAACTATTTCTATCCATTTTGAAGTCTGAGCAACTTTACATTGCCAAACATGTAAAATGCTCTCAAACTTTTTACACATTCTCAAATGGTCTAGTTATTCATCTAGACCAAATGGAACAAGTTTTAGAACAAGATAACTTGATCAAAGTGCCCCAAAACCCTCTCTCTCGAGATCCAAGTTTGAAGAACTCTACATTGCTAACTTTCTCCTTTTGATCCCAACTTTTGTGGACATGTTCAAATCCTAAAATTATGACACAACACTAAGTGGTGCATCAAGGAGAAAATATTTGCATGACTAAATCTTGGAAAATCTATTTCTCTTGATTTCTAAGGTTTGCCAAAGTTACACTGGCAACTTTATTTAAATGAGCAGAAAATTGGTGGACAACCTCAGTTATATATTACATTTGATCTTGTTAATTCTCATGTTAAGAGGAATCCATTTGCTTGACCAAACTAGCATCAAACACCTTCTCCCATTTTTCCAAAATCACCATTTTGACCACTTACACTATTCTCCTTGAGCTCAAGTTTTTACCAAAGCTTCATATAGTCACCCTCTGTCTCCAGTAACTCCCTCCCAACCAGAGCTCCATGATTGAGCGGTCAAACCCCCCTTTTTACTCTCTGGACAGCCATGGTAGAGCTAGTTATACCTCCCTCCCTTCCCATTCTTTCACCTCTACTCCTACCTTAGCTCCTAAGAACTCTTGGGCATCTCCAGAACCTCCAAGACACAAGTCGACATGCTTGTGCCCAAAGTTTATGCCAATGCTAGCCATAGACACGCTCTGGAGCACGCTACTGTGAGCTCTAGTGTTGTAGCTGCCCCATTCCGAGGCCATCCGGCGACCTAGGGCGGCATGGTGGTGTCCCCTGAGGTCGCCTCCGCGTCCATGACACAGCAAGTTGCCGGTCCCCTCCTGGCCCTCTCTTCTCTCCCCTCTGCGAGCTCGCGCACCGTCGCCCCCTATATAGAGCCACCTCGCGAAGCTCCCCCTTGCCTCTATTGACCCCCCTCTCTCTCGTGCATCCCTCGGACAACCCCACACTCTCTCCTGTGCCCTCCTTGCACACCCATGGCCGAAGCCTTGCCGCCAGCTTCCTGCGAAATTCGCACCACCAGGGCCTCCTCCTCTCCACGCCTTCGCTCCAGAGAATTGCCAGCACCACTGCCAACTCGCCCCATGCTCCATTCCTCCCTCCTATGGCCACAAAACCGAGCCGCGAACCACCGTCGGTGTCCTCCGCCCGGTCCGATGATGTGCTCGGCCTCGGCATTCCCCGAGGCCCGAGATCCTTCTAGGCGGAGGCGTCTCGCCGCCGTAAGGCTGCGGGTGGTCGGAGCATCGCCGGGGCAAGCCTGAGCCACCAGGCCGGCCTCCCTTGCCCCTCCTCTGTATTCAGTGGGAGGTAGGTGGAGGGCCTACCAGCGGGGCCCTCCTGTAAGTGGCTAAGGCCCCGCGTCGCCCGGTTAAGTGCAGATAGCCTCCAACAAAGGCGTCTTCCCCAAGCGAAGGCGTACTTCTTGGAGTATGCCATCGACGTCGCCTGGATGGCCTGCATGGTTGATGCCCCTGGGTCGGCCCATATTTATATCTCGCCTGGGGATGGTATAAGGGTAAAACCTTTTTCTTTTTTCTTTTTTTCACAAAAACTTCAAAAAATCCATAAATAATTCAACAGAGCTCCAAATTTCATGATTGAAATTTATAGTTCTTAAATACATGATCTAACACATGGTACTATTTGCACATTTTTTCAGAAACACTTTCTTCACAAATATTTACGATGTCCCATTTTTTCCATTTCTGTGATAAACTTTAGAAAAACATAGAGTGCCCATTTTTATCCAAATGCCATGATTCAAATTCCTAGATACTTATAAGTTCAAATCTTAGTTTTCGAACATTTTTTCTAATGCTTTCTGTACCACAGAACCTTGCAAATTCATTGGAAAATCTTCTGAACTCCAAATCCACTGAAACCAACTCCTAGATGCTTCTACAATCATTCCTTGTTAAAAGGGTGCCTTTGCTCATTTTTCAAAAATATGTTTCTGTACACTTCTTGCAGATCCATAAATCCCTTGATTCCATCATATTTAAATGTTCAAAAATATCCACCCATCCAATTCCAATGAAACCAGTCCAGTTATTTTTTATATAACAAGAGAAGACCTAGAAAATTCAAATTCCCATTTTTAGAGCACTTGTATTTTTCTGCCTTCTTGTGTTGCTTATTGTGATGCTTTCGACATTAGTAGATGAAGTAGATGGAATGCTTTGAGACGAACCAGAAGGATTGAAGACCTTGCAGAGCCAGGCAAGCAGCCCTTTGACCATGATACCCCTCTCATGTGCTTTGATACGTTTCGGTATGCATGACGATGTTGATGATGAGCTTGTTATGCACGTTGCATTGATGCATCCCCGTTGATACTTGCTTTTTAGTTGCTCGACGTTGTGCTTAGAGGTACAATGAACACTTGATGATGACGCATGTTGTTGCATCTATGCATGACCGTCCCTTGGTTACAATCTTTTGAAAGCCCCAGTGGGTGCCAGTAATGCCCTTGGGAGATGATGATGAGCTAGGTCATTGCTTGGTGGAAAAGTAGTGTACAGGCTTGATGAAAGTGTTGTTTACAGAGATGGATTACATTTAAGATTGTCTACCGTCCCAACCAAACATGTATAACCACACTACCCCTTATGGGACGGGGCGTTATTGATTAACTAGTTCGTGCTAGTATGGATGCCCGCATTACTAGTGACGGGAGTGGCGTCGTCACTCTCGGGACGGGGTCATGCTTGGATAGGCGTCCATGACTGTTTTCACAGGGCACCGGACACACGGTTGGTACCCCGTGCTTGCATTATGTGATAGATATGGGAGCATGGCATCACTGAACTAATACGTGACTATGGGACGGGGGTTGTTGCCAATCGAGTGGACTCTATGTTAGTCACGGCTAGGGAAAGGTAGTGACTGGGTGCTTACCCCGGGTACTTGAGAGACCGTGGGTCGTGGATGAGAAGAAAGCTTCTCGGATCTTATGGGTAAAGTGTGCAACATCTGCATAGTGTCAAACTATTCGAATAGCCGTGTCCACGGTCACAGACAGTTGGGTGGTGCTGCTTAGACTATGTCCACATGTTTCTGACAAACAACACAATTTGGTAATATTGTTAATGTGATATATGAGGAAGTCACGATGAGCTTGAGCATGAGTTGTTCATAACTCTTTCTCGATGTTGATGTCTGTAACCTCCTGATACTTGTGCAGACGCATTCATGTCGTTGATAAATGTTGATCATACTTGCTTGAGAAAAAGTAGATTTCCACAAAAATGCCAATTTAGCAGTAGAGCCTTGCATAATTATTTTTTTATCACTCTTAGGTTGCTTGCGGGTACATTCAAAGTACTCATTGGCTTGCCATTGGTTATTTTATTGGTCAGACATGAAAGAATAGGTGTAAGATGATGATTTCTTTGGTGATGAACATGCGAGCTAGGATGTTTCCCAAGCAGAATGCATGTAGGGTTAAGGCAGATGGCATGGTCCCAAGTTATCGATGAAGATTTGCGCTGCGATGTTATACTCAAGACTTGACCATAATGGTCCTACTTGTGTAAGACGGTATGTATGGATGTAAGACTCTTGTTATTCAGCTTATGTGTGTTCAGTGAGCATTGATCTCTAGGAACACTGTACACATACATTCGGTGATCTCGACTTACGAGTTGGGGTCCCCACACAAAGTTTGATTGGTTTTGCTAAGGCGGGAGGATCGCAACGGGTGGGGTCGCCACGGCAACCACAAGCAGTGGTAATGGTCCAAGCTGTTGTCCTGCTGCCGGGGCCACCCCGATGGTGTAGTTCCCTCCACGGCAGCCAACATAGGTATCGCGGCCAGAGACACACGGTCGAGAGAAGACGGAGGACAGGCGGAGGGAAGACGCGCGCGTCACCTTAGAACGACGCAACAAAAATTGATGCTAGTCTGACAGGCGCAATGGCCCCGATGTTGATGAACCAGGGCCCAATGGAGATGGGTACCTGCCTTTCAAGGTCAGGTGCCCCGCCTTCACTCGTGAGCTACGGCAAGTCCATTGGCCTTCTGCACGTGTGCTCAAGCCCAAGACACCAGAGAAATATGATGGAAGGTTGAACCCGGTAGAGTTCTTGAGCATTTACACCATCATCATTCAAGCTACCAGAGGAAGAGATGAGAAGGTGTTCGCCAACTACTTCCCTTTGGCACTCAAGCCAAATGTGAGGTCGTGGGTGATGCACCTACCAGAGAACTCCATCTCGACATAGGCTGACGTGTGCAATGATTTTTTTGGCGCCTTCACTGGCGGCCATCAAGAGCCAGGACGGCCCAGCGACTTGCAGCTCCTCCCAAAGAAGGAAGGGGATGCTACTTCTCGAGCTTGCGTTGTATTCCCTCGAAGAGGAAAGGGTGATGTAGCACAGTAGCATAAGTATTTCCCTCAATTTTTGAGAACCAAGGTATCAATCCAGTAGGAGACCACGTGCGAGTCCCTCGCACCTGCGCAAACAAATAAGAACTCCACATCCAACATGATAAGGGGTTGTTAATCCCTTTACAGTCACTTACAAAAGTGAGATCTGATAGAGATGATAGTTTGATATTTTTGGTATTTTTGATTATAAGAACAGAAAGTAAAATCGGAAAAGTAAAGTAGATTGTAGATTGATATGTTGAGAATAGACCCGGGGACCATAGTTTTCTCTAGTGGCTTCTCTCATGATAGCGATATTCTACAACGGGTAAACAAATTACTGTTGAGCAATTGATAGAAAAGCGAATAATTATGATACTATCTATGCATGATCATTATATATAGGCATCACGTCTGAGACAAGTAGACCAAAATGATTCTGCATCTACTACTATTACTCCTCACATCAACCGCTATCCAGCATGCATCTAGAGTATTAAGTTCATAAGCACGGAGTAACACCTTAAGCAAGATGACATGTTGTAGCGGGATAAACTCAAACATAGTGATATAAACCCCATCTTTTTATCCTCGATGGCAACAATACAATACATGCCTTGCTGCCCCTACTGTCACTGGGAAAGGACACCGCAAGATTGAACCCAACGCCAAGCACTTCTCCCATTGCAAGAACTATAGATATAGTAGGCCAAACCAAACCAATAATTCGAAGAGACTTGCAAGGATATTATAATCACACATAAAGAGTTCAGAAAAGAGCCAAATATTTCTCATAGATAATCTTGATCATAAACCCACAATTCATCGGATCTAGAAAAACACACCGCAAAAAGAGATTACATCGAATAGATCTCCTCGAAGACCGAGGATAACTTGGTATTGAGTTCCAAAAGAGAGAGAAGAAGCCATCTAGATACTAGCTATGGACCCGAAGGTCTGTGGTAAACTACTCACAACTCATGTTGAGGCGATGATGATGATGTAGAAGCACTCCATGGTAGATCCCCCTCCGGCGGAGCTCTAGAACAGGCCCCAAGATGGGATCTCACGGGAACAGAAGGTTGCGGCGGTGGAACTAGGGTTTTCTCTGTTGTTCTGATGGTTTCGGGGAACGTAGGTATATATAGGAGGAAGGAGGGCATCGGGGGCCAAACGTGGGGCCCACGAGGCAGGGGGCACGCCCTATAGGGGGCGCCCCCCACCCTCATGGACGCCACGTGTGCCCTACTCCATGGTTCTCAAGTCTCCCGTGCGTATTTTGCTCCAAAAATATCTCTCCCGAAGGTTTCATTCCGTTTGGACCCCGTTTGATATTCCTTTTCTGTAAAACCGTGAAATAGGCACAAAAAAAACAGCAATCTGGACTGGGCCTTTGGGTTAGTAGGTTAGTCCCAAAAATAATATTAAAGTGTATAACAAAGCCCATTAAACATCCAAAACATCATAAATAATAGCATGGGACAATAAAAAATTATAGATACGTTGGAGACGTGTCAAGCACCCCCAAGCTTAATTCCTGCTCGTCCTTGAGTAGGTAAATGATAAAAACAGAATTTTTGATGTGGAATGCTAACCAACATAGTTTTTCAATGTAATTCTCTTAATTGTGGCATGAATGTTCAGATCTGAAAGATTCAAGACAGAAGTCTATATTGAC
>LR738715.1:355047929-355059232 GCA_902687465.1 Secale cereale | reverse complement strand
TCTCCCGAAGGTTTCATTCCGTTTGGACCCCGTTTGATATTCCTTTTCTGTAAAACCGTGAAATAGGCACAAAAAAAACAGCAATCTGGACTGGGCCTTTGGGTTAGTAGGTTAGTCCCAAAAATAATATTAAAGTGTATAACAAAGCCCATTAAACATCCAAAACATCATAAATAATAGCATGGGACAATCAAAAATTATAGATACGTTGGAGACGTGTCAAGCACCCCCAAGCTTAATTCCTGCTCGTCCTTGAGTAGGTAAATGATAAAAACAGAATTTTTGATGTGGAATGCTAACCAACATAGTTTTTCAATGTAATTCTCTTAATTGTGGCATGAATGTTCAGATCTGAAAGATTCAAGACAGAAGTCTATATTGACATAAGAAATAATATTACTTCAAGCATACTAACAAAGCAATCATGTCTTCTCAAAATACTATAGATAAAGAAAGTTATCCCTACAAAATCATATAGTCTAGCTGTGCTCCCTCTTCATCACACAAAATATTCATATCATGAACAACCCCTGTTTTAGCCAAGCACTTGTTTTTATACTCTATTCCTTCAAACCTTTCAAGTTTCACGCAATACATGAGCGTGAGCCATGGATATAGCACTATGTGGAATAGAGTGGTGGTTGTTGAGAAGACAAAAAGGAGGGAGATAGTCTCACATCGACTAGGTGTATCAACGGGCTATGGAGATGCCCATCAATAGAAATCATTGTGAGTGAGTAGGGATTGCCATGCAACAGATGCACTAGAGCTAAAAATGTATGAATGCTCAACAAAAGAAATTAAGTGGGTGTGCATCCAACTTGCTTGCTCAAGAAGACCTAGGGCATTTGAGGAAGCCCATCGTTGGAATATACAAGCCAAGTTCTATAATGAAAATTCTCACTAGAATATGAAAGTGACTAAACATGAGACTCTCTATCATGAAGAACATGGTGCTACTTTGAAGCACAAGTGTGGAAAAAGATAGTAGCAATTGTCCCTTTTTCTTTTTCTTTTTTCCTTTTTTTGGGCGTTTTTTTTCTTTGGCCTTTCTTCCTTTTTTTTATTTTTTGGAGGGGCTTTCTTGATTTAGCCTTTCCTCACATGCGACAATGCTCTAATAATGATGATCGTCACACTTTCATTGAATTACAACTCGATATTACAACTCGATACTAGAACAAAGTATGACTCTATATGAATGCCTCCGGCAGTGTACCGGGATGTGCAATGAATCAAGAGTGACATGTATGAAAAAATATGCATGGTGGCTTTGCCACAAATACGATGTCAACTACATGATCATGCATGGCAATATGACAATATGAAGCGTGTCATATGAACGGAACGGTATAAAGTTGCATGGCAATATATCTCGGGATGGCTATGGAAATGCCATGATAGGTAGATATGGTGGCTGTTTTGAGGAAGATATATGGTGGCTGTTTTGAGGAAAATATATGGTGGCTGTTTTGAGGAAGGATATATAGTGGGTGTATGGTACCGGCGAAAGTTGCGCGGTACAAGAGAGGCTAGCAATGGTGGAAGGGTGAGAGTGCGTATAATCCATGGACTCAACATTAGTCATAAAGAACTCATATACCTATTGCAAAAATTTACGAGTCATCAAAACAAAGCAATCAACGCATGCTCCTGGGGGGAGGTTGGTAGGAGTTAACCATCGCGCGCCCCCGGCCTCCACACAAAGGTTGACACATTACAAATACCTCATGCTCTAACTTCATCACGTAGCGGTTCACCATACGTGCATGCTACGGGAATCACTAACCTTAACACAAGCATTTCTCAATTTCATAATAACTCCACTTGCATGACTTTAATATCACTATCCTCATATCTCAAAACAATTATCAAGCATCCAACTTCTCATCATATTCAATGCACTTAGTCTGAAAGTTTTTACTACATTGATATTAGATGTCTATCATGTGAAGGCTAGTTTTATAGCCAAAGCACATTACCATGCTGTTTTAATAGACTCTCAAAAGGATATAAGTGAAGCATGAGGGATCAAAAATTTCTACATCACCACCGTGCTCTAAAGGATATAAGTGAAGCACTAGAGCACAAACTATTCAACTAAAAAGATATAAGTGAAGCACATAGAGTGTTCTATCAATTCCTAGGCCATATTTAACTCTCTCAAATAGGTGTGTACAGCAAGGATAATTGTGGCAAACTAACAAGCAAAGACTCAAATTATACAAGATGCTCCAAGTAAAACACATATCATGTGGTGAATAAAAATATAGCTCCGAGTATAGTTACCGATGGATGAAGACGAAAGAGGGGATGCCTTCCCGGGGCATCCCCAAGCTTAGGATTTTGGTTGTCCTTGAATTTTACCTTGGGTGCCTTGGGCATACAAAAGCTTATGCTCTTGCCACTCTTTGTTCCATAGTCCATCAAAGCAATACTCAAAACTTGAAAACTTCACAACACAAAACTTAGACAAAAATCTCGTGAGCTCCGTTAGTATAAGAAAGCAAACCACTACTCAAAGGTACTGCAATGAATTCATTCTTTGTTTATATTGGTGTTAAACCTACTGTATTCCAACTTATCTATGATTTTTACTTCCCAGTACTACTCATTGATGCATAGAAATAAGAAAACAACACATGAAAAAAACAGAAACTGTCAAAAACAGAACAGTGTGTAGTAATCTGTAGTTTTCGCATACTTCTGTAACTCCAAAAAATTGAACTAAATTGGTAAACGTGAGGAATTTTTCTATTAATCGTCTGCAGAAAGAATCAACTAAATAGCATGCTCCAGTAAAATCTGGTGACCATTCTAGCGAGCGCTAACGATTCTGTTTTTCACAGCACGATCATATAAACTTCACACAAGTCTTCCCAAAGGTTCTACTTGGCACAAACACTAATTGAAACACAAAACCACATCTAAACAGAAGGTAGATGTAATATTTATTCCTAAACAGAAGAAAAAACAAAAAAAATAAAAAAATTGGGTTGCCTCCCAACAAGTGTTATCATTTTACGCCCTTAGCTAGGCACGATACATGGATAGAACTAGGTATTGCCATCTTTGGAAGCCAATCCATAAGTGCCTCCCATAATAGATTCATATGGTAATTTGATTTTATTTCTAGGAAACTGTTCCATGTCTTTCCTTAACGGAAATTGGAATCTAATATTTCCTTCCTTCATATCAATAATTGCACCAATTGTTCTAAGTAAAGGTCTACCAAGAATGATAGGACTTGAAGGATTGCAATCTATATCAAGAACAATGAAATCTACGGGCACATAATTCCTATTGGCAATAATAAGAACATCATTAATCATTCCCATAGGTTTCTTAATAGTGGAATCTGCAAGATGCAAATTTAAAGGACAATCATCAAGCTCATGGAAACCTAGCAAATCACACAAAGTTTTTGGGATAGTGGAAACACTTGCACCCAAATCACACAAAGCATAGCATTCATGATCTTTAATTTTTATTTTAATAGTAGGTTCCCACTCATCTTAAAGCTTTCTAGGGATAGAAACTTCTAACTCAAGTTTTTCTTCACAAGATTGCATCAAAGCATCAACTATGTGTTTGGTAAAGCTTTATTTTGACTATAAGCATGCGGAGAGTTTAGTACGGATTGCAACAAGCAAATACAATAAATCAAAGAGCAATTATCATAATTGAATCCCTTGAAATCCAAAGTAGTGGGTTCATCACTATGCAAAGTTTTAATCTCTTCACTCCCACTTTTAACAATTTTAGCATCAAGATCTAAAAACTTCGATTCATTGGGACACCTTAAAGTAGAATCATCTCCAATCCCATCTTCATCAGGATTTATACTAGAAAACAAGGATCTAATGGGAGACACGTCAGTAAATTTCAGATCTTCATCTTTATTTTCATGATAACTAGAAGAACACACTTTTATATAATTCTCTCTTTTAGCACGCATCCTAGCGGTTCTTTCTTTGCATTCATCAATGGAAATTCTCATGGCTTTGAGAGACTCATTGATATTATGCTTAGGTGGGATAGATCTAAGTTTCAAAGAATCAACATCAAGAGTAATTCTATCCACACTTCTAGCCAATTCATCAATCTTAAGCAATTTTTCTTCAAGCATAGCATTGAAATTCTTTTGTGAAATCATAAGCTCCTTAACACTAGTTTCAAATTCAGAAGGCATCTGTCCATAAGAGTTGTTGTAGGAATTACCATAATTATTTGAGGAATTTCTAGGAAAAGGGCTAGGATTAAAGTTCCCTCTATAATCATTGTTACCAAAATTATTCCTACAAACAAAATTCACATCCAAAGATTCATTGTTATTTTCAATCAAAGTGGAAAGAGGCATATCATTAGGATCAGAAGAAGCACTCTTAGCAGCAAATAACTTCATAAGTTCATCCATCTTTCCACTCAAAACACTAATCTCTTCAATAGCATGCACTTTTTTACTAGTAGATCTTTCGATGTGCCATTGAAATAATTAACCATAATATTATCTAGGAGTTTGGTAGCTTCTCCTAACGTAGTTTCCATGAAAGTGCCTCTTGCGGCCGAATCTAAAAGATTTCTAGAAGCAAAATTCAAGCCATCATAAAAGTTTTGAATAATCATCCATAAGTTCAAACCATGTGTAGGGCAATTACGTATCATTAATTTCATTCTCTCCCAAGCTTGTGCAACATGCTCATGATCTAGTTGCTTAAAATTCATAATATCATTTCTAAGAGAGGTTATCTTAGCAGGAGGGAAATACTTAGAGATAAAAGCATATTTGCAGTTATTCCACGAATCAATACTATTTCTAGGCAAAGAGGAAAACCAAGTTTTAGCACGATCTCTAAGTGAAAACATAAATAACTTCAATTTAACAATATCGTTATATGTATCCCTTTTCTTTTGCATATCACACAAATCAACAAAGTTGTTTAGATGGGTAGCGGCATCTTCACTATGAAGGCCGGAAAATTTATCTTTCATGACAAGATTCAACGGAGCAGCATTGATCTCACAAGATTCAGCATCGGTAATAGGAGCAATTGGAGTCCTAATAAAATCATTATTGTTGGTATTGGAGAAGTCACACAATTTGGTATTGTTCTGAGCCATAGTGACAAGCAAGAAATCCAACACACACAAGCAAACAAGAAGCAAGCGAACGATAAACACACGGCGGAAGAAGGGCAAATAAAACGGCAAGGGTGAAGTGGGGGAGAGGAAAACGAGATGCAAAAAATGTAATGCGAAGGATAAGGCTTTGTGATAGGTACTTGGTATATGACTTTTGCATAAGCCTCCCCGGCAACGGCGCCAGAAATTCGTCTTACTACTTCTCGAGCTTGCGTTGTATTCCCTCGAAGAGGAAAGGGTGATGCAGCACAGTAGCGTAAGTATTTCCCTCAGTTTTTTAGAACCAAGGTATCAATCCAGTAGGAGACCATGCGCGAGTCCCTCGCACGTGCACAAACAAAGAAGAACTTCGCAGCCAACGCGATAAGGGTTTGTCAATCCCTTTACGGTCACTTACGAAAGTGAGATCTGATAGAGATGATAGTTTGATATGTTTGGTATTTTTTATTATAAGAACAGAAAGTAAAAGCGGAAAAATAAAGTAGATTGTAGATTGATATGTTGAGAATAGACCCGGGGGCCATAGTTTTCTCTAGTGGCTTCTCTTATGATAGTGAAAATCTACGGCGGGTAAACAAATTACTGTCGAGCAATTCATAGAAAAGAGAATAATTATGAGACTATCTATGCATGATCATTATATATAGGAATCACGTCCGAGACAAGTAGACCGAAACGATTCTGCATCTACTACTATTACTCCACACATCGACCGCTATCCAGCATGCATCTAGAGTATTAAGTTCATAAGCCCGGAGTAACGCCTTAAGCAAGATGACATGTTGTAGAGGGATAACCTCAAACATAGTGATATAAACCCCATCTTTTTATGCTCGATGGCAACAATACAATACGTGCCTTGGTGCCCCTACTGTCACTCGGAAAGGACACCACAAGATTGAACCCAAAGCCAAGCACGTCTCCCATTACAAGAACTACAGATCTAGTAGGCCAAACCAAACCAATAATTCAAAGAGACTTGCAAGGATATTATAATCAAACATAAAGAGTTCAGAAAAGAACCAAATATTTCTCATAGATAATCTTGATCATAAACCCACAATTCATCAGATCTCGACAAACACACTGCAAAAAGAGATTACATCGAATAGATCTCCTCGAAGACCAAGGAGAACTTGGTATTGAGATACAAAGAGAGAGAAGAAGCCATCTAGATACTAGCTATGGACCCGAAGGTCTGTGGTAAACTACTCACAACTCATGGGGAGGCGATGATGATGATGTAGAAATACTCCGTGGTAGATCCCCCCTCCGGCAGAACTCCGAAACAGGCCCCAAGATGGGATCTCACGGGAACAGAAGGTTGCGGCGGTGGAACTAGGGTTTTCTCTGTTGTTCTGATGGTTTCGGGGTACGTAGGTATATATAGGAGGAAGGAGGGAATGGGGGGGGGCAAACGTGGGGCCCACGAGGCAGTGGGCGCGCCCTATAGGGCGAGGGCGCCCCCACCCTCGTGGATGCCACCACTAGTAGAAAATGGGGCAATGGTCCAGCCCATTAGTCCCGGTTCAGTCCAGAACCGGGACCAATGGGGGCATTGGATCCGGTTTGTAAGCCCGGGGGGCCAGCCGGGCCACGTGGGCCATTGGTCCCGGTTCGTCTAGACCTTTTGGTCCCGGTTGGTGCGACGAACCGGGACAAATGGGTCTTGCTCCTGGCCCACCACCATTGGTCCCGGTTGGTGACTTTAACCAGGACCAAAGGCTCCCCTTTATTCCCGGTTCATATCACCAACCGGGACCAATGAGGTGCCTATATATACCCCCTCGCGTAAGAGCAGAGCACATTGCTCTGTTTTTTCTGGCCGAGGGGGAGAGGGCTTGGTGGTGCTCTAGCTCACCTCTTATGCACACAACGTGTTCGATGGAATGCCCGAGCCACACTAGTTAAGCTTTTCTCCTCTCTAAGCTCGAACTCGAAGCTCCATTTTCTCCGAGATTGGTCTAGGTTTAGCGGTCTGTCACGTCCCGTCCCCGTCTTCGCCGCCGTCGATCGCCCCCGCCGATCTCGTCACCGGCACCACCGTGGTGAGCCTCTTGTTATGTCCATGCTTTTCTTACATTTATTATTGCTTGTTATTATTGCTTTAGATAGATATTTGTCTAATTTTCTTACGTTTATTATTGCTTGTTATTATATAGTGCGATGGTTTTGATATCCGCCCACGTGGGCCCTCGTCCTGTCTATGATTCAGATGTGGTATATGATCTTTAATTTATAACTATGTGTTTTAGTGTTTATGACAATTATGCCAACCAACCTGACATGCATAGATGTTTTTATATGTCTACGAGGTAGTTGAACCGGAAATTCCAACCGACCCTCTTGTGGAGAGGTTAAATTTAGTTGAAGAGGAAAACATTTCCTTGAAGAAAAAATTGGAAAAAATGCAGGAGGAGAAGATGGAATTAGAGTTGCATGTTGAGGAAGTCATCGATGATCATAAGACAAAGATGGACCCTATTGTCAAGAGGTTAAATTTAGTTGAAGAAGAAAACAATTTCTTGAAGGAAAAATAAAAAAAATTGAGGACGAGAAGATGATATTGGAGTTGCATGTTGCGGATGTCGTCGATGATCACAAGATCAAGATGGATGCAATGCGGTTGAAGATTAGAAAGATTAGAAAATTTGCCATTCATACCGAGGCTTGGTATCATTATGTCGTTGGATCAATTGTTACCTTGGTTGTGATTATGATCGCATTTGTTTTTGCATTGAAATGTTTTACATAGTTTCAATGTATGGTGAAAATTAATTAGATGCTCTGGAGAGCTATATGTTCTTAGATGAGAACTATGTATGTACTTTGGTTTTAATGTGATGATGAACTTCTATTAATTTGGTCACTTAATTATCTATTTATGATGTTCTATAATGGTTTTTGACACACTTAATTATATATAATGCACGCAGATGAACCGGCAATGGATGTACGGTGACAGACACACCTCCAAGTACATTAAGGGCGTGCATGAGTTTCTCAATGCGGCTGAGGCAAACAAGCAGAATGGTTTTATGTGTTGTCCATGCACTAAATGTGGGAATACGATGTCTTACTCTAACCGGAAAATCCTTCACTGCCACCTGCTTTACAAGGGTTTCATGCCACACTATAATGTTTGGACGAGGCACGGAGAAATAGGGGTTATGATGGAAGACGGTGAAGAAGAAGAGTACGATGACAACTATGTGCCCCCTGAATACGGTGATGCTGCAATAAGGGGAGCTGGTGAAGATCAAGAGGAACCAGACGATGTGCCCAACGATGCTGCAACGGGTGAAGCTGCTGAAGATCAAGAGGAACCAGGCGATGTGCCCGATGATGATGATCTCCGCCGGGTCATGGTCGATGCAAGGATGCAATGCGAAAGTCAAAAGGAGAAGCTGAAGTTTGATCGCATGTTAGAGGATCACAAAAAGGGTTGTACCCCAATTGCGAAGATGGCAACACCAAGCTCGGTACCGTACTGGAATTGCTGCAGTGGAAGGCAGAAAATGCTGTGGCTGACAAAGGATTTGAGAAGCTACTGAAAATATTGAAGAAGAAGCTTCCAAAGGATAACGAATTGCCCGACAGAACATACGCAGCAAAGAAGGTTGTATGCCCTCTAGGATTGGAGGTGCAGAAGATACATGCATGCCCTAATGGCTGCATCCTCTACAGCGGTGCATACAAGGATCTGAACGCATGCCCAGTACGCGGTGCATTGCGGTATAAGATGAGACGAGATGACCCTGGTGATTTTGACGGCGAGCCCGCCAGGAAGAGGGTTCCTGCGAAGTTGATGTGGTATGCTCCTATAATACCACGGTTGAAACGTCTGTTCAGAAACGGAGAGCATGCGAAGTTGATGCGATGGCATAGTGAGGACCGTAAGAAAGACGGGAAGTTGAGAGCACCCGCTGACGGGTCGCATTGGAGAGAAATCGAGAGAAAGTACTGGGAGGAGTTTGCAAAGGACCCAAGGAACGTATGGTTTGCTTTAAGCGCGGATGGCATTAATCCTTTCGGGGAGCAGAGTAGCAATCACAGCACCTGGCCCGTGACTCTATGTATGTATAACCTTCCTCCTTGGATGTGCATGAAGCGGAAGTTCATTATGATGCCAATTCTCATCCAAGGCCCTAAGCAACCCGGCAGCGACATTGATGTGTACCTAAGGCCATTAGTTGAAGAACTTTTACAGCTGTGGAATGGAAACGGTGTACGTGCGTGGGATGAGCACAGACAGGAGGAATTTAACCTAAAGGCGTTGTTGTTCGTGACCATCAACGATTGGCCCGCTCTCAGTAACCTTTCAAGACAGACAAACAAAGGATACCACGCATGCACGCACTGTTTAGATGACACTGAAAGTATATACCTGGACAAATGCAGGAAGAATGTGTACCTGGTCCATCGTCGATTTCATCCGACCAACCATCAATGTCGAAAGAAAGGCAAGCATTTCAAAGGCGAGGAAGATCACCGGAAGAAGCCCGCCATGTGTACCGGTGATCACGTACTTGCTGTGGTCAATGTTTTACACGTAATCTTTGGAAAGGGTCCCGGCGCACTAGCTATTCCGAATGACGCTGAGGGACCCGCACCCATGTGGAAGAAGAAATCTATATTTTGGGACCTACCCTACTGGAAAGACCTAGAGGTCCGCTCTTCAATCGACGTGATGCACGTGATGAAGAACCTTTGCGTGAACCTGCTAGGCTTCTTGGGCGTGTATGGAAATACAAAAGATACACCTGAGGCACGGGAGGACCTGCAACGTTTGCACAAAAAAGACGGCATGCCTCCGAAGCAGTATGAAGGTCCTGCCAGCTACGCTCTTACGAAAGAAGAGAAAGAAATCTTCTTTGAATGCCTGCTCAGTATGAAGGTCCCGACTGGCTTCTCGTCGAATATAAAGGGAATAATAAATATTCTAGAGAAGAAGATCCACAACCTAAAGTCTCATGACTGCCACGTGATTATGACGCAACTGCTTCCGGTTGCATTGAGGGGGCTTCTACCGGAAAACGTCCGATTAGCCACTGTGAAGCTATGTGCATTCCTCAATGCAATCTCTCAGAAGGTGATCGATCCAGAAGTCGTACCAAGGCTAAGGAGTGATGTGGTGCAATGTCTTGTCAGTTTCGAGCTGGTGTTCCCATCATCATTCTTCAATATCATGACGCACGTCCTAGTTCATCTAGTCGACAAGATTGTCATTCTGGGGCCCGTATTTCTACACAATATGTTCCCCTTTGAGAGGTTCATGGGAGTCCTAAAGAAATATGTCCACAACCGCGCTAGGCCAGAAGGAAGCATCTCCATGGGCCATCAAACAGAGGATGTCATCGGGTTTTGTGTTGACTTCATTCCTGGCCTTAATAAGATAGGTCTCCCTAAATCGCGACATGAGGGGAGACTGACTGGAAAAGGCACGCTTGGAAGGGACTAAATAATATGCAAGGACGGATATTCTTGGTCTCAAGCACACTACACGGTTCTACAGAACTCTACCTTGGTGACCCCGTATGTCGATGAACACAAGAACAGTCTGCGCTCCAAACACCCGGAGCAGTGCGACGACTGGATTACATGTGAACACATCAGTGATTAGTGTGGCACTGGTGGCATAGCAGGAGATAGAAGAAGAAGCAGTCGCAGCTATTGTCCTCCCCAGGAAGGAAAGCGAACCAGCCATGACACGGAGGAAAGTGGTGCAGCGGCCATTCTACTTTGTTAGCTCCTATTGCAGGGGGTAGATCAAGGTACTCTGGGGGTGCAAAAATTGATCTTTGGCCTCATCATGGCCTCGAGGAAGCTGCACCACTACTTCCAAGCCCACGAGATCACGGTTTTCACCCATTTTCCTCTACAACGCATACTGAGGAATCCTTAGGCCACCGGCAAGATAGTAGAATGGGCATTGGAGCTGTTGAGCTTTGGTTTCAAGTACGAAAGCACCTCAGCGATTCAAAGCAGAACACTAGTGGAATTCATTGCAGAATGGATGCCCACTCCAGATGAAGAAACGCCAGAAACAACTATCCTCGGTAAGAAAGCACCCCAAGAATGGATTATGTACTTCGATGGCGCCTTCTCATTGCAGGGCACGGGAGCCAGCATGCTTTTCGTCGTGCCCACTGGAGAGCATG
>LR738715.1:355018399-355047919 GCA_902687465.1 Secale cereale | reverse complement strand
TCTGGGGGTGCAAAAATTGATCTTTGGCCTCATCATGGCCTCGAGGAAGCTGCACCACTACTTCCAAGCCCACGAGATCACGGTTTTCACCCATTTTCCTCTACAACGCATACTGAGGAATCCTTAGGCCACCGGCAAGATAGTAGAATGGGCATTGGAGCTGTTGAGCTTTGGTTTCAAGTACGAAAGCAACTCAGCGATTCAAAGCAGAACACTAGTGGAATTCATTGCAGAATGGATGCCCACTCCAGATGAAGAAACGCCAGAAACAACTATCCTCGGTAAGAAAGCACCCCAAGAATGGATTATGTACTTCGATGGCGCCTTCTCATTGCAGGGCACGGGAGCCAGCATGCTTTTCGTCGTGCCCACTGGAGAGCATGTCAAGTACGTAGTTCAGATGCACTTTCCCTGGGAAAAAGCTACCAAGAACACTTCTGAATATGAAGGGCTCCTTGTCAAGCTTAGGATCTGTTGACGCTCAAAAGTGGCACAATCGTAAAAGGTGCTTTAATCTATGTCAAGATTACTTAAAACTTATGATTGGAAGTCACCATGAGATGGCTTTCTTTGAGAAGATCAAGATGGATATGAAAGTGGTCTAAAACGGAGTCCGGATGCAAAAGTTATGACAAGTTCAGAGATGCTCATGATGACACCAGATTAAAGAATGGCTTGAAACCCAATTAAGATGACTTCAAATGGAAAAAGTTCCAACATGAAAGTTGTGCGTCTCGTCGAAACGGTTGATTTTGATATAAAAATTGTCCCAATCCGAGTTCGTATGCAAAAGTTATAGCTATCCGAACACAGCCCTGTCACAGAGCCATAAGTGGCGCGCCCCACCAGCCACGTGTCTGATGGGTAGCGCGAATAACAGCCTGTATAGCGTGACCGTTTTGGCCTAGAAGATGGCTTCAAATCGAAAAACGTTCAACATGAAAGTTGTTTGTATCGTCAAAACGGTCAAGATTGCTTTTGGGCTCTTTTCCATCCGAGGTCGTTTACCACCTCAAGAATTACCCGCAAGGTACAGCTAGTTTAAACCGAACAGTTTTGGAAAGTTCGGATAAAACCAATCCGAATTTGGCTAGGGTTTTGGACGTGAATCCAAGCCTTTTCCTTGCACGGCAAGTCCAGCCGCCTCTTATATACCTAAGGGGTGACGGCCGATTGAACAACACACAATCGATCAAATCATCTACCACTTTTTATCTTTTATCTTTTCTCCTTAACCCTAGTTCTTCTTCTTCCTCGTTCTTCGTCTGTTCTTCTTGTTGCAGGACGGTGAACCTCGAGGCCCTAGGGGCGATCAGGTCGACCTAGGGCAGCCCATAGCAGCCGCGCGTCCAGACGGGGTCCCTCCCGGACGCGTGGGGTTTCGGGTCTTCAAAAGCGCCCGCCGGATTGCTTGCGTACCGCGCTTCCGGACGGGTCTCCTTCGACGTGAGCTGCGGTGCATCACCCTCGGCGTCGGAGGTACACGGTGACGTGTTCGTGTGCGAACACACTTTTTGGCGACTCCGCTGGGGACGAAGCATTGAACGGTCTCCGGCCTGTTCTTGTTACGAAGGTATCGTCATCAAGGCTTTGCAATCTACAAAGGTAACATGAATACCCAATTCACTTATGTAGATGCGAATAATGCATATGTTGTTGCTAGATCATCTAATGAGCATAATGTATCGGCTAGCCCTAGCTTTATCAATCATGCATCTAATTATGTGCAAGGGCTGATGCAACAAAATCTCCATGATTCTACTTCATATAATTTTAGCAACATGCAACATATGTATCCCAACTCCCATGCATCGGCAACCCCACAAATCTATATGCCGATGAACAACATGATGAGTTCGGTTAATCAAGTTGAAACACCCCATGTAGGATCTTTCAATGGCATGCAACATAGTGTTTCATCTTTTTATTCATCGGCAACTAATTTGCAACATATTAATCCAAACATGATGGTGGATAGGGGAATTGGCCATGCTACTACTAGTTATTCGGCCAATTACCCTCAAACATCATATACTACACCTCATGCTACTAGTTTTTTGGCACCATACGCAACTGTTGATGTCCATAATTCGGCTCCGCACCTTAATGGTCATGGCCGAATAAGTGAAACTTCTGCAGGAGCACAAATGCCTTCACCTACTACAGTGGCATATCTTGTCCCCCCTACACAATTTCAGAATTTCGGCAACATCTCATTGCCGAAAGAGTCTAAAAGCATTGCGGGGCAACCATATCCAGACTGGGTAATTGAGAACAAGCTTACATTCTCTTGGGATTTGTGCAACTCTATTCGCCAAGAACTAATAGAAGGCGGGAAGCCTCATGATTTTGCTGATGTAAAAGCTAGAGTTGTGCAAATGATGCAGTTGCCCAGTGTTGTACCATCCAGTATACCACCTAAACAATCGCAAAGTTTCGGCACCTCATTGCCGAAAGAGTCTCAAAGTATTGGGGGGCAATCTCATGACGAGTGGATGGAAATTGAGATGAAAAAGTTTAAAGCTCGCCAAGCTGAGATGTGGGCTAAACTTAGACGAGAGCGAGAAGCCTTGCAAATTCAAAAAGATAAAGTTGTTGATTCAGGTAACAAAGAAAATTCGGTTATTAGAAGAGCCGAATCAAGTAGTATATATTCTGAGTCCATCAAATCCAAAGAGGCAAGCATTATTGAGAAAGGGCATGGAAAGCATAGCAAAACAGTCATACTTGATTTTTCCGAAGTCAATGGAACCTACTTCCTGCCCTATGAGTTCCGTGCCATAGAAATTGACAAGCCTCAAGGACAAGAACAAGTAGCCGAACAAAGTTCGGCTAACATGGATCTTCAAAGCAATGATGCATGGAATCAAGAAAAAGATGATGAAAAGGTGTTGGGGAGCCATCCAAAGACGGAGCAAGATGTTCTTCAAGTGACACCACCATCATGTTCTCCCAACATATTTGAAGAGGTATGCATAGAGAGTAATTTACCTATTTTCAGATTTGGTCGTGACTTCATTATTGATGCATCTATAAGAAATATTCTCATAAGTAATTTTGAAAGACCAATGAAGAAGGGTAATTTACTTGTTAGCAATAAACTTGTTATGGAACATATCGGTCAACCCATTACGCCATTTATAAAGACCGATATTGACTTATTATTACAGCCAAAGCTTTCCCCGTTGCTTTATGTAAAGTTCATATCTAGTTGGGTAGCTTTGCTTATTTTGTACTTGGCTTGCACTTGGTCTCAATTGAGACATGTATGTTCTAAATATCTTTGTTTTAGAAATTTAAAGCCAAGGTTGAATTCTATTGAGAAAACTGATGCTAATATAATATCTTATCCAAAGACATCGGAGATAGAGTGGAAAACACAATGCATAGCCGAATGGGGAGATTACAAATCTGAACCATTCGTTTGCTTATCTCCAAAGCCATTCAAATAGCAAGATCAGCTAGAGAATAAAAAATTTACCTTCAATTCAAGCATGTGTGATCAAATATTTGATTTGTTGCTGAAAAATAATTACATAAGAATTCTTGATCACCATGTCAATCTATCAATTCAAGGACGAATGTATTGTAGGTTGCATCATTCGTTCAAACATAATTTTGAGGATTGCAATATGTTTCGTCAAATAGTTAAATCGGCCATTGAAAAAGGACGATTGAAATTTGCTGAAACACCAAGAGATGACCAGTCCATTCCGATTGGTCCCGATGGCAGAAAGTTTTTGCATCGGCTGCTTCAAGCCGATCCGTTTAAAGAGAAGATAAAAACTGCAGGTGATGGGATCAAGCTTTCAAGTAAAGAAGTTGTTGAAGAGCATAATGAACATAATCTTGAGGGCGAGAATTCCATTGAAGCTACAACGGAGACGCCAAGGACTGGGGGGCAAAAAGAAAATTCAATGATCGATGAAAGCAAACCAAAAGAAAGCAAAGGCCAAAATAAGCGCAAGTGTAAGAGATCAAAAATCACTTTCGCTGAACTATTGGATAAGTATCAAAAGAAGAGTGAAGAGAAGAATGCTTATCGGCCAAATCATACAAAGAAACCAAGGTCACCCCCAAGGCGCAAGTATGAGGGTCGGTATTGGCAAAGTGACAATTTTTATGCAACATATTCATATCCTTATTTTGGGCCACCAATGCCAATGCCGTGGATGCCTCCATATGCTCAAGTAGATCCATATCCATCATGGGACAGGTATGATACAAGGGCGCATTCTCCATCTTATTTTAGACCATCTCATCAATATTATGCAGCTCCGAGAAGATCAACATTTGAACAATCACATGTTAAAGACCGTTTCGATCATAAGGAATCGGTCCGGAGCTCAAGGGAGAAGAAAAAGGTCGTCAAGCAAGTTTACCGTGTTAAAAGAGATGGTCGTAAGAGTGCAACTTCAGATTTGATCTCAAATGAAAAAGAGCCAATTAAAGTCATTGGCTACTAAAGGCAATGAGATGAAGCAACCAATTATTAACAGTCAAAGTGCCAAATCTGAAGAAAAGAAGTTGAGAGTGCACAAGGCCAAAAAAGGATTGCCATTGGTCAAGGAAAAATCGCAGCCGGGGTGCCCACTCGGCTTATCATATTGGCAAAAGAAGAAATTACAAAAACTTAGTGCACAAGAACTTGAAGAAACATGGCATGGGTTCCCAAAGGAAGTGATCAAAATAAGAATTATGTGCAAGCTTCCATTACAAGAAGTGCGGCAAAGGTGAAGAAGGAACAGAGTGAAAACTATGAAGGATGAAGCCGAAGGTTTCAGCATCTTCGGTCTACACATTATCCATATTCTTCAACTATGCCATTAACGCCCATGTCATGGAATTCGTCATCAGGTATGATTGGTAACCCTCAATGGGCTTATTTTAATCCATGGACGCCATATAATTTCTTACATCATGAAAGGGTATTACCAAGTCACTATACATTTGATTAGTTACAAGTTTGTTGCTGATCCAAAGGGCTGAAATACTTAGTTTGTCATTTCATTTATTTGTTTCGGCTATATGTGCTTTGAATGAAGTTTACATGGTAATGGCCGATATTTATCTATCGTCCTAAGAATATGTCAATGCATGGCCGGTGTACTATTCTAGCATCGTCCTTAGTTCGAATGGAGAGCGAGACAAGGTGATATACATCTTGAGGCTTTCGATGATTTGTTATGAGTAGTGCAACAAATATCCAAGGGTTATCAATGTTTTGACGAATCACTTATAGTTTATCTTGAGATATGTCTAGATGCAAAATTTACCTTGGGTTGCTTTAAAATTGTTCTTATATTTAGACATGACAATTCAAAAGAGTTGGCACAGCAAGTATCCGGCTACCACGTTAATCATGGTGTATTGCATTTCTCTCAATAGCCGATGCTTCGTCTCGTCAACATAGGTAAGGCCGAACCGAAGTTCACAGCTTCGGCCACTAATGAATTTTGATGCAGGTGATACTAAGGATTGGAGAGAGTTTATTGATTATCTACAAAATCCTAGCAAAAGGGGGAACAATATGGTCCGGAGGATGACCTTGAGATACATATCTATGGAACTTTATCATCGGATTGTTAACGAAGTTGAGAAGGTTTCGCCCAAGTTTGCATCAAGGGTTCAAGAACAATAATGGCCGATATATAATTATCGTCCTAAGAATATAAATGGCCGATGGGGTGTTGACATCGTCCTTAGAACCAACATGGTACAAATTGTTTTTCGGCACGCTTGCTTTGCCGAAAAACAGGGGGGCATGTGTTGACGCTCAAAAGTGGCACAATCGTAAAAGGTGCTTTAATCTATGTCAAGATTACTTCAAACTTATGATTGGAAGTCACCATGAGATGGCTTTCTTTGAGAAGATCAAGATGGATATGAAAGTGGTCTAAAACGGAGTCCGGATGCAAAAGTTATGACAAGTTCAGAGATGCTCATGATGACACCAGATTAAAGAATGGCTTGAAACCCAATTAAGATGACTTCAAATGGAAAAAGTTCCAACATGAAAGTTGTGTGTCTCGTCGAAACGGTCGATTTTGATATAAAAATCGTCCCAATCCGAGTTCGTATGCAAAAGTTACAGCCATCCGAACACAGCCCTGTCACAGAGCCATAAGTGGCGCGCCCCACCAGCCACGTGTCTGATGGGTAGCGCGAATAACAGCCTGTATAGCGTGACCGTTTTGGCCTAGAAGATGGCTTCAAATCGAAAAACGTTCAACATGAAAGTTGTTTGTATCGTCAAAACGGTCAAGATTGCTTTTGGGCTCTTTTCCATCTGAGGTCGTTTACCACCCCAAGAATTACCCGCAAGGTACAGCCAGTTTAAACCGAACAGTTTTGGAAAGTTCAGATAAAACCAATCCGAATTTCGCTAGGGTTTTGGATGTGAATCCAAGCCTTTTCCTTGCACGGCAAGTCCAGCCGCCTCTTATATACCTAAGGGGTGACGGCCGATTGAACAACACACAATCGATCAAATCATCTACCACTTTTTATCTTTTATCTTTTCTCCTTAACCCTAGTTCTTCTTCTTCCTCGTTCTTCGTCTGTTCTTCTTGTTGCAGGACGGCGAACCTCGAGGCCCTAGGGGCGATCAGGTCGACCTAGGGCAGCCCATAGCAGCCGCGCGTCCAGACGGGGTCCCTCCTGGACGCGTGGGGTTTCGGGTCTACAAAAGCGCCCGCCGGATTGCCTGCGTACCGCGCTTCCGGACGGGTCTCCTTCGACGTGAGCTGCGGTGCATCACCCCCAGCGTCGAGGGTACACGGTGACGTGTTCGTGTGTCAACAGGATCGCAGTAGAGTTGGGAATCAAGAAGTTGATCCTCCGCGGAGATTCACAGCTTGTTGTGAGGCAAATCAATAAGGATTATCAGAGTACGTTGATGGAAGCATATGTTGAAGAAGTGAGAAGGTTGGAGGAACACTTTGATGAATTACAAACAGAGCACTTGCCACATGCAGAAAACAACGTTGTTGATCATTTGTCAAAGTGTGCCGCCCAGAAGCTCTCTGTTGAATCAGGGACCTTTGTCCTTCACCTGACTCAACTATCATGTCTCCATCGATGATGGCTAAGAAAAGGAGGAAGCTGGACTCCTGCAAGCCATTACTGGGACAACCTCCACAGGTCCCCGTCAAGGATGCTGCCAGGAACAACACCACCTCACCTGGTGAGATGCGCCCAACTACAGGACCACGGGTCCCTACGATCGAGGCAAATGCTCATGCAAGCGAGGAGGTGCCCCTAGTTCTAGTTGTTGAGCCACATGCTCCAACATGGGCGCAGCACATCGTCTGCTACCTCCAGACTTAAGAACTTCCCAAAGAACAAGAAGAAGCTGAATGAGTAGCTTGAAGGGCCAATATGTATCAGTTTGTCGATGACACACTACACAGAAGAAGGCCCAACGGCGTGAAATTGAAACTCATTTGTCGGGAAGAAGGAAAGGAACTGTTGGCATAGATACATCAAGGCGTGTGAGGCTCTCATATTAGTTCAAGATTCTTTGTTGGAAAAGCTTTCTGGCAATGTTTCTACTGGCCAACGGCCCTCCAAGATGCACTCGAGCTAGCCACCAGTTGTGAAGCCTGCCTGTTGCACTCCAAGAATATTCATCGGCCTGCTCAAGCTCTCTAGATGATCCCTTTGTCCTGGCCATTTTCGGTCTATGGGCTCGACATTTTGGGCCCTTTCCCCAGTGTTGTCGGGGGCTTTGAATACTTGTACGTCGCCATCAACAAGTTTTCAAAGTGGACAGAAGTGGAGCCCGTGAGGAAGGTGACCGCACAATCAGCTATCAAGTTCTTGAAAGGATTGGTGTCCCGCTTCAGAGTACTCGCCAGGGTAATCACTGACAATGGCACCCAGTTCAGAAGGCGCGCCTTCATGCAATACATTCAAGCCCCCAGAAGCAAGGTTTCATTCTCTTCTGTTGCCCATCCCAGAAGCAATTGACAAGCTAAGAGGATGAACACTCAAGTGATGCAAGGACTCAAGACAAGGACTTTTGTTAAGCTGCAAAAGTGCGAACGATGCTGGATGGATGAGCTGCCAGTGGTTCATTGGTCCCTCCGTACGAGACCAAATCGAGCTTCTGGCCAGACTCCCTTCTACCTAGTCTATGGGGCAGAAGTAGTTATCCCCACGAATCTCATTTACAGATCGCCTCAGGTATTTGCCTACGATGAAGTAGAGCAAGAGTCACACTGGCATGACGATGTCGTGTTCCTTGAGGAGAATCGTCTCCAGGCTGCTACGTGTGCTGCACACTATCAGCAGGCCTTGCATCGCAATCACAGCTACAGGGTCCATGCCCGAAGTCTTGAGGAAGGCGACCTTGTCCTTAGGCGTGTTTAGTCCGTAAAGGGTGTAAACAAGTTGACGCTGAAGTGGGAAGGCCCTTAACGGGTAGTACAAGACACCAGACCTAGCAGAATCCGTCTGGAGATCGGAGATGGCATTCAATTGCAAAACTCATGGAATATTGAGCATCTCCGCAAGTTCTACCCGCAAGGCGCGACTGTTGGGCCCTGCCCGGCAGCCACCCTTTTGTACAAGCCTTGTCGGTGCTACTTGTAACCCTTTGTACAAATGTGACATCCTGGTTTTTGCCCATTTTCTTTTTCTGGGTTTATTTGCCTTTGTTTGAATTTTTGGAGTTTTGCATCAACTCAATTGGACTTATTCACTAGGGCATGACCTTGTTTTTCACCCAAGTGGCTCACATCTCTCTCAAAACAATCATTTCCTCCCTGTTATATCCCAAAATGGTGGTGGAAATGAAAAATATTCATTTTCCTCCCTGAAAATCATTCCAGCAACATATGCTCCAAAGCAACCCTCATTTTTCTGGCCCACAAAAATCTGAGAAAATTCTTGAATATTATTTGAACCTTGGCACAGCTCCCTGTGCAAAAATATTTCAAGTTATTTGGAATATTTTTTCTATAGAAAATGATTTCTGTTCTGGACAGAAATTGTAGTTTCCATAGGAAGTATACTTTTCCTTGATCAAATGAAGCTGAGATTTTAGGGCTTCATTACCCTCCTAAGAAACTACTAACCACCAAAAATCAGCTCTAAAGTCCTTTTGGATCTCTCTCCATTAGCCTCACAAGTTCATGTCCAGAAACTTGTCTAAATGCTGCACTCACTCACGATCGTCCTATGCTCAACACAAGATCATGGAACGACTCCACGCATCAAGGACTACACATTAGACATGATTTTAATGCGATGTTGGTCGTGGTGCCAAAGTTCACACGATGAACATGTTCGGCCAAGCGTGCTGGTATGCAGACAACGCACTCTGCGTCGCACCACGATCTTTGTAGTGCGCATGCTTGCTTACCCGCTCGTCGCGCCTTGCCAAACATCGCCACAATTGTTGTCCAGACATCCTTAACTAGCCCCTGGCACTCACCGACGCCGGAGCTCACCGCAGCGGGCACGGGCATGACGCGGCCAATCCCACAATGCGCCCGTGCTACTGTGCTCGTCTTCACCCTCGCTCAAGTGCTCATCCCCGCTCATCCACAGTAACCGTGTGAGCTATGTTTTCTTCTTCCCCTCTCATTGATGCCTCTCGTCCCTCTCCTCCCTTGCCCATAAAAGTAGCCACCCCCAGCTTCTCCGAGCACTTCAACCCATTCACACACACACCACAACACTGTAGAGAGACGCAGCACGGCCAGGCCGGCCTTTGGCCGCCATTCCCGATCAGAGTTAGCCAGCGGATCCCCTCTTCTGCGTCCCACCAATCTAGAGCCGCTCGAGCTCAAACTGCTCCTCCGGTGTGCCCCCGGTGAACCTCTAGTGCGAACTGGTACTGTTGGAGCTGTTGAGTCATCCCTATCTGGCCGGAATCATCTGCTCCGACGAGCTCCCGTCGTCGAGGCTTTTGGAGATGACCATCGTGACCCACTCCGTGCACCCCGAGCCACGTTCCGGGTACATACTGACTCCCCGTAATCGTGCGCGTACATCCCTCACCTCCACGGTGGTAGCCGACCTCTCCTCGACGGAGAATCGCCGGAGGATCGCCACCCCTCCTCTGTTTCCCCCCCCCCTCTAAACCTGACCACGGGGGCCCGCTATCAGCCACTCAACCGCGGCTGAAGCGGTATGAGTGGTGGCGCCCCATGAAAGTATGTCTTCGACGTCACCCCCCCAGGATTTTTGATTATTTAAATTAAATTCAAAACTTTGACCGGTAGCTTTGACCAGCCACCACTTCTAAACCATAAGTCCAAATGATTTGATTCTTTTTGCATTGTGTTTGTTTTGGAATATTCTAGCAGCACACCAAGTTTGAGATTTTTCCTTGCTGCCTAGAATTTCTGGTGAAATAAAAGGTGTTATGTGAAATTTTCATTTTGCTATTTTAAATACTTTCATAGGAAGAAACTTGTCTTGAGGATCACCAGGAGGAGTGTGACCCTCCACGGTGCTAAGGCAAGCCACACAAATATTTGCATGATGTCATTTCAATAATGATTATTTTCTCCAACTTGAATATGATCTATTTCATGAATTTAATCATTAAACGAATATTTCTTATGTTAGTTTACTTGGTCATGTTTGACGTGCTTAGTTGGAGTAGTGGTTGAGTACATGGACTAGTGTGAGGCAGTAGAAATAATTTTGGTAGTATGGCTAAAGTTGGTTATGATCGGTATTATTTTTACACATGAGGCATTGTTTTTATCATGATTATGGCATAACTAAAAATGATGAGATTAACATTTGTGAAGATAAAACCAGTGAGATAAAGTGGTTTAGTGGTGCAAACAGAATGATTCTATGAGGTTGATTTGTTTGCTTGAGTGTTATGTTGATATGATGCATGTCGGATAGTTGCAGCTTCACGGCATACTATGGCTCGAGTATTTTTTATTTCAAGTTAAACATAAAGATAACTCAGCTTGAACATAATGTTGATCGAGTCATGGTGCCACCGAATCGAACTTCCCAGTGCAACCACATTTGCCTTGATGGGAAGGCATTTATTCGGTTTATTGTCATGCCTCTGGTCGGTACCTCCAATGAGTGAAGGTTATGTGCGTGTGGTACGCTCGCCCAGTAAGCAGAAGTAACCTTGTGTTGCCGTTGTTAGTGTTATAGTACCTTGTCCCCATTTGGGACCGTTTAAGTTTTGCCATAACGGTGGCCGTGGATGTCACGGGTTGACATCGGGGCCACCCATGACTTAGCCCAAGAGGGTAGTTGGTCGGAGTGGCCGGGAGAGTGTCATGACAATGGGATTGGTTCTGTCGGAATGTCGTTGGTCCAACCGAATGGTAGTGCGAGGCCATGGGTTCCGTGGTGTGGGTACAGTGTGCTAACCTCTACAGAGAGTGTGTTAAATCTATCGATAGCCGTGTCCTCGGTTACGGACACAGTTCGTAGTAGGTCACACCATGGATCAACATGAATATGTTAATAGTGCACACTAAGTTTATATGATTGGCAGTGGTTATGTGATGAAACCAAGTATTGGTTTCCGCTGTGATCCATGAATGATCACATTTGATTTCAGTTGTGATCCGTGAATGATCACCGTTGTGATCCATGAATGATCACTGTTGGTTTCCGTTGTGATCCATGAATAATCACAGTATAACGAAGATTGGTTACGAGGTCCCATGTGGTAAGAGAGTCTGCGTGACTCGATGCACAGCATGTTCACTGCATGAGTAGTATGGTGTGGTATTGGTAACCTGCTTAATAATCATGTTATTGTTTGTCGTTATGCTTTTACTTGTTGCGAGCTTGCAAGTACATTCAATGTACTGACCTGGCATGTCATGCCAGATTTTAGGAAACTCTTACTGGATCGGAGAGCTTCACGTGTCTAGACTGTGTCCACATCAGTGTCCCTGTGCTATGGAGTTCCGCTTCATCGTTGTTCCGCTGCCGCATTGTTGTCATGATCGAGGCCATCTTCATGTTCATTAAATAATGTACATATTGTTTAGCCACATCGAGTGTGCCGCTCGGCCTCACTACTGATGTAATATTGGAGTCATGTGCCCGCTGGCATCAATAAAGCGGTTGTTTTCGGTTCTAAGTTGTTGTGTGTTGCTAGAAGACTTGGGGCCAGATCTTTTGGCGGCTTAAAAAATAAGCCACCTCCTCCCCAGCCTTTTCCATAAGCCACCTCCCTCATTCTTTGGGGCTTCTAACCTAGTTATGGCATTACTAATTCAGAAGCCTAAAAAAAAATTGGGAGCGGCTTATTTTTTAAGCTAGGGAGAGGCAACTTATTTTTTAAGCCGCCCAAAAGAACTGGCCCTTGATCACTGGGCTGGCAATGCAAGGTAAACTGATTGCTCTGAGACAGGGTGCCACAATGCTTGGTATCAGAGATGCGCTGACGGTAGCACATGCTAGACCCCCGACGCGTTAGTGGAACGGTAGTTAGTTTGGTTTTGGTTAATGTTAGTGTTGCATCTCGTTGCTGCATTGCATGCACTTGTTTTATGATTATTTCTAACCCACTAATGGTTGTGAGTGTATATGGTTCCAGTGCCGTATGCATTTCCGGTGGAGCTGGCACCATACACGTCACCGCACCTTCTTCGGCATGTATGGTGTCGTCTCTACCGAGGTAACGATGCAGTATGGGTTGTGGTGGACATGCTAACAAAGGTAGCTCATTTCATTACTATCAGAACTACCTCTCGGAGCGACCAAGTCGCGCAACTATATGTCTCCAGAATCGTAAGTCTGCATGGAGTGCCAAGAACCATCACTTCCGACAGGGGTTCTCTTTTTACCTCAGCATTCTGGTCACATCTACATCAATCCTTGGGGGCCGCACTAAAATACAGCACTGCCTATCATCCGTAGACAGAAGGGCAGACCTGTGACTACATCAAATACTTGAAGTTATGATCCAAGCATGAGCTTTGGCGCAAGGACCCAAGTGGGAAGATTGTTAACCCTACGCTGAGTTCTCTTACAGCAACAGTTTCCAGACCAGCCTCAAGATGTCACCATATGAAGCTCTCTATGGCCGTAAGTGCCGCACTCCGCTAAACTGGTCTCAAACCGAAGATAGCCACATTTCCGGGACCGACTTAATGATGGAGGCTGAAAAGCAAGTCCAGGAGATACAAGACAGACTGAAATTCGCTAAGTCCGACAAAAGAGCTACTATGACTCAAAACACCGTCAGATCTGTTTTGAACCCGTAGAATATGTTTACCTCCGTGTCACACCCATGAAAGGAGTAAAGAGGTTTCACACTCGAGGAAAACTTGCACCTAGATATATTGGTCTGTTCCCAGTTATGTCTAGAGTTGGTACCATTGCTTATCAGTTGGAACTACCACCGGAATTGTGAGAAGTACACAATGTGTTCCATATCTCCTAGTTGAGAAGGTGTATCTCACCACCTGAGAAAATGACTAACATGGCAGAGCTAGAGCTTGCTAAGGACCTAACCTATGAAGAGAAACCATTCCGAATATTGGATGAAACAGAAAGAGTCACCCGCAGTAAAGTGATAAAATTTTATATGGTTTAGTGGGAACATCATACCGAGGAAGAATTAACTTGGGAAAGAGAGGAATTTTTATGGGCAGCCTATCCAGAATTGTTTTCCCAAGCAACCGAATCTCGAGGACGAGATTCACCCTAAGTGGGGGAGGTTTGTGATATCCTGGTTTTTTTCCATTTTCTTTTTCTGGGTTTATTTGCCTTTGTTTGAATTTCTGGAGTTTTGAATCAACTCACTTGGACTTATTCACTTGGGCATGACCTTGATTTTCGCCCAAGTGCCTCACCTCTCTCTCTAAACCATCATTTCCTCTCTGATATATCCCAAAATGGTCGTGGGAATATTTTTCATAAATGAAAATTATTCATTTTCCTCAATGAAAATCATTCTAGCAACATATGCTCCAAAGCAACCCTCATTTTTCTTGCCCACAAAAATAAGAGAAAATTCTTGAAAACTCTTTGAACCTTGGCACACCTCCCTGTGCAAAAATATTTCATAGTCATTTTGAATATTTTTGCTATAGAAAATCATTTATGTTTTGGACAGAAATTGTAGTTTCTACAGGAAGTATACTTTTCCTTGATCAAATGAAGCTGAGATTTGTAGGGCTTCGTTCCCCTCCTAAGAAACTACTAACCACCAAAAATCAGACCTAAACTCCGTCTAGATCTCTCTCCATTAGCCTCACAAGTTCCTGTCCAGAAACTTGTCTAGATGTTGCACTCACTCACGATCGTCATGTGCTCAACTCAATATCATGGAACGACTCCACTCATCAAGTACTACACGCTAGGCACAATTTTAATGTGATGCCGGTCGTGGTGCCAAAGTTAACGCGGTGACCGCATTCGGCCAAGCGTGTTGGCATGCAGACAAAGCACTCTGCATCGCGCCACAGTCTCTGCAGTGCGCGTGCTCGCTTCCCCGCTCGCCGCGCCTTGACAAACTTCGCCACAATTGTCGTCTCGACGTACTTAAGTCACCCCTGGGACTCAACGATGCCGGAGCTCGTCGCCGCGGGCACGGGCACGACGTGGCCAAGCCCGCAGTGCACCCTTCCACTGTGCTTTTTGTCACCCTCCCTCATGTGCTCGTCTCCGCTCGTCCACAGTGGTCGCGTGAGCTATCTTTTATTCTCCCCCTCTCACTGACGCCTCTCGTCGTCAGGTGCCAGCTCCAGAGGATTCCGGAGAAGCCCCGAGCCCCTCTCCTCCCTCGCCAATAAAAGCCGCCACCCCCAGCCTCTCCGAGCACCTCAACCCACTCAAACACCACAACACTGTAGAGAGCCGTAGCCGGCCGGGCAGGCCTCTGGCCGCCGTTCTAGAGTGGAGTTCGCTGGCGGATCCCCTCTTCTGCCTCCCACCTATCCAGATCCACTCAAGCTCGAACTGCTCCTCCGCCATGCCCCTGGTGAACCTCTGGTGTGAGCTGGTGCTGTTGGAGCTGCTGAGCTGGCCCCGTCTGGCCGGAATCATCTTCTCCGATGAGCTCCCGTCGCTGAAGCTTCTAGAGACGACCACCGCGACCCACTTCGTCCACCACTAGCCATGTTCCGGGTACGTACTGACTCCCCGTAGTCGTGCGCGTCCATCCTCCCCTCCATGGCAGTTTCCGTTCTCTCCTCGCTAGAGAATGGCCGGAGGATCACCGCCCCTTCTCTATTTTCCCTCTCCCCCTATAAACCTAACCATGGGGGCCCGCTGTCAGCCACTCAGCTATGGCCCAAGTGGTATAAGTGGTGGCGCCCCACGAAAGTATGTCTTCGACATCACCCCCCTCCCCAGGATTTATGTTTATTTAAATTAAATTCAAAACTTTGACCAGTACCTTTGACTAGCCACCACTTCTAAACCATAAGTCCAAATGATTTGATTCTTTTTGGATTGTGTTTATTCTGGCATATTCTAGAAGCACACCAAGTTTGAGATTTTTTCCTTGCTTCCTAGAATTTCTCGTGAAATAAACAGTGTTATTGAAATTTTCTTTTTGTTACTTTAACTATTTTCAGAGGAAGATACTTGTCTTGAGGATCACCAAGAGGAGTGTGACCCTCCTTAGTGCTAAGGCAAGCCACATAAATATTTGCATGATGTCATTTCAGTAATGATGTTTTTCCCCAACTTGAATATGATTTATTTCATGCATTTGATCAGTAAATGAATATTGCTTAGGTTAGTTTACTTCGTCATGTTTGAAGTGCTTAGTTGCTATAGTGGTTGAGTACATGGACTAGTGTGAGGTAGTAGAAATATTTTTGGTAGTATGGCTAAAGAATGGTTGTGATCGGTATTATTTTTACACCTGAGGCATTGTTTTTATCATGATTTTGTCATAGCTAAATATGATGAGATTAACATTTGTGAAGTTAAAACCAGTGAGATAAAGTGGTTTAGTGGTGCAAATAGAATGATTTTATGAGGTTGATCCGTTTGCTATAGTGTTATGTTGATATGATGCATGTCGGATAGTTGCACCTTCACGGCATACTATGGCTCGAGTATTTTTATTTCAAGTCAAACATAATGATAACTTGGCTTGAACATAATGTTGATCGAGTCACGGTGCCACCGGATCGAACTTCCAAGTGCAACCACATTTGCCTTGATGGGAAGGCATTTATTCGGTTTATTGTCATGCCTCTGGTCGGTACCTCCAACGAGGGAAGGTTATGTGCGTGTGGTACCCTAGCCCGGTAAGCAAACATAACCTTGTGTTGTCGTTGTTGGTTTTATGGTACCTTGTCCCCGTTTGGGACCATTTAAGTTTTGCCACGACGGTGGCCGTGGATGTCACGGGTTGACATCGAGGCCACCCATGACTTAGCCCAAGAGGGTAGTTGGTCGGAGTGGCCGGGAGAGTGTCATGACAATGGGATTGGTTCTGTCGGAATGCCGTTGGTCCAACCGAATGGGAGTGCGAGGCCATGGGTTCCGTGGTGTGGGTACAGTGTGCTAACCTCTCCAGAGTGTGTGTTAAATCTATCGATAGCCATGTCCTCAGTTACGGACATAGTTCATAGTAGGTCACACCATGGATCAACATGAATATTTTAATATTGCACAGTAAGTTTATATGACTGGCACTGGTTATGTGATGAAACCAAGTATTGGTTTTAATTGTGTTCCATGAATGATCATCATTCATTTCTGTTATGATCCCTGAATGATCACTGTTCATTTCAGTTGTGACTAGTGAATGATCACAGTTGTGATCCGTGAATGATCATGGTTGGTTTCTGTTGTGATCCATGAATGATCACCGTATAACGAAGATTGGTTACGAGGTAACCCGTGTGGTAAGAGAGTCCGCGGGACTCGATGCACAGCACGTTCACTTCATGAGTAGTATGGTGTGTTATTGGTAACCTGCTTAATAATCATGTTATTATTTGTCGTTATGCTTTTACTTGTTGCGAGCTTGCAAGTACATTCAATGTACTGACCTGGCATGTCATGCCAGATTTTAGGAAAGTCTTACTGGATCGGAGTGCTTCACGTGTCTAGACTGTGTCCACATCAGTGTCCCTGTGCTATGGAATTCCGCTTCGGCATTGTTCCGCTGCCGCATACTTGTCGTGATCGAGGCCATCTTCATGTTCATTAAGTAATGTACATATTGTTCAGCTGCACCGATTGTGCCGCTTGGCCTCTCTACTGATGTAATATTGAAGTCATGGACCCGCTAGCATCAATAAAGCGGTTGTTTTCTGTACCAAGTTGTCGTGTGTTGCTAGAAGACTTGATCTCTGGGCTGGCAATGCAAGGTAAACTGATTGCTCTAAGCCGGGGTGCCACAATGATTGGTATCAGAGATGCGCTGACCGTAGCACACGCTAGACCCCCGACACGTTAGTGGAACGGTAGTTAGTTTGGTTTTGATTGTTGTTAGTGTTGCATCTGGTTGCTGCATTGCATGCACTTTATTTATTATTATTTATAACCGACTAATGGTTGTGAGTGTATATGGTTCTAGTGCCGTATGCGTTTCAGGTGGAGCTGGCACCATACACGTCACCGCACCTTCTTCGGCATGTATGGTGTCGTCTCTACCATTACGGTGACGACCTAGTGTATCAGGTGTACCGGGAGCGCCTAGCAGACTCGGTATACGAGTATCACGTAGTGGTTACCTTGCATAGCAGTTCGACAACTGGCTCTTACACTCGTAATTCTAGGAGTGGTTTCGCTTCTACCCCCGCTCATGCTGTCTAGTTTGATGCACTTGAGATTCTCGTTGAGCTACGCTATACCGAGGTCCAGATGCAGACCCACCCAGGTTTCTACTACTACCCATCTCTGAACGATGATGGTCATGTATGCTTTCCTGTCCTTGATCCGGTGGCCGATACTACCGCTAGTTATCTTTCTCGCTACATCCCCGCTAGCTATATTCTGATTCACGAGCTAGCTCGAGAGCTGACTCGTGCTCGCACTGCTTTGGTGGACGCTAGGTCCAGTCCCGCTCCACTTTCCATAGATTTTACTCCCTTTATCCCACCGGTCTCTAGTTCGCGAGTTACCCCAATTACTAATTTGAGTAGCTCAGGCACCTCGACCGTGACTCCCTATAGTGCCCTTGCATAATGGGGTTCACTTATCGCTACTCTCATAGCTCATATGCTCCATACTCATCCTGCACCTGCCCCTGAGGGAGAGCCCTCAAGGCAGCGTCGTCGTGTCACCTTTAAACTTGAGGTCTCCGTTAACACCGTCAGTTCGGGATCTGAGTCCGGTTCTGGTGAGGTCCCAGCAGGACCAACAAAGCACTAGATCTTCAAAGTATTCGCAATTGTCATGATGTTTGATGTAAGGATGTCGTTGTACTAGTCATGATGTTTTGTTTCATGTATGAGCGTAGTCGAACCAGCCATGATGGTTCCTTTCATGTATGAGTCTATGTATAATTATGTTGGAACTTTTTATTATTCTCCTTGGTTTTTGTTGTTTTCTTTCGGGTTTGTCGCTTGCTTTTCTTCCCATTTTTGGATGTTGCTCATCTCAGTTTCCTAATATTGGAAAAAACAAACAATAGGATGACGCGTGGAGGCAGCAGCAGTCACGCTGGTGAGGATGTCCCTGTTTGTCGCTCAGCAAGACAGGCAGGGCATTCTCCCAAACCACATCCACCGCCACATCCGCCATCCACCGAACAAATCATGTGCATGTTCAGAGAAAGAAGAAACAATGATCTGATTGAGCTATTAAAAAGTGTGCAAGCTATGGTTGGGCAGAATGGAAATCAGAAAGGCGATCACTCTAAGCTGTCAGATTTTCAAAGGACCAAGCCACCCAGTTTTACTCAAGTTGCTGACCCTCTGGAAGCCGATGATTGCTTAAGGACCATGGAAAAGAAACTGGACATTTCTCGTACTGAAGAAACTGATAGGTTCCTTTTGCAACCCATTATCTGGAAGGAGTTGCAGCTATTTGGTGGGACAACACTAAAGCTATGTGGCCAGCAGATGAAGAAATTACTTGGGATAAATTTAAGGAGCAGTTCCGAAAGTATCACATCCCTTCATGGATCATGAAAGTCAAGCAGCGTGAGTTCCTAGCCCTCACACAAGGTAACTTATCAGTCACCGAGTATTTGAACAATTTCAATCATTTGGCTCGCCATTCCCTGTATGATGTGGCCACGGAAGAGAGAAAGATCGACAGGTTCCTTGGAGGACTAAACAATCAACTCAGATGCACTCGCAGCATGCTTCATTTTCCGGATTTCCAAACTCTGGTAAACAAAGCCCTGATTGCAGAAAGGGAGCACAAGCTTGTTCATGATAGTAAGCCCACTTATAATAACCATAAGCGCAAGTTCGAGCCTAAGAAGGATGGACAACCAGTGCAGAAGACCCATACCTGGCAGTAGACTGAAGTTGAGTACAAGCCCAATTGGCAGCAGAATGTCAACAGGACCACTACCCAAGTCAAGAATGTTGTGACCAGTCCGGGCCACGAATATTGTTATCGCAACAACATGTGCTTCTCTTGTGGGCAAATCGGACACTACGCCAGACAGTGCCCCAAGAGCGGCAAGGCAAATACTCCATTCAAGCCACAAGTGAATCACATGGAATCCTACCCAGACCAGAAGACCATTCAAGGGCAAGTTCACCACCTCTCCACAGACGAAGCCCAAGAGGACCCGGAAGTCGTCATTGGTATGTTCCCTGTTAATTACATACCCACAATAATTTTGTTTGACTCTAGGGCTTCCCATTCTTTTATTTCACGGAGTTTTGTTGCCCAAACCAAGTTTTCTTGCTCGCTTTTGGAAAAGAGTATGATGGTCCAATCCCCGGAATCGCTGCTCAAAAGCAATTTGGCCTCTCGCAATTTGGAGATTGACATCAAGGGAGTCAAGTTTCCCGCCTCTTTGATAGTGATCGAGTCTTCCAAGTTGGATCTCATTTTGGGAATGAACTAGCTAACCAAACATCAAGTATGCATCAACCGTGTGACCAGAGAAGTCACATTGGTAAATCGGGAAGGACAAACCATGAGTTTCTTCGCCCAGAGAAACATGGCCAAGAAACAAATGGCCTTCATAGCACTAGCCAAAGAATTGGAGTTAATTCTAGTGGTCAGTGAGTTTCCTGATGTGTTTCCTGAGGAACTACCAGGAATGCCGCCAGATCGCGAGCTTGAGTTAGCAATTGATCTTCTGCCCAGGACCGCACCATTATGCAAGAAGTATTATTGGATGCCTTCCTCTGAATTAGTGAAATTAAAGAAACAACTTGATGAGATGCTTCAAAAAGGGTACACCCGCCCAAGCTCTTCACCATGGGGATCACCCGCAATTTTCGTGAGCAAGAAATACGGCAATCTCCGAATGTGTGTGGATTACCGTCAGTTGAATGATGTCACCATCGAAAACAAATATCCCCTTTCAAGGATTGATGATTTATTCGACCAACTCAGTGAGGAAAAAGTATTCTCCAAGATCGATTTGAGGAGCCGATATCACCAGCTCAAAATCAAGAAGGAAGATATTCCTAAGACCGCATTCACCAACCAATACGGTCTTTACGAATATGACGTCATGTCATTCAGCCTCACCAATGCTCCTGTTTTCTTCATGCATATGATGAATAAAGTGTTCATGGATTTCTTGGATAAGTTTGTGGTGGTCTTTATTGATGACATTCTCCTATACTCCAAAGGTAAAGAAGAGCACAAGAGACATCTCCGAGCAGTCTTGCAAAGACTCTGTGATCATCGGTTATACGCGAAATTTAGCAAATGCGAATTTTGGCTCAAGCAAGTCGGATTTTTGGGGCATTTTCTTTCCGCAGAAGGCACAACAGGAGATCCAAGCAAAGTAAAGGACGTGCTGAATTGGATAGCACCCACGTTAGTAACCGAGAACCGGAGTTTTCTTGGATTAGCCGGATACTACCGCCGCTTCATCGAAGGATTCTCAAAGGTTGCCAACCCTATGACAAAACTCCTCAAGAAGGATAAGAAATTTGTATGGTTTGAGGAATGTGAAACACGCTTCAATGAGCTAAAAACCAGATTGACGTCTGCACCTGTGTTGACTCTTCCAGACATCTAGTGCAGCTTTGATGTATAATGTGATGCATCCAGGAAAAGTATTGGATGTGTACTCATGCAAGATGGCAAGGTTGTAGCATATGCATCTCGACAGCTACGACCCCGTGAAGGAAACTACCCAACTCATGATTTGGAATTGGCTGTAGTGGTGCACACATTGAAGATTTGGAGGCACTAACTCATTGGAAAAAGGTGTCAAATATTTACGGACCACAATAGTCTTAAGTATATATTCACCCAACCAGACTTGAATCTCCGACAGCAAAGATGGCTCGAATTGGTCAAGGCTTGTGATCTTGGAATCAACTATCATCCTTGTAAGGAAAATGTAGTTGCCGATGCCCTCAGCCGCAAGCCTGCCAACCTGAACACTGTGATGGAGTCCTGGCCATCCGAACTCCAAGAAGAAATCTCTCTGCTTAACCTAGTAATTGTTGAGGCTGACCTTGCTAATATATTGGAAGTTACCGCTGCCCTCGAAGAAGAAATCCAAATGGCCAAACAAGATGACTCGGTCCTACAACACCACGTCAAGCGTAAGCAAGAAGGGAAGACCTAGGATTTCTCAATGGATAAGTAAGGTACTCTAAGGTTTCGAGGACGGATTTGCGTACCTGAGCAAGAAGACCTAAGAAAGAAGATCTCGACAGAAGCACACGGTTCTTCATACTCAATCCATCCAGGATGTACCAAGATGTACGAAGACCTTCGTTTGACATTTTTGTGGGATGGAATGAAGAAGGATATCGCTTATTTTGTAGCTTAAAGCGATATATGTAACAAGGTCAAGGCGGAACACCAAAAACCTACCGGACTTCTCCAACCTTTACCCGTTCCACAATGGAAGTGGCATGATGTCTGCATGGATTTTATCGCATGCATGCCTAAGTCTCACCGAGGTAACGATGCAGTATGGGTTGTGGTGGACATGCTAACAAAGGTAGCTCATTTCATTCCTATCAGAACTACCTATCGAGCCGACCAACTTGCACAACTATATGTGTCCAGAATCGTAAGTCCGCATGGAGTGCCAAGAACCATCACTGTCGACAGGGGTTCTCTTCTTACCTCAGCATTCTGGACACATCTACATCAATCCTTGGGGACCGCACTAAAATACAGCACTCCCTATCATCCGCAGACAGACGGGTAGACCGAGCGACTAAATCAAATACTTGAAGATATGCTTTGAGCATGTGCTTTGGTGCAAGGACCCAAGTGGAAAGATTGTTAACTCTATGTTGAGTTCTCTTACAGCAACAGTTTCCAGACCAGCCTCAAGATGTCACCATATGAAGCTCTGTATGGCCGTAAGTGCCGCACTCCGCTAAACTGGTCTCAAACCGGAGATAGCCACATTTTCGGGACTGACTTAATGATGGAGGCTGAAAAGCAAGTCCCAGAGATCCAAGATAGATTGAAATTTGCTACTATGACTCAAAACACCGTCAGATCAGTTTCGAACCCGTAGATTATGCTTACCTCCGTGTCACACCCATGAAAGGAGTCAAGAGGTTTCACACCCAAGGAAAACTTGCACCTAGATATATTGCTTTGTTCCCAGTTATGTCAACAGTGGGTACCGTTGCTTATCAGTTGGAACTACCACCGGAATTGTGAGAAGTACACAATGTGTTCCATATCTCCTAGTTGAGAAGGTGTATCTCGCCACCTGAGAAAATGACTGACATGGCAGAGCTAGAGCTTGCTAAGGACCTAACCTATGAAGAGAAACCATTCTGAATATTGGATGAAATAGAAAGGGTCGCCCACAGTAAATTGATAAAATTTTATAAGGTCTAGTGGGAATATCATACCGAGGAAGAATTAACTTGGGAAAGAGAGGAATTTTTATGGGCAGCCTATCCAGAATTTTTTTTCAAAGCAACCGAATCTCGAGGACGAGATTCATCCTAAGTGGGGGAGGTTTGTGACATCCTGGTTTTTTCCCATTTTCTTTTTCTGGGTTTATTTGCCTTTGTTTGAATTTCTGGAGTTTTGAATCAACTCACTTGGACTTGTTCACTTGGGCATGTCCTTGATTTTCACCCAATTGGCTCACCTCTCTCTCAAAACCATCATTTCCTCTCTGTTATATCCCAAAATGGCCATGGGAATATTTTTCATAAATGAAAATTATTCGTTTTCCTCACTAAAAATCATTCTAGCAACATATGCTCCAAAGCAACCCTCATTTTTCTTGCCCACAAAAATCATAGAAAATTCTTTGAACCTTGGCACACCTCCCTGTGCAAAAATATTTCATAGTTATTTGGAATATTTTTGCTATAGATAATCATTTATGTTTTGGACAGAAATTGTAGTTTCTATGGGAAGTATACTTTTCCATGATCAAATGAAGCTGAGCTTTTTAGGGCTTCATTCCCCTCATAAGAAACTACTAACCACCAAAAATCGGACCTAAACTCTGTCTAGATCTCTCTCTCCATTAGCCTCACAAGTTCCTATCCAGAAACTTGTCTAGATGTTGCACTCACTCACGATCGTCCTGTGCTCAACTCAATATCATGGAACGACTCCACTCATCAAGGACTACACGCTAGACACAATTTTAATGCACTGTCGGTCGTGGTGCCAAATTTCACGCGGTGACCGCATTCGGCCAAGTGTGTTGGCATGCAGACAAAGCACTCTTCGTCGCGCCACTGTCTCTGCAGTGCGCGTGCTCGCTTCCCCGCTCGCCGCGCCTTGACAAACTTCGCCACAATCGTCGTCCCAACGTCCTTAACTCGCCCCTAGGACTCAATGATGCCGGAGCTCGCCGCAGCGGGCACGGGCACGACACGGTCAAGCCCACATTGCGCCGTGCTACTGTGCTTGTTGTCACCCTCGCTCATGTGCTCGTCTCCGCTCGTCCACAGTGGACGTGTGAGCTATGTTTTCTTCTCCCCCTCTCACTAACGCCTCTCGTCGTCAGGCGCCAGCTCCAGAGGATTCCGGCGGAGCCAAGAGCCCCTCTCCTCCCTCGTCTATAAAAGCAGCCACCCGCAGCCTCTCCAAGCACCTCAACCCACTCACACACACCACAACACCGTAGAGAGCCGCAGCCGGTCGGGCAGGCCTCTGGCCGCCGTTCCCGACCGGAGTTCGCTGGCGGATCCCCTCTTCTACCTCCCACCTATCCAGATCCGCTGGTGCTTGAACTGCTCCTCCGCCGTGCCCCTGGTTAACCTCTGGTGCGAGCTAGTGCTGTTGGAGCTACTGAGCAGGCCCTGTCTGGCCGGAATCATCTTCTCCGATGAGCTCCCATCGTCGAAGCTTTTGGAGACGACCACCGCGACCCACTTCTTCCAGCACTAGCCATGTTCCGGGTACGTACTGAATCCCCGTAGTCATGCGTGTCCATCCTCCCCTCCATGGCAGTTGTTGTTCTCTCCTCGCTGGAGAATCGCCGGAGGATCACCGCCCCTTCTCTATTTTCCCTCTCCCCCTCTAAACCTAACCACGGGGGCCCACTGTCAGCCACTCAGCCGTGGCCCAAGCGGTATAAGTGGTGGCGCCTCACGAAAGTATGTCTTCGACATCACCCCCTCCCCAGGATTTCTGTTTATTTAAATTAAATTCAAAACTTTGACCAGTACCTTTGACCAGCCACCACTTCTAAATCATAAGTCCAAATGATTTGATTCTTTTTGCATTGTGTTTGTTCTGGCATATTCTAGAAGCACACCAAGTTTGAGACTTTTCCTTGCTTCCTAGAATTTCTCGTGAAATAAACAGTGTTATGTGAAATTTTCTTTTTGTTACTTTAACTATTTTTAGAGGAAGAAACTTGTCTTGAGGATCACCAAGAGGAGTGTGACCCTCCTTAGTGCTAAGGCAAGCCACATAAATATTTGCATGATGTCATTTCCATAATGATGATTTTTTCCAACTTGAATATGATTTATTTCATGCATTTAGTCATTAAATGAATATTGCTTAGGTTAGTTTACTTTGTCATGTTTGAAGTGCTTAGTTGCTATAGTGGTTGAGTACATGGCTAAAGAATGGTTGTGATCGGTATTATTTTTACACCTGAGGCATTGTTTTTATCATGATTATGTCATAACTATATATGATGAGATTAACATTTGTGAAGTTAAATCCAGTGAGATAAAGTGGTGTAGTGGTGCAAACAGAATGATTTTATGAGGTTGATCCGTTTGCTATAGTGTTATGTTGATATGATGCATGTCGGATAGTTGCACCTTCACGGCATACTATGGCTTGAGTATTTTTATTTCAAGTTAAACATAGTGATAACTCAGCTTGAACATAATGTTGATCGAGTCATGGTGCCACCGAATCAAACTTCCCAGTGCAACCACATTTGCCTTGATGGGAAGGCCTTTATTCGGTTTATTGTCATGCCTCTGGTCGGTACCTCCAACGTGGGAAGGTTATGTGCATGCGGTACCCTGGCCTGGTAAGCAGACATAACCTTGTGTTGCCATTGTTGGTGTTATGGTACCTTGTCCCCGTTTGGGACCGCTTAAGTTTTGCATGACAGTGGCCATGGATGTCATGGGTTGACATCGGGGCCACCCATGACTTAGCCCAAGAGGGTAGTTGGTCGGAGTGGCCGGGAGAGTGTCATGACAATGGGATTGGTTCTGTCGGAATGTCGTTGGTCCACCCGAATGGGATTGCGAGGCCATGGGTTCCGTGGTGTGGGTACAGTGTGCTAACCTCTGCAGAGTGTGTGTTAAATCCATTGTTGAGGAAATCATTGACTGGTAGCTGCTTGGTTGGCTATCGAGTAGGAGATTAATAGACTAATCGGCAAGTTAATCGGCCATTTAATCTATTAATTGGAAGGTTTATCGGTTTATCAACTACTCTGTGGCCCTACAAGTAGAGATTAATCGGCATGTTAACTGGTTAATCAGATGAATTGTTGAACAGGGGTTAAATCTATCGATAGCCGCGTCCTCGGTTACGGACAAAGTTCCTAGTAGATCACACCATGGATCAACATGAATATGTTAACCTTGCACACTAAGATTATATGATGGGCACTAGTTATGTGATGAAACCAAGGGTTGGTTTCCGTTTTGATCCATGAATGATCACCATTGATTTCCCATTGTGATTCGTGAATGATCACCGTTTATTTCAGTTGTGATTTGTGAATGATCACCGTTGATTTCAGTTGTGGTCCGTGAATGATCACCGTTATGATCTGTGAATGATCACTGTTGATTTTCATTGTGATCCGCGAATGTTCACCGTATAACGGAGATTGGTTACGAGGTAACCCATGTGGTAAGAGAGTCTGAGGGACTCGATGCACAACATGTTAACTGCATGAGTAGTATGGTGTGGTATTGCATTTAACCAACTTAATAATCATGTTATTGTTTGTCGTTATGCTTTTAGTTGTCGCGAGATTGCAAGTACATTCAATGGACACCTGGCGTGTCATGCCAGAATTCAGGAAAGTCTTACTCGATCGGAGTGCTTCACATGTCTAGACTGTGTCCACATCGGTGTCCCTGTGCTATAGCGTTCCGCTTCATCGTTGTTCCGCTGCCGCATAGTTCTCATGATCGAGGCCCTCTTCATATTCATTAAATAATGTACATATTGTTCAATCGCACCGAGTGTGCTGCTCGGCCTCGCTACTGGTGTAATATTGAACTTATGTACCCGCTAGCATCAATAAAGCGGTTGTTTTCTGTACCACGTTGTTGTGTGTTGCCAGAAGACTTGATCTCTAGGCTGGCAATGTAAGGTAAACCGGTTGCTCTGAGCCGGGGTGCCACAACAAAGCCAGGCGCAGACCTTGAGCAGCAGATAAATAAACGAAGTGCTGGGGCCCCCCAAAATTTGCATGCATGCATAGCTTTGAATAAGCATCTCATGAGCATATACACAAGGGCATATGTTGCTATGTTTCCTTCTGGACTAACTTTAGGTTTCTTGTCGTGGACTCGGTCCTAAAAAGAAGCCATGGAAACAAGCCAACATATCGATCCCCGACAAGCAAAACAAATAAGTTTCATTTCTTCTTATCCATGTGTGTTTCTCTAAGAAGAGCTTACGCATTTGAAAGGTCACCTCCAAAGCATTTGTGCTCCCATTATTTGGTTCGAACAACGCTTCATCCAAGATGGTTGTAGTGGCAATTTCAGAAAAGGGTTCGGCATAGGGCTGGTTCCATTCCACAGTATTGTGCCCGGCAGGCCAAGCCCTATGGAAATGGCGGAAGGTACCGGCACGACAACTTGCCAGGGAAAGCTTGTTTACTTGAAAGTAAAGAGGAATTTTTCCTCTGCATGGATAAAGTACGTGCACAAGTGCCTGGAGGACTGTTTTTACTTTCATTAATATGTTGTTGAGCAAGTACAAATCTTACAGAACACATACATGGAATGAAGATATTGCATATTTAAGACAAAAAGTTGGCGAATGCCTACATATTTTAGACTAAAAAAGAGATAACTGCCCCTAATCCCTTTCTTGTCCCTCTCCTCCTAGGAGCTGCAGTGGGAGGTGAAGGGGCAAAAGGAGCGCCTGGTAGAAGCCCAGCCTAACCCCGTCAGAACCTGCCGGGAGTAGCCTGACAAGATCGGGAGTGGCGAGGCTGCGAAGAGAGGGGCCGAGAGAGCAGCTGGACGGCGCCCGGGTCACCGCCACCAAGACCAGCAAGACACGCCAGCATGGACGCCGGCGGGGCAAACCTGCCGGGGCCTAGCTGGGAAACTGCTGGAGGTGGCGAAGGCACCAAGAGAGCATCCCTCCCCGGCAACCTCCCGGAAGAGGCTAGTGATGATGGTGCCAGGGAGGGGTGGCGAAGAACCGTAAGACGGGGCAGCCGGCATGTAGTACGAGACGAAGGCGTCGGTGCCATCGTACTCCGACCTAATGGACTGCCCTCCGCCTTCATCATCTCTGTGGTTTCTTCCGCATCCCCATTGCTTCAAGAGGACAACAGGCTCTAGGCCTACCACCCCTCCCCCCCACCCCGAAGAAGTGACCAACAGTGGTGACGATGCCCGGAGCACGTGGAGAGTGCCATTACTGTGATATCCTGGCTTAATAGGGATGGTAGACTACTAATAATAATAAGGAATTCCTTCTTTTCAGGGAGCCCATTCGGATAGAACTCCAAAGTTAAGTGTGCTTAGCTTGGAGTAGTTTTAGGATGGGTGACCGGCCGGGAAGTTGCTCCCGGGTGTGCACGAGTGAGGACAAAGTGCGTAGAAAAGACAAGTATTGATCTGTGCGGCGAGTCTAGATCCTACCAGGAGTAACGACCACCAGAGGGTGTGTCCGGGGCGTTACAATTACCTACCTCGGCGAGAAGGATGGCACCCCCATCTTCAACGTCATCCCCGGCCTTACTAAGAACCCCCAGCATGATTCCGTGGGCGAGCACCAGAAGCCACGAAGACTTCACTGACAGATCGGCGAGCTCCAGCAGCTTGTGGGGGAGACGACACCTCCTATCCAAGCGACGAACTCACGAGGAAGGGACGAGCGCTCCGCCGTCGCGAAGGAGTACTACGCCCTCGGCGCCAGTATCAATACGACATTTGCAAAAACGTCGCCCGGAACTATGACTGCCCTTACTACGGTCACCGTGTCTCCCGTGGCGTCGGTCCAGACTCACTCCCCAAGAGCCTACACCAACTCTTAGAGTCACCGCTCATGAGCTGAGGCCCGAGGCCTGCCCTCGGCCTCCTCCCCTCAACATGGAGAGAAGGTAGAAAAGGAGAGATGCGCGGGTGGATACCTCCATTCCCCGTGGTGCTCTCCTTATATAGGCGAGCCCGGACCGGGGGCAGGGACTCCTTCCACCCTCAAGGGCTCCCTCAAACCTGATCCGTCAAAACTACGGGCGGTGGACGAGCTCATCAACTGCCCTTATACGCCAATCTGCGCATCTGCTACCTACCTCGCACAACGCATGTAGCGTACATGGCGGAAGGAACACGCATAGCAGGATGAGTGAAATGGTAGTTACCAACCCGTGAGATAAATCCATGCACGGGCCATAACAAGGTGGCTCCCACCACGTTTGGCATTGCACGGCGGGCGGGAAACGTAGAAATTGTCCTCATTCAAGCACAAGGTTAAGGAAGAAGCAAGGAAAATATCAAGAAGAAAAGGAAGAATACCAGCAAAAGATCCCTGCATGTGTACCTGATAGGGCCTACCCCAACGATGCTCGGCAGTATGTTTGGGCCAGGCCTAGGGGCTCCAGTCGGTGCAACAAACCCTTGTGTATGTTGCCCGGACTATAAACAGACATGTCAACAAGGAAGTAAGCCTCATCGAGCATCCAAGACGAAAACTAAGCAGAGAGATAGAGAGCTCTTTGGGAGTCAAAGATCGGATCAATAAGACAAAGACATGATGAAGGAACAAGATTTCATTAAGGGAAAGCCTCCCTTGCCGGGCAGGCGAGCCCGGTCGGGTCAAGTCCTC
>LR738715.1:354916001-355001894 GCA_902687465.1 Secale cereale | reverse complement strand
CAGTTAGAGAACGCATCTCACACACATGTGCGTATGAGAGAGAGAGAGCGCAAACCACACTGCATCTCTTGGCCTCGACCACCCACAGTAACTGGGAACTCCCCGAAATTATTCTCGCCCTCACTTGTACCATGATTTTGTACATCATGGACGGCCCACAGAATGTCATGCAGGTGCGTCTTCGGCTGGCCTGGGATGAAAATCCCATTTTCTGTCAGGATTTTTTGTCACAATTATCTTCATAGAAGTTTCATAAGCATGACAGAAAAAGTTTTCGTTTGGGCCATAATGTCATGGATGTGTCTTTTTTTGTAATGCAAGCTTCTCAGGTGCTTTGTATCTGTGCATGGAGTTGAAACCAACCCCGACAATATCAAAGCGATTGAGCAGTTGGAGGCACTGAAGCGCGTCAAGGATGTGAGGCGTCTTGTTGGTTGCATGGCAGCTCTAAGTAGATTCATCTCCAAGTAAGCTAAGCGCGCCTTGCCATTTTTGAAAATCTTCAAAAAGCCAGGTCCAATGAATTGGACCACTTAAGAAGGGGCTGCGCTCCAAGACTTTAACGAATACATCTACTATCCGCTAGTAGTAGTTGCATCAGTGCCATGAGAGTCGTTGTTGCTATACTTGGTGGCAACCAATCAAGTGGTTAGTGTTGCGCTAGTGGTCGAGAGGGAAGCAGAAGATGAAGAAATAGCAACCGCAGAGCCTCAAGCCGACAAGCAAGAATATTCTCCGGCAAGGTCAGATGCCGATCACCCAATTTCCGCGCAGGCAGATGAGGTAGAACATCAATCTACGAATAAGAAGAATATGTTGTAGTGACGATACCATAGACCTAGGGTAGGGTCATAGGCACCTAGACGCCCTGCCCAAGGTCACTACCCTATGATCAAAGACATTCCAAGGATGACCAAAGGTACCGACTGAAGTGACCAAAGAGTGCAATCCACTCGACCACATGACTCACTCGGATACCCCAATTCCATTCGACAGGAATGAAGTCACTCGACCATACAAGAAACCACTCGGTGCGTAGAAGGTCTAAGGTCATGCAAGACTAGCAACGACCAGGCATTCATTCCGTAGACTTAAAGGCCATTAAAGCTCTTTATTACAGCAGTTATCAGTAATGCCCTGTGTTTATGTACATTGAACCCTCTGTAACGTGGGGCGGTTGGGGTCCTGGAGCACTCTACATAAGCCACCTCCCTCCTCCGGTAGAAGGGTTTTGCACCCCATGTAACACACACACACCCATATTCCAGTCGACAGCCTCCGAGCACTGAGACGTAGGGCTTTTACCTCCTTCGAGAGGGGCCTAAACTCGTAAAACTCGTGTGTACAACCTTGCCATTGTTAGGACCTTGCCACCTCCTACATACCCCCTACTCTCATTGTCAGGCCTAGTACCACGATAGTTGGGGCCCACTGTGGGGCCGTTGTCTTAGCGACTTCCGGTGAGGTTGCAAGTTTTTCTTTGATCTTTATCAACATGGTTTCCGACGGTGGTTTGGCTTTGGGCCGCGATATCCGACTCGGCGCGCTCATTTTCATCGCCGACAACTCCGCTTGGCTTTAGGAGGCCCCCCTAGACATCGAGGCGCTTCTTGTTTGTGGGGCGGCGCACTTTTGCGCGAGTGCTTGTGGCGTTCTTCTTCGACAGCCGTCGACTCAGTATCGGTCGCCCCCCATCATCTGCTCTCCTCGCTGCACGCCGCCACAAGTGGTCCAGTCGGTCGCGGCTCCAGCAGTGGGTGAAGCACGCATGGCTCGCCAATTGACCACCCCCAAGTCGCGGCAATCGAGCCCGACGAGTACCACTACGGGCCCGTCGACCCGTTGACTGGTTCCGTAGATACGTTTTCCAAGTGCGGGAGTAGCGACCCCGCAGCGGAGGTCCTCATGGTCGGCTCAGGTCGTAGTCCGCCTGGGTACCCTCGCGGTGATGATGGCGGTAGCAACGACGGTCGGTTGTACGATCATGATGGGTACGTGCCTCAGGCCCTCACTGTAGAGCTAAGGGAGGAGCTGCACCGCCGTAACACCGAAGTGCTTCAGACCCCCATCTTGGGAGAATCTCGTGAGGCTCGGGCTCTCGAGGCCAAACGCCTAGGCACCGTGGACGAGCGTGCGCGCTTGGAGAACCTTCAACGCGCACTTGATGATCAAGCCCATCGACTGATTCCTGAATCCAGTCGACGGCAACGGTAGTTGTTTCCTCCAAAGCCCCAGGTATATCGCACTCCGATTCAGAATCTTGCTGCAGCAGCCCATATTGCAGAGTCAATCCAGCCATCCCAATCGGAAGCTGGAAGAGGTTTGTTGCAGATTAGAGCGTTGTTCCATGCAGCGGGCTAAAAAAATTCAGTTGTTTCCCAGTCACGTAACAGGAGTCCCAGCAGATCCGTAGCAGCGGACACAGTCTGGTCAGCTGACAGCCCAAGATCGCCCCCGCGGCGTAAGGATCGCGGAAACCGCAAAGAGCAACATCAGGGTCAGAACTATGATCAGTACGACCGCCGACTCGACCGTGATGACCACTGTTGAGTGCCTATGCCGCCTCCAGGGAACGGGTCATACACACCTCGGCAGCACGATGGTAGGCGCCCACATGGTGACGAACGAAGGGCCCCAGTAAATCCCAGAGTTCCCGGCTTTGATGCAAGGTCTATTCTTGTACAAGGTCTGGTCGATAGGAACCGGGCACATAGATAAGGGCTGGACAGATACCTCCCAACTTCAGGTTGGCAGCAGGACTGAGGAAGTTCACCGGTGAGTCGAAGCCAGACACTTGGCTAGAAGATTATTGAGTGGCTGTGCAGATTGGTGGCGGCAATGATGATGTAGCCATGAAGCGCCTCCCTTTGATGCTAGAGGGCTTGTCCAGAGCATGGTTGAATCATCTGGCTCCAAGTAGCATATTCGGTTGGGAAGAACTGGCCCGAGTGTTTGTCAGGACCTTTGAAGGCACTTGCAAACGACTAGCCGGACTGGCAGAATTGCAGCATTGTGTCCAAAAGCCGAATGAAACTTTGAGAGATTACATCCAAAGGTGGACCACCCTTAATCATACAGTGGAGAATGTGTCAGAGCATCAGGCAGTCTGCGCCTTTAAAGAGGGTGTATGGTACAGAGAGCTAAACCTGAAATTCAGTCGGACAGGAGACATGTCTCTGACTCGGATGATGGTGATAGCCAGTCAGTATGCTAACGGTGAAGAAGCGAACCGACTCCGTAGCGGAAGGAAACCAGTCGCCCAGGATGATGGAAATTCCAATCGGAAATCAAAGCGCAAAGCAGAACCCACAGCTCCTGGAGAGGCTGCAGTCGTGAACCAGGGGAAGAATAAAGGGAAACCTAAGGGCCCCTAGATCCCCAAGAAAGTGAAAGATCAAGCAGGAAATGATGTGCTGGATTTGCCGTGTCATATACACACCAAGAAAGATGAAGAGGGCAATTTCATTTACCTCAAGCATACCAATCGACATTGTCGACTCCTGATTCAGAGCTTCCAAAAAGGTCATCCCAATGAGAAGGAGAAACAATCTGAGGAGAATGAGGACAAAGAAGAAAATGGAGGTTACCCCTATATCAACTCCACCTTGATGATTTTTGCTGACGTCGAGAGCAAGAGTCGACTGAAGTCATCAACAGGGAAGTCAACATGGTTGCTCCGGCAACGACGACGTACTTGAAGTGGTCGAAGACTCCCATTACCTTCGACCAGTCCGACCATCCGGCGCGCATTGCTACCCCTGGGCGGCAAGCGTTGGTGGTCGACCCAGTTGTTCATGGCACGCGATTGACCAAGGTTCTGATGGATGGCGGCAGTGGTCTGAATATGTTGAATGCTGAGACCCTCCGTGGGATGGGCATTCCGATGTCCAAGCTGAATGAGAGCAACATGAGGTTCCACAGAGTCATCCCCGGGAAGAAAGCCGACTCACTCGGTCAGATCACACTTAATGTGGTTTTCGGCGACTCGAACTATTACCGCAAGGAAAATTTGACGTTTGAGGTGGTGGATTTCCATAGTGCTTACCACACTATCCTGAGCAGGCATATGTATGCCCGTTTCATGGCTCGACCATGCTATATGTACCTCAAGCTAAAGATGCCAGGCCCCAAGGGCGTGATCACAGTCACTGGAGATCGGTAGAAAGCAGAAGAGTGCTTCCAGAAGGGCTCAAAATTGCTGATGAGCAGATGGCGGCAGTGGAAATGGAAGAGTACCAGAAGAACGTAGATCCGAGTGATTTGTTGTGAGCCAAGAAACCTGATTTCAAGTCAGCATTTTAGTCGACCGGAGAGACGAAGCATGTGCATATTCATCTGACTGACCCCAATGTCGCTCCGACTCACATCTCAACAACACTGGACAGCAAATAGGAAGAAGTGCTCATCCAGTTCCTCCATGAGAACTGGGACACCTTCGCATGGAAACCATCCGACATGCTGGGGGTACCCAGGCGACTGGCTGAGCACCATTTGTGAGTCGACCCTAAAGCAAAACCTATTAAAGAGCATCTCTGTCGGTCCGCCGCGGAGAAGAGAAAAGCGATTGGCGAAGGGGTAGCTCGGCTTCTGGCAACTGAGTTCATCCGCGAAATTTACCACTCCAAGTGACTCGCCAATGTCGTCATGGTCCCCAAGAAGGACAAGTCACTTTGCATGTGCATTGATTTCAAACATATAAATCGGGCCTGCCCGAAAGATCACTTCCCTCTCCCCCGCATTGATCAAATTGTCTACTCGACTGCGGGATGTGAGCATTTGTCCTTTCTGGATGCATATTTCGGGTACCATCAGTCGGAGTGTTTCTGTTACGTTACCATGCCTTTTGGCCTCAAGAATGCTGGCGCGACATTCATGCACATGATTCAAAAGTGTCTGCTGAAGCAAATCAGTCGGAGTGTGGAAGGATACATGGACGACATCGTGGTTAAGTCACGTGAAGGTTTTGACCTACTGACTGACCTCGCCGAAACATTTGTAAACTTGAGAAGTTAGGATATCAAGCTCAAACTGTCGAAGTGCACATTCGCAGTCCCAGCCAGAAAGTTACTCGGGTTTCTCGTTTTCGAACGAGGAATCGATGCAAACCTAGAAAAGGTCAGCGCAATCCTCCGAATGAAACACTTTGCGCGTGTGCATGACGTTCAGAAGCGTACTGGTTTCTTGGTTGCATTGAGTCGATTCATCTCACATCTCGGTGAAAAGGCATTACCTATTTACCGACTGATGAAGAAGTCTGACAAGTTCGAGTGGAATTCTGAAGCTGAAGTAGCGTTTGAGGAACTCAAATCCCTACTTTCCACCCATCCGGTGCTTGCTACCCCAGTAAGCAAAGAGCCTCTGTTATTATATATCGCAGCCACTGGACAAGTTGTCAGCACAGTGCTCACGGTCGAGCGGGAAGAAGAAGGCAAGGCCTACAAAATTAAATGCCCAGTCTACTACATTTCTGAAGTCTTGACTCCGTATAAGTAGAGATATTCGCATTACCAGAAGCTTGTGTATGGGATCTACATGACCGCCAAGAAAGTTGCGCAATACTTATCAGATCACTCAATTTCAGTCATCAACGACGCTCCACTATCTGAAATTCTGAACAATCGGGACGCAACCGGTCGAGTGGCTTAATGGGCGATTGAACCCGTTCTGTTAGAAATCAAGTTCGAAGCAAAGAAAGAAATCAAGTCTCAGGCAATTGCGGATTTCGTTGCCGAGTGGATTGAACAAGAACAACCGACTCAAGTTCAGTCAGATCATTGGACTATGTTTTTTGATGGATCCAAGATGCTGAGTGGATCCGGTGCAGGTGTGGTTTTTGTATCCCCCAGAGATGACAAGCTCAGCTATGTCCTCCAAATTAACTTTGATTCTTCGAACAATGAAGCTGAGTATGAGGCACTTTTGTATGGGTTGTGTATGGCCATCTCACTCGGCGTCCGTCGCCTGATGCTATACGGCGACTCAGACTTACTGGTCAATCAAGTGATGAAGGAGTGGGATGTCAGGAGCCCAGTGATGACTGGTTATTGCAACGCAGTGAGAAAGTTGGAGAAGAAGTTTGAAGGGTTGGAGCTCCACCACGTGCCAAGAATCAAGAATCAACTTGCTGATGATCTGGCGAAGATAGGTTCCACTGGGAAACCTATCCCCAGTAATGTGTTCCTAGAACATCTCCACACCCCATCACTCAAGGAAGACCCCTTCACGAAAGAACCCCCGCAACCGATAAGTGCAACGAACCCGACTGAGATCGAAGTCCCAGATGTAGTCTACTAGATCATGGAGGTTTTAGTGATCACTCCCGACTGGACAGTGCCGTATATCACGTACCTGCTCAGCCAGGAACTCCCAGAGGATGAAGATGAAGCTCACCAAGTCGTCCGTCGATCCAAAGCCTTCACAGTGATACAAGGGCAACTTAACAGAAAGAGTGTCACGAGAGTCGCCCAGCGTTGCATTTCCCCGGAGGAAGTTCGAATGATTTTGAATGAGATCCACTCAGGGACCTGTGGTCACCATGCGTCCTCTCGGACAATTTTTGCCAAATCATACCAATCCGGGTTCCACTGGCTACGAGCAAATGAGATGGCGAAGGATATAATTGACAAGTGTGAAGGCTGTCAGTTTTACTCGAATATGTCCCAAAAGCATGCGTCTGCCTTGAAGACTATCCCATTGGTCTGGCCGTTTGCTGTTTGGGGATTAGACATGGTAGGGCCCTTCAAGACTGACAGAAGTGGTCTCACTCATTTGCTTGTGGCAGTCGACAAGTTCACCAAATGGAGCGAAGCCAAGCCAACCAAGAACCTTGGTGGAAGCACCGCCATTAGCTTCATCAAAGAACTAGTATGCAGATATGGAGTCTCTCACAACATTATCACGAATAATGGCTCCAACTTTGATTCAGATGAATTCAGGGCATATTGTACTTCCCAGGGCACTGGAGTTGACTACGCATCCGTTGCGCATCCGCAGTCGAATGGGCAGGTAGAAAGGGCAAATGGCTTGATCCTTCAAGGGCTAAAACCACAGCTGATGCGCAATCTCAAGCATGTTGTTGGAGCAAGGGTGACCGAGTTGCCATCTGTTTTGTGGGGACTGAGAACAACTCCGAACCGGTCGGCTGATCGGACCCCCTTCTTCATGGTATATGGTGTTGAGGCTATACTTCCGAGTGACTTGCTGCACAATGCTCCCCGGGTGGAACTCTTCTCAAAATCCGAAGCAGAACAGGCACGCCAAGATGCAGTCGACCTCCTAGAGGAAGAGCGTGAGATGGCTCTGATCCGGTCGACCATATATCAATAAGACATGCATCGAATCCCCATCCGCAATGTCCAAGGCCGAGCATTCCAGGAATGAGATCTTGTACTCCAAGTACATCAGAAGCGACCTCACAAGCTCGCTCCAGCCTAGGAGGGCCCCTTCATCGTCACCAAAGTGCTCCACAACGAGGCGTACCACCTCTACAACGTGGCCAAGAAAATAGACGAGCCACGCTAATGGAATGCAGATCTTCTCCACCACTTTTATACTTAAAACACTCGAACAGATGAGTTGTAATAAGAATCCTTCAGTTTGCTTATCAAAGACAAGTTTTTGGCTGTATCATAATGGTTGTTGTCCCAAAAGCACATGTGTTAAAATCCCCTAGTGGGTGGCTTAGCCGCGAATCTGATTCGCCTATGTTTCAAAAACACTCCGAGTGAAGAGCAACCTTCTCACTCGGAGGCTTAGCTGCGAATCCGATTCGCCCAAGTTTCACGAAACACTCCGAGTGAAGAGCAAACCTCTCACTCGGGGCTTAGCTGCGACCCCGTACTCGTGTAAGTTTTTCAAAACACTCTGAGTGAAGAGCAATCCTCTCACTCGGGGGCTTAGCCGTGACCCCGTACTCGCCTAAGTTTTACAAAACACTTTGAGTGAAGAGCAATCCTCTCACTCAGGGGCTTAGCTGCGACCCCGTACTCGCCTAAGTTTCACAAAAACACTCCGAGTGAAGAGCAACCCTCTCACTCGGAGGCTTAGCTGCGAATTTGATTCGCCCAAGTTTCACAAAACACTCCGAGTGAAGAGCAACCCTCTCACTCGGGGGCTTAGCCGCAATCCCGTACTCGCCTAAGTTTTACAAAACACTCCGAGTGAAGGGCAATTGTCGGATCTTGGGTTCCGGCAAAACCCTTGTGGTTCGAAATCTGGGGTGTGCACGAAGATCTCTCTTCCGCCCTTGCTCGTCTACTCACCGATCCCTAGGCCTAGCTCGTCAGATACGAAGAAAAAGGGACACAAGGTTTATACTGGTTCGGGCCACCGTTGTGGTGCAATACCCTAATCAAGTGTGGTGTGGTGGATTGCCTTATAGGCTCAGGAAGAACTAGTACATGGGGAGAACAACCTCCTCAGGAGAAGTGTTCTTGCGCTCGGATGAGCTTGTGAGTGTGTGGCCTTTTATCTGATCAACTCCAGACGAGATGCTCTCAATGGTCGTGGCTAGTCCTATTTATAGAGGCCCGGGTCCTCTTCCCAAATATTGAGCGGGAAGGGATCCCACAACGGCCAAATTTCAAGGGGGACAGCTAGTACAAGCTATCCTGACAAAAGGTGTTCTTCGCCTGCCAAAGGCTCTGGTGGTGACGCCGTCGTGGGCTCCGCGATGACCTCCGCTCTGCCAACCTGCTGGTCTTGGTCTTGTTGCACCGATATGGAAACCATTGCCTGACGCCTCGGGACTCCTCGCCTGCGCCTGCCCCTTTAGAACCAAAGAGGAAACTGGTGCTCTGCGCCCGCTGGTGACTGCCTGGCCTTGGTCGTCACTACTCACGTCACGAGGGCCTCACGAGGCGCCCCTCGCCTTGATAACTCCGCTCCTCCGGAGCCAGCCTAGTGAGGCCGCCACAGGCGAGGTCTTGCGTCGTCCCCCTCACGAGGCTCGGTCCCTCAGGAGGGTCTTGAGTTGTTGTTGACGAAGTTGGGCCATACCAGGCCGCCTGATGAGTCGCGCCCTAAGCTGCAGGCAGGCAACTCTGGGTACCCCCGTTCCCAGAACGGTGACAGTAGCCCCTGGGCCCAAGGTGCGCTCGGGCTTGGACTGACGGCGAAGCCAAGGGTCAATGCGGAGCGCCGTGGGCCCCAAAAAGCATGTGGCCTTGTTGACGTGCGACAATTGATGAGACGTGGGCATCCCCAATTCCCCATATAGCCTCGATTCTCGCCCGGCTAGACGGGCACTGCTACTTGTTCGACTCCACCTCATCTGCTGGTAGCACGCCCGACGACTTCCTCGTCTTCTCGATCCCTTCCCCTCGCTTGACCCAACACCAACTCCTTCCGCCACTATGGTCTCCAGCCGAGAGAAGGAAGAGACGGTTAAAACTTGCACCTTGGCCCCCTCGCCGCCGGCCTTCGGGCCCGCCACCGAGCGGTCGGTGGTGATCAACGAAGAGATGATGGATAGGTGCGCCCGGCACTCGCCACCGATTCCAATGAGTGGGGGGCGACGGTGGCTTGGCCCGCTTCCCGCGCCAGGATTGACAGGTCGGCCACCAAGGTCCCCCTCCACCTTCACGCCCTCTGGGTAGGCCTGATCCCTCCCTTTTTTGATTTCTTCAATGCGATACTCTCGCACTACCAGAGCAGCGCGCTGCATCTTGATCCTCAATTCATCGTCCTCCTTGTTTTTTTCGCCTTTGTCCGCGAAGCCATGGTGGGCATTGCCCCCTCCGTGGCCTTGCTCTGCCACTTCTTCTTGTTGCATCTCACAGATGTGCTCTAGTGCTCCGGATGTGTGTCCTTCCATGCCATCGCGGCGACGACCGGCTCGGGCATCGACTTCGACCTTTCGACGGTCGTTGGCGGCTTCAGGAGGCGGTGGGGGTTCGTTGATGTCGGGGTGCGCAGCCCCCTGCTGCTCCCACCACGAATTTCGGCCGCTCCGAGCTCCGGCTGGAACCATGTGAAGCTGGTCGACCGGAGGCTAGCTCCCATTTGGCTCTGGTTGACAAGGCTGTAGAGGCTTGGGGTGATGGCGCCCATGGTGGTCAAGGAGTTCATCCAGTGCCGCTTCTCCCCACTTCAGCGTCGCTCTCAGCCGATGTGGGCCTTCTCCGGCTATGGGGACCGCATGTGGCTCCAAGCGCCTGCTCTTCCTCGTGAGGTACGGCGCACAGTGCTCGAGCTCCTGACAGGTGACCCAATGTCAGCCCGTTTTCCGAAGGAAGGTTGTCTCCTGAGGCTCCTGAAGCACCGTCCTGTGGGGCTAAGGAGAGCCGCCCAGAGAGGACATCTGAGGTGAAGGTGTTGCCTGGTGCTCCTGAGGCCGAAGCCCCCGTGGCCCCATCGCTTCACCCCGAGGCGGGGGCAGGGCGCCCCACCCGGCCAAGCGCTTCTGGGGGCGCCTCCTCCGGAGTCACCCTGGTCGCGCCTGATTTTGCCAACCACCCTGGTCGGCCGAACTTCGAAGCTCTCCGCAAGAGGAAGGGGTCCCCAAGCTGCAGTGATGACGCCCTCCGGCCACTGAAGCAGAGGAAGTACATTGACATAGACGAGTGAGTAGCTTATCTTTGTAATTCCTTGAGTGATGCCTTCCTTCCTGGCCGCGATTCCTTAGGGCCTCTCCTGCCAAGGCGACGAAATCTCCTGAGAAGCAGGCCCCCGCAATCCCGAGCTCCCCGCCAGTCCTGGGCGCCCTCAGCTGATGTGCTACCTCTACCGCGAGGCCACCCACGAGGTTAGATGCGTCGGCCTGGTGCCTTGACCCCGCGTTCTTGCCGCTCCTTCTTCGCGGCTCCACCTGGGGAGCGGGAGACGTGCCGAGGGCTCCCCCATGGTCGTCGCACCTAGTGGGGCCACCGTGGCCTTGGTGTCTTCTTCGAGTGGTGAGTCCCAGCCCCTCCGAGCGCCAGCCGAGGCTCGAGAGATGAATGGGGCGGATGAGACCCTGGTCCCGGCTCCGGGGGAAGACGAGTCTTCTCAGGCTTCTTCAACTGCTATTGGTGCTGAGGAGGGTCCTGGCCTCCTGCTTGAGTCAGCGCGTAGGCGGGGAGCTGCCCGCTGCGAGCTTCTCCAGGAGGTGATGAATGCGCTGAATCGACTTGGGGAGAACTTGAGGGAGTTAACGCATGTCTTTAAGCTGAGGGCCTTTAGGTGATGGACGAGTGGCGCCGACTGGGTGTGGCCATCAACCTCGGGCGCCTCCTGCGTGAGCGTGCCAACGCAAAGGCTGAGGCGTCCCTCACGGCCTCGCGAGAGGCCTGCGTCCGAGCCCTGGTGGAGGCTAGGGAGGCTGACCGCCGCCGCAAGGCTGCAGAGAGGCGCCTGCTGGAGCTTCAGGCCCTGAACGCCAGCTTGGAAGAGCGAGCTGAGGTGCGCAGGGCCGCCCTAGCGTTGATGAGGGGGACACCCTCCGAAGAGGCGGAGATCTTGCAGCGTGAGGAGGCGCTGATGCTAGAAGCCACAGAGCGCAGCCTTGAACTCGAGCGGCTGGAGGTGAGGGAGCGCCACGTGACCCTGGCCGAGGATGCTGTCTCTGCTCGCGAGCCAGAGTCTAAGAGGAAATTTACCGGAAGGTGGCGGAAGCCCGCACAAACCTTGCCAAGGGGTACGACTTGAAGTTGGAGCTCCAGCGGGCGGAAGCTGATGGGAGGACTGCTGCCCTCAGGGCGAAGCTGGAAGAAGCTGAGCAGCGCGAGAGGGTCATCGTGGCAGCCCAGTCTTCCGCCCAGGCTGAGCTGGACTCCGCGCATGCCGACTTGGCTCCGGGGACAAGTTGATGATGCCGCAGATCTCGTGCAGCAGAGCAAGGATGAGGCTTGTCGTCGACTAGTACTGTAGCATGAGCATGCCCCCATGCTGCATGCTCTTCTGGCGAAGGCCAACCGGGCGCTGGGGGCCATCTGCGAGGAGAACGCCCCTGACCCGCACGTGGAGGATTACGCTGGCCATCTTGTCTTCTTCACCGAGGTTGTGACGCACCTGGAGAGCCGGGCCGTGAGGGCCCGCCGTCTTGTTGAAGAAAAGACCTGAAGTCTCCTTGGACGCGCGTTTTCCTGGGTCTTTAGCTACCTCCAGAGCATTGACCCTGACTTTGACTTCGATGCTGCCATCGCCCAAATGTCTGGGGCCGTCCGAGACAACCTGGCCTACTGGGTGGACGACCATGTGGATGCTCTGGTCAGGGCCTTTGCCACCGATGATGACGAGGTCGTGGTTGTGGAAGATGAAGGCGGCGCAATTGACGACGGTGAAGACGTGGTCAGCGACAGCGCTGGCAGTGTACATGAGAGTGACTCGGACGGCGCGGCGAGCGATGTGTCCTATTGAGCTTGTACTTCTTCGCCTTTACCCTGCACACATAGACTTGCACGAGGCCCCGTAGGGCATGAGAGTGTTTTGATGGGGGGAGCCCCCTATGTACGTCAATTGATATTCCACTTTCCTTCTTTTAATGCTTGAATCCGAACCTGGGACGTGTGTCCTCGATTTTTCTGAGCTGAGTGTCGTTGTAACTCACCTAGATCTTACGTGGCCTCGTGTGGATTACGAGGTCGTGGGTTCGCCTCCCTCCTGGGGTAGATCGCTAAGGGTCCGCGTCCTTGAGTCTTCTGAGCAACATGTGGCCCTGCTCCGAGGAGCAGGGCCAAGGGTGTTCCGCTGGCCGCAGCAGGTGATATGTCTCCATCGTATCTATAATTTTGATTGTTCCATGCCAATATTCTACAACTTTCATATACTTTTGGTAATTTTTTATACTATTTCTTGGGACTAACATATTGACCTAGTGCCCAGTGACAGTTCCTGTTTGTTGCATGTTTTTTGTTTCGCAGAATATCCATATCAAACAGAGTCCAAAGGGAATAAAAACGGACGGATATTTTTTTTAATATATGTGAATTTTGGGAAGCGGAACCAACATGAGACGATGCCCGAGTGGGCCACGAGGCAGGGGGCCCGTCCACCAAGGGCAGGCCCGCCCTGGGCCCTCGTGGCCACTCTGTAAGGTGGTTGATGCCCTTCTTTCGCTGCAATAAAGCTAATATCTGGATAAAAATCGTGTCACAAAATCAGCCCAATCGGAGTTACGGATCTCTGGGAATATAAGAAACGGTGAAGGGACAGAATCGGGGAACGCAGAAACAGAGAGAGACAGAGAGACAGATCCAATCTCGGTGGAGCTCTCGCCCCTCCGCCGCCATGGAGGCCATGGACCAGAGGGGAAACCCTTCTCCAACCTAGGGAGAAGGTCAAGGAAGAAGAAGAAGGAGGGGGGCTCTCTCCCCCTCGATTCCGGTGGCGCCGGAGTGCCACCGTGCCATCATCGTGTGACGGCGATCTACACCAACACCTCCATCTTCTTCACCAACATCTCCATCACCTTTCCCCATCTATCTACAGTGGTCTACTCTCCCGCAAACCGTTGTACCATCTACTTGAACATGGTGCTTTATGCTTCATATTATTATCCAATTATGTGTTGCCATCCTATGATGTCTGAGTAGATTATCGTTGTCCTATCGGTGATTGGTGAATTGCTATGATTGATTTAAATTGCTTGTGGTTATGTTGCTGTCCTTTGGTGCCCATCATATGAGCGCGCGCGTGGATCACACCATAGGGTTAGTTTTATGTTGATAGGACTACGTATTGGAGGGCAAGAGTGACAGAAGCTTCTACCGAGCATAGAAATTGATGCATAAGGGATTGAAGGGGGACCAATATATCTTAATGCTATGGTTGGGTTTTATCTTAATGAACGTTAGTGGTTGCGGATGCTTGCTAATATTTCCAATCATAAGTGCATAGAATTCCATGTAAGGGATGACATCCTAGCAGTGGCCTCTCCCACATAAAACTTGCTATCGGTCTAGTAACGTAGTCAATTGCTTAGGGGCAATTTCGCAACTCCTACCACCACTTTTCCACACTCGCTATATGAAATTTATTGTTTCTTTATTTTAACAGCCCCTAGTTTATATTTATGTGCTCTTTATATTCTTGCAAACCTATCCAAGAAAAACTACAAAGTACTTCTAGTTTCATACATGTTCTAGGTAAAGTAAACGTCAAGCGTGCGTAGAGTTGTATCGGTGGTCGATAAAACTTGAGGGAATATTTGTTCTGCCTTTAGCTCCTCATTGAGTTCAACACTCTTACTTATCAAAAGAGGCTACAACTGATCCCCTACACTTGTGGATTATCAAGACCTTTTTCTGGCGCCGTTGCTAGGGAGCAATAGCGTGGGGTGAATATTCTCGTGTGTGCTTGTTTGCTTTATCACTAAGTAGATTTTATTTGCAGTTCTAAGTTGTTTTCTATCTTTAGTTATGGGTAGGAAACGCAAAATACCAAAAAAATATACTGGTACCTACTGAACCAATGGTTGAAGAACCACTCAAAATTTATCACACTACTGAATCTTATTACTTGGATCATCTTTGATCCCCATGTGCTCGGGCTGAAACCCCAACTAGCTTAGTTGAGGGAAAATCTTTAGATGAGCCTGCTTCTTATGTGCGACACCGCATATCTGAAAAAGGCAAACTTTTACGGGATCAAATTCATCGTTTGGAATGATATGCTTGGAATTTATGTGAAATTTATTATTTTAGTTGTTGTTCTGAAGACCCTACGAAACACCTTCCCTACCAATGTGAGTTTAGTGATAATGGAATCGTATCTTCGTATGCTAAGGGTGTTTATAGTTACTATGATGTTCAACAAATTGAAGAATTTGTTGCTTTTAAGGGTGCTTATGAAATATCTTCTTTGATTGAAAAGTATGATGCTACTCTTTACAAATCTGAAAATTTTGCCATATTTAAATATTGTTATGATAATTATGCTTCTAATGCCTATGTTAAACCATATATTGAGGACTACTCCGCTGTCCAAGAAGAGACTAATATTTTACAGGAGTCTGTGGAAGAAGAATTTAATGACATTGTGTGCTCATTGGATGAAAAAGATGAGGAGGAGACCGAAGAACAAAAGGAGGAAGAGCGGATTAGCTTCCCGTGCCCACCTTGTAATGAGAGTAACTCTTCAACTCATACATTGTTTAATTACCCTTCGTGCTTACCGAAGGATGATTGCTATGATGATTGCTATGATCCCATTGATTCTTCTAAAATATCCATTTTTGATGATGCTTGCTATGCTTGTGGCCAAGATGCCAATATGAATTATGCTTATGGAGATGAACTTGCTATAGTTCCTTATGTTAAACATGAGATGATTGCTATTGCACGCACACATGATAGTCTTATTATCTTTTTGAATTCTCCAAATTACACTATATTGGAGAAGTTTGCACTTATTAAGGATTATATTGATGGGTTGCCTTTTTACGTTACACATGATGATTTTGATGAATATAATATGCATGTGCTTGCTGCTCCTACTTGAAATTATTATAAGAGAGGAACTACATCTCTGCCTCTCTATGTTTCCAACTTGATAAAATTGCAAGAAACTGCTTATACTATGCATTGGCCTTTACTATGTGTGCATGAATTGTTCTTTTATGACATACCAATGCATATGAAGAGAGTTAGACTTCGTTGTTGCATGATATATATCACTTTGTGCTCACTATTAAATGCCAAATCATTCCTAATTAAAATTGGCTTTGATATACCTTGGGATCCGGGTGGATCCATTACTTGAGCACTATATGCCTAGCTTAATGGCTTTAAAGAAAGCGCTGCCAGGGAGACAACCCGGAAGTTTTAGAGAGTCATTTATTTCTATTATGTGCTTTTATAAAGTTTAAAAACAAAAAAATAAAGAGGGGAACCTAAAAAAATTCAAAAAGAAAAGCGAAAGTGAGAAAGACGAGCATTGTTAAAGTGGGAGCTAGCCTTGAACTTTGTTCATGCCCATGAAAACTTTGTGAACTTTGATTACATAAAATTTTAAATAAAACTAATTACCCCCTTGTACAATTCCATTGTATTATAAAAATAACGTGCCAAGAGTTTCCTTTAGGATGATTAAACTGCTTGTTGGCTTGTGCGGTGCAAAAACAGAAACTTTGGCTATAGTGCGCGATTTTGCAATCTTTACTGGAACGTCGAAAGGATCTGAAACTTCTTGCAAAGTCTTTTCATACAAATTGTTGATTTTTTTCTAATTTTGCCAGAATTCTTAGAGTTACAGAAGTATGGTTAATGTTCATATTACTACAGACTGTCCTGTTTTCACAGATTGTTGTTATAGCTTCATTATTTGCATATGTTCGTATTCTTGTTGATGCCTCCTTGACTTGGGGCCATAGAATTATGATAGCATAGAGTTGGTAATGTTTGTTTATAATTATACAATAATCTTAGAGCAGTACATGATGGGATTTTATTGATCATGTGCACTAACCCCGCCACAAAAGTTCGGTTAAGTTTTGTGTGGATGAAGTGTTCGAAGACCGAGGATGTCTCGATGTGAGAAGAAGGAGAAGAGGCAAGAGCTCAAGCTTGGGGATGCCCAAGGAACCCCAAGTAAATATTCAAGGAGACTCAAGCGTCTAAGTTTGGGGATGACCCGGAAGGCATCCCATCTTTCTTCAACAAGTATCGGTATGTTTTCAGATTCGTTTCGTTCACATGATATGCGTAAACTCTTGGAGCGTCATGTGCTTTTTCTTTTTATTTTAATAAATGCACCATGCTCGTATGAAATAGTCCTTGGTTGATTTATAGAATGCTCTTTGCACTTCACTTATATCTTTTGAGTATGGCTTTATAGAATGCTTCATGTGCTTCACTTATATCATTTGAAGTTTGGATTGCCTGTTTCTCCTCACATAGAAAACCGCCATTTGTAGAATGCTCTTTTACTTCACTTATATTTGTTAGAGAGTGGGCATAACTTTTGTAGAAAGAATTAAAACTCTCTTGCTTCACTTATATCTATTTAGAGAGTTGACAGGAATTGGTCATTCACATGGTTAGTCATAAAATCCTACATAAACTTGTAGATCGCTGAATATGATATGTTTGATTCCTTGCAATAGTTTTGCGATATAGAGGTGCTAATATGTGGGAGGAACTAGTGAATGATTGTGGTCTAGTAAAAATATTGGTGTTAAGGTTTGTGATTCCCTAAGCATGCACGTATGGTCTCCTAACTATGTAACCAAATTGGCGCGCATTGTATTTTGATTGTTTATCTTTGCACGAAGGTCGGGGGCGCGCGATGGTTAACTCCTACTAACCTCCCCCCTAGGAGCATGCGTCGTAGTATTTTTGCTTCGAGGGCTAATAGATTTTTCGCAATAAGTATGTGAGTTCTTTATGACTAATGTTGAGTCCATGGATTATACGCACTCTCACCCTTCCACCTTGCTAGCCACTCTAGTACCGCGCAATTTTCGCCGGTGCATCAAACCCCTTATATCCTTCCTCAAAACAACCACCATACCTACCTATTATGGCATTCCCATAGCCATTCCGAGATATATTGCCATGTAACTTCACCGTTCCGTTTATTATGACACTCACCATCATTTTCATATTGCCTTGCATGATCATAAGATAGCTAGCATGATGTTTCCACGACTTGTCCGTTTTTTATGTCATTGCTACGCTAGATCATTGCACATCCCAGTACACTGCCGGGGGCATTCATATAGAGTCATATTTTTGTTCTAGTATCGAGTTGTAAGTAAATAGAAGTGTGATGATCATCATTATTAGTGCATTGTCCCTTGAAAAAAAAGAAAAAAAAGAAAGGCCAAAAGAAAAGAAAAGAAAAAAGGCCAAAAAAAGGAGAAAGGCCAAATAAAAAAAGGAAAGCCCAAAAAAATAAAACGAAAAAGGGGACAATGCTACTATATTTTTTCCACACTTGTGCTTCAAAGTAGCACTATGATCTTCATGATAGATAATCTCCTATGTTGTCACATCCATATACTAGTGGGAATTTTCATTATAGAACTTGGCTTGTATATTCCAATGATGGGCTTCCTCAAATTCCCTAGGTCTTCATGAGCAAGCAAGTTGATGCACACCCACTAGTTTTATTTTGAGCTTTCATACACTTATAGCTCTAGTGCATCTGTTACATGGCAATCCCTACTCACTCACATTGATATCTATTGATGGGCATCTCCATAGCCCATTGATACGCCTAGTTGATGTGAGACTTTCTCCCTCCTTTTGTCTACTACCACCTTCTATTCCACCCATAGTGTTATGTCCATGGCTCACGCTCATGTATTGCGTGAAGAGTTGAAAAGGTTCGAAAAAGTAAAGTATGAAAACAATTGCTTGGCTGACACCGGGATAGGCATGAGGAGTACCTTGTGTTAAGAAAAGGGAGCATAAAAGACTATGATTTTGTAGGGATAACGTTCTTTAGCATTGATAATTTGAAAGACTTGATTGTTTGTTGTGATGCCCGAGTATTAAATTCTTCTATGTCAAATGATAGACTATTGCTTTGAATCACACGTGACTTAATATTTATGCCATGATTAGATTACATGATCAAGATTATGCTAGGTAGCATTCCACATCAAAAATTATCTCTTTTATCATTTACCTACTCGAGGACGAGCAGGAAATAAGCTTGGGGATGCTGATACGTCTCCATCGTATCTGTAATTTTTTATTGTTCCATGCCAATATTCTACAACTTTCATATACTTTTGGCATCTTTTTATACTATTTTTTGGGACTAACATATTGATCCAGTGCCCAGTGTCAGTTCCTGTTTGTTGCATGTTTTTTGTTTCGCAGAATATCCATATCAAATGGAGTCCAAACAGAAAAAAACGGACGGAGATTTTTTTGGAATATATGTGAATTTTGGGAAGCGGAACCAACATGAGACGATGCCCGAGTGGGCCACGAGGTAGCGGCACGCCCTGGGCCCTCATGGCCACTCCGTAAGGCTGTTGGTGCCCTTATTTTGCCGCAAGAAAGCTAATATCCGGATAAAAATCGTTTCAAAAAATCAGCCCTATCGGAGTGACAGATCTCCGGGAATATAAAAAGGGTGAAGGGACAGAATGGCGGAACGCAGAAACATAGAGAGACAGAGAGACAGATCCAATCTCGGAGGGTCTCTCGCCCCTCCGCCGCCATGGAGGCCATGGACCAGAGGGGAAACCCTTCTCCCACCTAGGGAGAAAGTGAAGGAAGAAGAAGAATGATGGGGGCTCTCTCGCCCTCGCTTCCGGTGGCGCCGGAGTGCCACCGGGGCCATCATCGTGTGACGGCGATCTACACCAACACCTCCGTCATCTTCACCAGAATCTCCATCACCTTCCCCCATCTATCTACAGTGGTCCACTCTCCCGCAACCCGCTGTACCCTCTACTTGAACATGGTGCTTTATACTTCATATTATTATCCAATGATGTGTTGCCATCCTATGATGTCTGAGTAGATTATCGTTGTCCGATCGTTGATTGGTGAATTGCAATGATTGATTTAAATTGCTTGTGGCTATGTTGCTACCGTCGGTGCCCATCATATGAGCGCACGCGTGGATCACACCATAAGGTTAGTTCTATGTTGATAGGACTACGTATTCGAGTGCAAGAGTGACAGAAGCTTCAACCTAGCATAGAAATTGATGCATAAGGGATTGAAGGGGGACCAATATATCTTAATGCTATGGTTGGGTTTGACCTTAATGAACATTAGTAGTTGCGGATGCTTGCTAATAGTTCCAATCATAAGTGCATAGAATTCCATGTAAGGGATCACATGCTAGCAGTGGCCTCTCCCACATAAATCTTGCTATCGGTCTAGTAACGTAGTCAATTGCTTAGGGGCAATTTCGCAACTCCTACCACCACTTTTCCACACTCGCTATATTAACTTTATTGTTTCTTTATCTTAACAGCCCCTAGTTTATATTTACGTGCTCTGTATATTCTTGCAAACTTATCCAACAAAACTACAAAGTACTTCTAGTTTCATACTTCTTCTAGGTAAAGTAAACGTCAAGCGTGCGTAGAGTTGTATCGGTGGTCGATAGAACTTCAGGGAATATTTATTCTGCCTTTAGCTCCTCATTGGGTTTGACACTCTTACTTATCGAAAGAGGCTACAACTGACCCCCTACACTTGTGGGTTATCAGTAGGATACCTACGCGGCAAATTTGCGGCGCGTAGGCTCTTGCCCCGAGGGGGTCCTGCCGAGGTTACAGCGGTCGGCCAAGTAGGCTCGGCCTACTAGTCCCCGGGCCGAGGGGCCCGGGGTAAGATCTTCAAGATTGCCAGAGGCGGCAAAATCCAGCAGAAATCAGCGAAAACTCCCCCCCCCTCATTTTGGCAACAAGAAAGACTTAAAATTCAATTCAAAACACACAACAAATCCAATTACAAAGAAAGGCGAGGAAAGCAAATAGCCGCGTCCGGCACCTATCTAGTATTCCACTCTTCTCACCAGCGCGGAGCTAAGTGTTGCCACTAGGATGTGGGAAGGAGCCCCCGAGGCCCAAGGGCGGCTCCCGGAGAGTCCGGGGCGTGTACAGCCCCACTCATTATCACGTGAGAGTGTCACGAGTGGAGATCTTCAAAGCCGTGAGCCTTACTTCATATCGCCAGCCGAGGGCCCCGCCTTGCGCCACCCCTGACCGCCGTTGGTGTGACCGGAAACCAAGGAGGCAAGGGGGACGCTAGCGGCACCCTCGGCGACCACGAGCCCTCTGCCGGGGGGAGACTTGGTGATGCTTGCCCCGACAGAGGACCTACTTTCGCATACTTCCCTGCTCCACGCGTCGCGGGGGAGGCCGCGGCTCCAGGCCCTCCACGCGCATTCCCCAGCGTTCTGCTCCGGTCGAGGGCGGAGCGGCTGCTCTCAGGTCCCCGACCATCGCCGTGGTCTGATTCACCTGCAGTTCATTGTTACCGCATGCCTGCTGCTGTGGTACCTCCTGCACTCTGTCGTCGTCGCTGAAGAGGTTAACGGAGCCCCTGGGCGACTTGTGGTAATCTTTTTCCTCGAGCGTCCCACCGTTCCATCTCGGCCCAAGGAAGGCATTTGGGCCTTCCCCGGACATGTATGTCAGGTCCATCATGCGGGGCACGTAGGCTTCGTGGGCCGCCCCACCGGAGGCACCGCCTGAGTGCCCCGCGCCTTGAGCCTCCAGTTGCGGCACCTGGCTTCGGTGGCCGCTGAGTTGTACCCCAGCGTACCCTCGTAAGGAGTCGCCATCGCTCCTGTTTGTGTCGTTAGGTCTCCCCATCGCTCCAGGGGGTTCGCGTGCCTGTCGGGACCTCACCGGCGCCTCGCCCGCGACCTGGGGCGGAGGTGAGGAACAGAACGGTGGCGCTCCCCTGCATGCACAACTCAGTAGTTCGGCGACGCATTCCAACAGTACGTCGCGGCCGCCCTCGTCCAGCCTGCATCATAACAGCTCTCGCGCCACGATTAGCGCAACCCTCGTATTTGCCTAATCCCATCGGGTGTAGGGTGCTGTTGCCGCGGCGTGGTTCGCATATCGCACCGTGAAGCGTGCGCGCCGTGACGCCGAGGCGGTGGTTGCGGGTCCGCGCCGTCCGTGGCTGGCGGCGCTAGGCGGTGCGGGGGCCTCCTGGAGTGCGGGGTTGAGGCTTCCATGGGTGGACGGCGCCGCCCGCGCTGGCGAAGCCGCCCAGCGGTCGGCATGAGCCCCCTGATAGTCGGCCATCTCGACTGCGGAGCGGTAATGAACCGAACAATGGAAGAAAAGATCCGGTGCAACCCCTACCTGGCGTGCCAAATGTAGGATCTTGGGTTCCGGCAAAAACCTTGTGGTTCGAACTCTGGGGTGCACATGAAAATCTCTCCGTCCACCCTAGATCGTCTACTCGCTGATCCCTAGGCCTAGCTCGTCAGATCCGAAGAACAAGGGACACGAGGTTTATACTGGTTCGGCCACCGTTGTGGTGTAATACCCTAATCCAGTGTGGTGTTTTGGATTGCCTTGTAGGCTGAGGAAGAACTAGTACATGGGGAGAACAGCCTCCTGAGGAGAGGTGTTCTTGTGCTCGGGGGAGCTTGTGAGTGTGTGGCCTTCTATCTTATCAACTCCAGACGAGATGCTCTCAATGGTGGTGGCTAGTCCTATTTATAGAGGCCCGGGTCTTCTTCCCAAATATTGAGCGGGAAGGGATCCCACAACGGCAAAATTTGAAGGGGGACAGCTAGTACAAGCTATCCTGACAAAAGGTGGTCTTCGCCTACCAAAGGCTCTGGTGGTGACGCTACTGTGGGCTCCGTGATGACCTCCGCTCTCCCGTCCTGCTAGTCTTGGTCTTGTTGCACCGATATCGAAACCTTTGCTTGACGCCTCGGGACTCCTCGCCTGTGCCTGCTCCTTAAGCACCAAAGAGGAAACTGGTGCTCTGCGCCCGCTGGCGCCCGCCTGGCCTTGGTCGTCACTGCTCACGTCACGAGGGCCTCACGAGGTGCCCCCCGCCTTGATATCTTCGCTCCTCAAGAGCGAGCCTAGTGAGTCCGCCCCAAGGGAGGTCTTGCATCGTCCCCCTCGCGAGGCTCGGCCCCTCGCGAGGGTCTTGAGTGGTTGCTGACGAAGTTCGGTCATGCCAGGCCACCTGATGAGCCGCGCCCAGGGCCGCAGGCAGGCAAGTCCGGGTACCCCCGTTCCCAGAACGCCAACAACAATCCTCTCACTCTGGGGCTTAGCTGCGACCCCGTACTCGCCTCAGTTTCACAAAAACAATCCATGTGAAGAGCAACCCTCTTAGTCGGAGGCTTAGCTGCGAATCCGATTCGCCTTAGTTTCACAAAACACTCCGAGTGAAGAGCAACCCTCTCACTCGGGGGCTTAGCCGTGACCCCATACTCGCCTAAGTTTTACAAAACACTCCGAGTGAAGAGCAATTCTCTCACTCGGGGGCCTAGGTGCGACCCCATACTCGGTTAAGTTTCACAAAAACACTTCGTGTGAAGAGCAACCCTATCACGCGGAGGCTTAGCTGCGATCCGATTTGCCTAAGTTTCACAAAACACTCCGAGTGAAGAGTAACCCTCTCACTCGGGGGCTTAGCCGTGACCCCGTACTCGCCTAAGTTTACAAAACACTCCAAGTGAAGACTAACCCTCTTACTTTGGGGCTTAGCTACGAATTCGATTCGCCTAAGTTTCAAAAACACTCCGAGTGAAGAGCAAGCCTTTCACTCCGGGACTTAGCCGTGACCCAGTGCTCGCCTAAGTTTCACAAAACACTCCGAGTGAAGACCAACCCTCTCACTTGGGGACTAGGTAGCACTCCGAGGTGCGTCATAAGTACAAAGTACCTTGGCTCTTCGAGCTGCACCATAAGTACAATTTACCTTTGTTCTCTGAGCTGCGCCACAAGTACAATGTCCACTCAGAATCAAAAGGTCGGAAAGCAGCGGAAACAAATCAAGCATACTCCAAAGAAAACCAAGTTCAGATAAACCCCGCAAGGTTCGGATAGAAGTACTTGGTCATCCGGCCTGAAAGAGTTTAACGGTTATAAAACCACTCGGCATTCCGACGCAAATTGAATCATGGCATAAAGTTTGTTCACTCCTCAAGAGGAGGAGGGCTTGTAGGGTCAACAAATTCGTCCAGGTCGATTCCGCAAGCAATGCGGGTGGCAGCATTCAGGCAAGTCTCCATGAATGACTGGAATTGAAGCATCTTGGTGTTGGCGACCTTGAGAGCCTCTCTTCCTTGACCTCCTTACAATGGACACGGACCAGAGACAGAGCCACGTCAGCGCCGCACTGAGCAGATGACTTCTTATATTCCCGCCGCAGGACGTTCATCACAACTCATCCTTGACAAGGGAATTGGAAGGATCTAGACCTGTCTCGATCCGTCCAGTCTCTTCCTCAAAGTTTTGGTAGAGTTCTACACATATAGAGATATGGTGAGTCGATAGTTGGATAGCAGGTCAACAGTTATGAATCAGTCGGGCAAAGGGGGATACCTTCAAGCATGAGGAACATCTTTTTAGCAAGGCCTCCCAGATAAGTCTCCAGCCCATCCCTCTTCCGGGTGAGATCGCCAACTTTGTCAGCCAGATCCAGCTTGTCTTTCTTCAGTCGCGTCACTTCTTTATTGGCCTCGTCAAGGGCGGTCTTTAGTTTAGCATTTTCTTCTTCCATCTTGTTGACTGAAGCCATCTTCTGGTCAGCAAGTTCGGTCTTCTCCTGCGCCTTCTATTGCGCTGCTGCCAAGTTGAGATCCTTTTGCTCCAAGGCTTGCTTCATTTGATATATAAGATATAACGCTCATCAGATGAGCCTGAAGTGGTCAGTTTTTCACTAGATACGTTCATTCAAATGCAGTCGACGGGCTCTGTACCTTTCATACCAGATGCTTCATCTCTAGCTTTCTACAAGTTCTCCTTGGACAACCCTAGATCAAGATTGAGTTGGATCTGCTTCTTCTCAAGTTCCGCAAATTGAGTCCCGAACTCGCAAGATTTCTACAATCAACAAAAAAGACAAGTCAGTCGACAAGGCTAAAGACAGTTGTTTCCACTTGATGAAGTGTAGAGAGTGAATTACTGCACCAAAAGAGTTCTAAGAATACTGCTGACTCAAATACTCAACAGTAGCATCTGGGACTACACCCAGTGGGTGCACTTGGCGTGCCCCCACTGATTCCCACTCGACTCGATCCGTCCAATACGAGTGGAAGCAGTAAAAAGGGAGAGCTACATTTGTTCTTAGACCACGGCCGACTACCACAGTCGACCCTAGTCTCGGGGACTACACCCAGTGGGTGCACTTGGCGTGCCCCCACAGGTTCCCACTCGACTCGCTCCGTCCAGCATGAGTGGAAAGACTACAAGAAACAGCAACAACATTCATTCTTAGACCACAACCGACTGCCCGCAGTCGACCATGGTCTTGGGGACTACACCCAGTGGGTGCACCCTATGTGCCCCCACTGGTTCAATCGACACAACCGAGCCGATTGAAATACAAGACTTACATAGCAGAAGCTAGAACACCCAGTGGGTGAGTGAAACTAGGATAGTCTCATGATAGACATCCAGTAAAGGTTTCAAACGCTCATCCACGGACATCATCTTATGAACAAAGCAATGGTTTTTAGGTAGAATATCCTAGCAGAAAAACAACCAGTCAGAAGAGAAATCAGTCGGAACAGGACTCACCTGGACGTTGGTCCGAAGAGCTGAACTGACATTATAAGCAGTCAAGCTAGCCTCGTACGTTGTCCTCATCTGTTCCATCATCAAACCTGCTTGACGAATAGCTTCCTTAGCTGCATTCACTGGGTCCTCTAGGACATGGTGGGCAGCAAGGAGCAAAGACGATGGAGCAGTCGGAGCAGCCAGAGGATCTGAAGCTTGGGGTTGCACAGGCGAGGCAAGAACTTGAGCAGTCGACGCAGGAACGTCAAAAGAAACTGTAGCCCGAACTTTGTTGCCCTGTTGCTGAGTGTCTGCAGTAGCAGGCACCTTCCTGCCTCTCCTTCCTGTGTTCCTCAGAGGCAATTCTACATACTCATCATCATCATCCGGCAGCTCAATAACGTTGGTTGTCATGCGAAACATTCGACCAAGAAGAGTACTCAGTCGACTGACAGAGTGATCAACAATGTAAAGACACGGTTGAGGAACTATACCTAGGCTGGAAGTGGCCACGTCTACAGTCTCCTCATCGCTGTGGCCCTTGTCAATCTCCATAGAGGTCCCAGAAACAGCAGCGCTAAAAGTTTCAGAAATCACTCGGTCAAACGGACAAGATGAATCGACTAGATGCATAAGATTTCTCGAGCAAGAGAAGAACAGGGAAGAATGACACTCACGTGTAAGTAATCAGAACGTCCACCTTGATCTTAGGCAGGGCCTTCCGAGGCTTTGAAGCCGCAACCTTAAGCTGCTTAGGGGCCTTCTCAGTCGGATTAGGTGAAGTCATTCGAGTGCGTTTATGCACCTGAGTACCGGAGGGAGCTGTCTTGGTGCACGCACTTTCTGGATCGTGGGTCAGCTTAGAGCGCCTCTCGACGAGAGGCGGCGATTCGACCTCATCACCACTGCTTAAATCCTCACTTTCCTCGTCGGTCTCTTCATCAGACCTCCAGTCAGTGACGTCGCCAACACCCTCCACCCCTCCTGGACTTGCTCTCCATTGGGCACCGAATATATCTCAGTATAAATTTGCAGGACAAAGAGTTGATCAAATGTCAATCAGATTCAGAGACAGCTACAAATTGAAACACAAAATTCACTTGGAAACATAAGTCATACCTTGTCCGGCTCATGGGCTGGGTGGAAAGGATGGACTCTCCTGGTCCCCCTGGGGTTGTCCTTGTTCCCGGTGATGATCTGCAACAACTGCTCCGCCGTCTTCCTGGTGACCTCCTCCGGGTGGACCCGAGCGGTGTCATTGGTGCCCGAGTACATCCACGTCGGATGATCACGTACTTGGAAATGCTGAATCCACCGACTGAGAAATACCTCCAGCAGGTCCATCCTAGTCACACCGTCCCGGACTATTTGGACCACTCGCTCGACCAACATATCTACCTCTACTTTCTCAGCCCGACTCACAACCAACGAAGGAGGCTGACTGACTCGATCTAAGCTGAAAGAAGGAAGACCGGTCGACTGACCCGGGGTCGGAATATCCTTGCAGTAGAACCAGGTCGACTGCCACACTCTGACCGACTCAGGAAGAGTCATGGTGGGAAAGGTGCCCTTAACCCTCGTCTATATACCCAAGCCGTCGCCCATCTGGATCGCGCATGTCTTCTTATCAGTTGGGTTCGCCTTCTTGACAGCTTGGGAATGGCAAGTGAAAATGTTCTTGAACAGACCTCCGTGCGGTCGACGGCCCAAGAAATTCTCACACAGAGAGATGAAGGCAGCAAGATATGTGATAGTGTTGGGACAAAAGTGGTGCAGTTGGGCGTCGTAGAAGTTCAGAAAACCCAAGAAATAAGTATGCGGAGGCAAAGAGAAACCTCGGTCGACTTGGGTCGCGAGGAGGACTCACTCGCCCTCCTACGGCTGCGGCTCGAGCTCATCCCCTAGGAGCCTCCAAGATTCGTGGGCAATTAGGCCCCCGTCAACCAGCTCCTCCATGTCCTGCTGCATCGAAGACCGGATCCAGTCCCCCTAGATCCAACCGGGCGGCAGCCCAGTTATCGACGTCGACCCCCGGTTCACCCTCTTGCCCTTCCCTGTCGCCGGCGCCTTCTTCGCGTGCTCCAGGGCCGCCATCTTGTCCTTGCCCATGGTGGCGAGCTGCGTGCGGGTGGAGCGGCAGTGGGCGAGGAGCAAAAGTGCGGTGGAGAAGCGGAGGAGGAAGAAGAAATACGAAGCGCACAGTGCGTACGCATCGGCCCCGACGCCCTTTTATTGGCCTGTGGTCAAGTGACTGACTTGTGGGCCCCAGCAATCCTGTCAAATCCCACAACAGTCGCATGCCCGATACATGGCGAAAAAGGCGGCACGAGAATCGAATCATCCATGTATATCCGGTCAGATTACTGCGCCCCACTCCGTCCCGCGCGCTCCCCCGAAATTCGAATCCCACAAAATCCGGGAACCAAAGATCAGCCAATCGCGCCGAAAATCTCGCGCCTCATTATCACTCGGAGGTTACTCACAAATTTCACTCGACGATTTCTGAATTGACCAAGGCAACTGAAATAAGGTTGAAGAAACGGCTTGATTCCCAGGCTCAAAGAAGATGCCTCCGGGACACAAGAATCGGGTTGGAATCAACTTCAACTCTTTTTTTTTCAGTAGGACCTCAATCCATTCGGGGGGTACTGACGATACCATAGACCTAGGATAGGGTCATAGGCCCGACCTTGATGCCCTGCCCAAGATCACTACCCTAGGATCAAAGACATTCCAAGGATGACCAAAGGTACAGACTGAAGCGACCAAAGAGTGTAATCCACTCGACCAGATGACTCACTCGGATACCCCAATTCCATTCGACGGGAATGAAGTCACTCGACCGTACAAGAAACCACTCGGCGCGTAGAAGGTCTAAGGTCACGCAAGATTAGCAATGCTCAGCCATTCATTCCGTAGACTTAAAGGCCATTAAAGCTCTTTATTACAGCTGTTATCCGTAACACCCTCTCTTTACGTACATTGAACCCTCTATAATGTGGGGCGGCTGGGGTTCTGGCGCACTCTATATAAGCCACCCCCTCCTCCGGTACAAGGGTTCGCACCCCATGTAACACACACACACACACCCATATTCCAGTCGACAACCTCCGGGCATCGAGATGTAGGGCTTTTACCTCCTCTGAGAGGGGCCTGAACTCGTAAAACTCGTGTGTACAACCTTGCCGTAGCTAGGACCTTGCCTCCTCCTACGTACCCCCTACTCTCACTGTCAAGCCTAGTACCACGACGGTGTAGCGCTAATGGCACTTTTCCAGTTCCCTTCTCCAAGGGCTAGGTCAAGGTACTATGGTGTGAAGAAGTTGCTCTTTGGCCTCCTCGTGGCCTGAGGGAAGCTGCACCACTACTTCCAAGCACACTAGATCACCGTCGTCACTTGCCTTCCGCTATAGCACATCTTGAGAAATACAAAAGCCACATGCAGGATAGTGGAGTGGGCATTGGAGTTGTTAAGATTTTATTTGAAGTTTGAAAGTATATAAATAATCCAATGCATGGCCTTGGCATAGTTCATTTTGCAGAATGCACACCAGCTCCGGACGAAGAAATATAAGAGACCTCGCTTCTCGGTAAGGAAGTGTCATTTACTTTAACGGTCCTTTCTTGCTCCACGGCGTTGGTGCTGGAGTGCTGCTTGTCACACCCACTGGAGACCATCTCAACTATGTGGTCCAAATGAAATTTCACCAGGAGCAGTCTATTGACAACAATTTGAAGTATGAAGGATTGCTTGCCGGACTCCGCATTGCAATCAACCTAGGTATCACAAATTGAACGTCAGAGGTGACTCATAGTTAGTGGTGAAGCATGTGAATAAGGATTACCAAAGCCCATTGATGGAGGCATATGTCGGTGAATTGAGGAAGTTGGAAGAGCACTGTGACGTCCTGCAAGCAGAGCATGTTCCTCGTGCTGAGAACACCATTGCCGATGACCTGTCAAAGCATGCCACCAAGAAACTACATGTGGAACCATGTACCTTTGTACTCCTTGTGAATCAACCCTCAGTTACCCCATCGACGAGGCCAAACAAGACGACAAAGTTGAACTCTGGTGAGTACTTTCTGGCACAGGTCCCTACAACCGCCAGAAAGGAAGTTGCTGGAAGCAACTCGATGCTTGCCAGTGAGCAGAAGGCTCCGGCAGGGACTGAGGCCCTTGCCATTGAGACAAGAGCTCTTGTGGCAGAAGAGATACCTTTAGTCCTTCTTGTCGAGCTACAAGATCCGACATGGGCACAACAGATAGTCTGTAGGATAGAAAATAGGTCTAGAGGGGGTGATTAGACTACTTGACCGAATAAAAATCTAACCTTTTCCCAATTTTAATTATGAGCAGATTTTAGCAACTAGCACAAGTCAAGCAATCGACCTAGCCATGCAATTCTAAGAGTGTAGTAGTGGAAAGTAAGTCATTGCATATGAAGGTAAAGGGAAGGGTTAGGAGAGTGCGAACGCAATGAAGACATGGAGAATTTTGGTCTGGTTCCGATAGGTGGTGCTATCATACATCCACGTTGATGGAGACTTGAACCAGCAAAGGTTAACGGTTGCACGAGTCCACAGAGGGTCCATGAAGAAGAAACGTTGTCTATCCCACCATGGACATCGCCCATGAAGGACTTGCCTCACTCGGGTAGATCTTCACGAAGTAGGCGATCTCCTTGCCCTTACAAACTTCTTGGTTCAACTCCACAACTCTTGACGGAGGCTCCCAAGCGACACCTAACCAATCTAGGAGACACCACTCTCCAAAAGGTAATAGACGGTGTGTTGATGATGAACTCCTTGCTCTTGTGCTTCAAATGATAGTCTCCCCAACACTTAACTCTCCCTCATGGACTTGGATATGCTTGAAAGATGATTTGAGTGTAAAGCAACTTGGGGAAGACTAGAAATCAAGATATTTGTGGTAGGATTGGTATATCTTGCTCTCAACACATGAGTAGGTGGTTCTCTCTCATAAAATGTATGCTAGAAGTGTAGGAACGTTATGATGGCTCTCTCTCTCAAATAGAGAGGGGTGGAGGGGTATATATAGCCTCCACACAAAATCCAGCTGTTACACACATTTCATCCAACTCGGTCAGACCGAATAGATGAACTCAGTGGGTCCTAATAGAATGAATTGTTGAGGCCGAGTTGGAGTTTATGGTTTTGTCATATTTGCAATGAGAAAGTGGCTGAGGGTTTTGGAGCAATATCACTAATCATTTTGAGCAAGCAAGCCATTAAGCAACACCTCATCCCCTTTTAATAGTATTGGTTTTCCTATGGACTCAATGTGAACTTTGATCACTAAAATAGAAATGAAGACTCTTGAGCTTTTGCCAATATGTGTCCTTAGCATTTTGATGGGTCCACTACTCTAGTCAATGCCATGCCAATCATTGAACGTTCTGAAACATATATCTCTAGAGAATATTAGTTCAATGAGCTATAGGTTGTTATGAATTACCAAAACCACCCGGGGATTAGTTGCACTTTCATAGCCCAATAAATAAGAAGAATCTGAGAAAGTAGGCTGCCAATCAAGTATGTATCAGTTTGTTGATAGCATTCTGTACAGAAAAGGCCAAATGGGGTGAAATTGAAGTGCATCTGCCCGGAAGATGGACAAAAGTTAGTGGCAGAGATACATGAAGGGGTGTGTGGCTCCTATCTTGGGTACCGCGCGCTTGCCGGCAAGGTTTTCTGTCAAGGTTTTTACTGGCTGATAGCCCTTCAACATGAAACAACAATGGTCACAAGGTGTGAAGCATGCCAGTTCCACGCCAAGAACATCCATTAGCCAGCTCAAGCTCTTTAGAAGATTCCTCTCTCCTAGTACTTCTCGGCCTGGGGACTCGACATCCTCGGTCCCTTACCCTGCACCATTGGGGGCTTTGAGTTCTTGTACATGGCAATCGGCGACTTTGTTAGAATAAATCTGAGGCGCTCCGTTGATCTATCGAGGATCAAGCAATCACACGAGGCACTACACCAAGATTTGTTAACGAGGTTCACCATCATGGCTACATCCCTAGGTATCACTACGGGCGCTCCACCCCATGATACCGCTACAATACCGCACCTCCAGCCGCCCGGGCACCGGCACACGCCGCCGGCTCCCTCGCGTGCATGTGCTATTATGTTTGCATAGGTTACTTACTGTGTCTACCCCCGATATATATGAGAGTCCTAGGATAAAAGTGTTCTATTAGGACACAACTCCTACCCTGTCTACACACAGTCCAAAACCAAGTCCAACTGTAACCTACCTTGTACAATGATATTCGACACAACTCCAACAAACTCCACCTTCACGAATATTCTCCACCACACTGGATTCATCCATGCGTCGAACCTCCATGTACATTGGACTTGAGATATACCATGAGCACCGCTGCTACTCCCAGACACCATGTGACTCCACCTACAACTGTACTTCCTTCTCGTCTTCTTCACAGTCAACACTCGAGCAAAATTAAGTTCCTCGTTACTCTACTATATGCTTCCAACTTCTGGGGTATCCGCTCAACGCCATCACACACCGACCACTGTCTGCGTGAAAAGTGAACAACTCACATATTGGACGCCACATATAAGACTTATTTGAACTCAACATCACCGCTCTTTCTTGACCGTCTGTCTGGAACTTGAAGGAATTTCACTGTCACCCTGAGTGAAATTCATAGTTGTCTCATCTGTTTCCCGGATAGTCTCTGGCATGTCTCACTGCTATAGCACTCCGCCTCCTTCTGTACTTGTCATTCGCACTTTGCCATGTGCACCGAACAGCACAGAATATACGGCCATGTACTCCCTCGGCTTTTGACAACTTTGGAATTTCCGCCACTTTCTCAGATTCTCCATCGTCAACTCATGTCCATCAACCGGCACCGTTAGACCCAGTCACCAACTTGAATCAGGCATCCGTCAACACTGCTTCAGCACCCTCTGCACACTTTGTCTGACCACATGTCTGAGCACTAGTGCCTTGGCAAGTCACTGTGTCCCGTGCTTACCGCACGCCTCGCTGATATCACTGTGTCAAGCCTCTGCTATCCTGGTCGAGTCTCTCGGGTCGCGAAACCACACCACTCAACCATCACTGCAGAGAACCATCGATCATCACTGACTGATCTCAAGTATCACGTCTCCATCAGACCACCGGTACCCAGTCCAATCCACATGTCTCTCGCTTTTCTGCTGAAAGAGGCTTCGACTCTCCATGCATTTACGTCGTAGCCCCTCCATCAGCACTTAGTGAAGTCGTCCATCAGACTCCAGCTCCACCTTCAACATGACTCCATGTAGCTGGCCATGCTACCCTCACGTCTCGTCGACTTCAAGCACTCATGTGTACACTGCCTTGAATCAACCATGCACCACAGTCTTGTCGAAGCCGCACGAGCCCTTAGACCTGCACCATGTGTTTCCACGTCCCAGAAGTTGCCACCATCAGCATCACGCTCCTATGTCGCCGTCACTGAAATCACCGCCATATTCTGCTTTGACCAACATCCATGTCAGTCCATCAGACAATCCAGCCCAACCCAGTTGAAATTATCCGACTACATCCATGCTCCACCCTGCGTCGTGTCCATCCCGCACATCTCCGTGCATTAATTAATGCCCTGTGTATGCATAATCCTTCCATGACGCGCTCCAGAATCCTCCGAGCCTTATACGCACATCGCCCTTGCCGCATAAGCCATCTTCCATGGACCTGTGACCATGCCTTTATTTTCTGTAATGTGCACTTCTACCATCCCTTACATACATGTACCTGTACCAAGCAAATAGAGCCATTAGAGAATCCCTCTAGTAGCCTTCGCGTGTGCATAAAATCAAAAAGTTCCTGTTCATCCTTGCTCACGTGCAGCCCTAAAGCTTCCCCGTCCCTACTTTTTCTTTGCTTCCGATGGAAATATACACGCACAAATACCTGATGCCTTTTTTACTTTAGCAAATCCCGCACATATTGGGCACATCAACGCACATCTCAATCCCAGCGAACGCACACGCACACCACGCTTGTGCACCAGGCCTCCTCCAGCCACTCGGTTCCTCAGGCCTTGGTTGCACCTGGGCCTTCGGTTAGGCGTGCTTGGGATTCTCGCCCACAAGCCGCGTGACCCTAAATACGCATCGTGCAATGACGCACTCAGCCGATGCATGCCCTAGCACTGTTGTTCCTCTTCTCCAGCGTGATTCCAGCCGCCACTACACGCTGCCAGTGATGTTTCCAATCTCGCCGAGTATATCGCGCTGCTGCACCAACTAGATCTCGTCGATTCCAATTGTTTTTCCAATCACGCCGAATAATTTACGATCCCATCTTCCTTATCCTGGCTTCTGTTCTTCTATCTTCCCAAGCCCTGCCTGACTCTAATCGTTGAACATACCACGGAACAAAGTGATCTCATATTCACGTGATCACCTCAAAATCAACATCCGTAGCCTTTTCGAACCTTTCTCTGATACCATTTGTTAGAATAAATCTGAGGTGCTCCATTGATCTATCGAGGATCAAGCAATCACATGAGGCACGACACCAAGATTTGTTAACGAGGTTTACAATCATGGGTACATCCCCGGGGCATGACTATGGGCACTCCTCCCCATGATAACGCTACAATACCACACCTCCAGCTGCCAAGGCATCGGCACACGCCGCCGGCTCCCCCGCGTGCCTATGCTATTATGTTAGCATAGGTTATATCATGTGTCTACTCCTGATATATATGAGAGTCCTAGGATACAAGTGTTCTATTAGGACACAACTCCTACCTTGTCTACACATAGTCCAAAACCAAGTCCAACTGTAACTTACCTTGTACAATGATATTCGACACAACTCTAATAGAGTTCGCAAAGTGGCCTTAGGTAGAGCTAGTGAGAAAGGTAACCACACAGTCAACCACCAAGTTCTTCAAAGAATTAGTATGCCATTTTGGTTTTCCCGGTCTGGTGTGTCGGTTTTCAGGATCTGCAAACCCTTGAGAGGTTCGAACTCTGGGGTGTGCACGAAGAACACTCTCTCCCCAGCACGCTCTCCCTATGATTCCACAACCTAGCTCGATGAACTTAAAGAACAGGCGACACGTGGGATTATACTGGTTCGAGCCACCTTGCGGTGTAATACCCTACTCCGGTGTGTGTGGTGGATTGATGCCTGGGGCTGAGGATGAACTAGTACAATGGACAAACAACCTCCAGAGGGGAGGTATTCTTGCGCTCGAATGAGCTTGTGGTGTGTGTAGGGTGGGATGGATCTCTCTCAGATCAGACGAGGTGATATCGTTCGATTGGCCCTCGTCTATGGTGGTGGCTAAGCCCTATTTATAGTGGCCTTGGTGCTCTTCCCAAATATCAGCAGGAAGGGATACCACAACGGCCAAATTTGAAGGGGAACAGCTAGTACAAGCTATCCTGACAAAAGTGGTCTTCGCGTGCCAAAGGCTCTGCTGCTGACGCCGCGCCGGGCTCCACGATGACCTCCGTCCTGCCATCCTGGCCGTCCTTGGTCTTGTTGCACCAATATGGAAACATTTGCTTGATTACTCGGGACTCTGCTCCTGCGCTTGCCCCCTTAGCACCAAAGGGGAAACTGGTACGCTGCGCCCGCTAGCACCCGCCTGGCCTTGGTCGTCATGGCTCACATCATGTGAACCTCGCGAGGTGCACCTTGCATAGATATCTTCGTTGCTCGGGAGCCAGCCTAGAGAGGCTGCCCCCAGGGAGGTCTTGCTGTCGTCCGCCTCGCGAGGGTCTTCAGCTGTGGTAGCTGAAGCTGGGCCGTACCAGGCCACCGATGGAGCCACGTCATGGGCCGCAGGCAGACAAGTCTAGGTACCCCCATTCCCAGAACGCCGACAGTAGCCCCCGGACCCAAGGTGTGCTGGAACTTGGCTTCGAGGCGAAGCTAAGGGGCAAGTGCGGAGCGCCGCGGACCCCAATCGCATGTGGCCTTGGTCGACGCGTGGTGACTTGATTGGACGTGGGTGTCTCCACTTCCCCATGCTACCTCGGCAACTGCCCGACTTGACGATACCATGCTGCACGAATAGTAAAACCAACACTACGTGCGATCGTGGAGGCCGGCGGTTGATCTCCCCTGGCTATAAATGAGGATATGGTGAAGCCCCTGTTGCTCATCTCCTTCTTCCTGTCGCCTTCCCTTTCCTTCTTCCTCCTTGTTGTGTCGGCCTGCTGTGACACCCATCACACAGATAAGGAGATTCTCCGCTGCTGAGAAAGGAAAAAAACCCCTGTGAGGAGCGGGAATTGCTTCCGCCAAAGAAAAGGTTCAGCCGCCCCCGTTGCACCGACGAGAGGGTGGAGGTAACGAGGCCTTGGGGCGAGCGGCCTCCTCCCAGCTACCCGCTGCCCTTGTACGCCCAAGAGCAAGGTTCCGGAGGAGGGGGTTGCACCCCACTCCGCGTCGTGGTCGAGATGGCCCAGCTGGGGTCGCACGAGCTCTAGGCCTCCGAACCCACGCCGAGGGCTCCTTGCGCGAGTTCGTGGTGTGGATAGTGATGCCACCACCTTCTTGGATTCGGCTCCCGAGGTTCTTCGCAGATCTGATGCCGGCGAGGGGTCCTGCAGCCAGGCTTCAGAGGCGGAGGTCAAGGTCGTTCCCCCAGCAGGTGTGTCGAGGATGGGGCAAGATCGGCCATGTGTGCCGCCCTGATGGAGCCTCTGTCATCCACTTCGAGTTGAATGATGTCTCCACGTTGTTCTTCAAGGTCTTCGACAGGGAAGGCCGCCGCTTGGAGTGCTGCCCTGGAGAGAGCCGCCAGGGTGGCGAGGCAGCAAACGTCGTGCTTGCTCTCGGCCCTGCCGATAGCTCCCCCAATAGCAGCGACAACCCTTGGGAATCCGACAAATCTTCTGAGCCTAACGAGTCTCCGGAGACGAGCGACGACAACTATGCGCCACCGAGCTCACGCCGCGCCCCGAGCGCGATAGTTGCATCAGCTCGTCATCGTTGGTGACCTGAGGGGGGTTGGTGCTGGCCCCTCGTGGCCCTTCATTGATGATGGCGGCGGTAGCTATAGTTTGGGCCCCTTGGGATCTCTTTCTTTAGTTCCCTGCGGGGAATCAAAACGAAACCCGTGGGGGTGTGTAAAGAACCTGGAATTCTTTTGCTCCGATGTTTATTAACCTTGTTATGAAACCGCGGTCGCACGTCATGCTTCGGCAATGCCCCCCCTTTCGTCCTTACAGTAGCTTTGCACTCTACGCCGTCGGGTCCCAGTCCCAAGGCAAGCTTCAGTCGTCGTTGGTATGCCAGGTCATGATGTCATGGTCAAGGCCAAGAGGTGAGCGGCCCGAGGTCCGGTAAGAGCTCATGAGGCGCGATGCTCAAGAGGCCCCCCTTGGCGTGCAAGCAGCTTCCCGGAGGCTAAAAAGGGAGGCGGCATTACCGGAGCAAGACTGCGGAAATCGAATTTGTCGAGTCGTGGCATCATGCCAATTTGACTACGTGATTTATATTGATGGGCCTGAAGTGATTCTCCACATGGTGCGCCTGGTCCATTCTTCAGTGGCAGCGCGACTAGGATTTCGCGATTTCCTTCCGCTTGCTTTACTGTTCTATGTCGGCAGAGCCCGGCCCCGCGCATACCTCAGCCGCCGCTTGCGCGTCCGGATCGCCAGGACGAGGCCACGGAGTGAGGGGCTATGTGACCAGTTAGGCTCCTAAGTCGCGATGCTCAGGAGTCCCCCTTGATGTACGAATGGCCCTCGGAAAGAAACGCGAAACTAGGCCTTAGTGTTCTGCGCCGGTAGAGCCCGGCCCCGCACATACCTCAGTCACCGCTGGCTCGTCCGGATCGCCAGGACGAGGCTAGGGGGTGAGGAGCTACGTGACCAGTTAGGCTCCTGAGTGGCGATGCTCAGGAGTCCCCCTTGACGTACGAACAGGACTTAGCGTTCCGCGCCGGCCTCCCCTTCTCCCACTCTTCTAGGTGCTCTGTGTCCTCGGGTCCCGACCCTCGAGCTCAGCCGCCGCTAGTATGCCAGGTTGCGATGCCGTGGTCAAGGCCAGGGGGTGAGGGCTGGAGAGTTAGTAGGATTTCCTGAGACGCGATGCTCAAGAGTCCCCCCTTTAACGCGCAAGCGAATTACGTGAGAAGGGAATAGCCGGCAGGGCCGCCAGTTTCTAGGCTCCGGAGATTCCTACGGGTTAGTCTGATGAAACAGCACAAATCGCGTCTGCCGCTATGCCACTGATCTTTCAGTAGGAAGACGAAGGCACTAAGGACCTGGCGAGGTGACGTGCGCGAGGTGGGCCGCGATTCAGAGGTCGATCTCTCAGATTTGTCAGCGTTGCAGGGACTGACCCGAGCACAAGCGCTGTGCCAACGTGTGTAGCCCCCGTTGCAGGATGAGCAGGAGTCTGTTCAACAACACGAGAGGCCAAAAGAGGGGTTTGTGAGTGAGCAAGTGATGATCATAAGTCAATTGAGGAAACGAGCTAATTCAGGTAATGCGAATGCGATACGTGCCACAGGGTTGGACCCATGTGGCCTGGGGATGATGCTGCCCGAGGGGCGCCCCCAATGAAGTAAGCTAAAGATGCAAAAGGATACACGTTGCAGGGACAAGCCTGTGCAACTTGGGGATGATGCAGCCCGAGGGGCACCCCCAACTGAACAAACTGAAACAAAGTCACCTGGCACCGATGCTGGAGAGATGTTGATGTAGCTGAAGATGCTTGCTGTAGATTTCGCTCCTCATGAGCCGCCTGACTTCGGGACCTCACACGGCTCCTAATGTTCCGAGAGCTCACGAAGAACCGACGCCATTTCTGCTAGGATCTCCTGATGCCTGGCCTCGCGAGCCACCAGGACTTCCCGCATGTGGTGCTGGTACAGGGCCGCCTGGTTTGGCAAGCCGAAAGGCATGCGGACGTAGCTGTGAGGAGGGCCCTCGCACCAGCCCACCTGAGACGGCCAGTAGAGCTCCTCAGACGTGACTCTGTTGAGTCTTGGGACGTTGACGCAGACGCGCAGCCCGTCGCCCAAGCCTGGGACGACAACTTCACTTCATCGTGCGGGGCGGCGCTTGCCCCGCATTACCCTTGGTACCTGCAAGTCTTCGATGGTCTGGTCGATGAACTCCTGAGCACTTCGCGCCTCGCGCCTTTTGATCTTGTGAGGGAAACGTGTGGTGAAGCACGCCTCCACATGGTGCCCAAGCACCTCCCTAATGACATTGGCTAGGTCGAAGGCCCTCCAGAGGAGAGCCTCCGAGCCCAGCCCGAGAGGGGCACCGGGCGCGCCTCCTTATGCGAGGGAGGGAAGTGCCCCGTCCATGGGCGCGGATCGTGAGGCACGACCACCAGGTGCTACATCTTCTTGAGACTCCAGAGCGAGCAGCTGCTTCTTCTTCTTCGGGATAGCTTCAGGGGGTAGATGTTGCTTCTGTTGTCTGAGTCCTCGATTGCCGCAGCCTGGTAAGCGCGCTCGAGGGAGCACACATCATCCTTTTCCTTGCACGCGATGGTGATGATGTCGCGGCTTCCTGGCATCTTGAGGACGTTGTAGCCATGGTGAGTCACTGCCATGAACTTGGCCAGGGCTAGATACCCAAGAATGGCGTTGTATGCGAGGCGGATGTGAGCGACGTCGAAGTCGATGAGCTCGGTGTGGTAGTTGTCGTCGGTGCCGAAGGTAACGGGGAGCCGGATCTGCCCGATTGGGGTGGTGGAGCCGTCGGTCACCCCCGAGAAGGGCTTGGTTGGCTGCAGCTGGTCATATGGCACTTGGAGACAGTCAAACGTGTCTATCGAGAGAACATTGAGCCCAGCACCGCCATCGATGAGGATCTTGGTGACTTGGACGTTGCTGATGGTGGGTGAGCAGAGCATTGGGAGAGCGCTGTCGGTTGTCGCGCACTTGAGCTGGTCAGCTGAACTGAAGGTAATGGTGCACTTGGACCACTTGAGCGGCTGCGTGGCTTCTATCCTAGGAAGAGCCACGTTTACTTCTCGGGTGAACTACTTGAAGATGCACTGAGTGGCTGGAGCCTGCGCACCGCCCAAGATGCAGGCGATAGCGCGAGGCTCCTAAAAGCTCCCAGCCCCTTTGTCTTGGTTGTCGTTCCTCCTTGGCGGTGGTGGCAGTGGAGGGAGACCGGCCTTGCCCTGACGACGGTCCTCAAGAGGCTGGTCCCTCCAGGTGCCCTCGCGAGGCTGGTCGTGACAGCGTTCCTCACGAGGTTGATCGTGCCACTCCCGACGGGGGCCGCGGTCGCCCCAGCACCCCCAAGTTCGGCTTCCTCCACAGTCGTAGCCTTGGTCGTTGCGCTCGGGGCACCGGCCGAAGCGCCCGTCGTGGATAGCCCTGAGCTCCTGACAGTCGTTGGTCTTGTGGCTGTGCACGTTGTGGAAGGCGCGGGATGGACGGTTGCCCTTGGATGACTCTAGGTGGTCGCGGCCACGCTTCATCTCTGGTTCTGCCGCGAGCACGGCCAACCCCCTTGCGCTTCACGTCTTGTGACACCCCGAGACCGATGCGCGAGGTGTCAGCCAGTTATTCGTCGTCGTTGCCATGTCATCTGGTTGCGTTGCATCTTTGCCTTGTCATCGTGTGCATTGCATCATCATGTTTCCAAAACTTGCATCCGTCCGAGTCCGCTCGTCCTCTCCGTTGTCCGTTCTGAGCCCAGACACACTTGCACGCGCCCGCGGCGTCTCCGAATATTTATTTTACGAGTGGCTGAAAAATGTTCTCGGAATAGGATGAAACTTGGCATGTGGTCTTAGTTCAGTGTAGACAGGCCACCTGCCAAATTTCGTCGCATTCGGAGCTCATTTGATAGCCCGACCGTTAAATATAGCGGCACTAGTCGCCGGATAAAACGTCGGACGTTTTCGGTCTCCGAGAACCTTCGCGGGCTACACTTCTCTCCTCTCCTCTTAGCCCAACGCAACCTACACAGCCCACCTAGTCCACCTACCTAACCTCTCCGCTCCGAACCGTCTGATCGAGATCGAACGGCTCGAAACGGAGCTAAAATCCCTAAACCTAGACCCCCTACCCTATTTAAACAGTCCCCCATGCCATTTTGGGCATTTTTCTATCCTAAACCTAGCCCCTACCTCCTCCCACCTCGTAGCCACCGCCCCCTTCATCATTTTCCGTGCTAGGCCACCCCAGTGCCTCCACTTGGCCATCCCAGTGCCGCCGCCACCTCACATCTGCCACTTGGCATTACCCGATTGGGCCACTTCAGCCAGCCACCACCCTACAGCCAACGGCATCGCGCCACCTGGCCTCTCGCTCACCACCTGGCCTCTCCCCCGTGCCCCACTTCCCTGCGGCCAGCCAGGACCGGCCGCGGCCCGCCCCGGGCCGATCCAGGCCCGAGCGCCCGCCGCCGCGACCCGCAGGCTCCCGAGCCTCTCGCTCCCTCCGCTCCGTCGTCCCCGTCGACCAGCGGCCGATCCGCCCGAGCGCCGTCGCCTTGGCCTCACCGGAGTGCAACTCCCTCGCCGCCGGACGTTTCCCCATCACCCCTTGCCGTCTACGAGTGTGCTACCCGTCGCCCAACCATCGTCCTGCTTCGCCGCCCGTGCCCGTGGCCTAATCCGCTGCCCCATCCTTCCCCGGCCTCAATCTGCGCCGCCGTCGCCGCTCCTCCGACCACCTCCCGACGCCGGTGTCGCCAGGCCGCCACCGTTACCTGCCTCCCCTCGATCCAGCGGGATCGAGGAGGAGGACGACTCCCCTGCCTCGCCGCCAGGTGGGCCCCGTGTCCCGCCGGGCCGGACGTGTCCGCGTGGGGCCGGACGTGTCTGCGCCTCCCTTCGTCGTGCCACTGCCGTGTGGGCCCGAGGGGCCGCACCGACGGACATGTCCGACCTGACACCGGACATGTCCATTCCCGGGAGGTAGTTTTTGCCACTAAGCCCCTGGCCCTTTTGTAAAAATGTAGGCATGTTTGACTGGTTGTAACTTTTTGTGTGTATATCCAATTTGAGTGAATGATATGTCAAAATGATCGTTGTGATATGCTCTTCATCCATTGTGGCTTGCTTGTTTGAGTTCATCTAGATGCCCTAATCATTGTGGCAAGAGTGCTATATGTTTAAAACTGTTGTTAACTGTAAATTGTTGCATGCTTGTGAGGGTGATAACTTTGTGCATGTTGGTCCAAATGGAGCTTATGATATGTCAAAATGTTCATTCCGAAGTGCTCTACCTGATGGTTGCTGTAGAATTCATGTTAGGTGCCATATTGCCATGTTAATCTCTGTTGCAAAAGTGCATGTGGCTGTTAAGTGCTGAAACTTGTTATGAGATGCTGATTTGACTTGATCATTGCTATTGATGTGTTTGTCTTCATGCCACATGTCTATATGTTTTAAAAGCACAATCTTATGGTCTTTGCTGTGGTGCAATCCACTTTCCATGATATGCCTTGAGGTGACTTAAACAAGCTTGTAAGCATGCCATGCCGATGTTTTTGTTTTATACTTAGTAAAAAGCTGCTAAATCTGGAATCTGTTAAACCTGATGCTATGTTTGCCTGATGCCTCACTCAAATCCATGCTTGTTTTAGTATGGCAAATGATCATGACTTGTTGTCCATGTTATGCTCTATCCATCCATGCCTTAGTTTGCCTATATGGACTGTTGTAGATTATTTATTTCTTGCTCTCAAGTTGCTATAAATTTACCTGTCAGGTTTTTATCAGCATGATCAATTTGGTGAAGCTTGTTGTTATTGATCCATGCCTCCTATGGAGTTGATCCAATGGAGTTGTTTGATGTATGATATGTCTATTACATGTCCAAGATCTTTATATACTTAGTAGGGTTGATATGCTTTTTGTTTTGTGCCTCCTAAGGCAGCATCGTGATGATGTTTTTGCCTTCCCAGATTTTGACTAAGTCTGGATAAATTTATTGCAACTTGCCATGCTTGGTTAATTGTGTTCCAGCAAGTTTTTGGGTGTGTTCTAAGTTCATGATTGTTAAGTATCATGTCTATTTCACATCCATGCCTCTTGTTATCATGTTTGGGTGCTGTAGCATATATATACCTTGCTCCAAAGTTGCTATGTTGTTGATTTTAGATAGCTTGTTGTTACATCTTGTTTCATGTGTATGTGTTGAACCGTTGCTCGGTTTTGAGTGTGTCCTATATGAAACTTGTGTGATTTGGCATGTAGAAGCATAATATCCTGTTGTTTACCTATTTGGAGTGTGTTTGCTTGATGTTTGGGTGCATCTTGCACCGATGATATGCTTGTCTTGATTTGCTCATATCTTCTAGGCCGTAGCTCCGAAGTAAACAAACTTTATATGAAACTTGACTAGAATTTTGTGTAGATCATCATGGTGCATGTTAACTTGCTGCTTAACAACTTAACTTAAGGTTTGTTCAGATCTGGACCAATTTAGAAATGTGCATATGAGGACTTACCGGAATTGTTATATGTTGTTTCCGGCCTCATTTAAACTTGTTGGTTTGTGTTGTTCTTGTGTGCTTCATACCTTGCCATGAATTGCATCATATAGACTTGTCTTGCATCCTACTTGCTTGAGCATGTTGACATGTTCTTGTGTTGTGTGTTTACTTTGTTGTGTGCTTCTTCTCGCTAGTTCTTTTCCGTTGCGATCGTGACGATTCGTTCGACTACACGTGGTTCATCTTCAAGGCTTCTTCTTCGTCTTCTTCATGGACTCGTTCTTCTTCCTTGCGGGATCTCAGGCAAGATGACCATCACCTTGGATACCTTTACTATCATTGCCATGCGAGCTATCTCGATGCTATCGTTATATTTCGCGCTACCTATCTTTAATGTCAACCTCTCTCCTTGTTGCCATGAAACCTCTAACCTTTGACACCTTCCCAGTAAAACCATTGTTTGGCTATGTTACCCGCTTGCTCAGGCCCTCTTATACAGTTGCTAGTTGCAGGTGAAGATGAAGATTGATCCATGTCGGATCTTGTTGTTGAAATATCACAATATCTACTATTATTATTAACTCACCTATATACTTGGCAATGGGTGGAAGGCTTGGCCTTTTGCTCGGTGTTTTGTTCCACTCATGCCACCTTAGGAGCCGATAAACCGGCGTTATGTTCCTTGATTTTGCGTTCCTTACATGGTTGGTTATATGGGGACCCCTTGACAGTTTGTCTTTGAATAAAACTCCTCCAGCAAGGCCCAACATTGGTTTTAATTTGCTCATAATAAAAACTTAAGTAATTAATTAATTGCATAGGGAGTTAGCGCTACCCGAGGATTCTTTCTACATAGCAGAGGGGCCAGTGCTGATTGTGTTGGTCCCAAACGAGGAGCCTGCAGGGCCACCTTGGGGAAACCCGAGGGCTGGTTTTACCTATAGCATCGCCCATCCGGTCGTGGCCTGAGACGAGATACGCGTGGCTACTATCAGGGTGTCGACACACCGGGAGGTCTTGCTGGACTTGTTTTACCATTGTCGAAATGTCTTGTGCACCGGGATTCCGAGCCTGGTCGGATTGTCCCTAAGATAAGGGGTAATAATATTATTATCGTAGCTGATCGTGAGAGCTTATGATGGGCTAAGTTGGGACACCCCTGCAGGGTTATGATCTTTCGAAAGCCGTGCCCGCGGTTATGTGGCAGATTGGAATTTTTTAATGTCCGGTTTCAGAAAACTTGACAGAGGATCCGAAGTAAAACACACAACTGTGTGAGTAACCGTGACTGTCTCTTTTCATCTCGAGAAGAGAACACGGTGGGGTTATGTTTGACACGTAGGTAGTTCAGGATCTTTAGCGATCATTACTAGTTTGCGACTGTTTGCGTAGATGCTCATCTTATTCTTGTACTAGTAAGTTAGCCAACATACTTTGCTTAGCCGTTGTTGCAACTTCACCACTTTACCTCTTCCTTCCCATTAAGCTTTGCTAGTCTTGATACCCATGGTTATGGGATTGCTGAGTCCTCGTGGCTCACAGTTAGTACAACAACAGTTGCAGGTGCAGGTTTCCGATGACTTGACGTGAGAGCGATGTACTTGTTTTGGAGTTCTTTCTTCTTCTTCTTCTTCAGCCTTGAGTTAGGTTCCTGGTCGGCAGCCTGGGATAGCAGATGGATGTCATTGTGCTTTTCATGTTTGCATCTGTAGTCGGATGCCTTGTATTGATGTTATTGTACTCATGTGACTTGTATGTATTGTTGTATCCCCCATGTATCTATGTAATGGTACGATGTAATGATATCCATCTTGCTAAGCGCCTGAGATGCGGTTGTGCCCCAATCACGTATGAGTCACGTGATCGGGATAGAATCGCATCTTGGGCCTGACAAGTTGGTATCAGAGCCTCGACCAACCATAGGAGCCCCCTTGATTGATTGTAGTTTGGCCGTTGTCGAGTCTAGCAGAATTTTTTTTTCGGAGTCTAGTTATATTGGAGAGTAGGAATTCTTTTTACTTCCCTGCCCCTTCGTCGCTATGGTGAGGAATCTTGACGTAGGTGTTTTGAATTACTTCTCTTCCCCTCTTCCCCTTCAAATTTTTTTAGGATCACGCGGTTAGTTTTCGTTCGTCCCGATGTCAGTTCTTTCATCTGGTGCATCTCTCGTCAAGTGGATTCGACCCTCTTCTTCTTTGCAAGTTCAACCATCAGTTCTTTCCAACCAGTGTCGTTTTCCCCATCCGTTGTGGTTTTTCTTTTCCTACCGGCCCACCCTTTTGCTTCTCGGAGCCGGAATCCTTAATTGAGTATTCATTCTACTCGTGCCATGTCTTTGAATTCTTTCCTCAATTATTTCAAGTGGTGAATTCTCATCTAGTTCGTCCTTCTTCATATCATTTCTTTTTCGATGGATTCAATTCAAGTTTTCGGTGTTGATCTTATCTTTTCCCTCGACTCAGATGTTTCCTCTTGCTCGTTTGCCTCTCGCCATTTACTTATTCCGGAGTTCCGAAGATATCTCAGGAAATTCGTCTGTGTTCCAATTAATTCGAGGTTGTCACCTCTTTTGAGTTTTTAATCGTTCCGGTGCATCTTCTCCTTTCTATCCTTTCCAACGGTGGTTTTTCTCTTCGGTGGGCCCTAACCCATAGGTCTTTTCCCAGGATCTGACCTGACTCTTCTAATTTCCCGGAGTGTTCCGAAATTATTTTCAAGTGTGACGTAAGTATGGATTCCATCAGTCATGTGCCTTCTCCAAGTTCGTTTTCAATTCTTTTCTTGTTTGATTCAACCTTCCCCTTTTCTTTTCCGAAATATCTCAATAATTGTGGTTGTGTTCCTCATCGTCATATAAAGACCGAAGAAGAGCTTTCCTCCGAATCTTGTCCGTCCTCTCCAAGATTCGTGGTTTTAGTTTCATATTATCTTCCCAGTTATTCCGTTCATAATAAATTCTTTTCCTTACCATCCAAAGTTTTCATGAATTCTTTCCTTGTGATACTCCGAAGGCCATCATTTGAGAAGATTTCTTCGTTCTCGGTTTTCAACTTCGTCCTCCAAATATTCTTCATTCATGCCTCTTCGTTCGTCTCACATTCGTCTGGTGCTTTTCAAATATTCTTTAATCAATTCACGATCTCTTCGTTCTCGTCATTCTAATTCCCTCAAGTTATTTATTCTTCCCGATGATTCATTCTCTTGTATTCACTCCATGTTAATTCTTCACGGTGGTTTGTTCTTTTTCTTCACTTGGTTATAATTCTTATGGTGGTTCGCTCAACAGTTCTTTTCCGGTGTTATCATATCAATTGTTCATTTTTATTCCAAACCTACCGGTGTTTCTTGAAGATTTTCGCAAGTTCGCGATATATCCCTCTTTAATCAACTTTTCAATGAGAATAAGTAGTATGTGAATCCATTGATTCTCATCAATTTAATTGGTGGAGGATAAGCATACCATAATTCTTATTCTTCTTTGTGAAGTTGATTTATTCCTTGTTTCGGAGTTTATTCTTGATGAATAAATTCTAGTTCCAAGTGTCGTCATCTTTTCTTTTCCGGAGTTCAAGTTTCTTAGCTATCTCGTCGGAAACCCCGTCTTAATCATAGCAAGGCTTTATTCTTATTCTTTTCATCCGTCATTTCTATATCATCATCTTTTGTTACCGGGGTTCTTCCTGGTGGTTCATCACGATTAAATTCAGTCCTCAAATATTCATCTAATTCTTTTGGAGCAGCTCAAGCATTATTCTTCGTGCACCTCGAGTTGCAAATAATTCTCCGTATTCTTTTGAAGTGGAGTTTTGCATTCTTCGCTCTTCTCAGCTCATCAATATTTTGGTTGCGGCATGATATCATCTCAAGTTTCGGGATGATTTCCATAAGCCCACAACAAATTAATTAATTTCGTTGTTGATTTTCTCAACAACTCCATTTAAGTCTTTATCTTATAAATTCTCGTTCATGTCACTCGTCCTCAAAGTTGTCATCTTCTTCTCCGTTCTTTTCGTCCCACTCTTTTAATTCTTTCCGGAGGCATTGTGTTGTTTATTTCGGCAATTATTATTCCATCCCTGAAGTTCTTGTTCCATTTCATTCATGCTCAACCGTGTGCTATTTCTTTCAGTTTCAGCCGGAGTACTGCCCGAATTCCTTCACTTGAATTCGTTTTCAATCTCTTTTACCCGGAGTGGTTTCGAATTCATTCTTGTTCATTCAGCTTTAGTTTCGTGCCTTTCAACCTCCTTGATTCTCGTCGTGTTCCTTGTTCCTCTTGTTTAACGAAGTCTTTGCAACTTTGTTCATCTCCGTTGTATTCTTCCTTTTTAGTGGCTCAACCTCTCAAGGTTCTTGGGTTTCACTCTTTTGTCCTTGAAGAACTTTGTTCTTCCTTTTCTCTTCCGTCTCGTTCCTAAGATCTCCGGACGAGATCTCTTGTTAGTAGGGGAGTGTTGTGACACCCCGAGACCGATGCGCCAGGTGTCAGCCAGTTATTCGTCGTTGTTGCCATGTCATCTGCTTGCGTGTGCATCTTTGTCTTGTCATCGTGTGCATTGCATCGTCATGTTTTCAAAACTTGCATCAGTCCGAGTCCGCCCGTCCTCTCCGTTGTCCGTTCTGAGCCCAGACACACTTGCACGCGCCCGCGGCGTCTCCGAATATTTATTTTATGAGTGGCCAAAAAATTATCTCGGAATGGGATGAAACTTGGCGTGTGGTCCTAGCTTAGTGTAGACAGGCTGCCTGCCAAATTTCGTCCCATTCGGAGCTCATTTGATAGCACAATCGTTAAATATAGCGGCACTAGTCGCGGGATAAAACGTCGGACGTTTTCGGTCTCCGAAATCCTTCGCGGGCTACACTTCTCTCCTCTCCTCTTAGCCCAACCCATCCTACAGAGCCCACCTAGTCCACCTACCTAACCTTTCCGCTCTGAACCGTCTGCTCGAGATCGAACGGCTCGAAACGGAGGTAAAATCCCTAAACCTAGACCCCCTACTCTATTTAAACAGTCCCCCGTGCCATTTTGGGCATTTTTCTAGCCTAAACCTAGCCCCTACCTCCTCCCACCTCGCAGCCGCGGCCCCCCTCATCATTTTCCGCGCCAGGCCACCCCAGCGCCGCCACTTGGCCATCCCAGCGCCGCTGCCACCTCACATCTGCCACTTGGCACCACCCGACTGGGCCACTTCAGCCAACCACCGCCCTCCAGCCAACGGCATCGCGCCACCTGGCCTCCCGCTCGCCACCTGGCCTCTCCCCCACGCCCCACTTCCCCGCGGCCCGCCAGGCCTGGTCGCAGCCCGCCCCGAGCCGATCCGGGCCCGAGCGCCCGCCACCGCGACCCGTAGGCTCCCGAGCCTCTCGCTCCCTCCGCTCCTTCGTCCCCGTCGACCAGCGGCCGATCCGCCCGAGCGCCGCCGCCTTGGCCTCGCCGGAGTGCAACTCCCCCGCCGCCGGGCGTTTCCCCATCACCCCTCGCCGCCGGCGCGAGTGCTACCCGCCGCCCAACCCTTGTCCTGCTCCGCCGCCCGTGCCCGTGCCCTCCTCCGGTGCCCCATCCTTCCCCGGCCTCGATCTGCGCCGCCGTCGCCGCTCCTCCAACCACCTCCCGACGCCGGCGTCGCCAGGCCACCGCCGTTACCCGCCTGCCCTCGATCCAGCGGGATCGAGGAGGAGGACGACTCCCCTGCCTCGCCGCCAGGTGGGCCCCGTGTCCCGCCGGGCCAGACGTGTCCGCCTGGGGCCGGACGTGTCCGCGCCTCCCCTCGTCGTGCCACTACCGTGTGGGCCCAAGGGGCCGCACCGACGGACATGTCTGACCTGACACCGGACATGTCCATTCCCGGGAGGTAGTTTTTGCCACTAAGCCCCTGGCCCTTTTGTAAAAATGTAGGCCTGTTTGAGTGGCTGTAACTTTTTGTGTGTATATCCAATTTGAGTGAATGATATGTCAAAATGATCGTTGTGATATGCTCTTAATCTTGTTCCATTGTGGCATGCTTGTTTGAGTTCATCTAGATGCCCTAATCATTGTTGCAAGAGTTCATCTAGAAGCACAATCTTATGGTATTTGCGGTGGTGCAATCCACTTTGCATGATATGCCTTAAGGTGACTTAAACAAGCTTGTAAACATTCCATGTCGATGTTGCTGTTTTATACTTAGTAAATAACTGCTAAGTCTGGAATCTGCTAAACATGATGCTATGTTTGCTTGATGCCTCACTCAAATCCATGCTTGTTTTAGTATGGCAAATGATCATGACTTGTTGTACATGTTATGCTCTATCCATCCATACCTTAGTTTTCCTATATGGACTGTTGTAGCTTATTTATTTCTTGCTCTCAAGGTGCTATAAATTTACCTGTCAGGTTTTTATCAGCATGATCAATTTGGTGAAGCTTGTTGTTATTGATCCATGCCTCCTATGGAGTTGCTCCAATGGAGTTGTTTGATGTATGATATGTCTTTTACATGTCCAAGATCTTTATATACTTAGTAGGGTTGATATGCTTCTTGTTTTGTGTCTCTGAAGGCAGCATCGGGATGTTGTTTTTGCCTTCCCAGATTTTGACTAATTCTGGATAAATTTATTGCAACTTGCCATGCATGGTTAATTGTGTTCAGCAAGTTTTTGGGTGTGTTATAAGTTCATGCTTGTTAAGTATCATGTCTATTTAACATCCATGCCTCTTGTTATCATGGTTGGGTGATGTAGCATATATATACCTTGCTCCAAAGTTGCTATGTTGCTGATTTTAGACAGCTTGTTGTTACATCTTGTTTCATGTGTATGTGTTGAACCATTGCTCCGTTTTGAGAGTGTCCTATATGAAACTTGTGTGATTTGGCATGTAGAAGCATAATATCATGTTGTTTTACCTATTTGGAGTGTGTTTGCTTGATGTTTGGGTGCATCTTGCACCGATGACATGCTTGTCTTGTTTTGCTCATATCTTCTAGGCCGTAGCTCCGAACTAAACAAACTTTATATGAAACTTGACTAGAATTTCATGTAGATCATCATGGTGCATGTTAACTTTCTGTTTGGAAACTTTAACTTAAGGTTTGTTCATATCTGGACGAATTTAGAAATGTGGATATGAGGTCTTACCGGAATTGTTATATGTTGTTTCCGGCCTCATTTAGACTTGTTGGTTTGTGTTGTTCTTGTGTGCTTCATCCCTTGCCATGAATTGCATCATATAGACTTGTCTTGCATCCTACTTGCTTGATCATCTTGACATGTTCTTGTGTTGTGTGTTTACTTTGTTGTGTGCTTCTTCTCGCTAGTTCTTTTCCGTTGCGATCGTGAGGATTCGTTCGACTACACGTGGTTCGTCTTCAAGGCTTCTTCTTTGTCTTATTCATGGACTCGTTCTTCTTCCTTGCGGGACCTCAGGCAAGATGACCATCACCTTGGATACCTTTACTATCATTGCCATGCGAGCTGTCTCGATGCTATCGTTATATGTCGCGCTACATATCTTTAATGTCAGCCTCTCTCCTTGTTGCCATGAAACCTCTAACCTTTGACACCTTCCCAGCAAAACCATTGTTTGGCTATGTTACCCGCTTGCTCAGCCCCTCTTATAGCGTTGCTAGTTGAAGGTGAATATGAAGATTGATCCATGTCGGATCATGTTGTTGGAATATCACAATAGCTACTATTATTATTAACACACCTATATACTTGGCAATGGGTGGAAGGCTTGGCCTTTTGCTCGGTGTTTTGTTCCACTCATGCCACCTTAGAAGCTGATAAACCGGCGTTATGTTCCTTGATTTTGCGTTCCTTACACGGTTGGGTATATGGGGACCCCTTGACAGTTCATCTTTGAATAAAACTCCTCCAGCAAGGCCCAACATTGGTTTTAATTTGCTCATAATAAAAACTTAAGTAATTAATTAATTGCATAGGGAGTTAGCGCTACCCGAGGGTTCTTTCTACATAGCAGGGGGGCAGTGCTGATGGTGTTGGTCCCAAACGGGGAGCCTGCAGGGCCACCTTGGGGAAACCCGAGGGCTGGTTTTACCTGTAGCATCGCCCATCCGGTCGTGGCTTGAGACGAGATACGCGCGGCTACTATCAGGGTGTCGACACACCGGGAGGTCTTGCTGGACTTGTTTTACCATTGTCGAAATGTCTTGTGCACCGAGATTCCGAGCCTGATCGGATTGTCCCTAAGATAAGGGGTAATAGTATTATTATCTCAACTGATCGTGAGAGCTTGTGATGGGCTAAGTTGGGACACCCCTGCAAGGTTATGATCTGTCGAAAGCCGTGCCCGCGGTTATGTGGTAGATTGGAATTTGTTAATGTCCGGTTGTAGAAAACTTGACAAAGGATCCGAAGTAAAACACACAACTCTGTGAGTAACCGTGATTGTCTCTTTTCATCTTGAGAAGAGAACACGGTGGGGTTATGTTTCACACATAGGTAGTTCAGGATCTTGAGCGATCATTACTAGTTTGCAACCATTTGCGTAGATGCTCATCTTATTCCTGTACTCGTAAGTTAGCCACCATACTTTGCTTAGCCGCTGCTGCAACTTTACCACTTTACCTCTTCCTTCCCATTAAGGTTTGCTAGTCTTGATACCCATGGTTATGGGATTGCTGAGTCCCCGTGGCTCACAGTTACTACAACAACAGTTGCAGGTGCAGGTTTCCGATGACTTGACATGAGAGCGATGTACTTGTGTTGGAGTTCTTTCTTCTTCTTCTTCTTCTTCAGTCTTGGGTTGGGTTCCTGGTCAGCAGCCTGGGATAGCAGATGGATGTCATTGTGCTTTGCATGTTTGCATCCGTAGTTGGATGCCTTGTATTGATGTTGTTTTACTCATGTGACTTGTATGTATTGTTGTATCCCCCATGTATTTATGTAATGGTATGATGTAATGATATCCATCTTGCTAAGCGTCTGAGATGCGGTTGTGCCCCAATCACGTATGTGTCACGTGATCGGGATAGAATCGCATCTTGGGCCTGACACGTCTTTAGGCTTGGCCTTCTTATCTTCTTGGTCAGCAACGGGGATCTCGATGAGGGAAAGGCGCCCCTCCTTAGCTCTGGCACACTTGGTCGCTAGATTGAACAGCTCCAGGGCTATGCAGAGATCCTCATGGATGGCGAGCTCCTCGTTCATCTTGACATCACGGACGCCATCGGAGAATGCTGAGATGATGGCCTCATCTGTCACCTTGGGGATCTTGAGGAGGACGTTGTTAAAGCACTAGATGTACTTCTGCAGGGTTTCCCCAGGTTGCTGCTCGACGCGCCGCAGGTCGGCTGGCCGGCGGTCACGGGTGCCCTGGAAATTCGCTATGAAACGCTCACGCATCTCACGCCAAGAGAAGATCGATCCCGCGGGCAGGTTCAGGAGCCATGAGTGCGTGCCATCCTTGAGGGCCATGGGGAACCAGTTCGCCATAATCTTCTCATCGCCATTGGCCGCCTCGGTGCTCTGCTTGTAAAGTTGTAGGAACTCAGCAGGGTCAGGGGTGCATCATATTGTGGAGGCAGGTCAGGCTTAAACTTCCCGGGCCAGATGACATTGCGTAGCTCTGGGGAGAGGGCCCGGCCATCTTGTTGTGGCCCTCGAATCCCGTCGTCGAGGCAGAGCATGGTCTTGGTTCTCATGTGCCGTCATTGTAGGGGCCGCACGGTCTCGATGTGGTGGTGGTGGGAGCGCAGGAGCTCCTTCTTGTGGTCACTGGACCTCTTGGCAGCTTCTTTCTTCATGCACGGGCGCCCCGAGCGGTGGGTCACGCCGCGAGGCCACGTGCCTTGGAGCGTGGACGACATCTTGATGTGCAGATGCTGGAGGCGCGTCATGGGCCACGTCACCCGCAAAGGGAGGCGGGTGAGGTAGCGAGAAGGATGGGGCAGGAGAGCCCCCAGTGGCACTGACGAGCTCGGCGATGCGGTCTAGCCTGTCCTCGTAGAAGTCGTCGATGGGGCGGTAGCACACGAGCTCGTGCGCCATGAGCAGCGCAGCCTCCGCATCCGCGGGTCCGCAACATCCATGGGACGACGAGCCGGCTGGGGTCAGCGACGGGGTTGCGGTGCGTCCTCCCTGCTGCACCGAGGGGTGCAGCGATGAGACCTACTTCTCATGCCTTGCCGGGCCGGTAGCTGCGTTGGCGGTGGGCGACGGAGAACGGCTGGGAGGTCCGTTGGCGGGAGCTGTCTGAGCGACATGGGCGACGAGGGCGGCCTATCGCTCAGCATGAGCCCGGCGAGCGTCAGCCATGGAAGCGGAGGAACGGTGATGCGTCGACCGACGGAAGAGAGGTTTCGGCACACCCCTACCTGGCGCGCCAAATGTCGGATTTCGGGTTCCGCAAACCCTTGAGAGTTTCGAACTCTTGGGTGCGCACGAAGAACACTCTCTCCCCAGCGCGCTTGCCCTACGATTCCACAGCCTAGCTCGACGAACTCAAAGATCAGGGGACACATGGGATTATACTGGTTCGGGCCACCTTGCGGTGTAATACACTACTCCAGTGTGTGTGGTGGATTGCCGCGTGGGGCTGAGGATGAACTAGTACAATGGACGAACAGCCTCTGTAGGGGAGGTGTTCTTGGGCTCGAATGAGCTTGTGGTGTGTGTAGGGTGGAATGGATCTCTCTTAGATCAGATGAGCTGAGATCGTCCGATCAACCCTCATCTATGGTGGTGGCTAAGTCCTATTTATAGTGGCCTTGGTCCTCTTCCCAAATATCGACGGGAAGGGATCCCACAATGGCCAAATTTGAAGGGGAACAACCAGTACAAGCTATCCTGACAGAAGTGGTCTTCACCTGCCAAAGGCTCTGGTGGTGACGCCGCGCCAGCATCCACGATGACCTCCGTCTTGCCGTCCTGGCCGTCCTTGGTCATGTTGCATTGATATGGAAACCTTTGCTTGATTCCTCGGGACTCCGCGACTGTGCTTGCCCCCTTAGCACCAAAGGGGAAATTGGTACGCTGCGCTCGCCTGACCTTGGTCGTCATGGCTCATGTCACGTGAACCTCGCGTGGTGCGCGTTGCATAGATATCTCTGCTCCTTGGGAGCCAGCCTAGGGAGGCTGCCCCTAGGGAGGTCTTGTTGTCGTCCGCCTCGCGAGGCTTGGCCCCTCGTGAGGGTCTTGAGCTGTGGTAGTTGAAGATGGGCCATACCAGGACGCTGATAGAGCCACGTCATGGGCCGCAGGCGGGCAAGTCTAGGTACCCCGGTTCCCAGAACGTCGATAGGGTGACAACCGATAATGGCACATAGGTCATGAGTGGTGCCTTCATGCATTGTAGTCAAGACCTTGGTAGCAAAATCTAGTTTGCATCAGTTGCTCACCCGAGAAGCGACGACCGGGTCGATAGGGCAAATGCAGAAGTGTTGCGAGGACTAAAGACAAGAACAATTGATAGGCTGCACAAGTGTAGGACATGCTGGATTAACGAGCTATCAGCGGTTCTTTGGCACTCGGGACGACACCAAATCAAGCCACTAACACAATACCCTTCCCCCTAGTCTATGGTGCAGAAGCGATGCTCCCCACATAACTCACATACAGGTCACCTCGAGTGCAATATTTTGACGAAGTTGGGCAACATAAAATGCGGCAAGATATGCCATTCTCCTTAAGGAAGACCGTCTTCGGGCTGTCGTGAATGCAGCATGCTACCGACAAGCTTTGCGCCGCTACCATAGCCGCAAAGTGCACGCCCGGGGTCTTGAAGTAGGTAACCTTGTTCTTCATCTGATCAAATCCACAAAGGGATCAAACAAGTTGACGCCAAAGTGGGAAGGCCCTCACCGAGTAGCACAAGTCACGATACCTAGCACCATCTAGAGATCGAAGATGGCACTCCGGTGCGTAAATCATGGAATATTGAGCATCTTCACAAGTTCTACCCGCAAGGCATGGTTGTCGGGCATCCCGCAACCTCTTTTGTAAAAGGTTGTCAGCGAGACATGTAAACCTTTGTACAAAGTCAGACGTGTACCCTATGCGTAGTGAAATAAAGATAAGTGTTTAGCAACCCTTTGTCAAATGTATATGTTTGAGCATGCAGTATGCAGGGTTGTGTTACATTTTGCCTTGTATGAGATGCTTAACTAACCGTCAAGGTTTCCAGCCTCCTATTTTCTCTTCTTTCTCAAAAGAACAGAAGGGTTCCTCACGTGAAGTTTCCCGGGGGTTGGTGGTATGTACACCACAAGTGATGTTCAAGTTATCATTCCATGACAAAAAGTACAACAGAGGAAAATCTGAGTTGAAAAACTTTGAAATAAATCCCTTGTTATAGTTGCAGTTCTTCATTTAATGATTTGGCCTTTTGTATGAGAAACTTGCATGCTAAGGAATCATGTTGTGACCAACTGTGCTCTTACTTTGTTTTGAGTCCGCTCGACAACTTAAGTAGTCGCACTGCGACCATCAAGTGTGACCTTGCCGGCAGCGGCACTTCTGGCAGGCTTCTATGGACCTGTTCCTCAAGCGCTGCAGCAAGAGTGTGCGCACCGGCAAGTTTCCGACAAGCATAGGGTACAAAATCATGAAAAGACAGAATAAAACAAGGGAGATAGCATACACCCATTCATCAGACAGAAGTTTATATTACATTGGTGGCCAAATGCAGTTCTAAATTAAGATAATTTGTCTTTCACATGAACCACATTGGCGGCAAGAGAGTACAAGGGGCTAGTCCGTATGCCGAACCTCGGTCCTGGGGATTTTAGTTACCTTTTTGGCAAGTGGCGCGACAAGATCTCTGGCAGCCTTGGTGTCCGCCCCTGGTGGCAGGCTCTTGAAATCCTGGGAGATGACGGCACCAGGGATCAGGTACACCACTTTGACGAGTACCTTGAAGAGGACGTTGTTCCAGAATGTGCGGTACTCATGTGCGAAGCTAGCGAATCTCTCCTCATGTTCCATCTCCAGCACCTTGATGAGGTTCTCAAAGAAGCACGTCAGCCTGGCACTTGAGGCCTCATGCTCGTCATCTGAAAGGTATAGTTGTCCATCTTCATGGTGGTGAGCAGCGAGCTGAGGCGCTCCGCAATGTCGACGAGACTAGTGTTCCAGAGCTCCACATTATTCCTCGGCTTATTGATGGACTTCGCAGCATCGATGAGAGAAGCCTTCTCGTTATTCCAGTTCTCCAGCAAGCTCTTCTCTCTGGAGTTCCTCTCCTCTAGGCTTTGTTTCGGAGTTCTGACTTTCAGTTCCAGGTCAGCAATGGAGTTCATGGCAATGGAGATCTCTGTGTTCTTGGAGGAGATGGAAGTTTGTAGTTCAATCAAGGTGTAAGCCACCTTCTCTGAATTAGCCATGTTGCCAGCTAAAGCTCCTTCTACTTCCTTGCCGTTGGTGTCCAACTTTGCCTTGGCGGCATCAACAGCTTCCGTAGCCTTGATGGCTTCCACAAGCTTGCTGGCTTGGTCCATTGCCTGAGCCTCCAGGGTTTCCTTATGCTTTTGCTCTAGCCCCTGGGTCCATTGCGCGAGCAGAGTCTCGATCTCTACGTCCTTACTGAGCAGTCAGGCAGACAGTGACTCCTCTCCGGCAGCCAGGTCCCTTTCCTTGTTGTCAAGTCATGCTTGTTGTTTGGATAACTTGCCATCCAGGGCTGCTGTCTCCTCCTTAGCAGCGGTGAGATTATTCTCCTCACCCTAGATGCTCTGGAGCTTCTCTTCATAACATTTGAGTGTTTCTTCAACCCTCTTGTCCAGCTTCCGTTTAGCCAACTCCATGGCCTGCCGATTTGCTTGGATCATATCCCAGCATGCGATTGATTGCTTCTGCACATCCTGAAAACCGTCACCCATGGCTTTCAGGAAGACAAGATCTGCAGTGCTGACGTAGGAGGTGCATGTTTTAGTGGATCCATGGGACATGGGGATGAGGATCCTGACAAATGCGTCCTAATGGGTAGTCTTCCCCACATTGCATGAGCTGGGGGCTTTAGAGTGGTGCAGTTGAAGAGAAGGCACCAAAGGAATTGCTGTGAGTCACTCCTCTGACAAGATTGGGTGATTGACGATGCTTGGGTCCCCATGACCACCATCTCGATGTCAGCACTGGCGGAGGCAGATGCATTGCCGAGAACCTTGTCAATTTTCTCAGCGGCCTCCCTGGCCTCTTCCACTTCTGATGTTTTAGCCTCTACAACATAAATCTTGATATCTTCCTCGGCTATGCTCTTCACGAACGCTTGGATGTCTACAACGGGCTCCTCCTCCTCCAATGGAGTCAAGCCTGCCAGATGCAAAAGAAAGAGCAAGGAGTGGAAGGAGTTCAGGTCAAGTTCAAGAAAAACACTAAAGAAAGAAAGGAGTACTCAAGGGCAAGAGGGTTAGCCGTGTGTGGCTGTTGAGAGGGATATCTTCTCCTAGTCACTGTCGCATGGCTACCGGCAACATCACTTGCCAGCTCCTCTTCGGCACGGATGGGCTCACCAATGGAAACCCTTGCCAGAGATCCTTCTCTAGGAATTGTGGTCGACGGATGCGGCACAACAGGATTTGCCTCTAGGTGATCCTCTTCGTACTGCTCTCCTCCTACATTCTGGCCGATGTCAGAGATGAAGATTTCTATGACAATGCTTGCCATTGGAAGTGAGTAATGGCCTCACGCTAGGGGTTGATGACCATAACATCATCATTTGGCATTGTGCTTCTCGTCGGTACGTCCTCTGCTGTGGCCCTCGCCCTCTTGTACATCCTTGCCGCCAAGGCTTGCATGTCCTTGTTACAACAGGTGGCAAATCAGATCAACAAGAACATAATATCAAGTGTAATAAGGCGCTTAATGGCACATACTCATCTTCCTCCTCCCTGTCGCTAAGGATACCAAGGTCATATACGCCCTCGGGGCTAGTGCTGGACGAAGGGTGGCGGAGTAGGGGTCCTGGCCCGCTTGGCTGCCGAGGGCATGTGAAAGTGCTTGTTATCGACTAGAGGGGGTGAATAGGCGGGTTTTTTTAAAGTCTTCAAGACAGGCAATGTCTTCGAAGACAAACACTCAAATACTACCTACACAGTATGCAGCGGAAGATAAACTACACTAGACAAGCCATAGTCTAAGAGAAAGTACTGAGTAAGCACGATGACAAATAACATCTGGGTAGAAGGATCAGAATAGGAAGACAGTATGAAGCTAATTATGAGAACAAGAGTATGTCTTCACACACTAAAGTCAAACAAGGCAAGCAGGCAATGACTTCACAAAGATAAACAATGAGTAAGGGTGAAGTGATAGAACTAGTTGCTTGATGAAGACAAGGATTTGGTAGACCAGTTCCAGTTGCTATGACAATTGTACATATGGTTGGGGAGGCTGAGATTGAACTCAGAAGAACGCGCCTTCACCTTATTCCCCTTGAGCTAAAGATACTTAGTGCTCACCCAATCACTCTGGTAAGTCTTCAAGGTAGACTTCCAAACATTCACAGACTTCGTTCACCGGCAATCCACAATGGCTCTTGAATGCTCAGAACGCAACGCCTAACCGACTGGGAGATACACAGTCTTCAAGTGTAATAAGTCTTCAGATTTTGCGGACAGAAAGACTTCGGTGATGCCTACCACTTTTTCACTCTGGGTGTTTTGGGCTTTGTCCTAGCAAGGATTCTCTCTCAAAGGCTTCGAAGGTGGATTGACGTGCCTTAACTCTGAGCAGCTACAAATTTATGGTGGAGGGTGTGGGCTATTTATAGCCAGGAGGCAACCCGGCATGATTTGTCTGAAATGGCCCTTGGTCATTGGGGAACCGACACATGTCCAATGGTTGGATTTCGCACACACGCGACAGCTTGAATTGGGCTACAAGTACAGCTGAATTGTCCTACTCAGGACAGGATTTTCTCTCATCGTCTTCACTCGAAGACATAGGATTTGGGTTGAGCATCAGATCAGTTTTTCTGACTTTGTTCACTTGTGTAGCGACCAGACCTCAAACAGTCCGATCTCTGTGCATCAGTGTCATCCCTGGATCAGTAATGCTGACATGCACAGTACTTGAAGGATTTATAACAGAGTAGCAATCACACACTTATTACATCGATAGTTCCAACGATGAACTTATTACAATAAAAATGGCTTAAGGCCATATAATACGATAACAGCGGAAGGCTTGGAAGATAAGTGAGTCCATCAACTCCAACGGCATCACTGAGTATAGAACCACGACCTATAAGGCACCTTACTCGTCGTCTGAAAAGCCTGCAACATGAACGTTGCAGCCCGAAAACGGGTCAGCACATGGAATATGCTGGCAAAGTAACACATAGAGAGTAACAAAAGTAAAACTATACTATATGCAATATGGCTGGTGGAAAGCTCTATGGTTACAGTTTTTGTGTAAAGCCAATTTTTCCCTACTTCAAAGGAATAGATTTTATTTAACTATCATGGTAGTTGAAACATCGTTGAGAAGATAGACATCCTCTCAACCCCAATTAAAGTCATCATTAAACCCAACAATATTAAATTAGAGTAACATGACGAGATTCACATGATAATCCAAGTGCTAGATACTCAAGACGTCCATAACCGGGGACACGGCTAATCATGATCAGTTTGTACACTCTGTAGAGGTTTGTGCACTTTTCCCCACAAGACTCGATCGCCTCCGTTTGGTTTCTCGCACTGCATGGTGTTTGAGAAACGGATGACCGAGACACAGTCTTTCCGAAGAGGTCCCCTTAACCAGATAGATAGGCCGGTACACCTACAATCCCTCTACATCTGCTAGCCCATCATGGAAAGGTTTCCCACAACTTACTCAACTATGCCAGAGCCCATATTGGCATGTGGCTACACACGGAAGTTTCTAGTATGAATAATCTCATGATCCCTTTGAGCCTGGGTGGCGGTCCAAAAGAAAAACAGGCAATCGCTGGAATACCCAGGTGCCTCAATCCATCCAGATGTGTGTTAAAGTTGCCACCTTAAGTTGAACCTTTAATTAACAAACTCACATCTGTCATGGATACACTCACCCAATCCACGTCTACGAGCATAGCATGTCCTAACAGCAAACGTAGAAGTAACTCCCAAAGCTTTGAATGTAATGCAGGAAATAGGTACTACCTCAATCTACTTCCCAGACCCACAAGTTAAAAGATCCTACTCATGCAATGTGTGAGGGTTTAACTAATGCAATGAAAACTTGGTATTTGGAAAGTATGATCAAAGTGTTACTTGCCTTCCTAATGATCCACAAAACCTAGAGATTCAAAGTAGCAAGCGGCGCACTCCGGGTACTCTATCGCAAAGAAACAAGCACACAATAAGTACTTAACTAATTCCCGGGTAAGACTCAAATGAGAGATCTAACCAGAAAGTTCAACTTAAGAACTCCGGTTTATAAAAGAAACAACAAAAGAAAAAGCAACGAAAGACAACGGCAAAAGAAAACAACTACCGAACCAATCTGGACCAAGTCCAAATTTAGCTGAGGCAAATGCTTGAGTGACTAGGTTAAACGGAAAGAGAATTTCGAGATGAAACTCCAGGCGCTTGAATCACCTGATTCCGATAAACGAGCGAAAAGTTAATCTAAAACGAAGATCGGATCAGAGATCGCGATCATAAAATAACTACGAAAAAGAAAACTAAAACAGCTTAACGAACGGACGTTCGTCAGCTGAGACTAAACGACGAATTCGTTCGTTAGAACGAACGAACGGGTGAACGTTCACTAATTAGCTAAACCGAAAAAACGGAAAAACCGATCTAAAAAACGACTAGGGTTCTAAAAGAAAAACCGGTGGTTTTCTACCGAAAACCGGCGGCGGCGGCTACCTCGTCGAAACGGCCGGCGGCGGCGGCGTAGGCGGCGGCGTAGGCGACGACGGGCGGCGGGGCTTGCGGTGGTGGTGGCGGGGGTGGCGGTGGCGGCGTACAGCGGTGGCGGCGTAGGCGACGGCGGCGTCGTTCGCGGCGGCGGCGGCGTAGGCGACGGCGGCGGCGGGGCTTGCTGCGGCGGGGTGCGGTGGAGGCAAGAGGGGGGCAGCTATATATATAGGGTGGAGGGGTAGAAGCTTGGGGGAGGGGGCAAGCTACGGCGGCGGCGGTCGGAGTCCGACGCGGGCACGGGCGCGTGACGCGGGGAAGGCGGTCGCGGCGGTGGCTGGGCCTGGCTCGGCTGGGCTTTGGCCCAGTCGGGTCGGGTCCTCTCTCTTTTTTTTTAATTACGCCAGCGCTACGAAAAAAACTCTAGAAAAAGAAATAAAAATCTAAAATTGCCAAAACAAATTTTCACCCTCTAAATAGAATATTTAGAATAAGATGAACATTTTCTTGGCACTAAAATGCATTTCTGAAAACATGCAGTTTTTCCTAATTCAAATAAAATCCAAATAAAACTTATTTGATCTTTTTATTCAATCTTCCGTATTTGTTTATTTTGGGAGAGTCATTTTACTCCCTCTCTCATATTTGATGGAAATAATAGAAGATAAAATAAATAAAATGAAATGATCCTATTTTCAAAATTTGGGAAACCTCAAATATGAAAATTTTGAAATCCCCAACTCTCTCCGAGGGTCCTTGAGTTGCTTAGGATTTTCTTGGATCACCAAAAGCAAGAAAATATGATATGCATAATGATCTAATGTATAACATTCCAAATTAAAATTTTGGGATGTTACAAACCTACCCCCCTTAAGATGAATCTCGCCCTCGAGATTCGGTGTCGGGGAAACTGATCCACCCACGAACACCTATGGGACCGGAGCCCCTTTCGGTACGGCAGGGGGTGGAGATCGCACGAAGAGCAGATCGAGGCGAGGCACACGAGCAGTTTACCCAGGTTCGGGCCGCACGGATGCGTAAAACCCTACTCCTGCTTTGGTTTGTATTGAGTTCTTGCTCGGGAGCGCTGAGAGCTACAGTACACTTCAGCAGCTAACGAGATCGAGCGTGAGAGTCTTCGAATGTCTAACCCCCTTCTACGTTGCGCATGGGCCTCCTTTTATATGCTCAAGGGGTCACCGACAGGTGGCAATGCAGCTGAGGGCAAAAATGGAAAGCTGGTGTAGTTGGTACACCTACTTGTACAGTGTTCCATACCTAACCCTGACGGCAGGGGACAAGGGCATTAAATTCCCATCGACGTCGCCCAAACAGTGCAAAAAAGGGGTCGTCAGGGGCGCCACCGTTCACCACGATGGCAACCTTGTCAGCGTTGCTTGCCACCGCGTACCCCTGGCTGCACAGCCTCCCGCCACGTACGCCTGGGAGGGTCCCAGAGCGACACGTGGGTGGATGTGCTGGAGCGCGGGTACTGAGTGGAAGCTTGCCGCGGCAAGCGCCTTGCCGCGGTCGCTACCTTGTCGCTTCCGGGAGCTTGTCGCTCACCGGGCCTTGCCAGGACGCGTGGCTTGTCGCGGCAAGTTTCTTGAGATGCCTTGGTTGGCCTTCCCGGCAAGCTCCTCTTGCCAGAGTCTTGCGCCTTGAGTGGTCTTGTGCCTTGAGTGGCCTTCCCGGCAAGCTCCTCTTGCCAGGGCCTTGTCTCCTTGGCTTGGATACTTTGTTCTTGAATGGCTCCAAAGGAACCACGGAGGACCTTGGCGATCACCCGGCAAGCCTTGCCACGGGACGCTGTGACTGCCCGTGCACAAGTTAGGGATACTAAGGGTACCCCTACTTTAGTACACCGACAGGAGCCCCCGGACCTGGGCCATACACGGTGCCGAGCGTTGTTGGGCCAGGCCCAAAACAGTGCACGGGCACGCGCGGCCTGGTTCACGTCGTATCTTACTCCGTATCCACCGCGCCCTCCCCTAACGGCAGGCGTCGATTGCGGCGTCGTGGGAGAGATCGTGGGTGGCTTCTTTAACCGGAAATGCGGAACGTCCGCCCCTTCCCCCCTTATAAGTAGGGGAAACAGGGGCAGTTCGTCCATCCGCCCGTTGCTGCTTCAATCCTCGAAAACCTCCGCCGCTCCCCTTCTTCCCAAAGCTTGAAAGAGAGCAGCGCTCCGCCCCCCATCGCCACCAGCATCACCAGCGCCGTCGACCTCCCTCACCGCTTCCGCCATGGCTCCGAAAGGCGCGAAGGGGAAGGCCGCGAAGTCGGCCGAGGCGCTGCGGCTCGCGGCGCCGCGAAATGAGCGGGCTGTCTTCCCCCCCCCCAAGCTTGCCGCGAGGAAGCTGAGGGAGAACTACTACCTCTTCTGGTCGGGGGAGACGCGGGCGCATCCGCACACCAAGGTACTCCCAGCCGTTGCTTGTAACATGGTTCCGAACGGATATGCGTTCTTCGCCTTGTTCTTCTACTGCGGGCTCTGCCCGCCTTTCTCTGAATTCTTCTGCGACATTATGAACACCTACGGGTTCCACCTCCTTGACTTCACCCCCAACGCCGTTCTGACCATGGCAGTTTTCGCACATCTCTGCGAAAACTTTGTCGGAGTCAATCCCAATGCCCTTTTCCGCCACTTCTTTACGCCTCGAGTCGAGAGAGGAGAGCCATTGTCCGGCGGAGTCTCCTGGATCTCGAGGACCCACAAGAAGGAATCATATCTGGAGGGAGAGCTCCACAGCAAATGGGAGGAATGGAGAACCAATTGGTGTTGGATTGTCGAGGAGAACCCGCAGCCATTTACCGCCCGGCGCCAAGCCCCAGTAGTGCGCGGCAACGATTGGAGCGACCTGGCCCCGGAAGACGGTAGACTGAAGATTGCCACTGCCCGGATCCGACGCCTCAGTCTTGCCGGGCTCACTGTAGGCGCAGTTGGCGCAGATTTCCTTCGCCGCCGCATTGCCCCCTTGCAGGAGAGGAAGAGGCCCGCCTGGGAGTTCAAGAATGCGGCGGATATCATGAGGCTGCGCCCGGGCCTCAACTTCAACTTCACTGTCCTGGAGCTCAACGCGATGCTCCAGGAGCTGTTCAAGTATGACCCCGATCATCCCGAAGTGTTCAGGTTGCCGAGGGGGGTCGTCCCACTGTGCAACAACTCTGCTCTCAGCCGCATTCGCGCAATGATGCCACTGTGCGACTCTCACGGGATCGACCCAACTTGGCAAGAGCCTGCAGATGACGCCGTGCAGGCGTTCTTCAACAACTTAGAAGAAGTGTCGATCCGCTCCGACGAGAAGAAGGGCCTCACCCGCGACACCACCGATAAGGAGATGGCGTACATCGCCACCAGGCTGGAAGAGGCGGCGGCAGCCGCAGCCGCGGGCGAGTTCGGATTCACCCCGGAGGAGGCAGATGCAGCAAAGGCGGCAAGCCTTGCCGAGCGAGGGGAGTTTGTCGGCGACGGAGAGCCTGCTGGGCAAGACGCTGAGTCGAGCGAGCCCGCCGAGCAGGGTGTCGGGTCGAGCGAGCCCACCGAGCAGGGCGACGAGTTGAGCGAGCCCGCCGAGGATACGAGCGGCTCGCTGGAGATCGACTCCTCTTCCTCCTAATCTTCAGGCAGCTCGCCACCAGCAGAGCCTCCAGCTCCACCAAGAAGGCGTCTCCGCAAGGCCGGGGACGTAACGGAGCGGCAGACGGGTCAACAGCCGCCGCGCCGTGCGACACGCTCCACCGCGGCAAGCAAGGCTGCCGCGGGAGCACCTCGCGCTTGTGCGGCAACTGGAGCGGAATCTTCTTGGACCACCGCTTCTGCTCCTGCCGCCCCCCACGCCTCGGCGGCAGCCGGAGCGGGGTCGTCTCAGACCACCGCCACTGCTCCCGCCAAGCGGCCAAGGGAGCCTACTCCTCCGCCTCCTCGCGCCGGGCGTGAGCCGGACTTCGACTTCTCCGCGCTCAGCTCCGACAAGGAAGAAGAAGAGTAAGATTTTGTTGTTCTTGTATTTCTTCGATTTTCTGCTGTTTTGTCTTATATCTTGTCACACCCTGCATTTTATAACATGTTATTGTACCTTTGAAGCATGAAAATTTGGACCAGCAAAAGTTTTTAGCATCATTTGGCTTTTGTTTGGAATTGAGTTTTCTTCATGTGCTTTTTCTTGTGCTCATTAAAGTCAACTATGACCTCTTGTAGAATTCATCTCCATACCCAAGACTTCTGCCCAATGATCATGCCAAGTGTTATATAACAGCATAGTATTTTCTTAAAAAATTAATTTGGCCAAAAGGTATTTTATAAATTTAGTTTTCCAAAAACCCCTGAATTGAGATTTGCACTACAAGTACTTGATTTAGGGTGAGAAAATTATTTCAAAAGGTTTATTTGAGGCCTAGTAGTCATAGGACTTCCAGAAACCACAAAGGTATAATTTTATAAGTTATTTTCCTATTTAATTTAAAAGCTTTTTCTTAAGGCCAGAAATGGTCTTTAATAGGGAAAAATTATTTAACTGCTTCAAAAATATTTGCCAAAATTCAGAGAGACTCAGAGGACATATATTGTCCATATATAAGAGTTTCAACACTTGGTCATGTTCAAAATAATGGGCTACACCCTCTAAAACCCTTTCTGGATATTTCAAGCTTTTGAAATATTTACAAAGGAAATATTCTCCAAAAATTCCAGGGAAATGCTATCATGTCATATATGACATATTTGATGATCTTGCCAAGTCTCATGCCTTGGGAAGCAAGAAAACATCCTCAAACCCCTTCATAACCATTTTGTCCATATTTGAAGTTTGAGCAACTTTACATTGCCAAACTTGTCCAAATGCTCTCAAACTTGGTGCACATGCTAGAATGGCCTAATAAGGCATCTAGACCAAATGGCACAAGATTTGGAATAGAGAAACTTGATCAGATCACCTCAAAACCCTTTCTGTTCAAATGCAAATTTGAACAACTTTACATTACCAACTTTTTATCTGGAGCTTCAAACTTTGTGGGCATGATCAATACCCCAAATGATGATGCTACACCAAGTGGTGCATCAAGGGGAGATGATTAGCTTGACTCAAACAAGATGAAGCTGTTTCTGTTGATTTCTAGGGTTCACCAAAGTTACATTGGCTAGTTTCTTCAAATGAGCCCAAATTTGGTGAAGCACCCTATTTTCTTATGTTTTTCAACCTTGTTAAGTGCCATGTCAAGTAGAGGTCATTTGCTTGACCAAACACTGATCAAACACCTTCTGCAGATTTACTAAAACCTCCTACTTGATCACTTCTACTCTTCTCCATGGCCTCAACTTTTTACCACATGATCATTGAGTTACTAGCTACCCCCAATAACATCCCCAGCACCCCAGCTCCATGATTGAGGGGTAAGAACCCCAGTTTACCTTGCTGGATAGCAAGTTTTCACCAAGACACCAGCATCCTCACTCTCTCTCAGCATCTCCAGGGCATCCAAGGCCGCAGGCCATTTCTTTACTCCTCCCTCAACCTTCTAGACACTCTTGGACACGTTGGTTTTGACCAGAACGGCGAGAGCGCGATGATGCCAGCAATACGCACGCTCTGGAGCACGCTACAGTGCACCCCCGCACGGTGGCTTCAGCCAATCGCTGGCCCCCGACAGCCTCAGGCCTCCCCTTCGCGCCAGTCGAGGCCTCTCGACATCTACAACCTCCCCGGCGCTGTCCCCCCTCCTCCTGCGCCCTCCAGTGGCCGTCGTCGCACGCGCACCGGCCGCCCGCAACGGCCACTCCTCTGCCTCGCACGCGCGCACGCTCCAGAAGCTCCCCCGCTCCTCCTCTCACCTCTACTGGACATGGAGCTCGTCCAGGAACCCCGTGGACTCATTCCTTGGCCTCCCGTGCGCTGTAGCCTCGAGCCGGAGCTCGCCGACGCACTGGACCACGGGCCTCCGTCGACCTCCTATAAATAGCCCCTCCCGAGCCTCTCCAGCAGCATCAGCAACCTCACCTCACTCCACTGAGTCCCCCAGCGCCATCCACTCTTCCCCAGGAAGTCCCTGTGCTCGGGATCGACCGGAGCTCCGCCTCGTCGGGCCGCCGGTGATCCCGCAGTACGAGCCACCCCTGCCCTTCCTTTCACCCGATCTAGAACCGCCGTGCTCCACTGACCATTTCCCCATGTTTCCCCCTCCGTTTGCAGTCGGAAACGACCGGAGCAACAACCTCCCGACGAGCTTCCGCCATCCCACCTCGCCGCCGGCGAACCTGACCTCCCCGGCGTGCCGCACCACCACCCCTACAACCGCCACTCGACGCTGAGTCCATTCCTTGCCTCCGTTGCCGTCGCCGTGGCCGGAAACCTCGCCGGTGAGCTCGCCGTCGCCGTGGCCGCAAGGTTGGAGATGACAGGCGGGCCCCGCCTGTCATCCCCACACCTCTCTGCCACTGACCCACGGGCCCCGCCTGTCAGGTTCAAAAACCTGACGTGCGCGCGCAGGCACCCGTGCGGCTGGGCTGGACCGCTCTGGGCCGTGCACTGTGGCCTCTCTGGCCCAGTTGCACAGGTCTTTTTCTCCTTTTTCTTTTCTGTATTAATTCAAACATTTCTACAGAAAAGAATAATGGTCCAAACAAAATAATTCCAACTCCTAAAATCTTGTAATATTCCAACCCATTTAATGGTACCACTTTCACTCACATCCATGAAACTTTTTTGTTCTGTTCAAATTTGGGTAGTAAAACCCCTGTTCTAAAATCAATATATTCCATTCTGTTACTCCAAAACTCCAACTAAGATTTTTCCCCATCTTAGAAATCCCTCTAGTATTTTACAAAAATGAGTTGACATTTTTCTGAGCACTTTTATTTTTCTATTTTGTTTGTATTCTTATTTTCCCGTGGTTATTATGCGACGTATAGATCCCGTATTTGACGAAGTTGCTGTGGAAGAAGAAGAAGGATTTGATGACCTTGAAGACCAAGCCAATCCAGGCAAGCAGCCCTTTGACCATGATACACTTATTCTTCGGAACCCGTATGTTTCCGATGCATGATTTTAGGGTTACGATAGTGACCTAGTTGATTCCATCATATGATGCATGCCATGATCTTGATCTTGCTAAGTGCTAGTTGACATGCATAAGGTTAGTGGTTATGATTAGTGATGCATGTGTGACATGAACCGTCGTAGTTGAAGTCTTCACATAAAACCCCGTCGGGTGCCATTCATGCCCGAGGGAGATGATGATGAGTTGGGTGACCACTTGATGACGAAGTGGTGTACCGAGGCAAGTGTGTGTGTTTTTCAAACGGATTGGTTTAAGTTGCGACCGTTATTCCAACCATACATGTGCAACCACACTACCCCTTATGGGATGGGGCTTTATTGATTACTTAGGTCGATACTAGCATGGTGCCCGCATTACAAGTGACGGGAAGACTTGAGGTCTTTCCCGGGACGGGGTCGTGCTTGGATAGACGGCCATGACTGTTTTTACAGGGCACCGGACACACCGTTGGTCCCTTCAAGTACGCGTGACATTGAAAATTAGGGCAAGTCCCGTGATCTATTGTTTGTACCCGAGGGCCGTGTACCAACGAGTGGACTCTATGTTAGTGTCGTCTAAGGAAAGATAATGACCGGGTGCTTACCCCGGGTACTTGAGGTACCGCGGGTCGTGGATGACTTGGAAGTTTCCCGGATCTTGTGGGTAAAGTGTACAACCTCTGCAGAGTGTCAAACTATTCGAATAGCCGTGTCCACGGTCATGGACAGTTGGGTAACCGCTCTTGGGCTACGTCCAATGTTTGTGAAACCATGCGTGTGTATGTGAGTCAAGGTGGTGTCTTGACTTGAAGAGTTGAATCATATTCATGTTGATATCGGTAACCTGTCTTCGAGGTTACGCGAGTTTATTGATGCATTAACTTGAGGGTAGAATATTTATTCTAGCCTTTTGCTAGAATGTTCATTATTGTTCCATTGCATTTGTTACTTTGAACCACATCATGGGTTGCTTGCGAGTACATTCAAAGTACTCATTGGCTTGCCACTGGTTATTTAATTGGCCAGGCATGGAAGAACAGGAATATGAGGAAGAGTTCTTTGGAGACGATCATGCGAACTAGGACGCTATCCCAGTCAGAATGCCTGTAGGGTTAAGGCAGATGGCATGGGTTCTACCCGTTATCGAAGACTTCCGCTATTTGAGTTATTTGCTATTCAGCCCGTGAGGCTCTATCTGTGTAAGACTTGGCCATAACGGCCTTAATTCGTGTAAGACTATTTGTATGGATTTAAGACTCTTGTTATTCAGCTTCTGTGTGTTCAGTGAGCATTGATCTCTGGGATCACTGTACACGTGCATTCGGTGATCTCGACTTCTAAGTCGGGGTCCCCACAGAGCTGGTATCAGAGCCATCCTGACTGTAGGAAGCCTTAGTTAGCATGGCGTTAGTTAGATGAGACCCTTTTCTCAAAAACCTTCTGAACCTCTCTTCTTTTCTAAACCTGAGATTTCATCAGCTTATTAACCCCTCCTATTCCACCTTTGTAGATGGCCGCTGTTCCAGAAGAGCACCTGACCACTGGATTTCCCTTACTTCTCGAGGATAGCCTCCCGGAGTGTCAGTTCCACCGAGCACCCATCCTCACCTACCTTGAGCATTGGGTGAGCGACACTGAGGTGGAGTACCATGTGGAAGTGATCGTGAAGGCAAACGATCCTCCCACAAGTTGGTTCTTCGAGGGACCCCAGATGGCAACACTACCACTCGCTGTCGAGGCTGCTGCACTCAAGGCATTAACCCGTCTCCGCGAGCTTCTTCCGGAGATGGCAGCCAAGATGACAACTCGCTTCTTGCCTTACCGGCAGGAAGGTGAAGCAGAAAGCAGCGCTCTAGCCCCTCCATTGAAGGAAGGACTCTCGCTTCGGTTCCAAACCTACTTCAGTCTATGTGCCGACAGCTTGGCACAAGACTTGGCCTCGGAATCAATGAAGCTTCGAGAAGAACTTCACAAGACCAAGGCACTTCTTCGTCGAGCTCAAGAGAAGGCAAATAGGATCAAGAAGGAGGGAGCACCTTCTGGACAATCCGCTATCGCATATCGAGGCGGAAGGCCCTCCGAGGATGTGTCTTCCAAGAATGAAGAACCACCTCGGCGACGCCGGATGACAGCAAGGGAATATCGCAAGCTTTTCCCTGCACCACCGACGAAGCACCGTCGTATCCAACTCCTCCACTCCCCCACTCCCTCAAGTGACAAGGGGGCCCAGACAGATGAAGACAAGGAGGACGACCCAGAAGAGCCGGAATACGCGACCGAGCATTCCGCCGCTTAGGCATTATTCGCTACTCGGATATGCCAGTTGTGACCTCTACGGTAGGATAGGTCGTGTAACCCCTATGCGCAGTCGAGTCTTTGTATGGTTCATATGAAACCATCTAGTGTTTGCTTTTGTTGTGTCTAGATGTATGTCGTATTCTTCCTTCGGGAATGTGTAAACGACTACATCACCCATTTGGATTTTAATGAATGTGTTTTAGCCTTTCGGCCCTTGCATGATTTGATTTAGTGTCACACCCACCCCCTTACTAGGCACCCATCTATCTTGCTTTCCCTCTTCCGAGTCATGAGACCTTTTACCGCTCCAACAGGATGCCTGTTGTAACTCGTACTGGTACCTCTACCCAGCAGCCCGAAGCCGGAGCATCCTCTCAGCCAGAGGCAGGCCACGACCAACCAACGACCAAGCTCCACCACCACCTCCTCCAAGCATGGGCATGGCTCAGCTTCTCCAAGCTTTCCGAGAGGAACGCCAAGCCAACAGTGCAGCTCTTCAGCTGATCGCTCAAGCTGTCACCAACAACCGCCAGCCGGCGGGGAATGGCAATGGACGTTCCACGTTGGCAGAGTTCAAGAAGCATGCCCCGCCAACCTTCATCGAGACTGCTGAACCCCTGGATGCAGACGACTGGGTCCGTTCCATTGAGGACATACTGGAACTAGTCGGATGCACCGAAGACCGCGAGAAGGTGGCTTATGCAGCCCACTGCCTCGGGGGAACTGCTAGAGCTTGGTGGGATGGATTCAAGGTCATGCATGCTGAACAAGACATCACTTGGGTTAACTTCAAGAAGGAATTCCGCAAGTCCCACATTCCTTCCGGAATCATGGCTATCAAAAAGCGTGAGTTCCGATCCCTGAAGCAAGGAAGTGGCACTGTCAATGAGTACATGCAGTAGTTCAGTATTCTGTCAAGGTATGCCCCTGAAGATGTCAGCACTGATGCGGCCAAAAGGGAGCGCTTCATGGAAGGCCTCAATCAGACTCTGCAATACTCGCTTGTCGTGTGCGACTGCCTGTCTTTCCCTGACCGGGTGAACAAGGCACTTATGCTTGAAGACAAGCGGCGTGCTTTGGAAGACACTCGCAAGCGCAAGTTGGTCAGTAAGGGAAGTTCCAGCAACTAGAAACCTCGTCCGTGGCAGTCAGCCCCGGCCAAGCCAACCTATCAGCAACCAAGAGCTCCTGCACCTCGTGCCAACCCTCAGCCTCAGTAGTATGCCAACCCCCGGCCATCTTTCAACCCCAATACCAGTAGTGGTAGTCACTTGTTTTGGATGTGGTCAGTCCGGACACATCTCAAGGGTGTGCCCCAACAAGAAGCCTGATGCCCCGCGCCTCAATGCGCAGAACCAGGGACAAGGCCGTGGAATGCCACCAAGGAACCCAACTCCTCGCAATCCACCCAACCCAGGGAAGGGGCGTGTGAATCACGTCACTGCTGAAGTAGCCCAGGAAGACCCGGACGTCGTGCTGGGTACGTTCCTTGTCAACTCAGCACCTGCAACTGTCTTGTTTGATTTTGGAGCAACGCATTCATTTGTCACTCAAAGATTTGCATTAAAAAGTGGCATGACCCCTACACCCCTGAATAACCCTATGGTGGTACAAACCCCCGGAGCCGAGATGAGAGCCAAGATAGGCTGTAAAGGAGTCGGTATTACCATAAACGGTGTAGACTTCCTAGCAGACCTTATCGTCCTGAGATCGCAAGGCTTGGATGTGATCCTAGGTATGAATTGGCTCAGCAAGCACCAAGGCTTGTTAGACTGTGCCAATCGGACAGTCACTGTGACCAATGACCAAGGAGTCGAAGTCAAGTTTGCTTCCAACTCCTCTTCCGCTCAAGCCGCTAAAGTCAACTGTCTGTCTGAAGTTGGGCTAGATCAAGTACCGGTGGTATGTGAGTATCCTGATGTCTTTCCGGATGAACTACCGGGAATGCCCCCGGACCGTGACATTGAGTTCATCATCGAGCTCGTGCCCGGAGCAGGACCCATCTATAAGAAGCCTTATAGAATGGGGACGGAAGAATTAGCCGAGTTAAAGAAGCAGTTGGAAGAGCAGCTAAGGAAGGGATTTATCCGCCCAAGTGCCTCCCCTTGGGGATCTCCTGTTCTGTTTGTGGCATAGAGGGACGGTACCATCCGCTTACGCATTGACTATCGTTCCCTCAATGAAGTTACAATCAAGAACAAGTATCCACTTCCCAAGATCGAAGATCTGTTTGATCAGCTCAGCGGAGCCAAGGTGTTCTCCAAGATCGACCTCAGATCCGGGTACTACCAGCTGAAGATTAGACCCCAAGATATTCCGAAGACGGCATTCGTAACCAGATATGGCCTGTATGAGTGCACGGTCATGTCTTTTGGGTTAACCAATGCCCCAGCATACTTCATGTATCTCATGAATAAAGTCTTCATGGAATATTTGGACAAGTTTGTTGTTGTCTTCATTGATGACATTCTTGTGTTCTCGAAGTCGGAGGAAGAGCACGAGCAGCATCTGAGGATGGTCCTAGACAAGCTTCGTGGCACCAACTGTATGCCAAATTCAGCAAGTGTGAGTTCTGGCTGCATAAAGTTGGATTCTTAGGTCATGTCTTGACCGAGGAAGGATTATCTGTTGATCCTGCAAAGATCGAAGCTGTGACCCAATGGTAATCTCCAACGACCGTCAAGGAAGTTAGAAGCTTCCTTGGACTAGCAGGCTATTACCGCAAATTTGTGGAAGGATTCTCTAGCATTGCACGACCAATGACTCAGCTCCTCAAGAAGGACAAAAAGTTCGAGTGGACGCCAAAATGCGAAGAGAGCTTCCAAGAGCTCAAGAAGAGATTGACCACCGCCCCAGTTCTGGCAACACCTGATATTCACAAGGAGTTCGTGATATATTGTGATGCCTCTCGAACTGGATTGGGAAGCGTTCTGATGCAAGAAGGCCGCGTCATAGCATACCTCTCCAGGCAGCTACGACCCCATGAGGAGAACTACGCTACTCACGATCTTGAGCTAGCGGCAGTAGTTCATGCCTTGAAGACATGGCGGCATTACCTCCTAGGGAAACGGTGTGAGATCTACACAGACCACAAAAGTCTGAAGTACATTTTCACCCAAAAGGAATTGAACATGAGGCAGCGGAGATGGTTGGAACTCATCAAGGACTATGACCTCAGTGTTCAATATCACCCTGGGAGGGCTAACGTGGTGGCCGATGCCTTAAGCACGAAGGCTTGCTCTTTGAATGCCGTTATTCAAGTAAGGCAGCCAGCCTTGTTTAAGGAGTTCGAGCAATTCAATTTGGAATTGGTCACCCCTGGATTTCTGGATCATTTGGAAGTCAGACCAACCCTGATGGATGACGTCAAGAAGGCACAAGATGGACACGCAAGCATTGAAGGCATCAAGAGGACGATGAAGCTGGGCAAGGCCCCAGGATTCTCCGAAGACGAGCACGGGATTGTTTGGTACAAAGGTCGCATCAGCGTACCAAACGACACCGGGCTGAAGACGCTGATTCTGCAAGAAGCCCATGACACTCCGTATTCCATCCACCCCGGAGGAACCAAGATGTACCAAGACTTGAAGGCACGATTCTAGTGGCACGGTATGAAGAGAGAGATTGCAACCTATGTTGCAAAGTGTGATGTGTGCCAAAGGGTCAAGGCTGAATATCAGCGACCTGCTGGATTGCTTCAACCACTCAAGGTTCCTGAGTGGAAGTGGGATAAAGTCGGAATGGACTTCATCACTGGATTACCAAGTCGAATAAAGGACACGACTCTATCTGGGTCATAGTCGATCATTTGACCAAGGTGGCCCATTTCATTCCTGTCAAGACCACCTACTCAGGCAACCAGCTGGCAACTCTCTATATCAACCGAATCGTAAGTCTTCACGGCGTTCCCAAGGAAATTGTGTCAGATCGAGGCACCCAGTTCACTTCAAGGTTCTGGAAGAGATTCCAAGAAGCCTTGGGAACCAAGTTGTCTTTCAGCACGGCTTTCCACCCACAGACCGGAGGTCAAATAGAGCGAGTCAATCAGATTCTCGAAGACATGCTCCGAGCCTATGTCCTGGCATATGGAGCCAAGTGGGAAGACTGTCTCCCTTTTGCCGAGTTCTCTTATAACAACAGTTACCAGTCAAGCCTTCAGATGGCACCATTTGAGGTGTTGTACGGACGCAGATGCCGCACACCCCTCAATTGGTCGGAGACTGGAGAAGGACTAGTCTTTGGACCGGATATTCTCCGCGCAGCAGAAGAGCAAGTCCAACTAGTCAGAGAGCGATTAAAGGCAGCCAAGTCAAGGCAGAAGAGTTATGCTGACACTCGACGCCGAGACATGAGTTTTCGTGTCGGAGATCATGTGTACCTGCGGGTAACTCCTCTAAAGGGAACCAAGCGTTTCCACGTTAAGGGGAAACTTGCGCCAAGGTTCATTGGCCCTTTCAAGATCACCGACCGACGAGGAGAAGTGGCTTATCAGTTGGAACTACCACCTGTGCACAATGTGTTCCATGTGTCACAACTCCGGAAGTGTCTCCAAGTTCAAGACCAGCCCAATCTCTACAAGGATGTGGATCACCAAGCCATTGATCTGCAGCCTGATTTGACCTACCGCGGGAAGCCCATTCGCATTCTGGACGAAGCAGAACGACGTACGCGAAGCCGTACCATCAAGTATTTCAAGGTCCAGTGGAGCAACCACACCGAAGCAGAAGCAACCTGGGAACAAGAAGACTATCTTAGATCCGAGTTTCCCGACCTCTTTTAAGACCTAGTTTAGGAATCTCGGGGACGAGATTCTTGTAAGGGGGGTAGGTCTGTCATACCCTGCATTTTGTAACATGTTATTGTACCTTTGAAGCATGAAAATTTGGACCAGCAAATTTTTTTAGCATCATTTGGCTTTTGTTTGGAATTGAGTTTTCTTCATGTGCTTTTTCTTGTGCTCATTAAAGTCAACTATGACCTCTTGTAGAATTCATCTCCATACCCAAGACTTCTGCCCAATGATCATGCCAAGTGCTATATAACAGTATAGTATATTCTTACAAAATTAATTTGGCCAAAAGGTATTTTATAAATTTAGTTTTCCAAAAACCCCTGAATTGAGATTTGCACTGCAAGTACTTGATTTAGGGTGAGAAAATTATTTCAAAAGGTTTATTTGAGGCCTAGTAGTCATAGGACTTCCAGAAACCACAAAGGTATAATTTTAAAAGTTATTTTCCTATTTAATTTAAAAGCTTTTTCTTAAGGCCAGAAATGGTCTTTAATAGGGAAAAATTATTTAACTGCTTCAAAAATATTTGCCAAACTTCACAGAGACTCAGAGGACATATATTGTCCATATATAAGAGTTTCAACACTTGGTCATGTTCAAAATAATGGGCTAAACCCTCTAAAACCCTTTCTGGATATTTCAAGCTTTTGAAATATTTACAAAGGAAATATTGTCCAAAAATTCCAGGGAAATTCTATCATGTCATATATGACATATTTGATGATCTTGCCAAGTCCCATGCCTTGGGAAGCAAGAAAACATCCTCAAACCCCTTCATAACCATTCTGTCCATATTTGAAGTTTGAACAACTTTACATTGCCAAACTTGTCCAAATGCTCTCAAACTTGGTGCACATGCTAGAATGGCCTAATAAGGCATCTAGACCAAATGGCACAAGATTTGGAATAGAGCAACTTGATCAGATCACCTCAAAACCCTTTCTGTTCAAATGCAAATTTGAACAACTTTACATTACCAACTTTTTATCTAGAGCTTCAAACTTTGTGGGCATGATCAATACCCCAAATGATGATGCTACACCAAGTGGTGCATCAAGGGGAAATGATTAGCTTGACTCAAACAAGATGAAGTTGTTTCTGTTGATTTCTAGGGTTCACCAAAGTTACATTGGCTAGTTTCTTCAAATGAGCCCAAATTTGGTGAAGCACCCTATTTTATTATGTTTTTCAACCCTGTTAAGTGCCATGTCAAGTGGAGGTCATTTGCTTGACCAAACACTGATCAAACATCTTCTGCAGATTTACTAAAACCTCCAACTTGATCACTTCTACTCTTCTCCATGGCCTCAACTTTTTACCATATGATCATTGAGTTACTAGCTACCCCTAGTAACTTCCCCAGCACCCCAGCTCCATGATTGAGGGGTAAGAACCCCAGTTTACCTTGCTGGACAACAAGTTTTCACCAAGACACCAGCATCCTCACTCTCTCTCAGCATCTCCAGGGCATCCAAGGCCGCAGACCATTTCTTTACTCCTCCCTCAACCTTCTAGACACTCTTGGACACGTTCGTTTTGACAAGAACGGCGAGAGCGCGATGATGCCAGCAATACGCACGCTCTGGAGCACGCTATAGTGCACCCCCGCACGGTGGCTTCAGCCAATCGCTGGCCCCCGACAGCCTCGGGCCTCCCCTTCGCGCCAGTCGAGGCCTCTCGACGTCCGCAACCTCCCCGGCGCTGTCCCCCCTCCTCCTGCGCCCTCCAGTGGCCATCGTCGCACGCGCACCAGCCGCCTGCAATGGCCACTCCTCTGCCTCACACGCGCGCACGCTCCAGAAGCTCCCCCGCTCCTCCTCTCACCTCTACTGGACGTGGAGCTCGTCCAGGAACTCCGTGGACTCATTCCCTTGGCCTCCCGTGCGCTGTAGCCTCGAGCCGGAGCTCGCCGGCGCACTGGACCACGGGCCTCCGTCGACCTCCTATAAATAGCCCCTCCCGAGCCTCTCCAGCAGCATCAGCAACCTCACCTCACTCCACTGAGTCCCCCAGCACCATCCACTCCTCCCCAGGAAGTCCCAGTGCTCGGGATCGACCGGAGCTCCGTCGCGTCGGGCCGCCGGTGATCCCGCAGTACGAGCCACCCCTGCCCTTCCTTTCACCCGATCTAGAACCGCCGTGCTCCACTGACCATTTCCCCCCTGTTTCCCCCTCCGTTTGCAGTCGGAAACGACCGGAGCAACAACCTCCCGATGAGCTTCCGCCGTCCCACCTCGCCGCCGGCAAACCTGACCTACCCGGCGTGCCGCACCACCACCTCTACAACCGCCACTCGGCGCTGAGTCCATTTCTGGCCTCCGTTGCCGTCGCCGTGGCCGGAAACCTCACCGGTGAGCTCGCCGTCGCCGTGGCCGCAAGGTTGGAGATGACAGGCGGGCCCCGCCTGTCATCCCCACACCTCTCTCCCCCTCCTCTCTGCCATTGACCCACGGGCCCCGCCCGTCAGGTTCAACAACCTGACGTGCGCGCGCAGGCACCCGTGCGGCTGGGCTGGACCGCTCTGGGCCGTGCACTGTGGCCTCTCTGGCCCAGTTGCACAGGTCTTTTTCTCCTTTTTCTTTTCTGTATTAATTCAAACATTTCTACAGAAAAGAATAATGGTCCAAACAAAATAATTCCAACTCCTAAAATCTTGTAATATTCCAACCCATTTAATGGTACCACTTTCACTCACGTCCATGAAACTTTTTTGATCTGTTCAAATTTAAATTCAAATTTGGGCAGTAAAACCCGTGTTCTAAAATCAATATATTCCATTCTATTACTCCAAAACTCCAACTAAGATTTTTCCCCATCTTAGAAATCCCTCTAGTATTTTACAAAAATGAGTTGACATTTTTCTGAGCACTTTGATTTTTCTGTTTTGTTTGTATTCTTATTTTCCCGTGGTTATTATGCGACGTATAGATCCCATATTTGACGAAGTTGCTGTGGAAGAAGAAGCAGAAGGATTTGAAGACTTTGAAGACCAAGCCAATCCAGGCAAGCAGCCCTTTGACCATGATACACTTGTTCTTCGGAACCCGTATGTTTCCGATGCATGATGTTAGGGTTACGATAGTGACCTAGTTGATTCCATCATATGATGCATGCCATGATCTTGATCTTGCTAAGTGCTAGTTGACATGCATAAGGTTAGTGGTTATGATTTGTGATGCATGTGTGACATGAACCGTCGTAGTTGAAGTCTTCACATAAAACCCCGTCGGGTGCCATTCATGCCCGAGGGAGATAATGATGAGTTGGGTGACCACTTGATGACGAAGTGGTGTACCGAGGCAAGTGTGTGTGTTTTTCAAACGGATTGGTTTAAGTTGCGACCGTTATTCCAACCATACATGTGCAACCACACTACCCCTTATGGGACGGGGCTTTATTTATTACTTAGGTTGATACTAGCATGGTGCCCGCATTACAAGTGACGGGAAGACTTGAGGTCTTTCCCGGGACGGGGTCGTGCTTGGATAGACGGCCATGACTGTTTTTACAGGGCACCGGACACACCGTTGGTCCCTTCGGGTACGCGTGACATTGAAAATTAGGGCAAATCCCGTGATCTATTGTTTGTACCCGAGGGCCGTGTACCAACGAGTGGACTCTATGTTAGTGTCGTCTAAGAAAAGATAATGACCGGGTGCTTACCCCGGGTACTTGAGGTACCGCGGGTCGTGGATGACACGGAAGTTTCCAGGATCTTGTGGATAAAGTGTACAACCTCTGCAGAGTGTCAAACTATTCGAATAGCCGTGTCCATGGTCATGGACAGTTGGGTAACCGCTCTTGGGCTACGTCCAATGTTTGTGAAACCATGCGTGTGTATGTGAGTCAAGGTGGTGTCTTGACTCGAAGAGTTGAATCATATTCATGTTGATATCGGTAACCTGTCTTCGAGGTTACGCGAGTTTATTGATGCATTAACTTGAGGGTAGAATATTTATTCTAGCCTTTTGCTAGAATGTTCATTATTGTTCCATTGCATTTGTTACTTTGAACCACATCATGGGTTGCTTGCGAGTACATTCAAAGTACTCATTGGCTTGCCTCTGGTTATTTAATTGGCCAGGCATGGAAGAACGGGAATATGAGGAAGAGTTCTTTGGAGACGATCATGCGAACTAGGACGCTATCCCAGTCAGAATGCCTGTAGGGTTAAGGCAGATGGCATGGGTTCTACCCGTTATCAAAGACTTCCGCTATTTGAGTTATTTGCTATTCAGCCCGTGAGGCTCTATCTGTGTAAGACTTGGCCATAACGGCCTTAATTCGTGTAAGACTATTTGTATGGATGTAAGACTCTTGTTATTCAGCTTCTGTGTGTTCAGTGAGCATTGATCTCTGGGATCACTGTACACGTGCATTCGGTGATCCCGACTTCTAAGTCGGGGTCCCCACATATCTCCTTTGACTTACTCTGAACCTGTTCCTTTTTTTCAGAACTCTGGCCCAGAGGGCGGCAAAGAGAGCCAAGGTCCCGGTGATTGTCATCGAGGACGAGCCCACCGTGACAGCAGGGGGTGCGCCTGAGACAAACTTGCCGGACCCGGCAACTGATCTTCAGAGCAGCCCCCAGCGCAGCCCCCAGCGTAAGTGTATGGTTCACTTTCCGCTGTTAGGTGCGCGTGGGCGTTCTTTATTTGCTGACGTCTTGTTTGTTGATTTGTGTAGGAGCAGAGCAGCCAGACCAGGGGCGTCCGGAGACCGCCCCCGACGTGCCATCTGCATCAACTACTCCGCCAAGGGGAAGTTCCCCGGCAAGGGTCTCCCCGGCAAGGGTGTCACACCCTGCATTTTGTAACATGTTATTTGTACCTTTGAAGCATGAAAATTTGGACCAGCAAATTTTTTTAGCATCATTTGGCTTTTATTTGAAATTGAGTTTTCTTCATGTGCTTTTTCTTGTGCTCATTAAAGTCAACTATGACCTCTTGTAGAATTCATCTCCATACCCAAAACTTCTGCCCAATGATCATGCCAAGTGTTATATAACAGTATAGTATTTTCCTACAAAATTAATTTGGCCAAAAAGTATTTATAAATTTAGTTTTCCAAAAACCCCTGAATTGAGATTTGCACTGCAAGTACTTGATTTAGGGTGAGAAAAGTATTTCAAAAGGAACATTTGAGACCTAGTAGACATAGGACTCCCAGAAACCACAAAGTTATAATTTTAAAAGTTATTTTCCTATTTTATTTAAAAGCTTTTTCTTAAGGCCAGAAATGGTCTTTAATAGGGAAAAATTATTTAACTATTTCAAAAATATTTGCCAAAATTCAGGGAGACTCAGAGGATATATATTGTCCATATATAAGAGTTTCAACACTTGGTCATGTTCAAAATAATGGGCTAAACCCTCTAAAACCCTTTCTGGATATTTCAAGCTTTTGAAATATTTACAAAGGAAACTTTCTCCAAAAATTCCAGGGAAATTCTATCATGTCATATATGACAAATTTGATGATCTTGCCAAGTCCCATGCCTTGGGAAGCAAGAAAACATCCTCAAACCCCTTCATAACCATTCTGTCCATATTTGAAGTTTGAGCAACTTTACATTGCCACACTTGTCCAAATGCTCTCAATCTTGGTGCACATGCTAGAATGGCCTAATAAGGCATCTAGACCAAATGGCACAAGATTTGGAATAGAGCAACTTGATCAGATCATCCTAAAACCCTTTCTGTTCAAATGCAAATTTGAACAACTTTACATTACCAACTTTTTATGTGGAGCTTCAAACTTTGTGGGCATGATCAATACCCCAAATGATGATGCTACACCAAGTGATGCATCAAGGGGAGATGATTAGCTTAACTCAATCAAGATGAAATTGTTTCTGTTGATTTCTAGGGTTCACCAGAGTTACATTGGCTAGTTTCTTCAAATGAGCACAAATTTGGTGAAGCACCCTATTTTCTCATGTCTTTCAATCCTGTTAAGTGCCATGTCAAGTGGAGGTCATTTGCTTGACCAAACACTGATCATACACCTTCTGGCTTTTTACTAAAACCTCCATCTTGATCACTTTTACTCTTCTCCATGGCCTCAACTTTTTACCACATGATCATTCAGTTACTGGATACCCCCAGTAACTTCCCCCAGCACCCCAGCTCCATGATTGAGGTGTAAGAACCCAAGTTTACCTTGCTGGACAGCAAGTTTTCACCAAGTCACCAGCATCCTTCCTCTCTCTCAGCATCTCCAGGGCATCCAAGGCCGCAGGCCAATTCTTTACTCCTCCCTGACCTTCTAGACACTCTTGGGCACGTTGGTTTTGACCGGAGCGGCGAGGGCACGGTGGTGCCAGCCATACGCGCGCTCTGGAGCACGCAACAGTGCGGACACGCACTGTAGCTCCAGCCAATCAGCCACCCCCGACAGCCTCGGGCCACTCCCTCGTGCCAGTTGATGCTCCTTACGTCCGCGACCGCCCCGGCGCTGTCCCCCCTCCTCCTGCGGCCTCCAGTGATCATCGTCGCACGCGCATCGGACGCCCGCAATGGCCACTCTTCTGCCTCGCACGCGCGCGCGCTCCAGAAGCTCCCCCGCTCCTCCTCTCACCTCAGCTGGACGTGGAGTTCGTCCAGCAACTCTGTGGACACATTCCCCTCGCCCCCTGTGCGCTGTAGCTTCGAGCCGGAGCTCGCCGGCGCACTGGACCACGGGCCTCCGTCGACCCCCTATAAATAGGACCCCCCGGGCCTCTCCAGCAGCATCAGTAGCTCCACCACACCTCACTAAGCCCTCCAGCACCACCAGTTCCTCCCCAGGTAGTCCCAGTACTCGGGATCGACTGGAGCTCCGCCGCGTCGGGCCGCCGGTGATCTCGCAGTATGGGCCTCCCCTGCCCTTCTTCTTGCCCGATCTAGAACCACCGAGCAACACTGACTCTTTCCCCCCTGTTTCCCCTCTCTGTGGCAGTTGGAAACGACCGGATCGGCGACCTCCCGTAGCTCCTTCGCCGTCCCACCTCGCCGCCGGCGAACCCGACCTCCCCGGCGTGCCGTACCACCACCCCTACATCCGCCACTCGACGCTGGACCCAACCCTACCCTCCGTTGCCGTCGCCGTGGCCGGAAACCTCGCCGGTGAGCTCGCCGTCGCCGTGGCCACAAGGTTGGAGATGACAGGCGGGCCCCGCTTGTCATCCCCACACCTCTCTCCCCCTCCTCTCAGTCGCTGGCCGACGGGCCCCGTCCGTCAGGTTCAAAAACCTGACGTGCGCGCGCAGGCACCCGTGCGGCTGGGCTGGTCCGCCCTGGGCCGTGCACTATGGCCTTCTCTGGCCCAGTTGCACAGGGCACTTTTCCTTTTTCTTTTCTGTAATTGTTTTAAACATTTTTACAGAAAAGAATAATGGTCCAAATAAAATAATTCCAACTCCTAAAATCTTGTAATATTCCAACCTATTTAATGGTACCACTTCCACCCACAACTATGAAACTTTTCTGTACTGTTCAAATTTAAATTCAAATTTGGGCAGTAAAACTCCTGTTCTAAAATCAATAGATTCCATTCTGTAACTCCAAAACTCCAACTAAGATTTTTCCCCATCTTAGAAATCCCTCTAGTATTTTATAAAAATAGGTTGAAATTTTTCTGAGCACTTTGATTTTTCTGTTTTATTTGTGGTCTTATTTTTCCCGTGGTTATTATGCGACGTATAGATCCCGTATTTGACGAAGTTGCTGTGGAAGGAGAAGGAGAAGGATTTGAAGACTTTGAAGACCCAGCCAATCCAGGCAAGCATCCCTTTAACCATGATACACTTGTTTTGCGGAACCCGTTGTTCCCGATGCATGATGATAGATTCACGGTGGTGACCTAGTTGAAACCACCACATGATGCATGCTTGAACTTGATCTTGCAAAGTGCTAGATGACATGCAAATAGTTGGTCATGAGGCTTAAATGATGCATGTGTGATTTTAACCTTCGTAGTTGGAATCTTTGCATGAACCCATCGGGTGCCCCTAATGCCCGAGGGTGATGTTGAATTAGGTCATCACTTGAGAAAGAAGTGATGTGCCAGTAGAATCTTGTGCATGGTGAAATGATGGATTAGATTTATGTGTGACTACCGTCCCAACCAAACATGTGCAACCACACTACCCCTTATCGGACGGGGCTTTATTGATTACTTAGGTCGATACTAGCATGGTGCCCGCATTACTAGTGACGGGAAGACTTGAGGTCTTTCTCGGGACGGGGTCGTGCTTGGATAGACGACCATGACTGTTTTCACAGGGCACCGGACACACCGTTGGTCCCTTCGGGTATGCGTGACATTGAAATTAGGGCAAGTCCCGTAATCTATTGTTTGTACCCGAGGGCCGTGTACCAACGAGTGGACTCTATGTTAGTGTCGTCTAAGGAAAGATAATGACCGGGTGCTTACCCCGGGTACTTGAGGTACCGCGGGTCGTGGATGACACGGAAGTTCCCCGGATCTTGTGGGTAAAGTGCGCAACCTCTGCAGAGTGTAAAACTATTCGAATAGCCGTGTCCACGGTCATGGACAGTTGGGTGGTGCTACTTAAACTATGTCCAGAATTTTACTTCATCAGTGATAATATGTGTGTGATGAGTCAAGGTGGTGACTTGACTCGATGAGTAGAATCATATTCATGTTGATATCGGTAACCTGTCATCGAGGTTACGCGAGTTTATTGATGCATAAACTTGATAGTAGAATATTTATTCTAGCCCTTTGCTAGATTGTTCATTATCGTTCAATTGCATTGTTACTTTGAACCACATCATGGGTTGCTTGCGAGTACATTCAAAGTACTCATTGGCTTGCCACTGGTTATTTAATTGGCCAGGCATGGAAGAACAAGAATATAAGGAAGAGTTCTTTGGAGACGAACATGCGAACTAGGACGCTATCCCAGTCAAAATGCCTGTAGGGTTAAGGCAGATGGCATGGGTTCTACTCGTTATCGAAGACTTCCGCTATTTGAGTTATTTGTTATTCAGCCCGTGAGGCTCTATCTATGTAAGACTTGGCCATAATAGCCATAATTCGTGTAAGACTATTAGTATGGATGTAAGACTCTTGTTATTCAGCTTCTGTGTGTTCAGTGAGCATAGATCTCTGGGATCACTGTACACGTGCATTCGGTGATCTCGACTTCTAAGTCGGGGTCCGCACAGAGCTGGTATCAGAGCCATCCTGACTGTAGGAAGCCTTAGTTAGCATGGGCGTTAGTTAGATGAGACCCCTTTTCAAAAACCTTCTGAACCTCTCTTCTTTTCTAAACCTGAGATTTCATCAGCTTATTAACCCCTCCTATTCCACCTTTGTAGATGGCCGCTGTACCCGAAGAGCACCTGACCACTGGGTTTCCCTTACTTCTCGAGGTTATCCTCCAGGAGTGTCAGTTCCACCGAGCACCCATCCTCACCTACCTTGAGCATTGGGTGAGCGATACTGAGGTGGAATACCATGTGGAAGTGATCGTGAAGGCAAACGATCCTCCCACAAGTTGGTTCTTCGAGGGACCCCAGATGGCAACACTCCCACTCGCTGTCGAGGCTGCTGCACTCAAGGCATTAACCCGTCTCCGCGAGCTTCTTCCGGAGATGGCAGCCAAGATGACAACTCGCTTCTTACCTTACCGGAAGGAAGGTGAAGAAGAAAGCAGCGCACTAGCCCCTCCACTGAAGGAAGGACTCTCGCTTCGGTTCCAGACCTACTTCAGTCTATGTGCCGACAGCTTGGCACAAGACTTGGCCTCGGAATCAATGAAGCTTCGAGAAGAACTTCACAAGACCAAGGCACTTCTTCGTCGAGCTCAAGAGAAGGCAAATAGGATCAAGAAGGAAGGAGCACCTTCTGGACAATCCGCTATCGCATATCGAGGCGAAAGGCCCTCCGAGGATGTGTCTTCCAAGAATGAAGAACCACCTCGGCGACGCCGGATGACGGCAAGGGAATGTCGCAAGGTTTTCCCTGCACCACCGACGAAGCACCGTCGTATCCAACTCCTCCACTCCCCCACACCCTCAAGTGACAAGGGGGCCCAGACAGATGAAGACAAGGAGGAAGACCCAGAAGAGCCGGAATACGCGACCGAGCATTCCGCCGCTTAGGCATTATTCGCTACTCGGATATGCCAGTTGTAACCTCTACGGTAGGATAGGTCGTGTAACCCCTATGCGCAGTCGAGTCCTTGTATGGTTCATATGAAACCATCTAGTGCTTGCTTTTGTTGTGTCTGGATGTATGTCGTATTCTTCCTTCGGGAATATGTAAACGACTACATCACCCATTTGGATTTTAATGAATGTGTTTTGGCCTTTCGGCCCTTGCATAAGTTGATTTAGTGTCACACCCACCCCCTTACTAGGCACCCATCTATCTTGCTTTCCCTCTTCCGAGTCATGAGACCTTTTATCGCTCCAACAGGATGCCTGTTGTAACTCGTACTGGTACCTCGACCCAGCAGCCCGAAGCCGGAGCATCCGCTCAGCCAGAGGCAGGCCACGACCAACCAATGACCAAGCTCCACCACCACATCCTCCAAGCATGGACATGGCTCAGCTTCTCCAAGCTTTCCGAGAGGAACGCCAAGCCAACACTGCAGCTCTCCAGCTGATTGCTCAAGCTGTCGCCAACAACCGCCAGCCGGCGGGGAATGGCAATGGACGTTCCACGTTGGCAGAGTTCAAGAAGCATGCACTGCCAACCTTCATCGAGACTGCTGAACCCCTGGATGCAGACGACTGGGTCCGTTCCATTGAGGAGATACTGGAACTAGTCGGATGCACCGAAGACCGCGAGAAGGTGGCTTATGCAGCCCACTGCCTCGGGGGGACTGCTAGAGCTTGGTGGGATGGATTCAAGGTCATGCATGCTGAACAAGACATCACTTAGGTTAACTTCAAGGCAGAATTCCGCAAGGCCCACATTCCTTCCGGAATCATGGCCATCAAAAAGCGTGAGTTCCGAGCCCTGAAGCAAGGAAGTGGCACTATCAAGGAGTACATGCAGAAGTTCAGTGTTCTGTGAAGGTATGCCCCTGAAGATGTCCGCACTGATGCTGCAAAAAGGGAGCGCTTCATGGAAGGCCTCAATCAGACTCTTCAATCCTCGCTTGTCGTGTGCAACTACCCGTCTTTCCCTGACCTGGTTAATAAGGCACTTATGCTTGAAGACAAGCGGCGTGCTTTGGAAGACACTCGCAAGTGCAAGTTGGTCACTAAGGGAAGTTCCAGCAACCAGAAGCCTCGTCCGTGGCAGTCAGCCCCGGCCAAGCCAACCTATCAGCAGCCAAGAGCTCCTGCACCTCGTGCGAACCCTCAGCCTCAGCAGTATGCCAACCCCAGGCCAGCTTTCAACCCCAATACCAGTGGTGGCAACAAGATCAATCCAAACCAAGTCACTTGCTTTGGATGACCAAGTCACTTGCTTTGGATGTGGTCAGTCC
>LR738715.1:354885939-354915991 GCA_902687465.1 Secale cereale | reverse complement strand
AAAAAGGGAGCGCTTCATGGAAGGCCTCAATCAGACTCTTCAATCCTCGCTTGTCGTGTGCAACTACCCGTCTTTCCCTGACCTGGTTAATAAGGCACTTATGCTTGAAGACAAGCGGCGTGCTTTGGAAGACACTCGCAAGTGCAAGTTGGTCACTAAGGGAAGTTCCAGCAACCAGAAGCCTCGTCCGTAGCAGTCAGCCCCGGCCAAGCCAACCTATCAGCAGCCAAGAGCTCCTGCACCTCGTGCGAACCCTCAGCCTCAGCAGTATGCCAACCCCAGGCCAGCTTTCAACCCCAATACCAGTGGTGGCAACAAGATCAATCCAAACCAAGTCACTTGCTTTGGATGACCAAGTCACTTGCTTTGGATGTGGTCAGTCCGGACACATCTCAAGGGTGTGCCCCAACAAGAAGCCTGATGCCCCGCGCCCCAAAGCGCAGAACCAGGGACAAAGCCGTGGAATGCCACCAAGGAACCCAGCTCCTCGCAATCCACCTAACCATGGGAAGGGGCATGTGAATCACGTCACTGCTGAAGAAGCCCGGGAAGACCCGGATGTCGTGCTGGGTACGTTCCTTGTCAACTCAGCACATGCAACTGTCTTGTTTGATTCTGGAGCAACGCATTCATTTGTCACTCAAAGATTTGCATTAAAAAGTGGCATGACCCCTACACCCCTGAATAACCCTATGGTGGTACAAACCCCCGGAGCCGAGATGAGAGCAAAGATTGGCTGCAAAGGAGTCAGTATTACCATTAACGGTGTAGACTTCCTAGCAGACCTTATCATCCTGAGATCGCAAGGCTTGGATGTGATCTTAGGGATGGATTGGCTCAGTAAGCACCAAGGCTTGTTAGACTGTGCCAACCGGACAGTCACTGTGACCAATGACCTAGGAGTCGAAGTCAAGTTTGCTTCCAACTCCTCTTCCGCTCAAGCCGCTAAAGTCAAATGTCTGTCTGAAGTTGGGCTAGATCAAGTACCGGTGGTATGTGAGTATCCTGATGTCTTTCCGGATGAACTACCGGGAATGCCCCCTGACCGTGACATTGAATTCATCATCGAGCTCGTGCCCGGAGCAGGACCCATCTATAAGAAGCCTTATAGAATGGGGACGGAAGAATTAGCCGAGTTGAAGAAGCAGCTGGAAGAGCAGCTAAGGAAGGAATTTATCCGCCCAAGTGCCTCCCCTTGGGGATCTCCCGTTCTGTTTGTGGCAAAGAGGGACGGTACCATCCGCTTATGCATTGACTATCGTTCCCTCAATGAAGTTACAATCAAGAACAAATATCCACTTCCCAAGATCGAAGATCTGTTTGATCAGCTCAGCGGAGCCAAGGTATTCTCCAAGATCGACCTCGGATCTGGGTACTACCAGCTGAAGATCAGACCCCAAGATATTCCGAAGATGGCATTCGTAACCAGATATGGCCTGTACGAGTGCACGGTCATGTCTTTTGGGTTAACTAATGCCCCAGCCTACTTCATGTATCTCATGAATAAAATCTTCATGGAATATTTGGACAAGTTTGTTGTCGTCTTCATTGATGACATTCTTGTGTTCTCGAAGTCGGAGGAAGAGCACGAGCAGCATCTGAGGATGGTCCTAGACAAGCTTCGTGAGCACCAACTGTATGCCAAATTCAGCAAGTGTGAGTTTTGGCTGCATAAAGTTGGATTCTTAGGTCATGTCTTGACCGAGGAAGGATTATCTGTTGATCCTGCAAAGATCGAAGCTGTGACCCAATGGCAATCTCCAACGACCGTCAGGGAACTTAGAAGCTTCCTCGGACTAGCGGGCTATTACCGCAAGTTCGTGGAAGGATTCTCTAGCATTGCACGACCAATGACTCATCTCCTCAAGAAGGACAAGAAGTTCGAGTTGACGCCAAAATGCGAAGAAAGCTTCCAAGAGCTCAAGAAGAGATTGACCACCGCCCCAGTTCTGGCAACACCTGATATTCACAAGGAGTTCGTGATATATTGTGATGCCTCACGAACCGGATTGGGAAGCGTTCTGATGCAAGAAGGCCGCGTCATAGCATACCTCTCCAGGCAGCTACGACCCCATGAGGAGAACTACGCTACTCACGATCTTGAGCTAGCGGCAGTACTTCATGCCTTGAAGACATGGCGGTATTACCTCCTAGGGAAGCGGTGTGAGATCTACACAGACCACAAAAGTCTGAAGTACATTTTCACCCAAAAGGAATTGAACATGAGGCAGCGGAGATGGTTGGAACTCATCAAAGACTATGACCTCAGTGTTCAGTATCACCCTGGGAAGGCTAACGTGGTGGCCGATGCCTTAAGCAGGAAGGCTTGCTCTTTGAATGTCGTTATTCAAGAAAGGCAGCCAGCCTTGTTTAAGGAGTTCGAACAATTCAGTTTGGAATTGGTCACCCTTGGATTTCTGGATCATTTGGAAGTCAGACCAACCCTGATGGACGACGTCAAGAAGGCACAAGATGGACACACAAGCATTGAAGGCATCAAGAGGAAGATGAAGCTGGGCAAGGCCCCAGGATTCTCCGAAGACGAGCACGGGATTGTTTGGTACAAATGTCGCATCTGCGTACCAAACAACACAGAGCTGAAGAACCTGATTCTGCAAGAAGCCCATGACACTCCGTATTCCATCCACCCCGGAGGAACCAAGATGTATCAAGACTTGAAGGCACGATTCTGGTGGCACGGGATGAAAAGAGAGATTGCAACCTATGTTGCAAAGTGTGATGTGTGCCAAAGGGTCAAGGCTGAATATCAGCGACCTGCTGGATTGCTTCAACCACTCAAGGTTCCTGAGTGGAAGTGGGATAAAGTCGGAATGGACTTCATCACTGGATTACCAAGGTCGAATAGAGGACATGACTCTATCTGGGTCATAGTCAATCATTTGACCAAGGTAGCCCATTTCATTCCTGTCAAGACCACTTATGATGACAACCGGCCGGCAGCTCTCTACATCGACCGAATCGTAAGTCTTCACGGTGTTCCCAAGGAGATTGTGTCAGATCGAGGAACCCAGTTCACCTCCAGGTTCTGGAAGAAGTTCCAAGAAGCCTTGGGAACCAAGTTGTCTTTCAGCATAGCTTTCCACTCATAGACCGGAGGTCAGACAGAACGAGTAAATCAAATTCTTGAAGATATGCTCCGAGCCTGTGTCTTGGCATATGGAGCCAAGTGGGAAGATTGTCTTCCTTTTGCCGAGTTCTCCTATAACAACAGTTACCAGTCGAGCCTTGAGATGGCACCATTTCAGGTGTTGTACGGACGCATATGTCGCACAGCCCTCAATTGGTCAGAGACTGGAGAAGGACTAGTCTTTGGACCGGATAATCTCCGCGCAGCAGAAGAGCAAGTCCAACTAGTCAGAGAGCGATTAAAGGCAGCCAAGTCAAGGCAGAAGAGTTATGCTGACACTCACCGTCGGAACATGAGTTTCCATGTCGGGGACCATGTGTACCTGCGGGTAACTCCTCCGAAGGGAATCAAGCGTTTCCACGTCAAGGGGAAGCTCGCACCAAGGTTCATTGGACCCTTTGAGATCACTGCACGACGAGGAGAAGTGGCTTACCAGTTGGAACTACCACCTGAGCTATCCGATGTCCACAATGTATTCCATGTGTCGCAACTCCGGAAATGTCTCCAAGTTCCAGACAAGCCTAATCTCTACAAGGATGTGGATCACCAAGCCATTGATCTGCAGCCTGATTTGACCTACCGCGAGAAGCCCATTCGCATTCTGGACGAAGCAGAACGACGGACGCGGAGCCGTACCATCAAGTACTTCAAGGTCCAGTGGAGCAACCACACCGAAGCAGAAGCAACCTAGGAACGAGAAGACTATCTTAGATCCGAGTTTCCCGACCTCCTTTAAGACCTAGTTTAGGAATCTCGAGGATGAGATTCTTGTAAGGGGGGTAGGTCTGTCACACCCTGCATTTTGTAACATGTTATTTGTACCTTTGAAGCATGAAAATTTGGACCAGCAAATTTTTTTAGCATCATTTGGCTATTATTTGAAATTGACTTTTCTTCATGTGCTTTTTCTTGTGCTCATTAAAGTCAACTATGACCTCTTGTAGAATTCATCTCCATACCCAAAACTTCTGCCCAATGATCATGCCAAGTGTTATATAACAGTATAGTATTTTCCTACAAAATTAATTTGGCCAAAATGTATTTTATAAATTTAGTTTTCCAAAAACCCCTGAATTGAGATTTGCACTGCAAGTACTTGATTTAGGGTGAGAAAAGTATTTCAAAAGGAACATTTGAGACCTAGTAGACATAGGACTCCCAGAAACCACAAAGGTATAATTTTAAAAGTTATTTTCCTATTTAATTTAAAAGCTTTTTCTTAAGGCCAGAAATGGTCTTTAATAGGGAAAAATTATTTAACTGATTCAAAAATATTTGCCAAAATTCAGGGAGACTCAGAGGACATATATTGTCCATATATAAGAGTTTCAACACTTGGTCATGTTCAAAATAATGGGCTAAACCCTCTAAACCCCTTTCTGGATATTTCAAGCTTTTGAAATATTTACAAAGGAAACTTTCTCCAAAAATTCCAGGGAAATTATATCATGTCATATATGACATATTTGATGATCTTGCCAAGTCCCATGCCTTGGGAAGCAAGAAAACATCCTCAAACCCCTTCATAACCATTCTGTCCTTATTTGAAGTTTGAGCAACTTTACATTGCCAAACATGTCCAAATGCTCTCAAACTTGGTGCACATGCTAGAATGGCCTAATAAGGCATCTAGACCAAATGGCACAAGATTTGGAATAGAGAAACTTGATCAGATCATCCTAAAACCCTTTCTGTTCAAATGCAAATTTGAACAACTTTACATTACCAACTTTTTATCTCGAGCTTCAAACTTTGTGGGCCCCAAATGATGTTGCTACACCAAGTGATGCATCAAGGGGAGATGATTAGCTTAACTCAATCAAGATGAAACTGTTTCTGTTGATTTCTAGGGTTCACCAGAGTTACATTGGCTAGTTTCTTCAAATGAGCCCAAATTTGGTGAAGCACCCTATTTTCTCAGGTCTTTCAATCCTGTTAAGTGCCATGTCAAGTGGAGGTCATTTGCTTGACCAAACACTGATCAAACACCTCCTGGCTTTTTACTAAAACCTCCATCTTGATCACTTTTACTCTTCTCCATGGCCTCAACTTTTTACCACATGATCATTCAGTTACTAGATACCCCCAGTAACTTCCCCCAGCACCCCAGCTCCATGATTGAGGGGTAAGAACCCAAGTTTACCTTGCTGGACAGCAAGTTTTCACCAAGTCACCAGCATCCTTCCTCTCTCTCAGCATCTCCTGGGCATCCAAGGCCGCAGGCCAATTCTTTACTCCTCCCCTGACCTTCTAGACACTCTTGGGCACGTTGGTTTTGACCGGAGCGGCAAGGGCACGGTGGTGCCAGCCATACGCGCGCTCTGGAGCACGCAACAGTGCGGACACGCACTGTAGCTCCAGCCAATCAGCCACCCCCGACAGCCTCGAGCCACTCCCTCGCGCCAGTCGATGCTCCTCGACGTCCGCGACCGCCCCGGCGCTGTCCCCCCTCCTCCTACGCCCTCCAGTGATCATCGTCGCAAGCGCACCGGCCGCCCGCAATGGCCACTCTTCTGCCTCGCACGCGCGCGTGATCCAGAAGCTCCCCCGCTCCTCCTCTCACCTCAGCTGGACGTGGAGCTCGTCCAGCAACTCCGTGGACACATTCCCCTCGCCCCCTGTGCGTTGTAGCTTCGAGTCGGAGCTCGCCGGCGCACTGGACCACGGGCCTCCATCGACCCCCTATAAATAGGACCCCCCGGGCCTCTCCAGCAGCATTAGCAGCTCCACCACACCTCACTGAGCCCTCCAGCACCACCAGTTCCTCCCCAGGTAGTCCCAGTACTCGAGATCGACCGGAGCTCCGCCGCGTCGGGCCGCCGGTGATCTCGCAGTACGGGCCTCCCCTGCCCTTCTTCTTGCCCGATCTAGAACCACCGAGCAACACTGACTCTTTCCCCCCTGTTTCCCCTCTCTGTGGCAGTTGGAAACGGCCGGAGCGGCGACCTCCCGTAGCTCCTCCGCCGTCCCACCTCCCCGCCGGCGAACCCGACGTCCCCGGCGTGCCGTACCACCACCCCTATATCCGCCACTCGACGCTGGACCCAACCCTACCCTCCATTGCCGTCGCCGTGGCCGGAAACCTCGCCGGTGAGCTCGCCGTCGTCGTGGCCGCAAGGTTGGAGATGACAGGCGGGCCCCGCCTGTCATCCCCACACCTCTCCCCCCTCCTCTCAGTCGCTGGCCGACGGGCCCCGCCCGTCAGGTTCAAAAACCTGACGTGCGCGCGCAGGCACCCGTGCGGCTGGGCTTGTCCGCCCTGGGCCGTGCACTGTGGCCTTCTCTGGCCCAGTTGCACAGGGCACTTTTCCTTTTTCTTTTCTGTAATTGTTTTAAACATTTTTACAGAAAAGAATAATGGTCCAAATAAAATAATTCCAACTCCTAAAATCTTGTAATATTCCAACCTATTTAATGGTACCACTTTCACTCACATCTATGAAACTTTTCTGTACTGTTCAAATTTAAATTCAAATTTGGGCAGTAAAACTCCTGTTCTAAAATCAATAGATTCCATTCTGTAACTCCAAAACTCCAACTAAGATTTTTCCCCATCTTAGAAATCCCTCTAGTATTTTATAAAAATAGGTTGACATTTTTCTGAGCACTTTGATTTTTCTATTTTAATTGTGGTCTTATTTTTCCCGTGGTTATTATGCGACGTATAGATCCCGTATTTGACGAAGTTGCTGTGGAAGGAGAAGGAGAAGGATTTGAAGACTCTGAAGACCCAGCCAATCCAGGCAAGCAGCCCTTTGACCATGATACACTTGTTTTGCGGAACCCGTTGTTCCCGATGCATGATGATAGATTCACGGTGGTGACCTAGTTGAAACCACCACATGATGCATGCTTGAACTTGATCTTGCAAAGTGCTAGATGACATGCAAATAGTTGGTCATGAGGCTTAAATGATGCATGTGTGATTTTAACCTTCATAGTTGGAATCTTTGCATGAACCCATCGGGTTCCCCTAATGCCCGAGGGTGATGTTGAATTAGGTCATCACTTGAGAAAGAAGTGATGTGCCGGTAGAATCTTGTGCATGGTGAAATGATGGATTAGATTTATGTATGACTACCGTCCCAACCAAACATGTGCAACCACACTACCCCTTATGGGACGGGGCTTTATTGATTACTTAGGTCGATACTAGCATGGTGCCCGCATTACTAGTGATGGGAAGACTTGAGGTCTTTCCCGGGACGGGGTCGTGCTTGGATAGACGACCATGACTGTTTTCACAGGGCACCGGACACACCGTTGGTCCCTTCGGGTACGCGTGACATTGAAATTAGAGCAAGTCCCGTAATCTATTGTTTGTACCCGAGGGCCGTGTACCAACGAGTGGACTCTATGTTAGTGTCGTCTAAGGAAAGATAATGACCGGGTGCTTACTCCGGGTACTTGAGGTACCGCGGGTCGTGGATGACACGGAAGTTCCCCGGATCTTGTGGGTAAAGTGCGCAACCTCTGCAGAGTGTAAAACTATTCGAATAGCCGTGTCCATGGTCATGGACAGTTGGGTGGTGCTACTTAAACTATGACCAGAATTTTACTTCATTAGTGATAATATGTGTGTGATGAGTCAAGGTGGTGACTTGACTCGATGAGTTGAATCATATTCATGTTGATATCGGTAACCTGTCATCGAGGTTACGCGAGTTTATTGATGCATAAACTTGATAGTAGAATATTTATTCTAGCCCTTTGCTAGATTGTTCATTATCGTTCAATTGCATTGTTACTTTCAACCACATCATGGGTTGCTTGCGAGTACATTCAAAGTACTCATTGGCTTGCCACTGGTTATTTAATTGGCCAGGCATGGAAGAACAAGAATATGAGGAAGAGTTCTTTGGAGACGAACATGCGAACTAGGACGCTATCCCAGTCAGAATGCCTGTAGGGTTAAGGCAGATGGCATGGGTTCTACCCGTTATCGAAGACTTCCGCTATTTGAGTTATTTGCTATTCTGCCCGTGAGGCTCTATCTATGTAAGACTTGGCCATAATGGCCATAATTCGTGTAAGACTATTTGTATGGATGTAAGACTCTTGTTATTCAGCTTCTGTGTGTTCAGTGAGCATTGATCTCGGGGATCACTGTACACGTGCATTCGGTGATCTCGACTTCTAAGTCGGGGTCCCCACAAAGGGAGAATCCTCCGGCAAGGGGGAGCTCTCCGGCGAGGGACAGTATCAGCGGCCCTCCGCCGGCGGGGACTACAACTACACCGCCAAGGGAGAGTTCCCCGGCAAGGAACCCTACCGAGGAGCTGGCTCGCACAGGTAATCCCCTTGCTTCAAACTTCCCTTGGCCTTTTCTTCTTTTGATTCTTCTTTTTTTGGATATTTGCTTGACTGTTTTTCTCCCCTTTCCTGCCGTCAGATCCATCCGCTGCGGAGCCGATGGAGACGGAGGTCGCTGTCGAGGAGAATGCGCGCGGCGACACTGGCGACGCCGCTGCTACCGAAGAAGCGGCCGGTGCAGATGAGCCCGCCGGCGACGAGGCCGCCAAGGCTGCCGCAGCAGCACCTGGCGAGGGGTCCGGCGATCGCACTGACGGCCCTGAGGCCGCAGGAGCGTCAGGCGCTACGCCGACCGCCGATCCCTCCGCCGCTGCCGCAGCGCCAGGCTCCGAAGAGCCCCAGCCAGACGCCTACCTGAAGGCCGGCGATGGCATCTTCATCAACCTCCCCTGGCCATCCCTGTCCAGGGCGCCGATCTAGGGAGAAGTCTTCGACGGACAAGTACTTGCCTCCGCCAGGCTGACGCTCGTGGACGCGCCGAGCAGCAGCAGCAGCGAGCCCGAGGAGGAGCGGCTGCTGCGGAAGCTGCTGTCGCTCTACCGCGCTCGGCAGGCCAAGCTGGAGTCCCGCGAAGCGCTGGCCGCCAAGGCGGGAGCCGACATTGAGAAGCGCGCGAAGGAGCTCCGGGCCCTCAACCAAGCAGCTCTCCGGTCCTTGGCAGAGGAGCGGGAGCAACTTGCCAAAGAGTAGATGGCCTTCTTCCTCAAGAAGGCCGAAGTCGAAGAGCAACAGTGGCTTGCCGCCGAGAAGCTATCCACGCGAGAAGGCGAGCTAGCGCAGCGGAAGGTCAACCTCGACAGCCACAAGGAAGAGCTTGCCGCGTGCGAGTAGTCACTTGGCGGGGCCCTCCAGGAAGCAAAGGACACTACCGCAGCTGCCGAGACCGCCAAGAAGAAACTGGAGGCGAAGGTGGCGCAACTGGAGGCCGATCTCAAGGCGAGAGGTGAAGAGATCGCCGCGCTTAAGCTTGAGCGGGAGAAGGACGCTCACAACCACTCTGAGCTGCAGGTCCGCCTCGCCAAGAAGGGCAAGGAGCTTGCCGCCGTCAAGGCCTTCAATGCTGATCTTGAGTTGAAGCTGACCACTTTGACCAAGACGCTGGATGGCGCCAATGAGCGGGAGGCGGCCTTGAAGGAAGAGGTCAGGACCGAGAAGGCGTTGCTGGCGAGTGCTGCTGTCACACAGAATGTCTTTAGGGAGACTGGGGAGCATTGGATGGAGGGTCTCGTCAATGCTGCCGCAGATATCGACAGGGAGCTGGCGCAGCTGGGGGCGGAGTATCTCGGGTATTCCTCCGACAAGAATCTCCACCCCAGCGCCAAGCTCACCCTCCAGCAGATATCGACAAGTCTCTTCAAAGGCGTGGCGACGGCCCTCCAGCAGCTCCGGGAGAGAATCCCAAAGTAGCTGGCTGACGAGTCGCGCAAGCTCTGCGCGGGCGCCCTGCAAAAGGTGTTGGTGAAGGTGGCCTTCAGCAATCCGGGGCTCAACCTCACCAACGTCCTCAGATCCCTACCGTCGGACGCTCACCAGGAGGCGCTCAAGGCCCTTGTCGCACCCATTGTGGACAAGGTGAGCGGGATCAAGAGGGTCGAGGGCGATCGCGCGGACTAGGCTCGCCCATTTTCTTCTTTCCTTATCGCTGCTTATCATGTTAGGAGAACAATCTGTTAGAGCTTGGACAAGCTATCTTGTAATATAACTCTATTTTGCATAGTGTTTACAACGTTATTTCCTTTACTTGATTCCTTCCTTTGTATGTTTCTGCCCTACGCTTTTAGGGAACTTGCCGGCGCAGGCACCTTAGCCGCGAGCGTTGAGTGCGGAACTTCAGCAGCCTGCTGGCGGTGCCGTTACCGACAAGAAACCTTGTCGCAACTAGTCGCAGCTCACTTAAGTTGTTGAGCGAACTCGAAACAAAGTTGTTGAGCGGACTCGAAACAAAGTTGTTGAGCGGGCTCGAAACAACGTTAAGGGCACAACTAGCTACGAGTTGGTTCCTCCGCGCGCAGGTTTTCCATACAAAGCACGGTCGTTCAAGGAAGATAACTTAAAAATTTAAAAATCTGATTGCTCAAACTTTGGCAACTTAGCTTTTGTGTCATTTGCTTCCCGGCAAGGCGGGACTTTCTTGAACAGCGCTTGGTCCATACCACTATCTTCTCCTCCCCCCCCCCCGGGCAAACTTGTGCGGGAGGGAACCTTCCTTTCCTTGAGAAAAAAGAAAGGAGAGAAAATACAGATATGGCTTACCGGGGGTAGGCGCTGCACAAAGTGTCAGATAATACATGCATAAAATAAAAAGCATGAAATTGACAAGATGTGCGGAGCACATGAGCTTTACTTATGCACGGGGTCTGCGCCCGGCTTTGTACAAATGATTACATGCAACAGCGGCAAGACTTGTACAAAAGGTGGTTGTCGGAGCGGGTCACGGCAACCGTGCCTTACGGGTAAAACTTACGAAGATGCTCGATGTTCCAGGAGTTGCTCACCGGAAAGCCATCTTCGGTCTCAAGGCGGACAGCGCCATGCCTAGTGACTCGTTTTACCCGATAAGGGCCTTCCCACTTTGGCGTCAACTTGTTGGAATTCTTGGCGGACTGAATGCGCCGAAGAACAAGGTCGCATTCCTCGAGACTTCTGGCATTAACTTTGCGGCTATGGTAGCGGCGCAAAGCTTGCTGGTAGCGAGCAGCTCGTACAGCAGCCTGAAGACGGTCTTCCTCAAGGAGCAGCGCGTCATCTTGTCACAGCTGCTCTTGCTCGAGCTCATCATAAGCGAGCACTCGAGGTGACCCGTATACGAGTTCCGTGGGGAGAACTGCCTCTGCTCCATAGACTAGAGCGAAAGGTGTCTGTCCAGTGGCTCGATTTGGCGTCGTCCTGATCGACCAAAGAACCACCGGCAGCTCCTCGATCCAGTTTCTTCCGCACTTGTGCAGCCTGTCGAAAGTTCTGGTCTTGAGGCCACGCAGCACTTCAGCATTTGCCCTCTCTGCTTGACCGTTGCTTCTCGGGTGAGCAACAGAAGCGAAGCAGACCTTGGCGCCAAGATCTTGGACGTACTGCATGAAGGTGCGGCTCGTGAATTGCGTACCGTTGTCGGTGATGATCCTGTTAGGGATCCCGAAGCGGCAAACAATCGACCTGAAGAACTTGACTGCTGACTGTGCGGTCACCTTTCTCTCTGGTTCCACTTCCGGCCACTTTGTGAACTTGTCGATTGCAACGTACAAGTACGCAAAGCCCCCAGCTACGCAGGGAAAGGGGCCGAGGATGTCGAGCCCCCAGACCGAAAATGGCCAGGATAAAGGGATCGTCTGGAGAGCTTGAGCTGGCTGGTGTATCTGCTTGGAATGGAACTGGCACGCTTCACACTTGGTTACTTGTGCAGTTGCATCCTGGAGGGCTTCCGGCCAAAAGAAACCTTGCCGGAATGCCTTGCAGGCAAGTGCTCTTGCGCCAATGTGGGACCACATATGCCTCCATGTATCTCTACCAACAGCCTTTGTCCGTCTTCCCGGTGAATACACTTAAATTTCACACCGTTGAGTCTTCTTCTATACAGTGTGTTGTCAACAAACTGGTACATACTTGACTGCCGGGCTACTCTTTCCTCTTCTTCTTGCTCTTCGGGAAGTTCTCCTGTTTGAAGGAAACGGACAATCTGTTGTGCCCATGCAGGAGCCTGTGGCTCGACAACAAGGACTAAAGGCACATTTGCTGCTGCGGGAACATCCGCTTCTACGGCGAGAACCTGCGGCTCAGCCGGAGCTTGATGTTCCCCGGCAAGCTTGCCGGAGCAAAACTTGTCGGGAACGTTTGCTTCAACGGAACAAACCCTGGGGCTTGCCGGAGCAGACTGCTCCTCAGCACTCTTGGTGTTGATCTTGGGGACCTTCTTGGCGGCGGCTTCGGGAAGCTCTGCCGGAAAATAGTCGCCAGAAATCAACTTCCTCTTCTTGCTCTGTCCAGTTGACGGTGTTACAGACGGTTGAGTCAGCTTGAGCACAAAGATCCCTGGTTCCACAGGTAACTTAAGTGCGGCACACTTCGACAGGCCATCTGTGATGTCGTTCTGAGCTCTTGGAACGTGCTCCATCTGTAGGCCGTCAAAGTGCCCTTCAAGCTTTCTCACTTCATCAACGTAAGGTTCCATCAACGGACTCTGATAATTCTTATTCACTTGGCGGACGACAAGCTGCGAGTCACCCCTGACAATGAGCTTCTTGATCCCAAGGTCTGCCGCGATCCTGAGACCAGCAAGCAAACCTTCATACTCTAAGGTATTGTTTGTTGCTTGCTCTTTGGGAAAGTGCATCTGGACTACGTACTTGAGGTACTCTCCGGTGGGTGCGACAAGCAGCACGCCAGCACCGGCGCCTTGCAGCGAGAAGGCACCATCAAAGTACATCAGCCACTCTTTGCTTGCTTCCTTGACGGGGATGCTCGTTTCTGGAATTTCTTCATCTGGTGTTGGCGTCCACTCTGCTATGAATTCTACCAATGCTCTACTTTGGATAGTAGAAGTGCTTTCAAACTTGAGGCCAAAGCTTGACAGTTCCAGTGCCCACTCAACAATCCTGCCTGTTGCTTCTGGATTCTGTAGTATCCTCTTCAGCGGAAAGCTAGTGACAACTGTTATCTCATGTGCTTGGAAGTAATGGTGCAGCTTTCTCGAGGCCATGAGAAGGCCGAAAAGCAATTTCTGCACACCAAAGTACCTTGACCTAGCCCCCTGCAGAAGGGAACTGACAAAGTAAACTGGGCGCTGTACCATCTTCTTCCGTATCTCCTCTTGCGCCTGCGCATATCCATCTTTGTCGGGACCAGAGCTTGTCAGGGAAGCCCCCTGCTTGTCGCTGGACGTGCTTGCCGTGGTTGCTGGCTCATCATCTGCCTCCCTCTCCGCTACTAACACAGCACTAACCACTGGATTGGTTGCCGCTAGATACAGCAGCAACTTCTCTTGTGGCTTAGGTGCGACAAGTATTGGAGTGGAGGACAGGTATCTCTTCAAGTCCTGCAGCGCAGCCTCCGCTTCCGAAGTCCATTTCATTGGACCTGCCTTTTTCAAAATTTTGAAAAACGGTAGGGCGCGCTCAGCAGACTTAGAGATAAACCTGCTGAGAGCAGCCACGCAACCGGCAAGTCTTTGTACATCCTTGACGCGCTTCGGTGCTTCAATCTTCTCAATGGCCTTGATCTTGTCAGGATTGGCTTCAATTACCCGCTGAGACACGAAGAACCCGAGAAGCTTGCCGGAAGGGACTCCAAACACGCACCTCTCGGGGTTGAGCTTGAGCTGGATCTTACGCAGATTTGCAAAGCTCTCGTCTAAATCTTGAATCAGGGTTGCCCTGTCTTTGCTCTTGACCACTATGTCATCCATGTATGCTTCCACATTTCTGTGAATTTGTGGCTCAAAAGCTGTATGGACTACCCTTGCAAATGTTGAACCAACATTCTTCAAACCAAAAGGCATCCGTATGAAACAGTACGTGCCACATGGAGTGATGAATGCGGTCTTCTCCTCATCCTCTTCTGCCATGAAGATTTGATGGCATCCTGAGTATGCGTCAAGAAATGAAAGCAAGTCACATCCGGCCGTGGAGTCAACAATCTGGTCAATGCGCAACAAGGGAAATGGGTCTTTGGGACAAGCTTTATTCACATCGGTGAAATCGATACAAAGCCTCCATTTCCCGTTTGCCTTGCGTACGACCACAGGATTGGCCAACCACGTAGGATGGAGCACTACTCTGATAAGGCCCGCTGCTTCCAATTTCTTGATCTCTTCTGTGATGAATTCTTGGCGCTCCACTGCTTGTTTCCTGACTTTCTGCTTGACGGGCCGCGCATGAGGATAGATGGCAAGCTTGTGCTCAATTACTTTCCTGGGAACACCAGGGATGTCAGACGGTTGCCATGCAAACACGTCGACGTTCGCCCACAGGAAAGCAACGAGTGCGCTTTCCTATTTAGGGTCAAGTGTGGCACTGATGGTGAAGGTACCACCAGTGCCGTCCTCGTTGGCGGACACCTTCCTGGTCTCTGGCGGAGCTGCCATCGTCTTCTTACACTTGCCGGTGGAGCTCGATGGTCCGTCCTCAATGGTGGCGCAGCACTCCGAAGAGGTGCGCTTGCCGGAGTGGGCATCAGAGCTCTTGCCGGACTTGGTCTTCTTCTTCCCCCCGGGAGCTTCAGCGGCAAGTTTCTTGCTATTTGTTGCGGCTGCTACTTCCCGGTAGATCTTGTCGGTGCAGATAAGGGCATCCTTCTTGTCGCCAGGGAAAGAGATGACGCTTATCGGGCTGGGCATCTTCAACATATTGTATGCATAGTGAGAGGCTGCCATGAACTTGGCGAGTGCTGGACGGCCGAGTATCCCATTGTAAGGCAATGGAAAATCAGCGACGTCAAAAGTGACCCTCTCGGTCCTGAAGTTCAGCTCCCTGCCAAACTTCACTGGCAGCGTGATCTTCCCCTTCGGCTTGCTCCTTCCCGGGTTTATTCCTTGGAATTTGCCGGTCTCTTCGAGCTTGCTGTCAGGGATCTGGAGTTTCTGGAGTACAGTGGAGGAGATCAGGTTCAAGCCGGCCCCGCCGTCAACTAACATCTTAGTGACCTTGAGGTTGCGGATAGTTGGTGAAACCAACATCGGCAAGCACCCGACTGCAGCTGTGCGATCAGGGTGGTCCTCAATATCAAAGATGATAGGCGTGCTGGACCATTTCAGAAGCTTGCGCGATTCGACAGGTGGTTTTGCCGCATTTACTTCCCGCACCCACTGCTTGAGTTGGCGGTGTGAGGTATGCAGAGAAGCACCGCCGTCAACGCACAAGACTTATGTGGCTTTCTGGAACTCCTGCTCACTGGTCTCAACATCATCCATATCTTCATCATCGTCGTCATCTTCATCCTTGTCGCGGCCGCGGGGAGGTCTATCTTCTTGCCGCTGCTTGGCCTTGCCGCGGCGTCCTCCCCGGCCGTTGAATGACCGCTTCTTGCCGGATCCTCCATCACCTCCTTGGGCCTTCTCCTTGTCGCGTCGCTCGTACTCAGCCTTCTGCTGCTCGACGAGCTGCTCGACCCTCTTGCAGTTCTGGAGGTCATGGCCCTTGGTGCGATGGATCTTGCAGTACTGCTTGTCGGTGCCGTCCTGCTTGTCGGCAGCCGCCACAGCCTGGCAGTTGGTGCATGCGGCAGTCTCCTTGCCGGAGCTACCAACTTTGGCCTTGTCGGCGCCACCTCCGTTGCCGGACTGCTCAACGACTAGCATCTCTTTGCTTTTCTTCTTCCTGTTGTTCCGCCGCTGGTTTTTCTTTGCCGGGGCGGCATCCTCGCTGTCAGATCCTCCTACTCCTATATCCTCTCCGGGGAGTTTCCTCCCTTCCTCAGCACGTGCGCACTTGTCGGCCAGGGCGTACAGCTCACTGACATCCCTGATCTTGAACATGGCCATCTCCTCCCTCATCCTGCGGTTACGCATATTCTGATGGAACGCGCTGATGACCGCGGCAGGGTGGACATCTGGGATGTTTTGCTGTACACGGCTGAATCTCTGGATATACTTGCGCAGGGGTTCTCCTTCCTTCTGGGCGAGCAGATGAAGGTCACTTTCTTGGCCATGAGGTTTGTGGCCGCCTGTAAAGGCGCCGATAAACTGATGGCATAGGTCTGCTTAGGAGGATATGGAGTTGTCCGGCAAGTGCATGAGCCAGGACCTGACGTTGGGCTTGAGTACCAGCGGGAAGTAGTTGGCAAGGATCTTGTCGTTCCGCCCCCCCGACAGCTTGCATCGCGATGATGTAGATGTTGAGGAACTCCGACGGATGTGTCTTGCCGTCGTACTTCTCTGGTACGTCTGGCTTGAAATTTTTCATGCTGGGCCACTGGACTTGCCGCAGCTCGCGAGTAAACGCAGGACAACCTACCGCGTACGGCAAGTTGCCTGGTCCCCCTGGCGCATGCATGTCGACAGCGGGCCCAGCGCGCTGGTCTGATTGACGCCGCGCTTCTCTTCGGCGCTCGATGTGAGTACGAGCGTCCTCTTGCTGTCGTTCGTGGAGAACTTGGCGCTGATCGCGACGAGCTCGTGGATCTGATGACGCAGTGGAGTCGTCATCGATGTTGATCCGGTGAGTCGGCGATTTTGGCCTTCGGGGCGGAGAGTGCACGGTGGTTGCACCCCCACCGGTCTTGTCGCCATCGTCCCGCGCCTGGCTGACTTGCCGCGGCTGCGACGTGCTCGGCTGCCGCGGAGTGTCGCCGTTGGCGAAGGCGATGAGACTCTGAATGGTGGCCCTCCAGTCGTCGGCCTTGTCTGCCGCTGGAGGGAAGTCTAGGAGCAGTTGAGCTCGTGCCAGAGCTTCTGCTGGAGTGGTGGGTAGCGGTGGCGAGCGGTGCGAGGAGCGGGATATGCTCGGACTTCTAACTACGTTAGAAGGAGCAGTATCCCGTCCAGACGACCGTGCCTTGCTCGTGCCGGCATGTTGGCGTGCATGCTGGTCTTGAGCATCCCGAGATCCACCAGCTCGATCTTGGTTCAGCAAGCGTATGGTACCATGAGTACCATGACGCTGCCGGTCCCGCGCCTCCTGAGATGGGTGCGGTGCATGCACGGACGCCGAGGTCTTGGAGTGCGCCCGGTCGTCGTGGGAGCCGGCTACGCCGCCGATGGGCAGCGCAGCCTTGTCCTTGGACCTGGCAGCACCGTGAGCTCCCTCGTTGGCGCCCGTTCTTCCGCCGGCGTCTACCCCACCAGCCGTTGGCTCCGGCGGTGGTGGGATCGACGCGGACGGTGCAGCTGCCTCCGAAGCCTTCTTCTTCGGCGGCAAGTTGATGAAGATGATGAAGATCTAGCTCGTGTGGACGCCGGATCAGGTTCACACAACCTCGACGCACCCCTACCTGGCGCGCCAAAGATGTCGGGGAAACTGATCCAACGAACACCTATGGGACCGGAGCCCCTTTCGGTACGACAGGGGGCGGAGATCGCGCGAAGAGTAGATCGAGGCGAGGCACACGAGCAGTTTACCCAGGTTCGGGCCGCACGGATGCGTAAAACCATACTCCTGCTTTGGTTTGTATTGAGTTCTAGCTCGGGAGCGCTGAGAGCTACAGTAAACTTCAGCAGCTAACGAGACCGAGCGTGAGAGTCTTCGAATGTCTAACCCCCTTCTACGTTGCGTATGGGCCTCCTTTTATATGCTCAAGGGGTCACCGACAGGTGGCAACGCAGCTGAGGGCAAAAATGGAAATATGGTGTAGTTGGTACACCTACTTGTACAGTGTTCCATACCTAACCCTGACGGCAGGGGACAAGGGCATTAAATGCCCATGGACGTCGCCCAAACAGTGCAAAAAAGGGGCCGTGAGGGGCGCCACCGTTCGCCACGATGGCAACCTTGTCAGCGCCGCTTGCCACCGCGTACCCCTGGCTGCACAGCCACCCGCCGCGTACGCCTGGGAGGGTCCCAGAGCGACACGTGGGTGGATGTGCTGGAGCGCGGGTACTGAGTGGAAGCTTGCCGCGGCAAGCGCCTTGCCGCGGTCGCTATCTTGTCGCTTCCGGGAGCTTGTCGCTCACCGGGCCTTGCCGGGACGAGTGGCGCGTCGCGGCAAGTTTCTTGAGATGCCTTGGTTGGCCTTCCCGACAAGCTCCTCTTGCCAGGGTCTTGCGCCTTGAGTGGTCTTGTGCCTTGAGTGGCCTTCCCGGCAAGCTCCTCTTGCTGGGGCCTTGTCTCCTTGGCTTGGATACTTTGTTCTTGAATGGCTCCAAAGGAACCACGGAGGACCTTGGCGATCACCCGGCAAGCCTTGCCGCGGGACGCTGCGACTGCCCGTGCACAAGTTCGGGATACTAAGGGTACCCCTACTTTAGTACACCGACATTCGGGTTGGCTTGAAAATAGGTGAGGGTGGTCCTTCTGCAGGTCTTCCTCTCTTTCCCAGGTGGCTTCCTCCTCGGTGTGGTGACTCCACTGAACTTTGCAAAACTTGATAACCTTGGTGCGGGTGACTCGGCTGGCATACTCAAGAATCTTGACTGGTTTCTCTTCATAGGTCAAGTCGCTGTCTGACTGAATAGCTTCCAATGGTACGGTATCCCTCAGCGGTATCTCGGTCATCTCTGTGTGGCATTTCTTCAACTAGGAAACGGGGAATGCGTCATGAACTCCTGACAATCCTTCGAGCAGTTCCAACTTGTAGGCTACTTCTCGCATATGTTCAATAATCTTATAGGGTCCTATAAAACGGGGCGCTAGTTTTCCCTTAACTCCAAAACGCTTAACTCCTCGAAGTGGAGATACTCGAAGATAAACTCTGTCTCCGACCTCGTAAACGATTTCCTTGCGTTTTGAATCTGCGTAGCTCTTCTGCCTGGACTGGGCTATCTTGAGCCTATCGCAAATCAACTTCACCTTCTGCTCCGATTCCTTGATCAAATCTGGCCCAAACAACTTGCGGTCTCCAACTTCGTCGCACGACAACGGAGTCCTACATCTCCTTCCGTATAACGCTTCGAAAGGTGCCATCTTCTGTGGGGACCCCGACTCATAAGTCGAGATCACCGAATGCACGTGTATAGTGATCCCAGAGATCAATGCTCACTGAACACACAGAAGCTGAATAACAAGAGTCTTACATCCATACATACCCTATTACACAAATAGGACCGCCAAGGTCAAGTCTTGAGTATATCGTCGCAGCGGAAAATCTTCAATGACAACATGGACCCATGCCATCTGCCTTAACCCTACAGGCATTCTGACTGGGAAGCGTCCTAGCTCGCATGCTCGACACCAAGAAATCTTCATCTTAACCTGTTCTCTCCTGCCTGGCCAATAAAATAACCAGTGGCAAGCCAATGAGTACTTTGAATGTACTCGCAAGCAACGCAAGTGTGATGACAGAATAATTATGCAAGGCTCTACTGCTAAATTGGCAGTTTTGCAGAAAGCTAGTTTTTCATATGCAAGTATGATCAACATATAACATGGATATGCATGTGTCTGTAACAAGTATCAGGAGGTCACAGACATCAATATCGAGAAAGAGTTGTAATCATCTCATGTTCAAGCTCATTGTGACTTTCTCACAATCACATCAACAATATCTCTGAATCGTGTTGTTTCCCAGAAACTTATGGACATAGTCTAAGTAGCACCACCCAACTGTCCTTGACCGCGGACACGGCTGTTCGAATAGTTTTACACTCTGCAGAGGTTGCGCACTTTACCCACAAGATCCGGGGAACTTCCGTGTCATCCACGACCCGCGGTACCTCAAGTACCCGGGGTAAGCACCCGATCATTATTTTTCCTTAGACGACACTAACATAGAGTCCACTCGTTGGTACACGGCCCTCGGTACAAACAATACATCACGGGACTTGCCCTAATTTCAATGTCACGCGTACCCGAAGGGACCAACGGTGTGTCCGGTGCCCTGTGAAAACAGTCATGGTCGTCTATCCAAGCACGACCCCGTCCCGGGAAAGACCTGAAGTCTTCCCGTCACTAGTAATGCGGGCACCATGCTAGTATCGACCTAAGTAATCAATAAAGCCCCGTCCCATAAGGGGTAGTGTGGTTGCACATGTTTGGTTGGGACGGTAGTCACACATAAATCTAATCCATCTCTGTAAACAGCACTTTCATCAAGCCTCGGCACACTACTTCTTCACCAAGTAGTGCCCTAGCTCCTCATCAACTCCCAGGGGCATTAGTGGCACCCACTGGGTCTTTTGCAAGTATGTGAAACCACACTTGTTTCACTCAATGCATAACCCTGACCCATTTTGCGTAGCCAACTACTATAGCATACATCTATCTACTCCCACCCACATAACCCTCATAGGAAGGTAGGGTCATGTTTGATGCAAGTATCAATAGTAAGTAACATAGGTAGCAACCAAAGTGGTCTCCACCTCAACATGATTCCGATGCATTGATAATAAGGTGCTATGAGATATGCATAAAAAGGTTTCTTGAACATGGTCAAAGGGCTGCTTGCCTTATTCTTCCAAGTCTTCAAACCTTCTGGTCCATCTCCGAGTATTCCGTTTATTTCGTCAACTAACGATGGAAACAATCATAATAAGCCACACAATCAAAGCAAAAATAAAAGTGCTCTAAAAATAGGAGTTGGACTTTTCTAGGATACCTCTGGTCATATGAAGAATAACCAAGGTGGTTTCATAGGTGTTGGATTAATAGGTAGTTTGGAACATTTCAATGTGATTGAACCAAGGGGTTTATGGATTTGAAAGATGTATACAGAAATATTTTCTTGAATGATGAGCAAAGGCACCCATCAACAAGTCATGATTTTAGAAGCATCTAGGAGTTGGTTTCACTGGATTTGGAATTCAAATGAATTTCCTAGGATTTTGCAAAGCTGATAAATATGAAGAAAAGGCTCAATATTTGGTGGGGTACAGAAAGTGTTAATAAAAATGTTCCAAAACTAAGTTTGGATATGACAAGCATCTAGGAATTTGAACCACTGTATTTGGATCAAAAATGAGCTCTCTGTGATTTTCTAAAGTTCATCACAGAAAATGGAATATGGGCATTTGATAAATATTGGTGTAGGAAAATTCTCTGGAATACTCTGCATGTTAAACCATGTGATAGAGCATGATTTTAGAGACTACCAGAAATTTGAATCATGCCATTTGGAGTTTAAATGAATTATTTAGGCATTTTTTAAATTGTCTGGAAAAGAAAGAAAAAGGAAAAGGGGTAAGGGTATACCCTCCACTGCGCTCAGGGCGGTGGATAGCTCGCGGGCCGGCCCAGCGGCTCGGCCGCACTCGTGCAGGGGGCCACGCCAGAGGCGGCTTTCGGGGAGGCGTTTTCGCGCGGGGGAAGCGGGCTGCGCCGTGGCCGCCTCCACTTAAACTGCTGGGCCCTGCTGGCCGGGTCGCTGCCCGGTGCCCCCCCCCCCGTGGGGGTCATCTTCCTCCTCCCGCTCCCGCGACAGAGGGGAGGGGAGGCTCGGGCCGCGCGACGCCAGCGCCCGTCCCTGGCGGCACAAGCCATCCCCGGCCAAGCTACGGCCACCGGAGGAAGGCCCAAGGGACGGCGCATCGGGGAAGGCCCTTGGGGCGGCAGGGGAGTGACTGGAGCGCCCCCTGCACCGGCCATGGCGGGCGGCCTCGTCGGGTGGTGGTGGTGCGGACACCTCGGGGCACGGCAAGAGGCGGCTAGGGGACGGGGAGCTCCGCACCCCAGTGGCCGTTCTCCTTCTGGTTGCCAGCAGAGAAGGAGGAGGCCACAGGGAGCCGATTTGGGAGGAGACCGACGGCGGCTCGTCGGCCATGGAGGGGCAAAGAGGACACGAGGCGGAGAGGGGAGATGTCTGGGAGATGCACGGGTGGGAGGAGGGTCCAAAAGAGGCAAGGGTGCTCGGGGGGAGGCTTCATATAGGAGCAGCCGCGGTGCACCGTGAGCACGGTCCAGGGCGCGCATGGGAGAGCTCGTGGAGAGAGGAGGAGGGCAGGAGAGGATAAGGCCGACAGCGGGGCGTGTCGTGGACGTCGAGGCGACCTCGATAGACACGCCCGTTCTGCCGAAGGTCGCCTGGAAGCCTCGGGAGGGCCGAGCTACAGTGCCTCGGTGCACTGTAGCGTGCTCCAGAGCGTGCCTTTGGCCGGCATGCTTATGTCTTTGCTTCCTGGCTGTGTCCCCCAGTGTCCAGCAGTGCTAGGGAGTAGTAAACAATGGGGAGGTAGTCTTGGATGCTCTGGTGAGCCACTGGAATGAGGAGGGAGGTGAGGAAGAAGGTGAAAACTGATGTCCAGCAGTAGGAATTGGGGTTTTACCCCCTCCAATGATTGAGCTGAGGCCATAGAGAAGTTACTGGGGGTAGAGGATGATCAGGGGAAGCTGTGGTAAGAACTTGGGGTAAAGGGAAATAGTAAAAGGGGTCCAACCAATGGTTTTGGCAAACTTGCAGAAGGTGTTTGATCAGGTTTTGGGGAGGCAATTGACTTCCAATTGGCATGCGACTTAACAGCATCAAATGTCACATATAATTAGGTCCCTACACCAAATTTGAGCTCATTTGGGCAAAGTGGCCAATGTAACTTTGGTGAACCCTAGAAATCAACAGAAATGGTTTCACCATGTTTGAGTTAAGCAAATCATCTCCCCTTGATGCACCACTTGGTGTAGCATCATCATTTGGGGTTATGATCATGCCCACAAAGTTTGAGGCTCCAGGTAAAAAGTTGACAATGTAAAGTTGTTCAAATTTGAATTTGAACAGAAGTGGTTTTGGGGCACTTAGACCAAGTTATGCTTCTCCAAAACTTGTGCCATTTGGCATAGATGCATAATTACATCATTTTAGCATGTGCACCAAGTTTGACAGCATTTGGACAAGTTTGGCAATGTAGAGTTGCTCAAACTTCAAATATGGACAGAATGGTTTTGAGGTGATTAGAGGATGTTTCCTTGATCTTCAAGGCATGAGGCTTTGCAAGATCATCAAATATGTCATATATGACATGATAGAATTTTCCTGGAATTTTTGGAGAATATTTCCTTTGTAAATATTTCAAAAGCTTGAAATATCCAGAAAGGGTTTTGTAAGGATTTGTCCAATATTTTGAACATGACCATGTGTTGAAACTCTTATATATGGACAATATATGTCCTATGAGTCTCCCTGAATTTTGGCAAATATTTTTGAAATAATTAAATAATTTTTCCCTATTAAAGACCATTTCTGGCCTTAAGAAAAAGCTTTTAAATAAAATATAAAAATAACTTTAAAAATTATACTTTTGTGGTTTCTGGGAGTCCTATACCTAATAGGATTCAAATATACTTTTTGAAAGATTTTTCACACCCTAAATAAGGTACTTGCAGTGCAAACCTCAATTCAGGGGTTTTTTGAAAACTAATTTTAGAAAATACCATTTGGCCAAAATATTTTTATAAGAAAATTCTATACTGGTCTATACACATGGCATGATCATTGGGAAAATGTTTTGGGTCAAGGAGATGAAGTATAAGAGTTGGAGGATTTATTTGATTTTTAGAGCACTAGCAAACAGCAGACAAAAGTCAAATCAAGCAAAGTCAAAAACACTCAAAAGTTTTTGCAAATCCACATTTTTAACATGATAATTAGCTTAAGCAAAGTGGTATGAAAATCAGGGTGTGACAGACCTACCCCCCTTACAAGAATCTCGTCCCCGAGATTCCCAGACTAGGCGTGGAAACAAAGGCGGAGTCTTGGATACGGGGTAGTCTTCACTTCTTCTTGTTGGTTCTGCTCCCGAATGGTGCTCCATGGATTCTTGAAGTACTTGGTGGTATGGCTTCACGTCCGTCGTTCTGCTTCATCCAGAATGCGGATGGGCTTCTCGCGGTAGGTCAAATCAAGCTGCAGATCAATGGCTTGGTGATCAACATCCTTGTAGAGTTTAGGCTTGTCTAGAACTTGGAGACTTTTCCGGAGTTACGACACATGGAATACATTGTGCACACCGGATAGCTCGGGTGGTAATTCCAACTGGTAAGCCACTTATCCTCATCGTGCAGTGATCTCAAAGGGTCCAATGAACCTTGGTGCGAGCTTCCCCTTGACGTGGAAACGCTTGGTTCCCTTCAAAGGAGTTACCCGCAGGTACACACGGTCCCCGACATGGAAACTCATGTCCCGACAGTGAGTGTCTGCATAGCTCTTTTGCCTTGACTTGGCTGCCTTCAAACGTTCTCTGACTAGTTGGACTCGCTCTTCTGCTGCGTGGAGAATATCTGGTCCAAAGACTAGCCCTTCTCCAGTCTCTGACCAGTTGAGGGGTGTGCGACATCTACGTCCGTACATCACCTCAAATGGTGCCATCTGAAGGCTCGACTGGTGACTGTTGTTATATGAGAACTCGGCAAAAGGGAAACAATCTTCCCATTTGGCTTCATATGCCAAGACACAGGCTCGGAGCATGTCTTCGAGAATCTGATTGACTCGTTCTGTCTGACCTCCGGTATGTGGGTGGAAAGCCGTGCTGAAAGACAACTTGGTTCCCAAGGCTTCTTAGAACTTCTTCCAGAACCTCGAGCTGAACTGGGTTCCTCGATCTGACACAATCTCCTTGGGAATGCCGTGAAGACTTACGATTCGGTCGATGTAGAGAGCTGCCAGCCGGTTGCCATCATAAGTGGTCTTGACAGGAATGAAATGGGCCACCTTGGTCAAATGATCGACTATGACCCAGATAGAGCCATGTCCTCTATTCGACCTCGGTAATCCAGTGACGAAGTCCATTCCGACTTTATCCCACTTCCACTCAGGACTTGACTAGTTGAAGCAATCCAGCGGGTCGCTGATATTCAGCCTTGACCTTTTGGCACACATCACACTCTGCAACATAGGTTGCAATCTCTCTTTTCATCCCGTGCCACCAGAATCGTGCCTTCAAGTCTTGATACAACTTGGTGCGAGCGTTCCTTCGACACAGAAATGCTCGGTTCCTTTGAGAGGAGTGGTTTGCAGATATGCCCGGTCTTCGTCGCGGAAGTTTACTTCTTGATGACGGTGGTCGGTGTAGATCTTCCGTCTAGACAGGGTGGTCTTCAAATGTCTTCTATCCAGCTGTCCGTCTCTTCTTTGTCTTCGGGCAGACAAGTAGGCCATCAAATAATGACGTTACCCAACTTGTCCAATTACTCCATGAGGTCTATGGGGGTACGCAAGGTAAGCTAGGGTATTGGTGGTGGTCTCGGCTTGAGTATTGCAGAGGCCTTCCTGACTTAGAGCGAAGACCCGTGGTCAGAATCTGACCAGGTTGTGGCTTGGTGGGGCTTACGGGTTTCAAGGATTCTAATGAGTGAGTGAACTTATATCATCTTATCCTTAAGCACGGTTTCTGAGATGCCATTAGCTCTATTTAGCACTCCGAACGAAAAGCAGCCTCTCGCATAGACCAACTTCAATCACCACTCATGCCATACATATCCTCATGATTCACAAGAGACGGTCTAACAAAATCATATTTGCCTACGATCCCCAAATCCATATGTATGTCTACCTCTAAAATCCAAAGGTAGATCATACATGCTGCTGAGCTTAAATTAAACTCCACAATCCAAGCACTCAACCTAGTCTTGCAAGGCTCAAGATAATGCATCTCTATTCTAAGGAAACACGTCATATGCCACTCCAAGATTTTGTTTCCTTCCTATAGATCAACTCCGATAGCCCGGTAATTCCCATCAATCTCCACATAATCCAACAATTCTACAAATCCGATGTCTACGGTGCTTCACAAGATCTCAAGTCCCTATAATATCCAAACACTGGGAAGGACTACGCATTACGATAGTAAGTCCACCAAATTCTCATCATCCGGGTCAAGTAACTCCAAGGTCATGATTATATAAATCCCTAGATCAACTCCGATAAATAACCCAATCTCCTAGGTTATTGCCCACCGAGAAGCATGATATCATAATCAGGATCATAGGTCTAAATCCAATTTACTCCGAATCATGCAGACATATCCAGCATTATACCAACCAGAATCACCTACATAAATCCAAATCTCATGCCCAACGGGTACTTCCACATGCTTCCCCAAAGTCATGATCCCACCAATATGAAATCCTCACAATCCATCAAGGTCTCAGATAATTCCTCGAAGTCACTGATATAAACCACCAAGTCATCTGTCCAATATCCTCGAACTGGTCTATCTATGGCATCGTCAGTTCTCGTGCTATATTAGGATGAAAATGTGCTTGTTCATCGTGTCCACTAGTTCCTTTACGAACCCAGTGTTGTGCAAGGTTATAAAGGCTTGACTGGTTCTCTCGCTTTACCATGGGTTAGGCACATGGTTAAGGATTCGTGCTGGAGTGTCTCGTGAAGTCTCAAAGAGTCTCGGAATGGGTTACTGGTCTGGAGGGTTAAACATAACTCTACGGGGTTGCACTTGGCCACGGAGGTTGTAGCAGAAGTCTTCAGTGCCAGTTAGCTGCCGAGGTAGAATCCTTGGTGCATCTTGTCTTGCGGGTCTTCAGTTGGGGAGAGAGAGAATAGAGGGAGGAAGCAGCGTAGAGGAGGGAAATGCCTAAAGGGGGTTCTATAGTGCAGGTGCAACAAACAGGTGCAAAAAGGCCGAAACAAAAGGAACAAGGCAAGGGAGGTGATATAGCCATGCACTTGTTGCCTGGGGCAAAAGTGCGACTTATATCAAAACACAGGAAAATAAAAGCAAACAACACACAATCATGGTTCTATTCGAACCATCATATGGACTCGACTGCGCATAGGGGGTACACGACTCATCCTACCCTAGGGGTTCTCGGACTCAGTGTCGTGACTTGTGCCTCGTGCAGTCTTCTGGCTTCCTCAGGTTTTGCTATGTCCCATATAGTTGCTTGAGGAACGATCCGGGTTGTGCCTGAAGAATCTTCAACAACTTCTCGCCTGATGAGGTGGTGTGGTGAAGGTGCCTCCTTGTAGCTGGCGTTGACTTGTCTTCTCTTGTCTCTTTAATCATGACGATCCATTGTGCCTTCTGGGGCATCAAGGGTACTAGGTAGGCAATCCATGTGCAAATAACAAGGCATAATAGAGGTCCAACATGTCGATTTCGTTGATGAAAACATCGACACCAAGAGCGGGGGATGAAGAGAACCGTTTTCCTGCTCACTATAGTGAGGCGGACCAAATGGCGAGGTTCTCATCCACCGGTGGTTGCCGATACAACAACGGTAGTGACATGATTACTCTATTAGCGATGTATATCATGATTTTGCACAACTCATGCCATGGTCATCGTAGGCTAGGGTTGCACATTCTTCTGGGTCTTCATGTCCTCACTCATCGAGGATGGATTTTTCGTGGACATCGTCTTGTCGTGGTGTCGCCACTCTTGCGTGCAAAAGTGGTGGGTGAGTGTTTGGCAAGGTGCACTCCACGAGGATTATAGAAAATCCAGTGGTCTGGGGCATAAGGGTTCTGGCGACCAAAAGTTTTGAAGGGGAAGAGATCGAGTATAGCCTAGTTTTCGAAAAACTGAGAAGGGAAGAGAAGTATAGATAGTTTTGAAAACTACTAATAGTTTTGGAAATAGTTTTACCCTAACTAACGACCATGCTAACTAAGGCTTCCTACAGTCAGGATGGCTCTGATACCAGCTCTGTGGGGACCCCGACTCATAAGTCGAGATCACCGAATGCACGTGTACAGTGATCCCAGAGATCAATGCTCACTGAACACACAGAAGCTGAATAACAAGAGTCTTACATCCATACATACCATATTACACAAATAGGACAGCCAAGGTCAAGTCTTGAGTATATCATCGCAGCAAAAAATCTTCAATGAAAACATGGACCCATGCCATCTGCCTTAACCCTACAGGCATTCTGACTGGGAAGCGTCCTAGCTCGCATGCTCGACACCAAGAAATCTTCATCTTAACCTGTTCTCTCCTGCCTGGCCAATAAAATAACCAGTGGCAAGCCAATGAGTACTTTGAATGTACTCGCAAGCAACCCAAGTGTGATGACAGAATAATTATGCAAGGCTCTACTACTAAATTGGCAGTTTTGCGAAAAGCTAGTTTTTCATATGCAAGTATGATCAACATATAACATGGATATGCATGTGTCTGTAACAAGTATCAGGAGGTCACAGACATCAATATCGAGAAAGAGTTGTAATCAACTCATGTTCAAGCTCATTGTAACTTTCTCACAATCACATCAACAATATCTCTGAATCGTGTTGTTTCCCAAAAACTTATGGACATAGTCTAAGTAGCACCACCCAACTGTCCTTGACCGCGGACACGGCTATTCGAATAGTTTTACACTCTGCAGAGGTTGCGCACTTTACCCACAAGATCCGGGGAACTTCCGTGTCATCCACGACCCGCGGTACCTCAAGTACCCGGGGTAAGCACCCGATCATTATTTTTCCTTAGACGACACTAACATAGAGTCCACTCGTTGGTACACGGCCCTCGGGTACAAACAATAGATCACGGGACTTGCCCTAATTTCAATGTCACGTGTACCCGAAGGGACCAACGGTGTGTCCGGTGCCCTGTGAAAACAGTCATGGTCGTCTATCCAAGCACGACCCCGTCCAGGGAAAGACCTCAAGTCTTCCCGTCACTAGTAATGCGGGCACCATGCTAGTATCGACCTAAGTAATCAATAAAGCCCCGTCCCATAAGGGGTAGTGTGGTTGCACATGTTTGGTTGGGACGGTAGTCACACATAAATCTAATCCATCTCTGTAAACAACACTTTCATCAAGCCTCGGCACACTACTTCTTCACCAAGTAGTGCCCTAGCTCCTCATCAACTCCCAGGGGCATTAGTGGCACCCACTGGGTCTTTTGCAAGTATGTGAAACCACACTTGTTTCACTCAATGCATAACCCTGACCCATTTTGCGTAGCCAACTACTATAGCATACATCTATCTACTCCCACCCACATAACCCTCATAGGAAGGTAGGGTCATGTTTGATGCAAGTATCAATAGTAAGTAACATAGGTAGCAACCAAAGTGGTCTCCACCTCAACATGATTCCGATGCATTGATAATAAGGTGCTATGAGATATGCATAAAAAGGTTTCTTGAACATGGTCAAAGGGCTGCTTGCCTTATTCTTCCGAGTCTTCAAACCTTCTGGTCCATCTCCGAGTATTCCGTTTATTTCGTCAACTAACGATGGAAACAATCATAATAAGCCACACAATCAAAGCAAAAATAAAAGTGCTCTAAAAATAGGAGTTGGACTTTTCTAGGATACCTCTGGTCATATGAAGAATAACCAAGGTGGTTTCATAGGTGTTGGATTAATAGGTAGTTTGGAACATTTCAATGTGATTGAACCAAGGGGTTTATGGATTTGAAAGAAGTATACAGAAATATTTTCTTGAATGATGAGCAAAGGCACCCATCAACAAGTCATGATTTTAGAAGCATCTAGGAGTTGGTTTCACTGGATTTGGAATTCAAATGAATTTCCTAGGATTTTGCAAAGCTGATAAATATGAAGAAAAGGCTCAATATTTGGTGGGGTACAGAAAGTGTTAATAAAAATGTTCCAAAACTAAGTTTGGATATGACAAGCATCTAGGAATTTGAACCACTGTATTTGGATAAAAAATGAGCTCTCTGTGATTTTCTAAAGTTCATCACAGAAAATGGAATATGGGCATTTGATAAATATTGGTGTAGGAAAAGTCTCTGGAATACTGTGCATGTTAAACCATGTGATAGAGCATGATTTTAGAGACTACCAGAAATTTGAATCATGCCATTTGGAGTTTAAATGAATTATTTAGGCATTTTTGAAGTTGTCTGGAAAAGAAAGAAAAAGGAAAAGGGGTAAGGGTATACCCTCCACTGCGCTCAGGGCGGTGGATAGCTCGCGGGCCGGCCCAGCGGCTCGGCCGCACTCGTGCAGGGGGCCACGCCAGAGGCGGCTTTCGGGGAGGCGTTTTCGCGCGGGGGAAGCGGGCTGCGCCGTGGCCGCCTCCACTTAAACTGCTGGGCCCTGCTGGCCGGGTCGCTGCCAGGTGCCCCCCCCCCCCCCCCCCGG
>LR738715.1:354853342-354885929 GCA_902687465.1 Secale cereale | reverse complement strand
GGGGGTCATCTTCCTCCTCCCGCTCCCGCGATAGAGGGGAGGGGAGGCTCGGGCCGCGCGACGCCGGCGCCTGTCCCTGGCGGCACAGGCCATCCCCGGCCAAGCTACGGCCACCGGAGGAAGGCCCAAGGGACGGCGCATCGGGGAAGGCCCTTGGGGTGACAGGGGAGTGACCGGAGCGCCCCCTGCACCGGCCATGGCGGGCGACCTCGTCGGGTGGTGGTGGTGTGGACACCACGGGGCACGGGAAGAGGCGGCTAGGGGACGGGGAGCTCCGCACCCCAGTGGCCGTTCTCCTCCTGGTGGCCAGCAGAGAAGGAGGAGGCCACAGGGAGCCGATTTGGGAGGAGACCGACGGCAGCTCGTCGGCCATGGAGGGGCAAAGAGGACACGAGGGGGAGAGGGGAGATGTCTGGGAGATGCACGGGTGGGAGGAGGGTCCAGAAGAGGCAAGGGTGCTCGGGGGGAGGCTTCATATAGGAGCAGCCGCGGTGCACCGTGAGCACGGTCCAGGGCGCGCACGGGCGAGCTCGTGGAGAGAGGAGGAGGGCAGGAGAGGATAAGGCCGACAGCGGGGCGTGTCGTGGACGTCGAGGCGACCTCGATGGACACGCCCGTTCTGCCCAAGGTCGCCTGGAAGTCTCGGGAGGGCCGAGCTACAGTGCCTCGGTGCACTGTAGCGTGCTCCAGAGCGTGCCTTTGGCCGGCATGCTTATGTCTTTGCTTCCTGGCCGTGTCCCCCAGTGTCCAGCAGTGCTAGGGAGTATTAAACAATGGGGAGGTAGTCTTGGACGCTCTGGTGATCCACTGGAATGAGGAGGGAGGTGAGGAAGAAGGTGAAAACTGCTGTCCAGCAGTAGGAATTGGGGTTTTACCCCCTCCAATGATTGAGCTGAGGCCATAGAGAAGTTACTGGGGGTAGAGGATGATCAGGGGAAGCTGTGGTAAGAACTTGGGGTAAAGGGAAATAGTAAAAGGGGTCCAACCAATGGTTTTGGCAAACTTGCAGAAGGTGTTTGATCAGGTTTTGGGGAGGCAATTGACTTCCAACTGGCATGGGACTTAACAGGATCAAATGTCACATATAATTAGGTCCCTACACCAAATTTGAGCTCATTTGGGCAAAGTGGCCAATGTAACTTTGGTGAACCCTAGAAATCAACAGAAATGGTTTCACCATGTTTGAGTTAAGCAAATCATCTCCCCTTGATGCACCACTTGGTGTAGCATCATCATTTGGGGTTATGATCATGCCCACAAAGTTTGAGGCTCCAGGTAAAAAGTTGACAATGTAAAGTTGTTCAAATTTGAATTTGAACAGAAGTGGTTTTGGGGCACTTAGACCAAGTTATGCTTCTCCAAAACTTGTGCCATTTGGCATAGATGCATAATTACATCATTTTAGCATGTGCACCAAGTTTGAGAGCATTTGGACAAGTTTGGCAATGTAGAGTTGCTCAAACTTCAAATATGGACAGAATGGTTTTGAGGTGATTAGAGGATGTTTCCTTGATCTTCAAGGCATGAGGCTTTGCAAAATCATCAAATATGTCATATATGACATGATAGAATTTTCCTGGAATTTTTGGAGAATATTTCCTTTGTAAATATTTCAAAAGCTTGAAATATCCAGAAAGGGTTTTGTAAGGATTTGTCCAATATTTTGAACATGACCATGTGTTAAAACTCTTATATATGGACAATATATGTCCTATGAGTCTCCCTGAATTTTGGAAAATATTTTTGAAATAATTAAATAATTTTTCCCTATTAAAGACCATTTCTGGCCTTAAGAAAAAGCTTTTAAATAAAATATAAAAATAACTTTAAAAATTATACTTTTGTGGTTTCTGGGAGTCCTATACCTAATAGGATTCAAATATACTTTTTGAAAGATTTTTCACACCCTAAATAAGGTACTTGCAGTGCAAACCTCAATTCAGGGGTTTTTTGAAAACTAATTTTAGAAAATACCATTTGGCCAATATATTTTTATTAGAAAATTCTATACTGGTCTATACACATGGCATGATCATTGGGAAAAGGTTTTGGGTCAAGGAGATGAAGTATAAGAGTTGGAGGATTTATTTGATTTTTAGAGCACTAGCAAACAGCAGACAAAAGTCAAATCAAGCAAAGTCAAAAACACTCAAAAGTTTTTGCAAATCCACATTTTTAACATGATAATTAGCTTAAGCAAAGTGGTATGAAAATCAGGGTGTGACATCTTCAAACTGGATTGATAACTGTTGTTGTAAGAAAATTCGGCATACGGCATATTGTCGTCCCAACTAGATCCATAATCTAGTGCACAGGCTCTCAGCATATCCTCCAAAATCTGATTGACTCTTTCAGTCTGTCCATCTGTCTGCGGCTCAAAAGCTGTGCTGAACTCTAGCCTGGTACCCAAGGATTCATGTAACTGATTCCAGAACTTTGAGGTAAGCTGGGTTCCTCTATCTTGTACGATGCTCCTCGGAACTCCATGCAGACATACAATTCGGGTCATGTATATCTTTGCCAACTTTGCATTGGTATAAGTAGTCTTTACGGGGATGAAATGAGCTACCTTTGTTAAACGATTGACTACGACCGAAATCGAGTCATAGCCAGAACGAGTTCTGGGTAATCCCGTAATAAAATCCATACCTAGCTTATCCCACTTCCATTCGGGTATTTGCAATGGTTGTAACAATCCTGCCGGCTTCTGATGTTCTGTCTTCACTCTCTGACATACATCACAAACTGCTACATACTCCGCAATATCTTTCTTCATACCGGTCCACCAAAAAATGTCCTTCAAATCCAAATACATCTTAGTATTTCCTGGGTGAATCGAGTATGGAGAATCATGGGCGTCCTGCAGAATCAACTTCATGATCTCCAGGTCATTAGGCACATAAATGCGGTCCTCAAACCATAAGGTGTCGTGTTCATCCTCACGAAATCCTTTAGCTTTTCCTTCGCTCATCCTCTCCTTTATAGAGGCAACCTCCTCGTCAGTTTTCTGAGCTTCTCTGATTTTATCCATTAGGGTAGACTGGATCTCCAGTGTTGCTAGGTAGCCTCTCGGAACTATCTCCAAACGTAGTTCTCGTAAGTCCTCGGCTAACTCCTTTGGAAATTCCTCCGTCGTTAGGGTATTGACATGGCTCTTACGGCTTAGCGCATTGGCTACTACGTTAGCCTTTCTGGGATGATAATGCAATCTCATGTCATAATCCTTAATGAGCTCCAGCCATCTCCTTTGCCTGAGATTCAACTCCTTCTGGGTGATTAATACTTCAAACTCTTGTGATCCGTATATACTTCACAATGGTTTTCGATGAGAAAATGTCTCCACGTCTTCAATGCATGCACTACGGCTGCTAACTCCAAATCATGAGTGGCATAGTTCAACTCATGAGGTTTCAATTGTCGTGAAGCATACGAAACAACTCTTCCTTCCTGCATAAGAACTGCTCCAAGTTCTCGGCGTGAAGCGTCGCAGTACACCTCATAATCCTTATGTTGATCTGGCAGAATCAACACAGGGGATGAGACCAACCTTTTCTTTAATTCTTGGAAACTGGCCTCACACTCTTCTGTCCAACTGAACATGGTGTCCTTCTTTAACAACTCCGTCATTGGCTTTGCAATCCTCGAGAAATACTCAATAAATCTCCGGTACTATCCTGCAAGTCCAAGAAAACTCCTGATCTCGCCAACTGTTGTTGGTGCTTCCCAATGGGTCACAGTGTCCACCTTGGCGGGATCTATTGCTATTCCTTCTCTAGATATAATGTGTCCGAGAAATCCGACTTCCTTCAACCAAAACTCACATTTGCTAAACTTGGCATATAACGGATGTTCTCGGAGCTTCTCCAATACCAAACGCAAATGCTCTGCATGCTCCTCTTTGTCCTTCGAGAAGATCAATATATCATCTATGAACACCACGACGAACTTATCCAAATACTCCATTAACACTTTGTTCATCAGGTTCATAAAGTATGCCGGTGCGTTAGTCAGACCAAAAGACCTAACGGTATACTCATACAACCCGTACCTAGTGGTAAAGGTCGTCTTAGGTATATCCTGCTCTCGGATCTTCAATTGGTGGTACCCTGATCGCAGATCGATCTTGGAAAATACCTTAGCTCCTTGCAATCTATCGAACAGATCATTGATCATCGGCAGTGGGTACTTGTTCTTAATCGTCACTTCTTTCAGTCCTCGGTAATCAACAACCATTCTTAACGATCCAACCTTCTTCTCCACTAGAAGTACTGGCGAACCCCAAGGCGAAGAACTTGGGCGTATGAATCCTTTATCCAGTAACTCCTTAATCTGTTTCTTAATCTCCTCTAAATCCTTTGCGGGCATCCTATATGGTATCTTAGAAATTGGCCCGGTGCCTGGCAAAAGTTCAATCAAAAACTCTATATCTCTATCTGGTGGCATGCCAGGTAACTCCTCTTGAAACACATCCGGATAATATTTCACCACTGGTACTTCCTCCTGAACAACTCCCGTGAGAGAATGTACTTGAGTCCTTGTAGGTGAATGCCTAGATACATACTTAATCCTTTTTCCCTCCGGGGTGGTGAGCAAAATTGACTTACTGGCACAGTCAATGTTACCTCCATACTTCGATAACCAATCCATACCTAATATCACATCCAATCGTTGTGATTCCAGGACTATTAGGTCAGAGGGGAAAGTGTGGCGTCCTATGGTCAATGGCGTCTGAAAACATCCTTGGTGTGCCATATACTCTGCTCTAGGTGAACTTACTAACATGGGGTTCTTAAGAACTCGGGTGGACATCCTATGTCTATTTACGAATCCCCTTGAAATATATGAATTCGATGCACCAGTATCGAAAAGAACTATTGCGGTAAATGTCTTAACCAAAAACTTACCGACAATAGCATCTGGTTGCTCTTCTATCTCCTCCACAGTCACGTGGTTCACTTGTCCTTTGTGGAACAGGTTGGGCTTCTTCGCGGCGCTTCCATTGACGTTAACATTCTTAGTTTCTGGGCATTCATTGGCATAATGTCCATTCTTCCCGCACTTGTAACAAGTGACATGGCTGAAATCCTTCTTGGTGGGTGTGGATGGGGTAGGGCGGCTCTGGTTACCATTTTCTCCATTTCCATTTCCATTCTTGGGGCCATTATGATTGTGCGAGCTACCTCCTCCATGGGTATGTTGGAATTGTCCTACCATTTTAGGGGTAAAACGAGGCTTCTGCTGAGCTCCAGAATTATACTTTCCTTGTCCATACTTCCTCTTGTGACTTTCAATCTGTTGGTGCTTTCTTTCAATCATTAGGGCGCGGTCAACCAGCTCCTGGTAGTTATTGAAATTTGCCACCATCAACTGTACACTCATCTCATCATTCAGCCCTTCCATGAATCTCTCCTGCTTAGCGGCATTTGTGGCCACATCATCTGGGGCATAACGGGACAGGGTACTAAACCCATCCACGTACTGAGCCACAGTACGGTTGCCTTAGCGCAAATTGCGAAACTCCTGCTTTTTCATACTCATAGCTCCAGTTGAGACATGGGCGGTACGAAAAGCTTGCTGAAACTGATCCCAAGTCACATTGGCTATGGGATAAGTGGCTGTGTAATTCTCCCACCATGCTGCGGCTGGTCCAGACAACTGGTGTGCGGCAAAACGCACCTTCTCAGCATCTGAGCAGATGGTAGTGGTCAAATCCCTTCCAATCTCGCGCAGCCAGTCATCAGCCACTATTGGTTCGATGCTGCTAGCAAACACTGGTGGTTGCAACCTTAAGAAACGTGTCAGGTTGTCCACGGGTGGTGGTGGTGGAGGGTTGTTGTTGTTGTTCTGGTTGTTCTGGACAAGTAGTTGCATCAGGGTGTTCTGCTGCTGGATCAACTAGGTGAGCTCAGGGGGAAACTCAAATCCGGGCTCACGTCTTGGAGGCATCTGATGGGTGTAGAGGGAAGAGATTAGAACAGAATTGAGGTCCAAGGGAAAATCACTACCCATATGCACATGAGGCAAACACACAATTCATTTCACACCAAAATCAATTCAAACAAGGGCTTACACGGATCTAATCGTTACAAAAGTGTTTCTAAGTCTACTAAATGGAAAAACTACTGGTCATGGGAAGGTCTTCTAAAAAATTTGATCGACAGAGGATTCCATGATATCTGCTCCAGCTTCATCTTCATAGTCTTCGTCTTTGCTATCATCGGGTTCCGAATCCGTGTCGTCAATGATGATTTAGTCTTCCGGTGGAATCTCCTTGGGTTCTTCTTCCTCTTCTTCTTCTCCCATGAGTATCCCAAACTTCCGTGTCAAGTCATCATTCTTCTCCACAAGTATTAACATCTCCTCCTCGTATCCGTCGCGTGTAGACTTGAGTTCTTCCTCTAACTCCAAGTTTCTGTTGAGGGCTTTCTTCAAATCTATCATCCCTGCACACATCTGGTGCTCCTGGCGACGAATGTGATGGTTCAACTCCTGGATGAAGGCTGCAATGGATCTATCCTTCCGGGTGCTGATCATATCCCAATTCTCATCTCGGCGTCCACAAATCTAGTAGATGGTGTCCTTTAGCTCGTGCTTGTAGACTTCTCCAATCCTTCCCATAGCGATGTGGGTTGCCATGCTCCTGCCTAGGCTCCATGTAGGCGCATTAAAATAAAATGCTATGAGTGCGGTGACGGGCTTGAACGTCCTTCCTGGAACTTGAGCTTGAATCAACCAACGCTCCTCTTTAGGTAGAGTGTCATTGTAGGTTCCGGTGAAACTTGGTAGTCCAATGTTTAGATATCTGGTGACTTCCTTCAGGTGTCGTCCAAATGGTGTATCTTCATCGGGTTGAGTGAACTTGTTCTTTGCATCCACCATCCTAAAAGAGTAGAAAAGATGAGGAGTCAGAAAAAGAGAAGAGTGAATAGTGCTCTAGGGCTTTATCTTAGTGGTCGTGTCCTACAGTCAGCGTGTGCTCTGATACCATCTTGTAGCGACGAGACCTCAAACAGTCTGATCTCTGTGCATCAGTGTCATCGCTGGATCAGTAATGCTGACACACACAATACTTGAAGGATTTATAACAGAGTAGCAATCACACACTTATTACATCGATAGTTCCAACGATGAACTTATTACAATAAAAATGGCTTAAGGCCATCTAATACGATAACAGCGGAAGGCTTGGAAGATAAGTGAGTCCATCAACTCCAACGGCATCACTGAGTATAGAACCACGACCTATAAGGCACCTTACTCGTCGTCTGAAAAGCCTGCAACATGAACGTTGCAGCCCGAAAACGGGTCAGCACATGGAATATGCTGGCAAATAACACATAGAGAGTAACAAAAGTAAAACTATACTATATGCAATATGGCTGGTGAAAAGCTCTATGGTTACAGTTTTTGCGTAAAGCCAATTTTTCCCTACTTCAAAGGAATAGATTTTATTTAACTATCATGGTAGTTGAAACATCGTTGAGAAGATAGACATCCTCTCAATCCCAATTAAAGTCATCATTAAACCCAACAATATTAAATTAGAGTAACATGATGAGATTCACATGATAATCCAACTACTAGATACTCAAGACGTCCATAACCGGGGACACGTCTAATCATGATCTGTTTGTACACTCTGCAGAGTTTTGTGCACTTTTCCCCACAAGACTCGATCGCCTCCGTATGGTTTCTCGCACTGCATGGTGTTTGAGAAACGGATGACTGAGACACAGTCTTTCCGAAGAGGTCCCCTTAACCAGATAGATAGGCCGGTACACCTACAGTCCCTCTACATCTGCTAGCCCATCATGGAAATGTTTCCCACAACTTACTCAACTATGCCAGAGCCCATATTGGCATGTGGCTGCACACGGAAGTTTCTAGTATGAATAATCTCATGATCCCTTTGAGCCTGGGTGGCGGTCCAAAAGAAAAACAGGCAATCGCTGGAATACCCAGGTGCCTCAATCCACCCAGATGTGTGTTAAAGTTGCCACCTTAAGTTGAACCTTTAATTAACAAACTCACATCTGTCATGGATACACTCACCCAATCCACGTCTACGAGTATAGCATGTCCTAACAGCAAACGTAGAAGTAACTCCCAAAGGTTTGAATGTAATGCAGGTAATAGGTACTACCTCAATCTACGTCCCAGACCCACAAGTTAAAAGATCCTACTCATGCAATGTATGAGGGTTTAACTAATGCAATGAAAACTGGGTATTTGGAAAGTATGATCAAAGTGTTACTTGCCTTGCTGATGATCCGCAAAACCTAGAGATTCAAAGTAGCAAGCGGCGCACTCTGGGTACTCTATCGCAAACAAACAAGCACACAATAAGTACTTAACTAATGCACGGGTAAGACTCAAATGATTGATCTAACCAGAAAGTTCAACTTAAGAACTCCGGTTTGCAAAAGAAACGGCAAAAGAAAAAGCAACGAAAGACAACGACGAAAGAAAACAACTACCGAACCAATCTGGACCAAGTCCAAATTTAGCTGAGGCAAACGCTTGAGTGACTAGGTTAAACGGAAAGAGAATTTCGAGATGAAACTCCAGGCGCTTGAATCACCTGATTCCGATAAACGAGCAAAAAGTTAAACTAAAACGAATATCGGATTAGAGATCGCGATCAGAAAATAACTGCGAAAAAGAAAACTAAAACAGCTTAACGAACGGACATTCGTCAGCTGAGACTAAACGACGAATTCGTTCGTTAGAACGAATGAACGGGTGAATGTTCACTAATTAACTAAACCGAAAAACAAAAAAAACGATCTAATAAAACCGTTCTAAACAAACGACTAGGGTTCTAAAAGAAAAACCGGTGGTTTTCTACCGAAAACCGGCGGCGGCGGCTAACTCGTCGAAATGGCCGGCGGCGGCGGCGTAGGTGACGGCGGGCGGCGGGGCTTGCGGTGGTGGTGGCGGTGGGTGGCGGCGGCGGCGTACAGCGGCGGCGGCGGCGTAGGCGACGGCGGCGGCGGGGCTTGCGGCGGCTGCGGCGGGGTGCGGTGGAGGCAAGAGGGGGGCAGCTATATATATAGGGGGGAGGGGTAGAAGCTCGGGGGAGGGGGCAAGCTACGGCGGCGGCGGTCGGAGTCCGACGCGGGCACGGGCGCGCGGCGCGGGGAAGGCAGTCGCGGCGGCGGCTGGGCCTGGCTCGGCTGGGCTTCGGCCCAGTCGGGTCGGGTCCTCTCTCTCTCTTTTTTAATTACGCCAGCTCTACGAAAAAAACTCTAGAAAAACAAATAAAAATCTAAAATTGTGAAAACAAATTTTCACCGTTTAAATAGAATATTTAGAACACGATCAACATTTTCTTCGCACTAAAATGCATTTTTGAAAACATGCAATTTTTCCTAATTCAAATAAAATCCAAATAAAACTTATTTGATCTTTTTATTCAATCTTCCGTATTTCTTTATTTTGGGAGAGTCATTTTACCCCCTCTCTCATATTTGATGGAAATACTAGAAGATAAAATAAATAAAATCAAATGATCCTATTTTCAAAATTTGAGAAACCTCAAATATGAAAATTTTGAAATCCCCAACTCTCTCCGAGGGTCCTTGAGTTGCTTAGGATTTTCTTGGATCACCAAAAGCAAGAAAATACGATATGCATAATGATCTAATGTATAACATTCCAAAAAAAAAATTGGGATGTTACAACTTGGATCCCACTTGGCAGTTCGGCTGTTCCTATGACTCAAGAAAGAGGAAAATGAAACAACAAAACAACTATGTCTTCGTGCTCCATTGTCTTATGAATGTCTTCACATGTCATTATCTTTGACATGAATGTCTCCATGAACCACCATAGTCTTCAATGTCTTCATACATTTTTAGGGGTCTTCTCTGATAGAAAAACCGAAACAAAGAGTAGCATTTCTTGTGTTATCATGCAATTCTTACAAACACATTAGTCCCTCAACCATGTTTGCCGTCAATACTCCAAAACCAACTAAGGGTGGCACTATATGCACTTACAGCATGGCAGGGTGAGAAGACCCAGCTTCTCCTGCCAATGATGCGGTCGGCTGCCTCGTAGAGGTGCGTCGCGCTTGCTGTTGTTGAGGAGCTCGGTGCTGAGAGACTTGGAACCCGGTAAGCTTGCACTGCAAAAAAAGACACATCTATGACATTTTGGCCCGGACGAAAAAGAATTATGTCATGCTTATGACATTTCTATGATGGTAATTGTGACAAAAACACGTATCATCATAGATGTGGTGGGCTCCTACTTCTATGACAAAAAATCATGACAGAAAATGGGCTTTTCGTCCTAGGCGGGCCAGGGATGCACCTGCATGACATTCTTTGGGCCTTCCATGACGGAGAAAGTCGTGGTACAAGCGAGGGCAAGGAAAATTTTGGGGAGTTCCCGATTACGGTGGGTGGTCGGGGCAGAGCGATGCATGGAAATTTGCGTGTTCCTCTCTCGTATGAGCGTGTGGTGCGAGCCGTGTTCGCTATAACTGATCCCGAGCAAGGCGTTCTCTTACTGAACCCGAGCGATTACACTAGCTACGTTACCGAACCCGAGCGAATGATCCCTTCGCTGCTAACTGAACCCGACCGACTCCTTCGCTACTAAATGAACCCGATCGATCGCTGTTGCTGCTTACTGAAGCCTATCGAACCTGCAGCCTCTTCATGAATAGTGAACGTGGGGTTAGTTCAATGAGTCGAGATGTACGTGGTTGGGGTTGGATGACCAGTTCCCGGTGTGGGTTCGATGAACAGGACCCCACGGGAGTAGGCGGTTGCCGCTGGATGAACATGACCTCGAGAGGAGGCCGCCACAGGCGAGCTAGTTGGGGGTGGATGAACAGGACCCCGTGGAGGGCTGGTTGAACCGTAGCCGGTGGAGGGCTTGTTGAACAGTAGCCGCTGGAGGCAAAGCAAGATGCGATGGATGAACAGTGTAGGTGGAGGTTGGAGGAAGTCGACGATGGGTGAATAGTAGCCCATGGAGTCCCGTTTTGCGGTATGCCACACCCCTCCCGATGAACAGGACCCTCGTTTCGACCGTAGCGCTCAACACAAGTCTGTTTCCTCCATTTTGCGGTACGCCAGACCCCTCCCGATGAACAAGATCCCATTTTGACCATAGCCGGTCGAGCAGAAGGTCGTTTCCTCCGTTTTGCGGTACACCAGACCCTTCCCGATGATCAGGACCCTATTTCGAGCGTACGCGCTCTAATAGAAGGCTGTTTCCCTTCGTTTTACGGTACGTGACACCAGGTTTTGGTTGTTCCGTCCAAGCCAGTTCGCTCCTGATGAACACGACGTGTTTCGTTGCCTCGTGATGAACATGACGTTGTTTCTCCGTTCCGACACCACCAGTTGGCTACCGATGAACATGACGTCGTTGCTGCCATCTCCATATGTACGGGACTACATGGTCGTATGTATGCGCGAGTACGCACTCGACACCCCACCCGTATGTACGTACGTGCATGTAGTTTTTGGAGTGTGGTTGTACGTCCGAGTACTCCATTTAGCATGGACATCTGTACGACATGTGCAGCTCCTTACTAGGCCACGGTTCATCATTGCAGAGAGACCGGGAAGAAACAAAGCCATGCGTACGCGTCAGGTTAGCGGTCCCACAAGTCAGCCACCAAATCTGCGGGTCCCAGTTGTTATCGGGAGAAGTATTTTTTTCACATAACAAGGAGCCATTTTCTTCCGTGCGAAGATATATCCGGTGAGTCCCAGCTATCAGCAAGAGCAATCATTTTTTCGGTAATAAGGAGGCACTTGCTTGTGTGGGTCTCTATTATCAGCCTCTCCACATGCATCCCTCTTCCGATGGCTGTTGTTTGTTGACCTTGTTGACCACGCCGCGCCGATAGCACCAAACGCGGTGGACGACAACGAGGCCCAAGAAGGGAACGACCCAGAGCCGGCGAATCCACAACAGTGGATGCCCAAGCTGAGGGGACTACGAGTGATGACTGGTCGGCTGCGGGGTGAGGCTGACATGGCCGAAAAATAATAGGTGGTGTGGGTGGGTAGAGGGATGGCCTGGCCAGCGGTGGGTGCCGGGTGAGCCAGTGAGGCCTGCGCGGCAGCACAGCCGGCCACGGGAGGAGGGAGCAGGCGGTCCCGCCGACGCTGATTTGGACAACTGGAGCAGGAAGATCAGAGATTGTACAAGCACGATGGCCGTTAGATGGACATCTAATAGTCACTGCTGTGTGTTGACTAAGTTGACAAAGCCTTGCGTACACATCATATTTTTTACGACAGCGTCATTGTCAACCTAGTAGGCCCACAAGTCAGCCTCCAAATCTATGGGAAAAAGCATATAGCCCATTTGCCATTATTTTTAATAATTTACAACCCATTTGCTATTTCTTATGGATATTTTGAAGCCAATATTCATTTTTTAGCATTACAGACCATATTATGGCCACTGCTAAAAAATTCAACGAAAATTTGCATATTTTGGTGGGGTTCGAACTATTTTAATAACGAAATTTCGAGTGACATTTAAAATAATTATTAAAATATTTTTATATCAAAATAAAATACAATAAAATTTTCCCGCAAAATAATCAATGAAATTAAAACCTTTGAAATGCTGAAAAAATGAAATTTGAATCTAATTGCTAGTTTGATGTGTTTTAAAAGTTTACAACTCATTTTATACTACTTATAGCCCATTTTCTCCAGAATATTTGTAGCCCAGCAGGGCTGAGAAAAGCAAGTAGGCCTTGGTTGGGTATTGACCAAAAAATAAATAGAACTGGGCTAACCATTTTCAAAAAGAAAGAAATATCAACTAGGCTCGTCATGTGTTTAAATAAAAGCCTGGGCTTGACGGGCCACAGCCCCCGCACAACGCACAGTTGATACCCTGCTCCGTCTCTAAAACTAAAAAACATCTCGACGAGCTGATGGGTCCCTGGCGTTAGCCGGTCATTGTGTAATTCTCTCAATTATTGACTACGTTGACTAGTATGGTACACGTGCATTGCATGCATGAGATTTGGCAAGCAAATTATGAATAAATACCACACTATAGCATGTAAGCTGTGAGTCATATGAGCGCCCCAATTCAAGAAATATGGGCTTTTCCTGGCAACAAAAAAACAAATGGGCTTTAAGATGGATTGTCTTTCATCGGGCTGGTCGGTTGCCGTGTTTCATCCTGTACGGTCTTAACACAAGAGACAGCCCATAAGAGACACTCTCCAGCTCTCTCGGCTTATTGCTCATTCAAAAGAAAAGAAAAAGAGACACCCTCCAGCTTATGGCTCCTCATCGGTAACCTTTTCCAACTTGATAAAAAAGTTGTGGCTCCTTCTCGGGCCCGCTTGGCGTCCACCAAATTAGAGGATGCGGTACTGCATGCAGACACTCACACTGGTCGTAGCGCGGCAAAATGAGGTGCCAAATAACATGCCCACAATATATTGTACTAGTACATTGTAAATGTTCACAGGCTAGTCAACATTCACATCAAACTAAGCTTCAAAAGATACGGTATGCATACTAACATTCACAAGCACAAAAGTTCATCATGTTTATGTATCTCAATGATTTACCATACTATAACCAAGACATAGCTGTGAGAAGGTGTAGAACTAAAGAAAAATGATTGGTGCATCTCTGAGCAAAGGGACTCACTGCGCACGAATTAATTTCCTGGGCATGCTTTTTTCTTCTCAATGTTGTGAGCACTCGGGACTCTTTTATCTTGCGTTGATGTTGCGGCTGCACTGCTTGTTTGCTCCTCCACACATGATAGGCTCGTTCCACACTACAATCAGCAAGTCAACATACGAATAAGCTTATTTCATCTGGCGGTGGTCATTGTACCTAGTTACGAATGTAGGAATACCTAGAGCACCATGAGGTTAGCTGACAGAAAGTATATGCAGCCATATAATTTTGTGAGGTTCTACGAAAATTGAGGTTTGTGTCCCTTCCCCTTCTTATGAGAATTCTTCTTGAAGTTGGTAGAATGTGGCGGCTTGTTCTTTGCTTCAAACTTGACTTTCCCATGAGATTTGTTCTTGTTGTTTTGGGGCTTGTTGGGCTGGAAGTTCTTCCCATGTACCATGTGGGCACTAGAAGCTCCCTCGGCAACTCGAGCATGTGTGTCTTTTGCTCTTGCCTTCTCTTCAAAATCAAGAGTGCTATTGAGATCTAGAAAACTCCTGTCTCTTGTGTTTCAGAGAAGTGGCAAAATTGGTCCACGAAGGTGGAAGCTTGGCAATGATGGTTCTAGCAACAAATTTGTTCGGAAACACACACTTAAAGTACTCAAGTTTCATAGCGAGTGATTGTATCTCATGAGCCTGCTGAACAACGGAGCGCTCATCAGTCATCTTGTAGTCACGGAATTTCTCCATGACCTATAACTCGCTGATAGCGTCCGATGCCCCAAATGTGGCCCTAGCGTAGCCCACATGTCTTTGCCGCTGTCAAGTGACATATATGAATCCACAATGGAATCGTCAAGAACACTCAGAAGGGCACCTTTGAAGAGGGTATCCATATTCTCAAAAGCTCCCTGTTGTGCAAGATTAAGATCGCCCTCGGGCTTACCCTTGGTGGCGTCATAGCAGTACATGGTCTGAAACCAGTAAACTGCACTCGTGCGCCACCTTTTATATTGCACTCCCTTAAAGGTAGGCGGCTTCACAAGCGCAGCAAAACCAATCGGAGTAAATTGCCTATAATCAGATTTTTGGATTGGATTGTTCAATATATGAGGAAATTACTATAAGGTTTAATCTGAATAAACAGTAAACAGATGATGACGAAAATTGCAAAGATCAAAGTAATGATGTAGACTAAACCAGGAGTACAGAATCACATATTGTGCAGCGGGAGCAAACCGTTGTTGTTGATGTTGTCACTCATGTCGTTGAAGAAGAGGTTGTCGTTGCTGTTCCCGAGGTCAGGGAAGAAGGTTGTCGGTGAGGAAGTCGTCGCTGGCAGCAGTCGCGCTAGTGTGATCCCCAAAAACCTGATCGCCCCTCTACAAGATCACGAAAGGTGGGGTTCAGGAGGACTGTTGTCCATCTCGCGGTGCATGCCAAAAGGAGGAATGGAGAACACTTGCATGGCGGCTCTGTGATCTGGAACGTTGCGAAACCATATGATACATCGGCGGTTAGGGTAGAGCCTATCAGGTCGATCGTGCGAGTAAACCCCATATCCAACTCAATAATAGCCCCACTATCCAAAAGAATAGGAAACGGCCAAGTAATTACAGTGTCCGTCAATTATTAATTAACCACTTAATAAATTGAACTTTGCACGTGCTATGCACTTACCCACGTACAGTCATAGGTGGATAGAGAAGAGAAGAGATGTAGATGTAGATAAAACTCGATGGATAATCATGCCACCTCGTTCAGGTCGCACTTGTATGGCTCACATGTGCATGCACCAACCTCTTCTCTTCTTGTGTGCAAATGCACTCCATCGTGGGTGTACCCGCATGTGTGTGGGAGGGGATGAGTGCATGCGTGCACCTTGTTTCTCTCTCTCTCTCTCTCTCTCTCTCTCTCTCTCTCTCTCTCTCTCTCTCTCTCTCTCGTCTAGTACATTTTAGTGACATCGCAAGTCTTATAGCATGCTGACTAGCCCTTATCAGACTGGCTCTAAAGTTACTCTCCACTGTGAGTAGTATAATATCAGGCGTGAAGTGGGTGGCACCCTCGGTCGGTGCGCCGCTTCAATGGCAGACGCAATGAGATGGCGTGTTGCACAGACTATCAATGTGGAGCGGCGGAATCAGCTGGCGCAGGGCGGGAAGCGCGCGGGGGAGGGGGTACAGCTTTTTGGTGGGCCATGAAGGTGAGAAGCCATCTTGGGATCGTTCCTGATGGGGAAATATCAGGTGCTCCCTTACTCCAACTGCTAGTACTACTGTAGTACAATAGTGTGGGCTATGTAGGGCGTACTAAGAAAGCTTCTCATCGTTCTGCGAGTTGATAGGACACATAAAAGTAGTGGTTTTTTCTTTTCGAAACATACATCAAAGTAGTACTAGTGCAGTCGTCTCCAAAGAGGGGCGACCATGTCCCTGGCTACCATCCCATCCTGTGCTCCGTCATTGAGTATATGCACAATTCACGTGGTATTGAAGAAGAAAATAGCGTACGTGGCAATGAAAAAAAATTACACCACCGCGTCATGGTCGAACTTTGATTTGTTCATGCCCCCACCCTACATTAGTGACCGTTAGTGAGTCTCACTTATCTCTACTTATCTACATGTACATCTACATCTACGTCTACACTACATCTACATCTACACCTACTATAGTACAACAAGTTTTAAACACTACATCTGCATCTAAAGTACATCCTGCCTGACATGACCTGGACATTGGATGTCCCATGTGTCGGCAAAAGGAGGAAGAACAATGTCTAGTGACCGAGAAGCACCAAGGAACAGCGTGGTGGGAGAGATGAGTGTGGTGACCCTGGGAAGAAACAATGCCAAGCGCGTGAATCTAGGAAAAACACTTAAATGAAAGAAGCCCGCCAATTCATGAAGAACTTTAGTTGCTAAATCATGAAATAAAAAATGCTTAGTAAAACCAACTACTGGGGGCTGGCTACTAATCCCTTTGTTCCCAAATACAGTACAATAAGTCTTTCTAGAAGCAAAACGAGTGACTACATACGGAGCAAAATGAGTGAATGTACACTCTAAAATATGTCTACATATATCCGTACGTTGTAGTCCATTTGAAATGTCTAAAAAGACATATATTTGGGAACGTATGGAGTAGTATATTGATGTTGGAATCGCGGATCCGCAAAACCCTTGGTAGATTCAAACACTGGGGTGCGTGCGAAGAACTCAACTTCCCACGTCTGCCTACTCACCGTCACTACAATCTAGTTCGATGAACAGGAAAGAAATGGGACCAAGCAGTTTACCCAGGTTCGAGCCACCATGCAGTGTAATGCCCTACTCCTGCTTTGCGGTGGATTACCTCGAGGTGGGCTGAGGATGAACTAGTACAATGGTAGAACAACCTCAGGAGGTGTGTTCTTGTTATGGTGGTGAGGGTGGTCTGAATGATCCATCCTCCCTCATTCTTCTTTTTCTCCCCCCCTCCTATGGTGGTGGCTAAGCTATATTTATAAAGGCCTCGGTCCTCTTCCCAAAATGAAGGCAGGAAGGGATCCCACAACAGCTAAATTTGAAGGGGGGCAACTAGTATATCTTATCCTGGCGAAAGGTGGTCTTTGACTGCAAAGCTTCTGACCCTGATGCCACGATGGGCTCGGTGATGACCTTCGTCCTGCCGTCCTGGTGATCCTAGCCTTGTTGCATGGAAATGGAAACCTTTGGCTGATTCCTCGGGACTCCGCACCTGCGCTTGCTTCTTTAGCCCCAAAGAGGAAACCTGCTATCCTGCGCCCGCTGGCGCCCGCCCCGCCTGGCCTTGGTCATCATGGCTTGCGACATCTGAACCTCATGAGGTGGGTGCTTTCATAGAGATCTCCGCTCCTTGGGAGCCAGCCTAGTGAGACTACTCCTTCCGTAGGTCTTGGTGTTGTCTGCCTCGTGAGGCTTGGCCCCTCACGAAGGTCTTGAGTGTTGATGGTGAAGATGGGCCATACCAGGCCGATGAAGGAGCCATGTCGTGGGCCGCAGGCAGGCAAGTCTGGGTACCCTGGTTCCCAGAACGTCGACAGTAGCCCCCGGGCCCAAGGCGCGCTCGGACTTGGCTTCAGGGCGAAGCCAAAGGGCAAGGGTGAAGCGCCGTAGGCCCCATCCGTCTGTGGCCCTGTCGACGCGTGGCGCCGGACAAGTGGTGGCCACCTCCACTTCCCCATGCAGCCTTGGCAACCGCTTGACTTGACGGCCGCTTGTTACTAGCACAGCCTTGCCAGACCTGACCATTGTGCTCTGACTTGGTTCCTCCTCCGTCTTGCAAACTTGCGGCTTCTCTTCTAGATTCAACGCTGCACCAATCTTCCCTTGTCTCCATGGCCCCTAGGCCGAAGAAGAAGAAGGGGAAAACCAGCACTCTTGCTGAATCCCGGTTGGACTTGGAGCCCGTGCTCAGTCGATCGACGATGGTCAACTCTGTGGGATTGGCCAAGGTTTGGTCGGCCCTCGCCGCCGACTCCAACGAGTGAAAGGTGACGATAGTCTGGCCCACCTCGCATTCCATGGTGGATATGGAAGCCACCAAAATCCCCATCCATCTTCACGCTCTTCTGGCCGGCCTAGTTCCCCTTTTATCTAATTTCTTCAACGCCATAATCTCGCATTACCAGATCTAGGCGCTGCATCTGGACCCTGCATCCATCATCCTCCTAGCCACCTTCGCCTTCATGTGCCAAGCCATGGTGGGCATTACTCCGCATGTCGCCCTGTTTTTCCATTTCTTCTCGCTCCGCCTGATCGACGGTCGACAATGATCGAGGTGCACGGCTTTCAAGGCTGAGGCGGTGACGGCTGGCTCGGGCATCGACGTCACGCTCCGTCCAAACATGAAGGGGTTTCGAAAGCAATGGGTGTCCGTGGACGCCGCCACGCTCAGCCCCCTGCTCCAGCTCCCGCGAGGACTAGCTGAACCCAGCTCCGGCTGGGGTCATGAGAAGCTTGTTGATCGCCGGCTTGCCCATGTTGGGACCAGGCTGGCCAGATTGAAGAAGCCGGGGCGACGACTCCAATGGTGGTGAGGGAGTTCGTCAGCTGGCACATTGCCCCGCTTCAGCGCCATTCCCGTCGGACCTGGACTTTCACCGGCCATGAGGACCCCATGAGGCACCAGGTGACTTCGCTTCCTTCCAAGACGCTGTGTGCGATGCCTGAGCTCCTGACGGGCGACCCAGCGCCTGCTGCGCTCCCGCGGGATGGCTGGCTTCTTTAAAACTGTTCGAACAAGGAGAACTTCGCGAGGCAGATGCCCCTTTTCGACGAATGGGGGCTATGCCCGGAGGGCCTTGGAGGGCCCCACGAGAATCCTATCTTGGTGACTCTGGTGCTTGTTGTTCCTGCAACGCGCACCCCAGACGTGGGCACAGGGGGTGAACACCGCTAGAGGCTCCCAGGGTGACTGATGGGGAGCAGACGTCACCCGATGCTCTCAAGGTAGTCGCTCCAGGAGCCCTCAGGATCGCTCCTGAGGTGGCTGTCAACGAGCAAGCGCGGCCCGATGCTCCTGAGGAGGCCGCACCTAAGGACCAGATGCGGGCTCCCGAGATGGCAACGTGCCACCCAGCCGCTGAGGGTCATGCCCCAGCCTTCGACCCGCTTCGCCCTAACCTCAAGGAACTTCACAAGAGGGAAGGGCTACAGGGCTGCAGTAGCGATGGTCTCTGGCCCTTGAAACAAAGGAAGTACATAGCAGTGAACGGGTAAGTGCCTTATATTTATGGTTCTTCATGGGCGGTGCTCTTTCCTGACCGTGTCTCCTCAGGGTCTCTCTGATCGTGGCGGCGAAAGCTGCTGAGGTTTGCCCATTGGGTGCCCTTGGCTTGCTGTTGACTTCGAGCTCCCTGCGCCAGGCACTCGCACAAGGTTCGAGGATGGCTCGTGAGGCGAGCTCGCCATCGGGAGACCGATGGCCCAGGACTTCTGCGTCCTTGCTTCATGGTTTCTTCCGGGGCGACGAAGATGTGCCGAGGGCTCCTCCGTTGGTCCTTGCTAGCGGCTGGTAACCCCCCACGGTGGCTTAGTCTTCGTACGGCGGAGCCATGTCACTTGATTCCTTTGTTAGTGCCAATGAAGCAGCTAGGGGAGCGCCAACTAACATCCCCTTGCGGGGGACAGGCGGGGCACCTCGCATTCCCCCGGCAACCCCCAGTGCCGAGGAGGGGCTCAGTCACGAACTGGAGCTTGCATGTGGGCGCTGTGTCATTCGCCATGACCTTTTCCAGGAAGCCATCGGTGCACTGCACCAGCTTGGGGAAGAGCTCGTTGATGTCGAGACCCGCCTTGAGTCAGAGAACCTCCGCCTGGTGTCCCTTGCTGCTGAAGGTTGCCATCAAACTTGGGCATCAGCAGAACGAGCACGCATGCGCGGACGCCGCGGAATCCCTTGCGGCTTCTCGCGACGCTTGTGCTCACGCCTTGGAGGATGCCAAGGCCGCTGACCGCCGCCACGAGGCGTCGGAAGAGCGAGAGAAGGAGCTTCAGGCATTGAATGTCGTCCTTCAGCGGCGAGTCCACGTGCGTCGCGCCAAGCTGGCGACATCGCCGAGGGAGGCCCCCTCTAATGAGAAGGAAATCCAGGAGCGCAAGGAAGCGCTAATGCTTGAGGCCTTGGAGCACAGCCTGGAGCTTGAGCTGTTGGAAGCGAGGGAGCGCCAAGTAGCCACAGCTGAGGATGCCATCACCACCTGGGAAGCTAGAATCCAGTAGGAGATTGACCAGAAGCCGACGAAGATTCGGGATGTTCTTGAAAAAGAGTACCACCAAGAGTTGAAGTTTCACGGGACCAGCTTCCAGCGGCGGTATGTCGAACTGGAGGGCATGACTGCCGCCCTCAGGGCAAAGCTGGCTGCAACGGAGAAACGTGAGGCGACCGTCAGGGAGGATCGGGCATCCACCCAGACCAAGTTATCTTCACTTCAGCGGCAGGTTGCAGACGCCGAGTCCCTCATGGGCCAGGCTGCGGACGAGGCTAGCCGCCGTCGGATGATGCAGCACGAGTGCTCTTCAATGCTCAAAGGTCTAATGGTCAGGGCCAACCGGGCCCTAGACACGATCTATGAAGACAGCGTCCCATGACCTCATGAGGACGATGATGCTGGCTACCTCCACTTCTTCACCCAAGTGATGACCCGTTTGGAGGATCGGGCACAAGAGCTCGCCAACTTTTTGAGGAAAGAAGTCGGGGCCTCCTTGGGCGCGCATTCTCACGCGTCTTAAGACACCTTCTCAACCTCGACCCTGACTTTGACTTCAATGCTGCGATAGCCCCCGTGCACGGGCCCACTCATGGCGTCTTGGCGAAGTGGGTGGACGACCTGATTACGGAGCTCGCGCTTGAGGGTGATTTAAATGTGCATGCGGCTGGAGAGGCTGATGATGCTGACGGCGATGCGTCCCACTAGGCTCTCATTTCCTGTCTTGTCCTGTATGCAACAAAAATCTTCCGACACTATCTCGGGGGGGCGTGAGAGCATTTGGAGAGGAGAGTTCCTCCATAATGTATGAAATGAGGGCATGCTTGTGAGATAGTTTGTGGGAGGAGAGGCCTCGAGCCAAGAGGCTCTTGACGAAAGAGAATATCGCAACTTATCTTGGGTGCTGATGGTCTTGGATGAGTTATCATGCCGCGAGGGCACCTTTCTTCCAAGATGGTGTCCCGAGGCTGACGAGGGCCTAGGACTCCCGAGGAGCCGGCAGACCTTCCTGAGAGCGCTTCGTGAGGAGTCAATTGCCGAACCTCGTCAAGGCGTGTGCGTGGCGGCCCTGTGACAGCCGTGCGAGTGCCGCTTGAGGTAGCCCAAGTGCGCACATGGTGCACACACCACGCCCAGCCCCCGCTCGTGAGGCGCTTACAAGGGAGGGTAGCGGGCGTGAGCCCTAATCTTAGACAAAAAGAACCAAAGGCAAGAACTCACCGCGAATCGAGAAACCCCCCTTGTTTTATTTTGGCAAGCACACGAAACTCCAAGTCTTATTCCAAAAGAAGGTAAATTGGGTTACAGAAAATGGGTGAAAATCAACAGCCACATCCAGCACCTAGACTAGTCTTCTTCTTCTCACGAGCATGGAGCTAAGTGCTTCCACCGGGCATTAGCATAGTCATTGGAGGACAGTGTCGACGGCCAGCGCGGAGCATGGTGCTTTCACTTGGACATGGGTCGGAGCCCCCGTGATGCCCGAGGGCGGTGCTCGGGAGACTCCGGGGCATGTATAGCTCCAACTCATTATTACGTGAGAGTGTCACGAGCGGAGATCTTCATAAACTTCCTTGGCGCGTGTACAGGGCCCCGCCCTGCGCCTCCCCCGACCACCGTTGGGGCGTCTAGAAAACAGAATGAGACCAAGGGGCAAAGGGGACGCTGGGGGTGCCCTGGCGACTGCAGGCCCTCTGTCGGGGGGAGGGCTCGCCGGCGCCTTCCCCGACACGGGGCCTATCTCCTAGTGGCATGCGCCGCCATCGCGGAGGCACTGAGGGAGTCCTGGATTTATGGGTCCTCGGGCGTCCGGGCTACTGGAGCTGGGCCGGACTGATCGGCCGTGAATATAGAAGTAGAAGGTCATCCCCCGTATCCGGATAGGATGACTATGTATGTAGAAAGGCAAAATAGATGTCCGGATGTAATGATTCCTTCCTCCCCAAGTCATCTTTCTACAACCCTAGGCCCCCTCTAGCATGTATATAAGCCAGAGGGTTTAGTCCATAGAGGCTAGCAGAATCACAATTATATAGGCTAGGCTTCTAGGGTTTTAACCATTACGATCTCGAGGTAGATCAACTCTTGTAACCCTATATTCATCAAGATCAATCAAGCAGGAAGTATTACCTCAATAGAGAGGGCCCGAACCTGGGTAAACATCATGTCCCAGTCCCTTGTTACCATCGATCCTTAGACGCATAGCTTTGGCACCCCTACCCGAGATCTGCCTGTTTTGACACCGACAATGGTGCTTTCATTGAGAGCTCCACTGTGTACTCGCAAGAAGCGATCGGTGGTTCGTCTCATCATCAACGACGGCATCACCCTCGTAAAAAGCCTGGCTCTTGGCCAGTTTCTCCATCTTGGTGGGTTCACCATATGCGCCTGCATGGCCTTTAAGCCGACCGCATCCCATGCGGTCACCGAGCACCACTCCTACATCTGTTCCGAACACTCCGAAGACGCGAATCCAGCGAACTCCTCGTCCTTAAACGAGCTGCTGGATCGCATTGCCGCCATGGGGCTTTTAGTATCCATTGATCAGATCGGGCCTAAACCCGGTCAGGAGGAACACATTTCCACCCCGATCACTCACCTAGTGGCGGTCGTCGAGGGACGAGCCGAAGACATCTCTCCTCACGAACCGGAGACCGACTGTGTCCAGATCTCCAGACCCTTTGAGCCGAACACACTTCTTCGGGTGGGACTCCGCATCTTTCAAGCTCAGGGATAGACACCGAGCCCGGGGAATGCTAAGATCCTGCTTGGCCTTGGTTGTCGACACCGGAGGTTTTGCAAACCCCGGACACTATATTGGGTCGGGATTCAAATTTTACCACACCCACCCACCACAATCAATACTCTCCAAGTAACTCTAGCCCTCCAGACATATGTGACTTAATATATGTGCGGCATCCGCCCTAGGAGACGGTCCATCACTTCTAGGCCAGATTCCTACTTGTTAAAAACAAGATTAAGCAATGATGCAACGACGACGCGGTTCCAGTCTTTCACCACAATTGCACGGACGAGGGAGTCTTGAATGCCCTCAACCGTTGTTGCGTATGCAGTTTTACAGAGTTCTCGCGCTTAGTATGAAAGTATTGTGCCATGGAAAGTACTTGGAAGGCCCAGAATACCCATATGGAACAGCCTGTCTTCAGACAATATGCTGTTGGGGAACATAGTATTTTCAAAATTTTCCTACGATCACGCCAGATCTATCTACCAGATGCATAGCAACAAGAGGGGAGAGTGTCTCTACGTACCCTCGTGGACCGGAAGCGGAAGCGTCTAGTGACGCGGTTGATGTAGTCGAACTTCTTCGCAATCCAACCGATCAAGTACCGAACGTACGGCACCTCCGCGTTCAGCACACGTTCAGCTTGATGGCGTCCCACGAGCTCTTGATCCAGTCGAGCTTCACGGGAGAGTTCCGTCAGCACGAAGGCGTGGTGACGAATATGATGAAGTTACCGTCACAGGGCTTGGCCTAAGCGCTGCAACGATATGACCGAAGTGTGTTACTGTGGAGGGGGGCACCGCACACGGTTGGGAGAGATCAACTGATCAACTTGTGTGTCTATGGGGTGCCTCTACCCCCGTATATAAAGGAGTGGAGGAGAGGGAGGGCCGGCCCTCTCTATGGCGCGCCCTAGGGGAGTCCTACTCCCACCGGGAGTAGGATTCCCCCTTTCCTAGTAGAACTAGGAGCCCTTCCAAGTAGTAGGAGTAGGAGAGAAGGAAAGGGAAAGAGAAGAGAAGGAAGGAGGGGGCGCAACCCCTCTCCCTAGTCCAATTCGGACCAAGCCATGGGAGGGGCGCAGCCTCCTCTCTCCATTTCCCCTAAAGCCCAATAAGGCCCATATACTCCCCCGCGAATTCCCGTAACTCTCTGGTACTCCGAAAAATACCTGAATCACTCGGAACCTTTCCGATGTCCGAATATAGTCGTCCAATATATCGATCTTTACGTCTCGACCATTTCGAGACTCCTCGTCATGTCCCCGATCTCATCCGGGACTCCGAACTACCTTCAGTACATCAAAACTCATAAACTCATAATACCGATCGTCATCAAACGTTAAGTGTGCGGACCCTACGGGTTCGAGAACTATGTAGACATGACCGAGACTCATCTCCGGCCAATAACCAATAGCGGAACCTGGATGCTCATATTGGTTCCTACATATTCTACGAAGATCTTTATCGGTCAAACCGCATAACAACATACATTGTTCCTTTTGTCATCGGTATGTTACTTGCCCGGGATTCGGTCGTCGGTATCACCATACCTAGTTAATATCGTTACCGGCAAGTCTCTTTACTCGTTCCATAATACAACATCTCTTGACTAACTCATTAGTCATTTGCTTGCAAGGCTTATTATGATGTGTATTACCGAGAGGGCCCAGAGATACCTCTCCGACACTCAGGGTGACAAATCCTATTCTTGATCTATGACAACACCACGAACACCTTCGCAGACACCTGTAGAGCATCTTTATAATCACCCAGTTATGTTGTGACGTTTGATAGCACACAAGGTGTTCTTCCGGTATTCAGGAGTTGCATAATCTCATAGTCATAGGAACATGTATAAGTCATGAAGAAAGCAATAGCAGTAAAACTAAACGATCATAGTGCTAAGCTAAGATTGGGTCTAGTCCATCACATCATTCTCCTAATGATGTGATCCCATTGGTCAAATGACAACTCATGTCTATGGTTAGGAAACATAACCATCTTTGATCAATGAGCTAGTCTAGTAGAGGCATACTAGGGACACTCTGTTTTATCTATGTATTCACACATGTACTAAGTTTCCGGTTAATACAATTCTAGCATGAATAATAAACATTTATCATGATATAAGGAAATAAATAATAACTTTATTATTGCCTCTAGGGCATATTTCCTTCAGTCTCCCACTTGCACTAGAGTCAATAATCTAGTTCACATCTCCATGTGATTTAATACCGATAGTTCACATCATTATGTGAATAACACCCGTTGTTCACATCGCCATGTGACCAACACCCAAAGGGTTTACTAGAGTTAATAATCTAGTTCACATCGCTATGTGATTAATACCCAAGAGTAATAAGGTGTGATCATGTTTTTCTTGTGAGAGAAGTTTAGTCAACAGGTCTGTTACATACAGATCCGTATGTATTTCGCAAATTTCTATGTCTACAATGCTCTGCATGGAGCTACTCTAGCTAATTGCTCCCACTTCCAATATGTAACCAGATTGATACTTAGAGTCATCTGGATTAGTGTAAAGCTTGCATCGGCGTAACTCTTTACGACGAACTCTTTATCACCTCCATAATCGAGAAAACATTTCCTTAGTCATCCAGTAACTAAGGATAATTTGACCGCTGTCTAGTGATCTACTCCTGGATCACTTTTGTACCTCCTTGCCAAACTCATGGTAAGGTACACAACAGGTTTGGTACACAGCATGGCATCCTTTATAGAACCTATGGCTGAGGCATAGGGAATGACCTTCATCCTTTCTCTATCTTCTGCCGAGGTCGGGCTTTGAGTCTTACTCAACATCATACCATACAACTCAGGCAAGAACTCCTTCTTTGACTGATCCATTTTGAACTACTTCAAAAACTTGTCAAGGTATGTACTCATTGAAAAAACTTATCAAGCTTCTCGATCTATCTCTATAGATTTTGAGGCTCAATATGTAAGCAGCTTTACTAAGGTTTTTCTTTGAAAAAACTCCTTTCAAACACTCCTTTATGCTTTCCAGAAAATTCTACATCATTTCTGATCGACAATATGTCATTCACATATACTTATCAGAAAGGCAGTAGTGCTCCCACTCACTTTCTCGTAAATATAGGCTTCACCGCAAGTATGTATAAAACTATATGCTTTGATCAACTTATCAAAGCGTATATTCCAACTCTAGGATGCTTGCACCAGTCCATAGATGGATCGCTGGAGCTTGCACACTTAGTTAGCACCTTTAGGATCGACAAAACCTTCTGGTTGCATCATATACAACTCTTCTTTAATAAATCCATTAAAGAACGCAGTTTCGTTATCCATTTGCGAAATTTCATAAAATGTGGCAATTGCTAACATGATTCGGACAGACTTAAGCATCGCTACGGGTGAGAAAATCTCATCGTAGTCAACACCTTCAACTTGTCGAAAACCTTTCACAACAAGTCGAGCTTTGTAGACAGTAACATTACCATCGGCGTCAGTCTTCCTTTTAAAGATCCTTTTATTTTCAATGGCTTGCCGATCATCGGGCAAGTCAACCAAAGTCCTCACTTTGTTCTCATACATGGATCCCATCTCAGACTTCATGGCCTCAAGCCATTTTGCGGAATTTGGGCTCATCATCGGTTCCTCATAGTTCGTAGGTTCATCATGGTCTAGTAACATGACTTCCAGAATAGGGTTACCATACCACTCTGGTGCGGAACATACTTTGGTTGACCTACGAGATTCAACAGTAACTTTATCTGAAGTTTCATGATCATCATCATTAGCTTCCTCACTAATTGGTGTAGGAATCAATAGAACTAGTTTCTGTGATGTACTACTATCCAATTCGGGAGAAGGTACAATTACCTCATCAAGTTCCACTTTCCTCCCACTCACTTCTTTCGAGAGAAACTCCTTCTCTAGAAAGGATCCATTCTTAGCAACGAATATCTTGCCTTCGGATCTGTGATAGAAGGTGTACCCAACAGTTTCCTTTGGGTAACTTATGAAGACACATTTCTCCAACTTTGGTTCGAGCTTATCAGGTTGAAGCTTTTTGACATAAGCATCGCAGCCCCAAACTTTAAGAAACGACAACTTTGGTTTCTTGCCAAACCACAGTTCATAAGGCATCGTCTCAACGGATTTAGATGGTGCCCTATTTAACGTGAATGCAGCTGTCTGTAATGCATAACCCAAAACTATATTGGTAAATCAGTAAGAGATATCATAGATCGCACCATATCTTATAAAGTACGGTTACGACGTTCGGACACACCATTACGTTGTGGTGTTCCGGGTGGCGTGAGTTGTGAAACTATTCCACATTGTTTCAAATGAAGACCAAACTCGTAACTCAAATATTCACCTCCACGATCAGATCGTAGAAACTTTATTTTCTTGTTACGATGATTCTCTACTTCACTCTAAAATTCTTTGAACTTTTCAAATGTTTCAGACTTGTGCTTCATCAAGTAGATATACCCACATCTGCTCAAATCATCAGTGAAGGTCAGAAAATAACGATACTCGCCACGAGCTTCAACACTCATCGGTCCATATACATCAGTATGTATGATTTCCAACAAATCTTTTGCTCGCTCCATTGTTCCGGAGAACGGAGTTTTAGTCATCTTGCCCATGAGGCATGGTTCGCAAGCACCAAGTGATTCATAAGCAAGTGATTCCAAAAGTCCATCACTATGGAGTTTCTTCATGCGCTTTACACCAATATGACCTAAACAGCAGTGCCACAAATAAGTTGCACTATCATTATTAACCTTGCATCTTTTGGCTTTAATATTATGAATATGTGTATCACTACGATCGAGATCCAACAAACTATTTTCATTAGGTGTATGACCATCGAAGGCTTTATTCATGTAAACAGAATAACAATTATTCTACGACTTTAAATGAATAACCTTATTGGAACAAACAGGATCAAATCATATTCATGCTTAACGCAAATGCCAAATAACATTTATTTAGGTTCTACACTAATCCCGAAAGTATAGGGAGTGTGCGATGATGATCATATCAATCTTGGTACCACTTCCAACACACATCGTCACTTCACCTTGAACTAGTCTCTGTTCATTCTGCAACTCTTGTTTCGAGTTACTAATTTTAGCAACTGAACTGGTATCAAATACCCAGGGGCTGCTATGAACACTAGTAAAGTACACATCAATAATCTGTATATCAAATACACCTTTGTTCACTTTGCCATTCTTCTTATTCACCAAGTATCTAGGGCAGTTCCACTTCCAGTGACCATTTCCTTTGCAGTAGAAGCACTTAGTTTCAGGCTTGAGTTTAGCTTTCGGTTTCTTCACGGGAGTGACAACTTGCTTGTCATTCTTCTTGAAGTTCCCCTTCTATCCCTTTGCCCCTTACTTGAAACAAGTGGTCTGGTTAACCATCAACACTTGATGCTCTTTCTTGATTTCTACCTTCGCTGATTTCACTATCGCAAAGAGCTCGGGAATTACGTTTGTCATCCCTTGCATATTATAGTTCATCACGAAGTTCTACTAACTTGGTGATAGTGTCTAGAGAACTTTGTTAATTACTATCTTATCTGGAAGATTAACTCCCACTTGATTCAAGCAATTGTAGTACCCAGACAATCTGAGCACATGCTCACTGGTTGAGCTATTCTTCTCCATCTTGTCGGCAATGTACTGTCAGAGGTATTATACCTCACGACACGGGCATGAGTATGAAATACCAATTTCAACTCTTGGAACATCTCATATGCTCCGTGGCGTCCAAGACGTTTTCGAAGTCCCGGTTATAAGCCGTAAAGCATGGCGCACTAAACTATCAAGTACTCATCATACCGAGCTTCTCAAACATTCATAACGTCTGTATCTGCTCCTACAATAGGTTAGTCACCTAGCGGTGCATCAAGGACATAATACTTCTTTGCAGCAATGAGGATAATCCTCAGATCACGGACCTAGTCCGCATCATTGCTACTAACATCTTTCAACTTATATTTCTCTAGGAACATATAAAATAAACGGGGAGCTATATCGTGAGCTATTGATCTACAACACAGATATGCTAATACTACCAGGACTAAGTTCATGATAAATTAAAGTTCAATTAATCATATTACTTGAAGAACTCCCACTTAAATAGACATCCCTCTGGTCATCTAAATGATCACGTGATCCAAACAACTAAACCATGTCCGATCATCACATGAGATGGAGTAGTTTTCAATGGTGAACATCTTATGTTGATCATATCTACGATATGATTCACGCTCGACCTTTCGGTCTCCAGTGTTCCGAGGCCATATCTGCATATGCTAGGCTCGTCAAGTTTAACGCGAGTATTCTGCGTGTGCAAAACTGGCTTACACCCGTTGTATTTGAACGTAGAGATTATCACACCCGATCATCACGTGGTGTCTCGGCACGACGAACTTTCGTAATGGTGCATACTCAGGGAGAACACTTATACCTTGAAATTTTGTAAGGGATCATCTTATAGTGTTACCTTCGTACTAAGCAAAATAAGAAGCATAATAAGATAAACATCACATGCAATCAAAATATGTGACATGATATGGCCATCATCATCTTGTGCTTTTGATCTCCATCTCCAAAGCACCGTCATGATCACCTTCGTCACCGGCACGACACCTTGATCTTCATCGTAGCATCGTTGTCGTCTCGCCAACTATTGCTTCTACGACTATCGCTACCGCTTAGTGATAAAGTAAAGCAATTACATGGCGATTGCATTTCATACAATAAAGCGACAACCATATGGCTCCTGCCAGTTGCCGATAACTTTACAAAACATGATCATCTCATACAAAACCGTATAACTCATCATGTCTTGACCATATCACATCACAACATGCCCTGCAAAAACAAGTTAGACGCCCTCTACTTTGTTGTTGCAAGTTTTACGTGGCTGCTACGGGCTTAGCAAGAACCGTTCTTACCTACGCATACAACAACCACAACGATGTTTCGTCAAGTATGTGCTGTTTTAACCTTCACAAGGACCGGGCGTAGCCATACTTGATTCAGCTAAAGTGAGAGAGACACACACCCGCTAGTCACCTTTAAGCAACGAGTGCTCATAACGGTGAAACCAGTCTCGCGTAAGCGTACGCGTAATGTCGGCCCGGGCCGCTTCATCTCACAATACCGCCAAAACAAAGTATGACATGCTGGTAAGCAGTATGACTATTATCGTCTACAACTCATTGTGTTCTACTCATGCATATCATCTACGGATAGACCTAGCTCTGATGCCACTGTTGGGGAACATAGTATTTTCAAAATTTTCCTACGATCAGGCAAGATCTATCTACCAGATGCATAGTAACGAGAGGGGAGAGTGTCTCTACGTACCCTCGTAGACCGGAAGCAGAAGCGTCTAGTGACGCGGTGATGTAGTCGAACTTCTTCGCGATCCAACCGATCAAGTACCGAACGTACGGCACCTCCACGTTCAGAACACGTTCAGCTTGATGACGTCCCACGAGCTCTTGATCCAGTTGAGCTTCACGGGAGAGTTTCGTCAGCACGACGGCGTGGTGACGGATATGATGAAGTTACCGTCGCAGGCCTTCGCCTAAGCGCTGCAACGATATGACCGAGGTGTGTTACTGTGGAGGGGGGCACCACACACGGTTGGGAGAGTTCAACTGATCAACTTGTGTGTCTATGGGTTGCCTCTACCCCCGTATATAAAGGAGTGGAGGAGAGGGAGGGCCGGCCCTCTCTATGGCGCGCCCTAGGGGAGTCCTACTCCCACCGGGAGTAGGATTCCCCCTTTCCTAGTAGAACTAGGAGCCCTTCCAAGTAGTAGGAGTAGGAGAGAAGGAAAGGGAAAGAGAAGAGAAGGAAGGAGGGGGCGCAACCCCTCTCCCTAGTCCAATTCGGACCAAGCCATGGGAGGGGCGCAGCCTCCTCTCTCCCTTTCCCCTAAAGCCCAATAAGGCCCATATACTCCCCGGCGAATTCCCGTAAATCTCCGGTACTCCGAAAAATACCAGAATCACTCGGAACCTTTCCGATGTCCGAATATAGTCGTCCAATATATCGATCTTCACATCTCGACCATTTCGAGACTCCTCGTCATGTCCCCGATCTCGTCCGGGACTCCGAACTACCTTCAGTACATCAAAACTCATAAAATCATAATACCGATCATCATCAAACGTTTAGTGTGCGAATTCTACGGGTTCGAGAACTATGTAGACATGACCGAGACTCATCTCCGGCCAATAACCAATAGCGGAACCTGTATGCTCATATTGGTTCCTACATATTCTACGAAGATCTTTATCGGTCAAATCGCATAACAACATACGTTGTTCCTTTTGTCATCGGTATGTTACTTGCCCGAGATTCGGTCGTCGGTATCACCATACCTAGTTAATATCGTTACCGGCAAGTCTCTTTACTCGTTCCATAACACAACATCTCTTGACTAACTCATTAGTCATTTGCTTGCAAGGCTTATTATGATGTGTATTACCGAGAGGGCCCAGAGATACCTCTCCGACACTCGGAGTGACAAATCATATGCTTGATCTATGCCAACACCACGAACACCTTCGGAGACACCTGTAGAGCATCTTTATAATCACCCAGTTATGTTGTGACGCTTGATAGCACACAAGGTGTTCTTCCGGTATTCGGGAGTTGCTTAATCTCATAGTCATAGGAACATGTATAAGTCATGAAGAAAGCAATAGCAGTAAAACTAAACGATCATAGTGCTAAGCTAAGGATGGGTCTAGTCCATCACATCATTCTCCTAATGATGTGATCCCATTGATCAAATGACAACTCATGTCTATGGTTAGGAAACATAACCATCTTTGATCAATGAGCTAGTCTAGTAGAGGCATACTAGGGACACTCTGTTTTATCTATGTATTCACACATGTACTAAGTTTCCAGTTAATACAATTCTAGCATGAATAATAAACATTTATCATGATATAAGGAAATAAATAATAACTTTATTATTGCCTCTAGGGCATATTTCCTTCATATGCCGCTAAAGCAAAATGGACATACCTAACAGGGCATCCGATCATATTTCCGTCGGCAAGAAACATAAACCTTTTAGAGGACACAGGTCTGTTCTGGACGAACACTTAGATAAACCTTGCCCGATACATGCAACCCCGGGCATGATCCCCACCCACAGCCTTCGAGCATGTTGTGTACTCCGGCAGGTAGCTAAAAGCAGTGAAGCCATCCTCGCCACCGCACTTCCAGAGGAGGACATTTTTTACGTCCTCGCGGTCCTCGCGGTCTTCGAGACCTTCTCTTCAAACAACCAGCGCAGGAGAGCACGTCACGAGCTCGTCGAGGTTCATCAAATAACCGTTGCAAGCCCATGGAACGACGCGAAAATCACTTTAACTGCCGATGACGAACCATGAGTCCGGACAATCCGAGCCCCAGCCGCCCTTGTACTAAATGCAATAGTAGA
>LR738715.1:354796695-354853332 GCA_902687465.1 Secale cereale | reverse complement strand
TAGGAAACATAACCATCTTTGATCAATGAGCTAGTCTAGTAGAGGCATACTAGGGACACTCTGTTTTATCTATGTATTCACACATGTACTAAGTTTCCAGTTAATACAATTCTAGCATGAATAATAAACATTTATCATGATATAAGGAAATAAATAATAACTTTATTATTGCCTCTAGGGCATATTTCCTTCATATGCCGCTAAAGCAAAATGGACATACCTAACAGGGCATCCGATCATATTTCCGTCGGCAAGAAACATAAACCTTTTAGAGGACACGGGTCTGTTCTGGACGAACACTTAGATAAACCTTGCCCGATACATGCAACCCCGGGCATGATCCCCACCCACAGCCTTCGAGCATGTTGTGTACTCCGGCAGGTAGCTAAAAGCAGTGAAGCCATCCTCGCCACCGCACTTCCAGAGGAGGACATTTTTTACGTCCTCGCGGTCTTCGAGACCTTCTCTTCAAACAACCAGCGCAGGAGAGCACGTCACGAGCTCGTCGAGGTTCATCAAATAACCGTTGCAAGCCCATGGAACGACGCGAAAATCACTTTAACTGCCGATGACGAACCATGAGTCCGGACAATCCGAGCCCCAGCCGCCCTTGTACTAAATGCAATAGTAGATGGCTTTCACCTCACCAAAGTGCTCATGGACGGCGGCAGCGGACTCAACCTCATATACGAGGACACGCTTGAAAAAATGCAGATCGATAAAACCCACATTGAGCAAAGTAACACAACCTTTCAACGAATCATCCCCACCCAAGGAAGCCCGGTGTTCGTGAAGTATTAAATTTGACATAGTATTCGGCACACCTGAGAACTACAGGTCAGAAGAGTTGCTCTTCCACATTGTCCCCTTCAACAGCGGATACCACACCCTTCTAGGGCGAGATGCTTTCTCGCGCTTTCAAGCCATACCCCATTACGGGTACATGAAGCTTAAAATGCCAGGGCTCAGTGGAATAATCGCAGTCATAAGTGAGGCGAACAGAGCACTTCGAGCCGAAAACAAAACCACATCATTGGCCCTAGAGGCACTATCCAAAGCCTTTGCGGAAGAAGAATTAACAACCTTACAATCCACGATGGACAAGGATGACGTAGTCCTTGCTAAAATATCTAAGTCTACCTCCTTCAAGCCAGCAAATGAAATTATCAAATTTCAGGTGCATCCAATGGACCCCAATAAGACAGCATCCATTGGAGCATAGCTGGACCCAATGGTAGACATCGCTTTGCATGCATTCCTATGGGAAAACTAGGATATATTTGTCTGGCATCCTTTAGACATGTCTGGATCCCATGCAGGCTGGCCAAACTCAGCCTCAACATCATCAAAGGGTTCAAACCAGTTAAGCAGTCACTGCGACAATTTTCCTAACCCAAAAGACAAGCTATGGGGGGAGAGCTGGCCAAGTTACTGGAAGACGGATTAATTTGGGAAATTAAACATCCGGATTGACTAGCCAATTTGGTTATGGTACCGAAGAAGGACAAATCCTGGTGCCTTTGTGTTGACTTTAAAGACCTGAATAAGGCTTTCCCTAAGGATCCTTTTCCGCTGCCCCGCAATGATCAGATCATCGATGCAATAGCAGGACATGACTTGTTATGCTTCCTCGACGCTGACTCCGGATACCATCAGATAAAAATGAAGGAATCCGAACAGGCCGCGGCGGCGTTTATCACTCCGTATGGGCCTTTTTGCTTCAACACTATGCCCTTTGGGCTCAAAAATGCTGGTGCCACATATCAACGCATGATTCAAACATGCTTAGAGAAACAAATTGGCAAGACGGTGGAGGCATACGTCGACGATGTAGTCATCAAGACCAAACGCATCGAAACATTGGTGGACGATCTCCGCCTCATGTTTGATAACCTCCGAACATATGACATACGGCTCAATCCAAAAAAATATGTCTTCGGCGTTCTGGCCGGAAAACTGTTAAGGTTTATCGTCTCCCATAGAGGAATTGAGGAGAACCCAGCTAAAATCCAAGCCTTGTCATAGCTAGCTATGCCAACCGACCTAAAACAAGTCAAAAAGCTAGCAGGGTGTGAGGCGGCCTTAAGTCGCTTCATCTCCCGACTGGGAGAAAAAGCATTACTACTTTATAGACTGCTAAGGCGCACAGAAAACTTCGAATGGACAGATGCGGACACAGCCGGACTAGAAGAAATAAAGACCCTCTTAGTGGGCAATCCAATCCTAGCCGCTCCAAGTATTGGCGAGCCAATGCTGCTTTACATCTCAGCAACTCACCAGGTCCTGAGTGTTGTACTCGTCGTCGAATGAGAGGAAGAAGGACACAAATTTCCTACCCAAATACCAGTATACTACATATCAGAAGTTCTTACACCATGCAAGTCACGATACCCTTATTATCAAAAAAAATCATATGTGGTGTTCATGGCATCTCGGAAGCTCCGACACTACTTTGAAGAGTGTTCGATTACAGTGGCATCCGAAGTACCACTCAATGATATCATAAACAATAAGGACGCCACAGGTGTCACACCCTGCATTTTGTAACATGTCATTTGCATCAATAAAGCATGAAAATTTGGATCAGCAATTTTTTTTGGCATCATTTGGCTTTTATTTGGAAGTGAGTTTTTTCCTGTGTTTTTCATGTGCTCATTAAAGTCAACTACTATCTCTTGTAGAATTCATCACCATACCCAAAACTTCTGCCCAATGATCATGCCAAGTGTTTTATAGCAGTATGGTATTTTCTTATAAAATTAATTTGGCCAAAATGTATTTTAAAATTTTAGTATTCCAAAAATCCCTGAATTGAGGTTTGCACTGCAAGTGCTTGATTTAGGGTGAGAAAATTATTTCAAAAAGTATATTTGAGACCTGGTAGTCATAGGACTCCCAGAAACCACAAAAGTATAATTTTAAAAGTTATTTTCCTATTTTATTTAAAAGCTTTTTCTTAAGGCCAGAAATGGTCTTTAATAGGGAAAAATTCTTTAAGTATTTCAAAAATATTTGCCAAAATTCAGGGAGACTCATAGGACATATATTGTCCATATATAAGAGTTTCAACACTTGGTCATGTTCAAAATAATGGGCTAATCCCTCAGAAACCCTTTCTGGATATTTCAAGCTTTTGAAATATTTACAAAGGAAATATTCTCTAAAAATTCCAGGGAAATTCTATCATGTCACATATGACATATTTGATGATCTTGCCAAGCCCCATGCCTTGGGAAGCAAGATAACATCCTCAAAACCCTTCAAAACCATTCTGTCCATATCTGAAGTTTGAGCAACTTTACATTGCCAAACTTGTCCAAATGCTCTCAAACTTGGTGCACATGCTAGAATGGCCTAATAAGGCATCTAGACCAAATGGCACAAGCTTTGGAGTAGGGTAACTTGATCAGAATACCTCAAAACCCTTTCTGTTCAAATTCAAATTTGAACAACTTTACATTACCAACTTTTTACCTGGGGCTTCAAACTTTGTGAGCATGATCATAACCCCAAATGATGAAACTACACCAAGTGGTGCATCAAGGGGAGATGATTAGCTTGACTTAAACATGGTGAAAAAAATTCTGTTGAATTCTAGGGTTCACCAAAGTTACATTGGCTAGTTTCTTCAAACAAGCCCAAATTTGGTGAAACACCCTATTTCCATATGCCATTTAATCCTTTTAAGTGTCATGGCTAGTGGAGATCATTTGCTTGCCCAGAACTTGATCAAATACCTTCTGCCATTTTACCAAAACCATCATCTTGACCTCTTTTACTATTTACTTTTGCTTCAACTTTCTACCACAGCTTCACCTAGTTACATTCTACCTCCAGTAACTTCCCCTGGACCAGAGCTCCATGATTGAAGGGTGAAAACCCTAAATTACCTTGCTGGATAGCCCAATTCTACCCATCTACCAGCTTCCCTCCTCTCTCACTGATCACCCAGAGCATCCAAGGCCACAGCTGGTTTGTTTACTTCATGCTGGACCCCCCAGACACGGCGGACACGCCCAGTGAGCCAACGGCATGCCGTGGCATGTGATAAGCACGCTCCAGAGCGCGCTACAGTGCGCACCCGCACTGTAGCCTCGCCCAATCCATCGCCCCCGACCACCTCGTGCTCCCCCTCGCGCCATTCGATGTGCCTCGGCGTCTGCAACTCCCCCCGACGCTGTCCCCCTCCTCCTTCACCCTCCACTGGACGCCCTCGCACGCGCACCGACCGCCCGCGAGCTCCAACCTCTGGCCTCACACGCGCGCAGCTCCAGGAGCATCCCCCGCTCCCCCTCTTCCTTCCCTCTGCCCTGGAACTCGTCCAGCAACACCGCAGACGTCTCCCCAGCGCTTCCCGTGCACTGTGGCGACGAGCAGAGGCTCGCCGGCGCACAGGTCCACGGCACCTCGCCGTCCTCCTATAAATAGGGCCCCCGAGCCCCTCCTCTCTTCACCAGCAGCACTCTCCCTCTCTCAATCATCCCCAGAGCCACTCGCCCCCTCTCCAAACCCGCCCGAGCTCGAGATCGAGCTCGAGCTCCGCCGCGGCGGCTCTCCGTCGCCAGCTCGGTACAGGCCACCCCAGCCCCTTCTAGCCCTCGATCTAGCACCACTGCATCGCCCTGACTCGATTCCCCCTCTTTCCCCTCTCTGCAGCTGCCGGAATCAACCGGAGCAGCATCCACCCGAAGCTCCTCCGCCGCGTGTCCTCGCCGCCGGCGAACCAGGCCCCTCCGGCGACCCGCACCACCACCACTAGAACGGCGACTCTCCGTTGGATCCATTCCTGCCCTCAGCTCGCCCTGCCGTGCCCGGAATCGCCGCCGGTGAGCTCGCCGCTCCTCTGGCCGCGAGGTTGAAGATGACAGGCGGGCCCCGCCTGTCATCCTCAACTCTCTCTCGCTCCCCTCTCTGACGCTGACCGCCGGGCCCCGCCCGTCAGGTTTAAAAAAAACCTGGCGCGCGCTGGCGCCGTGCGGTGGGCTGATTTTGCCCTGGGCCGTTGCACTGTGGTCGTTCTGGCCCAGTGGCACAGAGCCTTTTTTCTCTTTTTCTTTTCTATGGAATTTCAAATAATTTCACAGAATTAAATATATATCCAAATAAATTAATTCCAGTTCCTAAAAACTTGCAAAAATCCAACCTATTTAATGATGTCACTTTCACACATATCCATGAACTTTTTCTGTTCTGTTCAAATTTAAATTCATATTTGAACATTAAAAATATGTTCAAATATTCGTGGACCCCATTCTGCCTCTCCAAAACTCAAACTAAGAATTTTTGCCATCTTAGTTTTCTCTCTAGTATTTAACAAAAATAAGTTGACATTTTTCTGAGCACTTTGATTTTTCTGTTTTTATTGTGGTCTTATTTTCCCGTTGTTATTTTGCAATGATTAGATACCGTATTTGACGAGGTTGCTGAAGAAGAAGGAGGGGAAGGATTTGAAGACTTTGAAGACCAAGCCAATCCAGGCAAGCAGCCCTTTGACCATGATACACTTGTGTTCTTCGGAACCCGTTTGATTCCGAATGCATGATGATAACAGTTACGGTGGTGACCTAGTTGAGAACCACCACATGATGCATGACTTATTCATGATCTTGCTAAATGCTTAAATGCAATGCTAATGGTTAGTAGTGATGCTTAGAGATGCATGTTTGTGCCATGAATCCTTCGTGGTTGCATTCTTTTCAAAAAAACATAGGGTGCCCCTAATGCCCGAGGGTGATGTTGTGTTAGGTCATCACTTGAGGAAGAAGTGATGTGCCGATAAAGATCTTGTGCATGGGTGAAATGATGGATTAGATTTATGTGTGACTACCGTCCCAACCAAACATGTGCAACCACTCTACCCCTTATGGGACGGGGCTTTATTGATTACTTAGGCCGATACTAGCATGGTGCCCGCATTACTAGTGACGGGAAGACTTGAGGTCTTTCCCGGGACGGGGTCGTGCTTGGATAGACGACCATGACTGTTTTTACAGGGCACCGGACACACCGTTGGTCCCTTCGTGTACGCGTGACATTGAAAATAGGGCAAGTCCCAGAATCTATTGTTTGTACTCGAGGGCTGTGCACCAACGAGTGGACCCTATGTTAGTGTCGTCTAAGGAAAGATAATGACCGGGTGCTTCCCCCGAGTACTTGAGGTACTGCGGGATCGTGGGTGACACGAAAGCTTCCCGGATCTTGTGGATAAAGTGCGCAACCTCTGCAGAGTGTAAAACTATTCGAATAGCCGTGTCCACGGTCATGGACAGTTGGGTGGTGATACTTAAACTATGTCCAGAATATTACTACATCGGTGAAAGTATGTGTGTGTGATGAGTCAAGGTGGTGACTTGACTCGTTGAGCTGAATCATATCATGTTGATATCGGTAACCTGTCCTCGAGGTTACGTGAATTTATTGATGCATATACTTGATGGTAGAATATTTATTCTAGCTCATAGCCAGATTGCTCATTGTTGTACAATTGCATTGTTACTTTGAACCAAATCATGGGTTGCTTGCGAGTACATTCAAAGTACTCATTGGCTTGCCACTGGTTATTTAATTGGCCTGGCATGGAAGAGCAGGAATATGAAGAAGAATTCTATGGAGACGAACATGCGAACTAGGACGCTATCTCAGTCAGAATGCCTGTAGGGTTAAGGCAGATGGCATGGGTTCTACTTATCTTCGAAGACTTCCCCTATTCGAGTTATTTGCTATTCAGCCCTTGAGGCTTTATCTATGTAAGACTTGGCCATAATGGCCATAATTTGTGTAAGACGGTATGTATGGATGTAAGACTCTTGTTATTCAGCTTCTGTGTGTTCAGTGAGCATTGATCTCTGGGATCACTGTACACGTGCATTCGGTGATCTCGACTCATAAGTCGGGGTCCCCACAACAGGCCACATAGACTAATGGGCCATCAAGCTCTTGTCATTCAAAATAACGTACAAACCACGTCGGACTATTAAATCTCAGGTGTTGGCCAACTTTTTCGCAGAATGGACTGAGGCGGAAGTCCCTAAAGAGTACGGAGCATACTCCCACTGGACCATGTATTTCGACGGCTCCAAAATGCTAGCCGGATTGTGGGCCGGCGTCATCTTGATATCTCCCATAGGGGATACAGTCCGCTATGTACTACAAATCGTGTATACAGACTCAAACAATGCTGCCAAATATGAGGCACTACTACCCGGCCTCCACATGGCCGTATCCATGGGCATACAACGCCTAGAGGTGCGCGGAGATTCAAACCTCACAATATCTCAGGTAAACGGAGAATTTGATGCGATGGATTCAAAGATGGCGGCTTATCGAAATGCCATATTAAAAATATCGGCTCGGTTCGAGGGGCTCGAATATCACCATGTTGCTCGTGACAGTAATCAGGCAGCAGATATACTCGCTAGCATGGGTGCCCAACGCGACCCGGTCCCACCTAACACCTTTGTAGAAAGGCTGTTTAAGCCATCAGTGATATGGCAGAACGAGAGCAGAGACGCTAATTCAGACCCCAACACTCCCCCACCAGCCGAACTCAATACAGATGTCATCCGGGATTCATATATAGAAATAACACCTTCGGCTCATGAAATCATGGTCGTCATCGCCCCTTGGACCGAACCCTTCCTAGCCTACCTTAATAGGCAAGATCTCCTGGATGAAAAAACTGAGGCATGTCGCATAATTCGGCGTTCTAAAGCCTATAAAGTTCACGAAAATGAACTATGCAAGAAAAGCACTACTGGTGTTCTCCAAAGGTGCATCTGTGAAGAGGAGGGACGGCAACTTTTAGCCGAAGTACACGCTGGTATGGGCGGCCACCATGCTGCAGCTTGGGTTGTCGTAAGCAAGGCTTTCCAAACATGGTTATTCTGGCCAACAGCTTGAGCAGATGCACATGCCCTAGTCCAACATTGTATTGGATGCCAGCTTTTTGCTAATCAAAGTCATATGCCTCCCACTGCTCTGAAAACCATCCCCATTACTTGGCCCTTTGTGGTCTAGGGCTGGATATGGTCGGACCCCTTAAAGGGGGAAGCCACAAAAAGAAATATTTACTGGTCATGGCGGATAAATTCACTAAATGGATAGAAGCCAAACCAGTCAGAATGGCTGAAGCAGGGCCAGTGATAGATTTCATATCCACTATAGTACACCGTTATGGTGTCTCGCATAGTATTATCACAAATAATGGCTCCAACTTCACAGCTGACGAGGTGAAAAACTGGTGCGCCTAGTTAGGCATTAAACTTGATTATGCCTTTGTGTACCACCCTCAAACAAATGGTCAAGTCGAACGGGCCAATGGATAAATAATGAGCGGCATTAAACCCCGACTGGTGCGCTCCCTACGGGAGTCGGATAAACACTGGGTTGAGGAGCTTGCTCCGTACTCTGGGGGCTGTAGACCACACCTAACTGGACAACCGGATATACACCCTTTTTCATGGTGTACGGCGCAAAGGCTATTTTGCCCTGCGACATTATTCGTGACGCACCTTGAGTGCGTATGTATGAAGAGTGAGAGGCCAAGCTCGATCGGCAGGATAACCTAGACGACATTGAAGAGGGGCGCCATATCGCGCAGGCTCGTTCCGCATTATATCAACAACAGGTTAGGCGATAGCAGAGCAGAGAAGCGCGGGCCAAAACATACACCGTTGGTGAACTCATTTTGTGCCTCCTAGAGAAGAAAAAGGATAAACTTAAACCAAGATGGGAGGGCCCCCTCATTATTGACAAAGTTCTCACCGGAGGAGCCTATCGCCTCTGAAATGCATCAGACAATTGCCTTGAGCCGAATCCATGGAACGCTGCTAGACTCCGACGATTCTACGGATAGTTCGGTAGCAAATTTTATTTCTCTTTTTGTCTAGGTTTTTTCCTTTGTTTTTCTTCTTCATATCTTGTTTTTTCCTTCCCAGAAAGTGTCCGACTATACCGAACTGTTAGGAGTGAACATCTTTAAATGTATATACCTCAAAATACCTGCGGGCTTCTATATCGAAGCTTATTATTACAAGCTTATTGCTTATAGTACTCATGTCTTCTGTTTCATACAACCTCTTCGCCATTATATGCACCTTTATGACTTAAGTTTATGCCAAGCTGGGTTGCCTGGCCCCTGTGTTTATACCCTGCGTTCCCGATTGTTCGGCTAGGGTGTAAACGGAGAACCTCCGCGATTGTTACACCGGGTAATCCGGACCTGTACCTCAGACGGGTGAAGCCGAAAACTAGCATTTTTAAGGTAATCATTGGTCGGCGAACAAATGACGAATTGCTTTTTGGAACATAATTTTTCAATCTTAAAGGATAAGCTTCATGTAATCCTATTTTTTAGGATCAAAGCCTAGGCATGCATACATATGCATGCAGACCTAGGGAAAGGAACCCTTAACGGAATTGTTCACCCTGGAAGATGTTTCTTACATTAAATAATAATATAACATAACTTCCTAGACAAAACTTTGTCTAACCTACAGTCTTCTTGCGAAAACTTTGCGGCTATCATTACTTGTTCATACACCAAGCTAACGGGAATTTCTTGTCTGTCTGGTCCCTGGGGTCCAACCCGGGCCATATGATTCGGATCAAGCCTAGTATACCGCGTTTTCACCATGGCCCAGGCCTCTCGTGCACCTTCTCGGCATGCCAATGCCTTCCATAGTTCAAAACGATGTCGAGCTCCTTTGAATAAGTTTGCCAGCTCCTCCATAATTTCTGGAGGAGAATCGGAGGGCCGTAAGGCTTTAGCCATGTTTTTCATTGCTTTCCAACCTTGCTCATGCACTTTGGAGAGCTCTTGTAGCATGTCGCCTTGAAATCCGGATACTTCTCCTTCAGGCCGCCCTGTTAACAAACCTGAAGGAATAGCATTGTGAAGCTCTGAATCATGGGATGATATAAAAGGTCTGTTAAAGGTCATACTGAATATGCCGCCTTTTAACTTTATATTTTCCTTCAAGGCATTCGACAGCTGGGCCCGTAGGTCCTTTAGCTCTTCGGCTTGCTTGACATTTTCATCCAGCAGTTTGTTCTTTTCCTTTAAGGTCTGTGTTAGTACATGCTGACCAGTGATGGCTGCTAAAGCTACGTTGGTTTTTTCCCCAAAGAGGAAGGGATGATGCAGTATAGCAGTGGTAGGTATTTCCCTCAGTGATGAAACCAATGTTATCGAACCAGTAGGAGAACCAAGCAACACAACATAAACAACACCTGCACACAAATAACAAATACTCGCAACCCAACGTGTAAAAGGGGTTGTTAATCCCTTTCGGGTAACAGACGAGAGAGAGATAAAAATATTGATAGATCGGATAGTAAATAAGATAAATTGTAGCAAGGTATTTTTGGGTTTTTGGTTTAATAGATCTGGAAATAAAAGCAAAGGAAAAATAGATCACAAAGGCAAATAATATGAAGAAGAGACAAGGGGGTCATAGATTTCACTAGTGGATTCTCTCGATAAAATAGCAAATGGTGGGAAAGCAATAACTGTTGGGCAATTGATATAACTTCAAATAATCATGACGATATACGGGCAATAATCATTATATAGGCATCACATCCAAGATTAGTAGACCGACTCCTGCCTGCATCTACTACTATTACTCCACACATCGACCGCTATCCAGCATGCATCTAGTGTATTAAGTTCATGTAGAAACGGAGTAATGCAATAAGAGCGATGACATGATGTAGACAAGATCTATTTATGTAGAAATAGACCCCATCGTTTTATCCTTAGTAGCAACGATACATACGTGTCGGCTCCCCTTCTGTAACTGGGATCAAGCACCGTAAGATCGAACCCACTACAAAACACCTCTTCCCATGGCAAGATAAAGAGATCAAGTTGGCCAAAAAAACAATATCGGAGAAGAATTACGAGGCTATAAGCAATCATGCATATAAGAGATCAAAAGAAGACTCAAATAACTTTCATGGATATAAAAAGATATATCTGATCATAAACTCAAAGTTCATCGGATCCCAACAAACACACCTCAAAAGAGTTACATCATATGGATCTCCAAGAGACCATTGTATCGATAATCAAAAGAGAGAGAGAGACATGAAGCCATCTAGCTACTGACTACGGACCCGAAGGTCTACAAGGAACTACTCACACATCATCGGAGAGGCACCAATGGAAGTGGTGAACCCCTCCGTGATGGTGTCTAGATTGGATCTGGTAGTTCTGGACTCTGTGGCGGCTGCATCAAAATTTCGTCTGCTCACATAGGGTTTCTGGAATATTGGGGTATTTATAGAGCAAAGAGGTGGTCTGGGGGCACCCGAGGTGGGCACAACCCACCAGAGCGCGCCTGGGCTTCCTGGTGCACCCTGGTGGGTTGTGCTCCCCTCCGAGCACCCCCCCCCCCCAAGTGCTGCCTTGGTCCATTGGGTTTCTTCTGGTCCAAAAAAAAGCTCCAAAAAGTTTCGCTGTGTTTGGACTCCGTTTGATGTTGATTTCCTGTGATGTAAAAAAACATGCAGAAAACAGCAACCGGCACTTGGCACTATGTCAATAGGTTAGTACCAAAAAATGATGTAAAATGATTATAAAACATCCAAGAATGATAATATAACAGTATGGAACAATCAAAAATTATAGATACGTTGGAGACGTATCAGCATCCCCAAGCTTAACTCCTACTCGTCCTCGAGTAGGTAAGTGACAAAAACAGAATTTTTACGTGGAATGTTGCCTATCATGTCATATCATATTCTTTTCTTTATAGCATGGAAATTTGGACTTTTATATGGTTCAAAGCAATAGTCTAGTTTGGACATGAGATTTAAATACTCAAACATATCAATAAGCAACCATGTCTTTCAAAATATCAATGCTAAAATAAGTTATCCTTAGCCCATCATGCTCAACCATGATCCATTCATGAAACACACTCGCATATTAGTTACACCCAATGCTCAAGTACGATCATAGTGTTTCCTAGTTGGTGCATGGAAAATATTGGCCACCCCTCACCGCCTCGCGAGCGGTACGGGCACACAAAAGGGAAATTTATTTTGAAAATTAGAGATGGCACATACAAATTTTCTTAGAACGGCAAGGGAATACCGCATATAGGTAGGGTATGGTGGACTCATGTGGAAAAACCGGGATAAAGGATTTTGGATGCACAAGTAGTGATCATATTTAGTGCAAAATGAAGGTTAGCAAAAGACTGGGAAGCGACCAACCATGAAACCAATACTCTCATAAGCGAACACTGAGCATAAATAACACCGAATAATGCACTACAAGTAGGATATAATTTCATTGCATAATTATTGACTTTCGGGCTTGCGTAGGGTATCACAAACCATAACACGATTATTCTTACTAAAGCATAATTACTCATTAACATGACTCACATATCGTATCATCATGTCTCAAAACTATTACAAGGAATCAAGTTTATTTTGTTCAATGATCTTCATGAAAGTTTTTATTATATCCTTCTTGGATATCTATCACTTTGGAACTAATGTTCATGTGTTGTTTTTGATAAGCTCGAACAAATATAAGTGAAGATCATGAGCATAATAATTTTATTTCTCTCAAAATAATTTAAGGGAAGCAAGAGAGAACTTCCTAAAAAATTACTAACTCTCAAATAAATCTAAGTGAAGCAAGAGCGTATTTTCTCCAAAGATACTTAAGCACACCGTGCTCAAAAAGATATAAGTGAAGCACTAGAGCAAATACATAGCTCATAAAAATTTAAGTGAAGCAAAGAGATCTATTCTAACAAGTCATGGCATAATTTTGGCTCTCTCAAATAGATGTCTACAGCAAGGATTTATGACTTAAAAAGAAAAACAAAAAAAGCAAAGACTCATATCATACAAGATGCTCCAAGAAAAACACATATCATGTGATGAATAAAAATATTGTTTCAAGTGAAATACCGATGGTCGATAGAAGAAAGAGGGGATGCCACTCAGGGGCATCCCCAAGCTTAGTTGCTTGCTTCATTTTGGATAATAGCTTGGGATGTCGGGGCATCCCCAAGCTTAGGATTTTTCTTACTCCTTATTCCTTCATCAATCGTAAGATAACCCAAAATTTGAAAATTTCAATCACACAAAAACTTCAACAAAACTTTCATGAGATCCGTTAGTATAAGAAAACAAATCACTACTATAAGTATTGTAGTAAACCCATTAATATATTGTATTTGTATTATATCTACTGTATTCCAACTTTTGTATGGCAAACACTCATCAAAGAAAACCATAGAATCATCCAAACAAGCACATAACACAATAAAAACAGAATCTGTCAAAAATCGAACAGTCTGTAGTAATCTGGAAGTTTCGAATATTTATGTAACTCTAATAATATTGAAAAAATAGGTCCACGTGAGCAATTTGTATATTAATCTTCTTCAAAAAGAATCAACCAAAAAGCACTCTTCTGTTAAAAATGAGAATTTTTCTCGTGATCGCAAAAGTTTCTGTTTTTCAGCGAGATCAAATCTACTAACACCCAACGTGTTCCTAAGGCTTTGCTTGGCACAAACCTTTATTCAAACCACAAAAACACATGTCAACATATATATTAAAGGTTTTTTACTTGAAAACATCAAGGAAATAAAAAGGCAAAAAAATACAAGTTGGGTTGCCTCCCAACAAGCGCTATCGTTTGACGCCCTTAGCTAGGCATAATACCAAGACTTCAAGTATTGTCATCCTTGTTATCCAATTCCTTAATCACACATTCCTTTAAAGATTTAGCATATAATTCTCTGACAAAAATATTTCTAGGGACAAGATCAAAGAATTTGCTTTCGTAAAGAGGTCTTTCTATTATTTCAAAAAATGTGGTGAATACTAATCATTTTAAGATCCCCTTTGTTGTTACTAGAAGAAGCCCCTTTATTCTTGCGACTTTTTATGGGTGTTTTCTCAATGGTATTAATGGAAGAAAAAACGGTACCCAAGTTATTATGAATTTCTTCCAATTTATCAATCCGAGAAGGACTTTCTTCTATTCTTTCATTGAATACGGGTTCCTTCTCCTTTAGTACTTTAAAAACCTCACCCGGCTTAGATCCAAATTTATTAGCAAGATCATGCATCTTTTTGTCTAAATTTTCAATATGTTCTTTAGTAAGCATCCCCTTTTCAATAGCATCTAATCTTTTCATAACATGCTCAAGAGTCAAACTTGTTTCATTAATGCTAATAAGTGGAGATCCCATTAAACTTCCCATAGCATTTAAGTGATCAAGAGGGGGACAACTTAAGAAATTTCCTCCAGTAATGGTATCAAAAACAAATCTAAACCAAGTAGTGATTCCTTCATAAAAAACTCGAAGAAGAACAATAGTGGATTTCTTGTGAATAGGTCTATTATTAGCATTTCAAATCCGGTACCATGCATCTTTTTGGCTTTCTCCTCCTCTTTGCTTAAAGTTGAGAACTTCGTTCTGAGGGGTGCAAATGATGAGCGGAGAACTAGCCATGATGACAAGAACTCAAGTAGATCCAGCAAGAAAAATGGCGAACGAAAAAGAGGGTGAATAAAACGGAAAATATTTGTGAAGTGGGGGAGATGAAAAGGAGAGACAAATGGAAAATAATGTAATTGCGAGGAGATGAGATTTGTGATTAGGAACCAGGTATATGTTGAAGGTGCTCCCCGGTAACGGCGCCAGAAAATTCCTTTTCATGGCTGCTAAAGCTACGTCGATTTTTCCCCAAAGAGGAAGGGGTGATGCAGTATAGTAGTGGTAGGTATTTCCCTTACTGATGAAACCAAGGTTATCGAACCATTAGCAGAACCAAGCAACACAATGTAAACAACACCTGCACACAAATAACAAATACTCGCAACCTGACATGTAAAAGGGGTTGTCAATCCCTTTCGGGTAACGGACGTGACGGAGATATAAATATTGATAGATCGGATGGTAAATAAGATAAATTGTAGCAAGGTATTTTTGGGTTTTTGGCTTAATAGATCTGAAAATAAAAGCAAATGAAAAATAGATCGCAAAGGCAAATAATATGAAGAAGAGACCCGGGGGCCGTAGATTTCACTAGTGGCTTCTCTCGAGAAAATAACAAACGGTGGGAAAGCAATTACTGTTGGGAAATTGATAGAACTTCAAATAATAATGACGATATACATGCAATGATCATTATATAGGCATCACGTCCAAGATTAGTAGACCAACTCCTGCCTGCATCTAATACTATTACTCCACACATCAACCGCTATCCAGCATGCATCTAGTGTATTAAGTTCATGGAGAAATGGAGTAATGCAATAAGAACGATGACATGATGTAGACAAGATCTATTTATATATAAATAGACCCCATCGTTTTATCCTTAGTAGCAACGATACATACGTGTCGGTTCCCCTTCTGTCACTGGGATCAAGCACCATAAGATCGAACCCACTCCAAAGCACCTCTTCCCATGGCAAGATAAAGAGATCAAGTTGGCCAAACATAACCCAATATCAGAGAAGAAATACGAGACTATTAGCAATCATGCATATAAGAGATCAAAAGAAGACTCAAATAACTTTCATGGATATAAAAAGATAGATCTGATCAAAAACTCAAAGTTCATTGGATCCCAACAACCACACCACAAAAGAGTTACATCATATGGATCTCCAAGAAACCATTGTATTGATAATCAAAAGAGAGAGATGAAGCCATCTAGCTACTGACTACGGGCCCGAAGGTCTATAAGGAACTACTCACGTATCATCGGAGAGGCACCAATGGAAGTGGTGAACCCCTCCGTGATGGTGTCTAGATTGGGTCTGGTGGTTCTGGACTCTGCGACGGCTGGATTGAAATTCCGTCTGCTCCCCTGGGGTTTCTAGAATATTGGGGTATTTATAGAGCAAAGAGGCGGTCCGAGGGGCACCCGAGGTGGGCACAACCCACGAGGTCGCGCCCTGGTGGGTTGTGCTCCCCTCGGAGCACCCCCCCCCCCCCAAGGTGCTGCCTTGGCCCATTGGGTTTCTTTTGCTCCAAAAAAATCTCCAAAAAGTTTTGCTGCATTTGGACTCCATTTGATGTTGATTTCCTGCGATGTAAAAACATGCAGAAAACAGCAACTGGCACTAGGCACTATGTCAACAGGTTAGCACCAAAAAATGATATAAAATAACAATAAAATGATTGTAAAACATCTAAGAATGATGATATAACAGCATGGAACAATCAAAAATTATAGATACGTTGGAGACGTATCACCAGCGGATCTTTGCCCTTCGGCATGTATTTTGTCCTCCTGAGCAGCCCTTAGCTTCTCCTCCAGGTGATCTGTTGATTCCACCGCTATACCTGAAACAGTGAATGCTTCAACATCATTGATGTCACAAATTGGTATTTTCCGAACACTATTCATCATTACCATCAGATCCCTTCTTGGATTTCTTTGGATCTTCCAGCTTGGTGGTGACAACATTAAGCTTGATCTGGTTTACTTCAAGCTCTTTGGCCAATGCGTCATTCTTTTCGTTGAGAACCTGCGGGAATAATGATCCTTAAATCAGTTGGGCCAACTGTTTCAAGTCTTGGGAGCAACTGGCATATGCTTATTAAAATTACAAAAGTTCTTACCCGCATATCTTTTGACAGTAGGTGAGTCGCTCAAGCAAGTCCATCTTGAGCAGCTCGGATATAGGCATCCGCATAGCTGAGGGCGTTGAACACCTCCTCAATGAAAATTGGATCGCGCATGGCCTATTTTCTCCACCGATGGTTCATCACACTCTCTATTTCAGAATTTGTAACTGATACATTATCCGAATCCTCCTGAAGAGGACAATCCGGCATTACGCCCGTATCGGCTCTTGTCCATGTGGATGGGCCTGTGGCCTGATTGGTTGGAGTTTGGCCAGCAGGATCCTCGGACACAGTACGACGTATACTTCTCCTGAAATAAGACGAAGGAAAAAATATGACAATCCAGCCTTTCTACCAGGCACATGTTGAAAAGTTTACCTCTTCGGTGAAGGGGGGCTCCATGGTGTCCTCTGTATCCTTTCGCTTCAAAGACTCGCCCTGCGCAGCTGTCATCTTCTTAAGAGATGCCCTTGATGCAGTACGGCGAGACAAGCATCGCCCCTTTGGAGCATGAGACAGTGCGGTGGTGAGGCACAAAGGGGAGGCTCTCTTTGAGGGGATGTCTCATGGGTACTTACATGGGATGAGGGAAGAAGGCCAGGGTAATCGGCTACAATGACCACTTCTATACCATCATGGCTCGCCTGATGGAAAACTCCGCCAGTAAGCTCTATGAATATGTCCAAATCTTCTTCAAATCGGGGATCTTTGTCATGAATGTGGTCCTCTGGCTAAGGAGCGGCGCAATAAACCCCCTCGGTCACCTTCCTCAATTCCTGTTGGAAACAGCCGGATTCAGTTCGGTTGGCATATCTCAGGAAAGAGATTGTATAAAGCTAGCAATCAAAAAAACTCACTCGGTCGATGGGGTTATACATAGAAAAACCTTCCCCGCATTTTAAGCAGATGAAGTGTTCCCTCTGCCCCTTATAGAGATCAGCTAAGATGGCAGCCAAGGCGGTAGGGGTATCCGAACCCTCGCGTAGACTCAGAGAAGCATCAACTTGCCCATTATAATGCCACATGGGAAACCCTCTAGACTGAAGTGGTTGGATGCATTGCTTTATCGTGATGGCCATTACTTCAATTATAGAGAGTTCTGAGTGGGCAAGTACTCTGATCTTACTAACTAGCCTCTTAATCTCCGCACTGTCTTCTTCCTTGAGGCTTCGGGGACGCGAGTTGAAGCTTTTCTTCAAAGGAGCGCTGGAGAATTCGGGAAGACCTTGCCGGATTGGATCTGAAAGAACCACGTCTTCTATATAAAACCACTCCGAGGGCCACTCTCCGGAGGCCTTCTTAGGGGTGCCGGGCAGGTAACATGTCCCTGCTATGCGCCACACTTCAGTGCCACCTACCTCAAATATGGATCCCTTCTGGGATTGGGGGACGAGGCAAAAGAATTTCCTCCATAGCTCGAAATGAGCCTCACAGCCCAAAAAAAGCTCGCAAAGAGCAACGAAGCGCGCAATATGCTGAATAGAGCCTGGCGTGAGATTGTGCAGTTGAAGCCCATAAAACTCCAGGAAGCCTCTGAGGAAAGGATGGATTGGAAATCATACACCTCTCAAGAGGAAGGAGACGAAGCACACCCGCTCCTCTTTAGTGGGGTTGGGGAAGTTTTCCGCCAAGGCTTCGTCGTCTATCGACGTTAATCCAGCCCGAACGGAGACTAGATTCGCGGGAGGGAGGTATCCCTCCATTTGAAGTCTATTCAGATGGGCATGAGATATCAAGCAGCTTCCCCAATCGCCTGCTTGCGGGGCATAGACGTTGTCCATATTTGAAATATTTTCCGTGGCTGTCTCTAAGGGTTTCTACGTGGTGTGGAATGGTATCTGAGATCCAATCTCTTTAAATAGATGCCATCCCCACACGACCAAGGGTTTATTTGTAAAAAATACATGGACTATTCACATTCGTCTAAGACGTGGAAGCCGAGGCGACGACAGGAAGGAATCAACATGTCGCAGTATCAACTCAGAACGGAACCGTCATTTGTTCAGTAGAAGAACCTGCGTTGCAAGACCAAAGATATGAAGCCGGATACAACCTTGTCATTGAAGACAAGTTCGGGGGCTACTGAGGGAGTCCTGTATTTAGGGGTCCTCGGGCGTCCGAGCTACTGGAGCTGGGCCGGACTGAGGGGCCTTGAAGATAAAAGGAGAAGGTCATCCCCGTATCCGGATAGGACTCCTATGTATGTAGAAAGGCAAAATAGATGTCCAGATGTAATGATTCATTCCTCCCCAAGTCATCTTTGTAAAACCCTAAGCCCCCTCTGGCGTGTATATAAGCCAGAGGGTTTAGTCCGTAGATGCTAGTAGAATCACAATTATATAGGCTAGGCTTCTAGGGTTTTAGCCATTATGATCTCGAGGTAGATCAACTCTTGTAACCCTGTATTCATCAAGATCAATCTAGCAGGAAGTAGGGTATTACCTCGATAGAGAGGGACCGGACCTGGGTAAACATCGTGTCCCCAGTCCCTTGTTACCATCGATCCTTAGACGCACACCTTGAGCACCCCTACCTGAGATCTGCCGGTTTTGACACCGACAGGCGCCTTGCCTCATGCTGCGCGGGCGAGGCCCTGGCGTCGGGCTTCCCCCACGTAGCTCCCAGTGTGCTGCTTCCTCCTACAATGGGGCCATCGTCCTGAGTCCCATTGCCGTTGCGCGGCCCGGTTCACCTGCGGCCCATTTTTAGCGTAATCATGTCCCTGACATATTGGTTGTACCCGGTGGCTATCGTTGATGAAGGCGTCGATGAAGCCCCAAGGTGGCTCGCAGAGGGCCTCAGGCTTGCTCGACCTCACCACCCAGGCTGGCGGGGGAAACAGACGAGGGCTTCTTGGTGAGTACGGTGGGTCCATTGCTGGAGGCGCGGTGGCGTATGTGGCTCCCGTCCTTGAGCCGTTGCCTGGCCATCCGACACCATCGTCTACTTGGCCCAGTGCCAAGTCGTGGTGACCGCATGGCAGCGCCTCGGTGCGGCTCAAAGAGGGGCCGCCCGAGCTTGCCACGCCCGTAGGCATCGCATCCCTGGCCAAGCGAGTGGTGTTGCGGATTAGGTCGGAACCGCGAGATCCTCCGGGCTCCTCGAGGAGAGGTGTGCGGGCGCTGCGGAGGCCGGCGCACACCCATGGCAGTGCTCGTGACATGGGCATGGTCCAGAAAGGTGCAGCGCCCCTGCACGCTGCATTAAGAAATTTTGTGACTCGCTCCAGCAAGGCGTCATGGCTGCCTTCCGCCAGCCTGCATCGTAGGAGCTCTCGCGCCATGATGAGCACGACCTGCATATTCGCCTACTCTTGGCGAGTGTGTGGCGTCGTCGCCGCAGCGTAGCTCGAAGATCGCGTGGTGGAGCGGTTGCGACGCAAGGTAGAAGCGGGCGGTGGCGGCCTGCGCTGCCCGTGGTCGGCAGCACTGGGCGGTGCATGAGCCGCGTGGACTGCGGAGTTGAGGTCCTGATAACCCACAAGTGTAGGGGATCAGTTGTGGCCTCTTTCGATAAGTAAGAGTGTCGAACCCAACGAGGAGCTAAAGGTAGAACAAATATTCCCTGAAGTTCTATCGACCACTGATACAACTCTACGCACGCTTGACGTTTACTTTACCAAGAACAAGTATGAAACTAGAAATAATTTGTAGTTTTTGTGGAATAGGTTTGCAAGAATATAAAGAGCGCGTAAATATAAACTATGGGTTGTTAAGATAAAGACACAACTAAATTAGTTTTAGTTGAGAGCTTTTTGTCACGAGAAAGTTATTTGTCCCTAGGCAATCGATAACTAGACCGGTAATCACTGTCGCAATTTTATTTGAGGGACAGGCATAAGCTAACATACTTTCTCTTCTTGGATCATATGCACTTATGATTGGAACTCTAGCAAGCATCCGCAACTACTATAGATCATTAAGGTAAAACCCAACCATAGCATTAAAGTATGAAGTCCTCTTTATCCCATACGCAAACAACCTACTTACTCGGGTATCTGCTTCTGTCACTCATGCCACCCACCATAAGCAAATCATGAACATATTGCAAACCCTACAGCAGGGATCCCACACGCTTGCGTGACACGGAGAGCACCATAGGACAGCACAAATAATAAAACATGCAACTCAAACCAAGCACGATCATCAATTAACCCATAGGACAAAATGGATTTACTCAAACATCATAAGATAGCCATACATCATTGGGAAATAATATATAGCGTTTAGCACCATTTTTAAGTAGAGGTTACAGCGGGTAGAAGAGGGGTTACACCGCTGCATAGAGGGGGGAAGAGTTGGTGATGACGGCGGTGAAGTTGTTGGTGTAGATTGCGGTGACGATGATGGCCCCGGGGGCACTCTGCGACCACCGGAAGATAGCGGGGGAGAGCCCCCCTCCTTCTTCTTCTTCCTTGGCCTTCTCCCTAGATGAGAGAAGGGTTTCCCCTCCTTCTTCTTCTTCCTTGGCCTTCTCCCTAGATGGGAGAAGGGTTTCCCCTCTGGTCCATGGTCTCCATGGCGTGGGAGGGGCGAGAGCCCCTCCGAGATTGGATCTGTCTCTCTGTCTCTCTCTGTTTCTGCGTCCCTAGATTCTGGCCCTTCACCGTTTCTTATATTCCCGGAGATCTGTAACTCCGATTGGGCTGAATTTTGGACACGATTTTTATCCGGATATTAGTTTTCTTGCGGCGAAAGAAGGGGATCAACTGCCTTACAGAGTGGCCACATGGGCCCAAGGCGCACCCGCCCCCCTAGGCGCGCCCCCCACCCTCGTGGGCCACTCGGGCATCGTCTCATGTTAGTTCTGCTTCCCAAAATTCACATATATTCCAGAAAAAATATCTGTCCGTTTTTATCCCGTTTGGACTCCGTTTGATATGGACATTCTGCAAAACAAAAAAACATGCAACAAACAGGAACTGGCACTAGGCACTGGATCAATATGTTAGTCCCAAAAATAGTATAAAAAGTTGCCAAAAGTATATGAAAGTTGTAGAATATTGGCATGGAACAATCAAAAATTATAGATACGATGGAGACGTATCAGCATCCCGAAGCTTAATTCCTGCTCGTCCTCGAGTTGGTAAATGATAAAAAGATAATTTTTGATGTGGGATGCTACCTAGCATAATCTTGATCATGTAATCTAATCATGGTATCAATATTAAGACACGAGTGATTCAAAGCAATAGTCTATCATTTGATATAAAAGAATTTAATACTCGGGCATCCCAACAAACAATCAAGTCTTTCAAAATATCAATGCTAAAGAACGTTATCCCTACAAAATCATATAGTCTTTTATGCTCCCTTTTCTTAACACAAGGTACCCCTCATGCCCATCCCGGTGTCAGCCAAGCAATTGTTTTCATACTTTACTTTTTCTAACATTTTCAACTCTTCACGCAATACATGAGCGTGAGCCATGGACATTGGACTATGGGTGGAATAGAAGGTGGTAGTTGACAAAAGTAGGGAGAAAGTCTCACATCGACTGGGCGTATCAATGGGCTATGGAGATGCCCATCAATAGATATCAATGTGAGTGAGTAGGGATTGCCATGTAACGGATGCCCTAGAGCTATAAGTGTATGAAAGCTCAAAAGAAAACTAGCGGGTGTGCATCAACTTGCTTGCTCCCGAAGACCTAGGGCATTCGAGGAAGCCCATCGTTGGAATATACAAGCCAATTTCTATAACGAAAAATTCCCACTAGTATATGGAAGTGACAACATAGGAGACTCTCTATCATGAAGATCATGGTGCTACTTTTAAGCACAAGTGTGGAAAAAAGATAGTAACATTGTCCCCTTTTTATTTTTATTTTTCCTTTTTTTTCTTCTTCTTTTTTTTGGGCCTTCCTTTTTTTATTTGGCCTTTCTCTTTCTTTCTTTTTTTGCCTTTCTTTTTTTCTTTTGGCCTTTTTTTTTCAAGGGACAATGCTCTAATAATGGTGATCACCACACTTCTATTTACTTACAACTTGATATTACAACTCGATACTGGAACAAAAATATGACTCTATATGAATGCCTCCGGCGGTGTATCGGGATGTGCAATGATCTAGCGTAGCAATGACATCAAAAACGGACAAGCCATGAAAACATCATGTTAGCTATCTTACGATCATGCACGGTAATATGACAATGATGGTGCGTGTCATAACAAAAGGAACGATGGAGTTACATGGCAATATATCTCGGAATGGCTAAGGAAATGCCATAATAGGTAGGTATGGTGGCTGTTTTGAGGAAGGATATAAAGTGGTTTGATGCACCGACGAAAGTTGCGCGGTACTAGAGTGGCTAGCAAGGTGGAAGGGTGAGAGTGCGTATAATCCATGGACTCAACATTAGTCATAAAGAACTCACATACTTATTGCGAAAAATCTATTAGCCTTCGAAGCAAAAATACTACGACGCATGCTCCTAGGGGGGAGGTTGGTAGGAGTTAACCATCGTGCGCCCCCGACCTTCACGCAAAGATAAACAATTAAAATACAATGCGTGTCAATTTGATTACATAGTTAGGAGACCATACATGCATGCTTCGGGAATCACAAACCTTAACACCAATATTTTAACTAATCCACAATCATTCACTAGTACCTCCCACATATTAGCATCTCTATATCGCAAAACTATTGCAAGGAATCAAACATATCATATTCAGCGATCTACAAGTTTATGTAGGATTTTATGACTAACCATGTGAATGACCAATTCCTGTCAACTCTCTAAATAGATATAAGTGAAGCAAGAGTGTTTTAATTATTTCTACAAAATATATGCCCAGACTATAACAATTATAAGTGAAGCAAAAGAGCATTCTACAAATGGTGGTTTTCTATGTGAAGAGAAACAGGCAATCCAAACTTCAAATGATATAAGTGAAGCACATGAAGCATTCTATAAAGTCATACTCAAAAGATATAAGTGAAGTGCAAAGAGCATTCTATAAATCAACCAAGGACTATCTCATACCAGCATGGTGCATTTATTAAAAAGAAAAATAAAAAACACACGACGCTCCAAGAATTTACGCATATCATGTGAACGAAACGAATCCGAAAACATACCGATACTTGTTGAAGAAAGATGGGATACCTTCCGGGGCATCCCCAAGCTTAGATGCTTGAGTCTCCTTGAATATTTACTTGGGGTTCCTTGGGCATCCCCAAGCTTGAGCTCTTGCCTCTCCTCCTTCTCCTCACATCGATACCTCCTCGATCTTCGAACACTTCATCCACACAAAACTTAACCGAACTTTTAGTGGCGGGGTTAGTGCATATGATCAATAAAATCCCATCATGTACTACTCTAACATTATTGTATAATTATGAACAAACATTAACTACTGTGTGCTATCACAATTCTATGGCCCGAAGTCAAGGAGGCTTCAACAAGAATTCCAACATATGCAAATAATGAAGCTATAACAGCAATATGTGAAAACAGGACAGTCTGTAGTAATCTGAACATTAACCATACTTCTGTAAATCTATAAATTATGGAAAAATTAGGAAAAATCAACAATTTGTATATCAAGACTTTGCAAAATGTTTCAGATCCTTTTGACGTTCCAGTAAAAAATGTAAAATCACGCACTATAGCCAAAGTTTCTGTTTTTGCACCGCACAACCCAACAAGCAGTTTAATCATCCTAAAGGAAATTATTGGCACATTATTTTTATAATATATTGGAATTGTACAAGGGTATAATTATTTTTATTAAAAAGTTTCTGTAATTCAAAATTTGCAAGGTTACCATGGGCATGAACAAAGTTCAAGGAGCTCCCCCATTTCAACAGTGCTCGTCCTTCATACTTTCAGTTTTCTTTTTGAAAAAGTTTTAGGTTCCCCTCTTTATTTTTTGTTTTTAAACTTTATAAAACCACACATCAGAAATAAATGACTCTCTAAAACTTCCGGGTTGTCTCCCTGACAGCGCTTTCTTTAAAGCCATTAAGCTAGGCATATAGTGCTCGAGTAATGGATCCACCCGGATCCCAAGGTATATCAAAGCCAATTTTAACTAGCAATGATTTGGCATTTAGTAGTGAGAACAAAGTGATATGTGTCATGTAAAAACAAAGTCTAACTTTCTTCCTATGCATAGGCATGTCATACAAGAACAATTCATGCACATCAAGTAAAGGTCAATGCATAGTATAAGCAGTTTCTTGCAATTTTATCGTGTTGGAAACATAGAGAGGTGGAGATGTAGTTCCTCTCTAATAATAATTGCAAGTAGGAGTAGCAAGCACATGCATATTATATTCATAAAAATTATCATGTGTAACAGAAAAAGGCAACCCATCAATATAATCCTTAATAAGTGCAAACTTCTCAGATATAGTGTAGTTTGGAGAACTCAAAAAGATAATAGGACTATCATGTGTGGGTGCAATAGCAATAATCTCATGTTCAACATAAGGAACTATAGCAAGTTCATCTCCATAAGCATAATTCATATTGGCATCTTGGCCACAAGCATAGCAAGCATCATCAAAAAAGGGATATTTCAAAAGAATCCAAGGGATCGTAGCAATCATCATAGCATTCGTCCTTCGGTAAGCATGAAGGGAAATTAAACAATGTGCGAGTTGAAGAGTTACTCTCATTATAAGGTGGGCACGGGTAGCTAATCCGCTCTTCCTCCTTTTGTTGGGCACGGGTAGCTAATCCGCTCTTCCTCCTTTTGTTCTTCAGTCTCCTCGTCATCTTTTTCATCTAATGAGCTCACAGTGTCATCAATTTCCTCTTCCATAGACTCCTGCAAAATATTAGTCTCTTCTTGGATAGCGGAGGAGTCCTCAATATATGGTTTAATATAAGGATTAGAAGCATAATTATCATAGCAATATTTAAGTATGGACAAATTTTTTAGATTTGTAGAGAGTAGTATCACATTCTTCAATAAAGGAAGCAATTTCACAAGTACCCCTAAAAGCAACAAATTCTTCAATTTGTTGAACATCATAATAATCATAAACACCCTTAGTATACGAAGATAATATTCCATCATCACTAAACTTACATTGGTAAGAAAGGTGTTTCTTAGGGTCTTTAGAACAACAAGTACAATCATGTATTTCACATAAATTCCAAGCATAGCACTGCAAACGATGAATTTCATCCAGTAAAAGTTTCCCTTTTTCAGATATACGGTGTCGCACATAACAAGCATGCTCATCTAAAGATTTTCCCTCAACTAAGCTAGTTGGGGTTTCGGCCCGAGCACATCGGGATCGAAGATGATCCAAGTAATAAGCTTCAGTAGTGTGATAGATTTTGAGTGGTTCTTCAACCATTGGTTCAGTAGGTACCACTAATTTTTTTTGGTATTTTGCGTTTCCTACCCATAACTAAAGATAGAAAACAACTTAGAACAGCAAATAAAATCTACTTAGTGATAAAGCAAACAAGCACACACACGAGAATATTCACCCCACGTTATTGCTCCCCGGCAACATCGCCAGAAAAAAGGTCTTGATAACCCACAAGTGTAGGGGATCAGTTGTAGCCTCTTTTGATAAGTAAGAGTGTCGAACCCAACGAGGAGCTAAAGGTAGAACAATTATTCCCTCAAGTTCTATCGACCACCGATACAACTCTACGCACGCTTGATGTTTACTTTACCTAGAACAAGTATGAAATTAGAAGTAATTTGTAGTTTGTGTGAAATAGGTTTGCAAGAATATAAAGAGCACGTAAATATAAACTAGGGGCTGTTAACATAAAGACACAACTAAATTAGTTTTAGTAGAGAGCTTTTTGTCACGAGAAAGTTATTTGTCCCTAAGCAGTCGATAACTAGACCGGTAATCATTATCGCAATCTTATTTGAGGGAGAGGCATAAGCTAACATACTTTCTCTTCTTGGATCATATGCACTTATGATTGGAACTCTAGCAAGCATCCGCAACTACTAAAGATCATTAAGGTAAAGCCCAACCATAGCATTAAAGTATCAAGTCCTCTTTATCTCATACGCAAACAACCTACTTACTCGGGTCTGTGCTTCTGTCACTCACACCACCCACCATAAGCAAATCATGAACATATTACAAACCCTACATGCAATAATAAAACATGCAACTCAAACCAAGCACGATCATCAATTAACCCATAGGACAAAACGGATCTAGTCAAACATCATAGGATAGCCATACATCATTGGGAAATAATATATAGCGTTTAACACCATGTTTAAGTAGAGATTACAGCGGGTAGAAGAGGGGTTACACCGCTGCATAGAGGGGGGGAAGAGTTGGTGATGACGGCGGTGAAGTTGTTGGTGTAGATTGCGGTGACGATGATGGCCACGGCGGCACTCCGCTGCCACCGAAAGCGAGGGGGAGAGAGCCCCCTCCTTCTTATTCTTCCTTGACCTTCTCCCTGGATGGGAGAAGAGTTTCCCCTCTGGCCCATTGTCTCCATGGCGTGGGAGGGGCGGGAGCCCCTCCGAGATTGAATCTGTCTCTCTCTATTTCTGCGTCCCCAGATTCTGGCCCTTCACTGTTTCTTATATTCCCGGAGATCCATAACTCCGATTGGGCTGAATTTTGGACACGGTTTTTATCCCGATATTAGCTTTCTTGCGGAGAAATAAGGGCATCAACCACCTTATGGAGTGGTCACGTGGGCCCAGGGTGCGCCTGCCCCCATGGGTGCGCCCCCACCCTCGTGGGCCACTCAGGCATCGTCTCATGTTGGTTCCGCTTCCCAAAATTCACATATATTCCAAAAAAATCTCTGTCCATTTTTATCCCGTTTGGTCTCCATTTGATATGGATATTTTGTGAAACAAAAAACATGCAACAAATAGGAACTAGCACTGGGCACTGGATCAATATGTTAGTCCCAAAAATAGTATAAAAAGTTGCCAAAATTATATGAAAGTTGTAGAATATTGGCATGGAACAATCAAAAATTATAGATATGATGGAGACGTATCAGTTCCTCCTGGGCGGAAGGCGCCACCCGAGCAGGCCAAGCGGCCCAGGACTCAGCGTGAGCCTGGGGAGTGTCAGCCATGTGGGCGATGGAGCGTCGGTGAGCTGACTGGGAGAAGAGAGACTCTGATGCACCCCTACCTGGCGCGCCAAATGTCGGATTCGGGGCTCCGTAAAACCCTTGGTAGATTCGAACACTGGGGTGCGTGCGAAGAACTTGACTTCCCCCATTTTCCTACTCGCCGTCGCTACAATCTAGCTGACGAACATGAAGGAAATGGGACAAAGCACTTTACCCAGGTTCAGGCCACCACGCGGTGTAATGCCCTACTCCAGCTTTGTGGTGGATTGCCTCGAGGTGGGCTGAGGATGAACTAGTACAGTGGTAGAACAACCTTAGGAGGTGTGTTCTTGTTGTGGTGGTGAGTGTGGTCTGAATGATCTGTCCTCCCTCTCTCTTCTTTTTCTCCCCCCTCCTATGGTAGTGGCTAAGCTATATTTATAGAGGCCTCGGTCCTCTTCCCAAAATGAATGCAGGTTGGGATCCCACAATGGCCAAATTTGAAGGGGGGCAACTAGTACATCTTATCCTGATGAAAGGTTGTCTTCGCCTGCAAAGCTTTTGACCTTGACGCCATGGTGGGCTCCTGGTGATCCTAGTCTTGTTGCATGGAAATGAAGACTTTTGGTTGATTCCTCGGGACTCCGTGCCTGCGCTTGCCTCTTTAGCACCAAAGAGGAAACCTGCTGTCCTACCCTGCTGGCGCCCGCCTGGCCTTGGTCATCATGGATTGCATCATCTGAACCTCATGAGGTGGGGGTTTGCATAGAGATCTCCGCTCCTCAGGAGCCAGCCTAGTGAGACTGCTTCTTTCGGAGGTCTTGGTGTCGTCCGCCTCACGAGGCTTGGCCCATCGCGAAGTTCTTGAGTGTTGATGATGTAGATGGGATGTACCAGGCCAGTGAAGGAGCCACGTCGTGGGCCACATGCAAGCAAGTCTGGGTACCCTGATTCCCAGAACGTCGACATTTGCCACATTATCTATAGCCAAGCTTATAGCTGGCAAGTACAATAGTAACGTATAAGGCTGGCCATGGTGGTGGTATCTTAGCTAGTAACATGCACTCGGGAATAGCAAGCATGCTGATGTGGCAGAGAATTAAAGAAGAGAGAGGGGGTAGAGTAATATAGGTAGATATTGTATCATGTTAAATGCTATGCTACTTTGTGTCATGCATGGCAATAAATATGATCTTCTATGATACTACTCTATGATATGTTGCACTATGAAAGTAGTATCATACAATAGTATCATATGCATGATAGTAGTATATGATACTCCCCACTATGAGTAGCCTAAACATGCAAAAATACTCATCTAATACGCTCGTTTTCCGCGAAAAATTGTACTCCCTCCGTCTAGGTGCATAGGGCATCTAATGCTCGGCACTGTGATTTAGGCGCATGAAGATTGGCCACTAAAACCTATGTACTACTAACTAGAGCTAGAAAATCTCGTCAATTTAATCAATTAATTACTAATACTTCATCGCCTCGAGTAATCAATTTTCAGCCAGCGTCCTATAGTTCAATGTATGTATGTGATTGGTGCATGCAAACCTCTCATCGTGTGGTGGTTCCTCTCGAATAGATAAAGGAGCCGATGGTTGGTGCATGCAAATGCTTTTACTACATGAGCTGGTATGGCTACTATGGTGCATGCAGTGTGGGAGTGGAACGAGGCTGATTTAAATGTACTCCCTCCGTCTAGGTGAATGAGTCATCTTGTGCACCGTGACCAAGGTGGAGAGGAAAACAAGAGAACTTAGTGTTTATTTGCTAATGAATACCATTGCATGCAACAAACTGACCACTACATGTCATGTTTGGTAGTCTCAAATGGGCATAAACGCTTCACATCATGTTTGGTAATCTCTAATGAGCATAAAATGGAAAAACTGAAATTTTGGTCAAAGTTAGCCTCGAAACATGCATTAGGCCCTATATGCATGGAAGGAGGGAGTACACTTGATGTTGTCTGGCTACCGTCCAATATTCGCTTGTACTTTATGGTTGCTTCGTCTGAGCAACTTACTCTTGGAATATTGGAGTACGAGCGCATTCAACGAAGAGTGAAATGCTGGTTGCTTCTCCCAAGCAACTTTTACTAGTATATTGTGGGAAAGGTGGGGCTCTATGATTTGACTGCTCATTAGGCATTATTACCGTGGCACAACGAGCGGAGTGAATCTCACCAGCGGTCACGTGGACCCAGATTCTAGATGTCCCACATGTGGGCAAAAGGATGTTTGAAAGATTTGTGGCATTCCTACCAAGCTTCCGGGGTATGTTTATATGTACACATAATTTTCCAGCATAATGAAATTTGGTTGTAATGCTATGAAGCTTTCAACTTGGTTACATGTGTCCTGTTGCCTCCAAAGTTGTCTCGTTACAACATTCCATCAAATACGAAGGAAACTAAAATGCATGCTAATGCATCTCAATGATTCGCAGATCAGCGACAATATTTACATCACAGCTGAATACAAAGTTGTGAGAATGTGTACAAATAAAGAAAAATCAAAAACTGAAGGATGATATCCGTAGGTGTGGTTCCATTTCCTGGCATCATTGGTTGGCAGCTAGTTTCATGGAGCTTTGTGGAAGTGGACAAGAAATGTTACCCAAGAAAGTACTCTATGGAGGACATGGACCATCCGATCATTTTGTGCGGTTCCACTAAAATTGAGCTAGCTGAGCATGCCTGTTTGCAAATATATTGAACTGGTGTTATTACATTAATAGTGGCACCAGTGGTTGTTGATGAAACATACAAACACAAGTAGAAGCCGGTCACCTTTGCAATCAATCATAAAACTAACCACTTCTTGGAGAATATTAGGCTGGGAGTTGGATGAAGATAGCAAAACCAATCTCCCTTTATGCAGTCGCACTAGAATGTAGAGACGTTGCCCGTGTGACATTTTAGTGGATGCACAAGACACTATTAAAGAAAAAACTTATTTGTGCAGTTCACCAAAAGGTCGCAATATCAAAAAGGTAGAATGGATAACCCTATTTGCAAAAAAGAGGTTGAAAAGAAACAATTACTGGCCAATGACAGTTGATGACACATACGATGACAAAAAAGAAGCATATTCCTTGGCCTAAGGGAAGATAGCATCACGGTTCTTTATCTAAAACGATGCGAGGAGGAGATTGCAACATGGAAAGTACACTGGCCGAGCTATGTTTTAGGAAAGAACTAGGGAAGATCCACAAGCAGCGACGTGGGAAGTTGGGCAGTGGAGCAAGGCTGGCTTAAGAGGAATCTGTACCCGAGGGTCGTCGGGGTGTAACGCAGAGGGCGTCGCCAGGGGGATATGATGCGGAAGCGAGCAAGGGGTGAAGGCCCTACCGCACCGGAGCTTCATCTGAGAGAATGGCGTGTACCACAGATCAGGACGCGCCGGCAGTTGGTTTCTTGCCTCGGCGCCAGCGACCAGAGCAATGTTGCACATCCTCCCTTTCCGCCGGCGGACGGGATCCGGCCCGATCAGTGACCAGCGATGAGAGAGTAAGTGTCCACTGCCATTTTTTGTGAGAGAGTGTGAACTGTGAAGAGACCAACCCCAGCAAGCAAAGCATCGGATCCTGCCTATATTATATATAGTGCAGCTGTTTTCTAAATAAAACGCATCGCACTTTCTTTCATTCATGTGTGTTACATGACCCTCCATCAAGTGGACAACCACTACACGCGTCAAATTTTCAGAATGTGACCTACCTTTTTCGTACAAAAATGAGCTCCACAGTGTACCCGCGGGGGTGTGGTCGGGCCAGAGACGGGAGTACGTGTGTCACTGTGTGCACCCCTTCTCTTCCTTCATGTACCCCGCCTATGTGGGGATGGGTTCGTGAGTGTGTTTTATGCGGGTGATTTCATGAGTGTATTTTTGCGTGGGAGACATGGATAGGGAATATGTGTCGATGATATCTCAAACCAAAAAAATGGAACATACACAATGTGTGTGAAACTTAGGCCTAGCTAGATATATCATACAGAGGATGCAACCCATGAGAAGAGAGGGGAGGGATCATCAACATGTGGTGTCAATAGAAACAAAGATAGGGATGGAGTGTATGGGTGCGAGATCGATAAAGAGAGGCTACGAAATTGCGTGTGCGCACGTCAAAGATATAGGACGGCAGGCCTACTAGAATGTGAGATGGGAAAGGGCATTTTGTGTGTGCGAGGGGGAACTGACTATAGCGCTCGATCTATCAGTGTGTGTCGTCGGGGAGGGGGGCTAACTAGAGAGGTAGATCGACTGGTACATGTGTGGAGAAGAAGAGACCTAGCTACGTATCGAGGGAGATCGATGGGCATCCATACATCTGTTGGAGAGGAATATGGTTGGGAGAGGGAATGAGCTAGGGTGCTAGAGGGGGGTTGGTGGAGTTGTTTCTCGGAGACGATGGTGCGAGAGGCCTAGTAGATAAACGGAGGGTGCAACTGCAATCAATAAGAGAGGTGTGTGTGTGTGTGTGTGTGCGCGCGCGCGTGCATGTGTGCTTCTGTGTGAATTCGTGCAGGTGAGAGATGGGGCAGGAGGCATGCATGGATGGTGAGGGGGCGATATATGTGTGTTACTGGTAGGCCTAACTAGATAGGTACATAAATCGTTGTGTCGGGGAAAGGGAGATCGAGATATAACTATTAAGGTAGATCGATCGATGTGTGGGGAAAATGAGGGATAATTGACCTAGCTATATGTATAGATGGAGATTGGTTGGTATACGCCTGCATGTGTTAGAGGCAAATAAGGTCGGATAGACAGATAGAGATAAAGGGATGCAGCTAGGATGATGTGGTGCGAGAGGCGTACCAGACAGAGAGAAGGGAGGAGTGTGTGAGTGCAAGACCGATGAAAAGAGGGGCAAGAGTGTGCATCAGCGTGCGAGTGTGTGAAAGGTAGGTAGGGGGCAAGGAGGGTGAGAGGATAAGAGGGAAAGTGTGTATGTGGTAGGAAGTCCTGACTAGAGAGGTATACGATCGATGTGTGTCGAAAAGAAGGACCTGAGGACACCTATAAAGACTGTGGGAGAACGACCTAAAGAATATTTAATGAATGAGTGCAATCTAGAGAATGTTGAGGGAGGGGGGGCGAGGAGGGGTGTGTGCATGCACCAGAAACTAAGTGGTAGCTATATAGAGAAGAGGAGTGTATGGGTGTATGTGACTAAAAGAGATCATACATCCTTGTAAAAGTGGATTTAGATATTTGAATAATAGACCATGGTGTTTTAAACCCATGCACACATGAATGTATTAGCGATATGTGTGGTGTGGTTTTGAACGTGCTATACTATATATACATATATATATTGAAGAATCTCACATTTCATTTGAAATTCAGATATCGATGGCAGGCATCGTGTGACCACATTGCATCCATGCACACCACTTTTTGAATTTGTGATCATGCGTGGCTTTTGCAGCTCACATCTAAATACTTGTAGTTGTGGGGGGCGGGGCACCATGCATAAATTGTGTCATAAACACACTATACATATGAAACATGGTTTATATTATGAAGATCTAGCTAGAGCCTGAAATGTACTATTATTTGAAATCATTATAAAGTGGATTCAAAATATTGAATTCAAGTTTAATGGCACAAGTAGTTGATATCTAACCTGACAATAACCATGTGGTGTGTTGCTAAAATAATATACAAATGATGGTTTAACTTGACAACAATCATAATTGTAGATTATTATTCAAACAGAGAAATGAATTCAAATTTAGTTCATATTGCAGTCGGTAGTATACATTTGGAATGCCCGGAAATGTTCATTTGAGTAGGTTACATGCATTATACATACATAACAAGGATTCAAAGCATTGAATGGCATTTGTCGTAATTCCTATAGCAAAACGGGAGAAGACACTCTCTTGTCTAGTGTGAATTGATTTGGTAGCGTACCATTCTCCTGAAAATTAACATGTGCCTTGTTATCCCAAAATTTGAAGCTATTTCTTTATCTCTTTGTGGTCCGAAAATTCCCTCATCTTCAACCCACGCCTTTCTATCTCGAAATTACAACGCGCACAAAAAGTCCCTCCTCGTGCGAAATCCCGACACGCGAAATCCCCGTTCCACCCCTAAACTAGAAGAGCCGCCTAGTTCAAATTGGTGGGGCTATTTTTGTAACTTACCCCACATTTCAGACAAGCGGATCCTTAAGCCATGGTTCCCCCTCCCATCCCATCTGTCTCCCCATTCATACACCGAGGCCACGAAAACCCGTGAAACCCCACCCTCCTCTGTGCACCACCATACCGCTGCCCAGCCGGAGCCTTTTCTCCAACGACCTTGTCCACCGCAACAGCTCGACGTCCCTCATCCAGCGCACCGGATGCGGATTCATCGTCGATCTCGTCGTCCTGTTGGTTCATCCGCCCCATCCTCCACCTCCAAGGAGTTGTCCCGACGTTCGTCTCGTCTAGTGCGCCACCTCCATTCCAACATCGTCGTCTTCACCTACACCACTGGAACTGCAGCACCATCATCGTTACCTCAGATGAAGCTGAGGCCTAGTTGGCGCCACCAAAGAGGTTTTACACTAATCTCTGCATTCTCTCGTTGATTCCACCTCATGGTGCTCCGGTGCTTGATCTCGAGCCGCCATGGCGCGGATCCATCGAAAGCGGCGTCGCCGGCCACTTTCTCCACGGTTTTGCTTCCTCGCCGACGTCCACATCTACAGGAGTTGCTGCTGCTCCGGTTATCGCTCGCACTGCTGCTCTGCTCTTGCTCGCACTCGTGCTGCTGCTCTACTCTTGCTTGCTCTCCTGATGCATGAGCAGCAGCTCTGGCTCTTGCTCGCGCTCCTGCTGCTGCTACCCGACCTGCTGCTTGCGCTGCTGCTACATGGGCGGCTAATGTATTTTAGATCTAGCACTTTTTGGTGATGTATTTTACATCATCTATTGGAGATGTTATTAGAATCCCACTTAAGGTTAACGTTGTCTGTCTTGTCCTGCTTCAGCCTCATCGACGTACACCTCATTGGAGCTGCTTCAACGACGAAGTCGTCCATCACAGCGGAGCAATACCCTTGGTGCCATCTTCAGACGCCTAAGAACTCCTTCCCTGCCTCGGACACCCACATCAGCCACTGCACCCTCAGCGACCCACCCAATGATGCTCAGGTCGATATGGCTTCGCCTAAGAGGTTGTCCACTCGTCACATAACTTTTTTACTCTACATGTAATATATATTGTCCCCTGAGCACACGTAGTAATTGGAAATACAAATGGTTTCTTCTGCATGACAAGTAGTGAGGTACTAGAAAGTTAGTTATCTGTGTTGGACTCTCTCGAAAGCCATCATTATTTATTTCTCGGCGTTGGAGTTGTGCATGTGTTGATGGGCCTGGGAGTTGAGCTAGTAGGGCAGTGGCCTGGGTCAAAAGTAGTAGTAGTACAAAAACATTTCTGAAGGCTATTGCCTGATCAAGCCTGCCTACTAGAATTGGCACTAGATGAATGGAAAAGTGAAGGAAAAACATAGGAATTGGAAAGTTACCTATGGTAGAACTGCTCTCGTGCATTTGGTTTAAAGGAATGGAGGAAATGAAAAATGTAGGAATTTTTCCTTTAGTGTCTCTTTGAAAGAATAACCATAGGAATTTTAATATCCACTTGGCCCTCCTTTTCAAATTCCTATTCATGAAGAACAAGACTATGTGATAGTAGCATAATAGCATTATAACTGTACATTTTCTTGTAGTCTGACTTAATTTGACCATGCTTCTTTGCATTCCTATGATCTTCCAATTCATGTGAATGAAACACCCAGATTGATAGAAATCCTGTGTTTGCAAATGCTCTGTTTTGCATGTGCATTCCTACTCTCTTCCTGTATTTCCTATCCATGTGTTGTCACAATCCTCCAATTGAAAGGAGCCATTAAAGATTTACTTCAGTTATAGATAGGTGTCAAAGAAAACCTTGTGTGGTTTGTCCCACTCCTGCTGTGCCATCGTCCACCCCAGCTCACCTGCTCCAACAACGGAAGGGTCCACCACAGTAGGGATCCGCCCTCCAGACTGTCTTTCGCCGCCTCAGATCTTCTGCCCCACCGTCGGCAGCCACCACAAAAGCATTACCATCATCAACTGAATAGAGGACCTTGAGGACTACACTGGTCCGCATGAGAGGTCACACTCTTTCGTGTTTGCTTACGTTATGAATCGCTTAATATAATATGCTACTTTATCGTCCTGTTCACCTCTTAAACTCCGAGTCTGGTCTAAACTAATGCTCAAAATCGAGTTTTTAAATGGTTCTGGGGTACATATCAGGGCAGCAAGGATTAGTATATGTCTAATATCTGGTCAATCTTGGGTGTCTACTATGTGTTTCATGTTGGCTGCGAAACAAATAGTAAAGGAGCCACTATCTGTATTTTTTTACTGAAGCTATTATCTACCTACTATCATTGGTTTTGGGTCTATCCATAAGTAGCTACCATCACTCTAGATTTCTGCATGCACTCCTTACATAATCTCACTATGTTTTATTCCTATCACTACAAAAAACAATTCCGTGATAATACGTGTTTGTCACAGTAGGTCACGTTTTCTGTCATGTGTGTACATCCATGATGATTTTATGACAAAATCAGGATAGTCATACTTGTGTTGTCGTAGAAGTGTTCCATGACAATATTAAAATTATCATCACGGAAGTGTTCACTTCCATGACCATAAATGACGTGTCATGGAAGTGCTTTCCTCAAGGGTAACCGACACATGACATCCACCGTAACGGGTCACCATTAAGCTATCGGGTCCGGTTTTTTATCTGATAACCCGTTAACAGCCCTGACCAATGGGGATTTTCCACGTGTAAAATTCTCATTGGCTGAAGGAAACACGTGCCAGCTCGTCATTGGGTCAGATAGGCGCCTATGATATGCCGACATGTGCGACGGCCCAACACTAGCCCATTTAGCTTACAAAGGGCGGCCCATTTGACTTGGTCAAAAGTTAGTGGTCTGGCCCATGAAAAGCATGTTAACGGTATGTTCGCATATAGCCCATTTTACGGCCCGGTAACTCACCACCCGTTAGGACCTTCCTGAAATCGGCCCAACAGCATCATGTGGGCCGTCGAATATAACACCAGCCCGTTTCACTTTCAGCCCATGTATGGCCCATGACGTCTTTTGGCCCATATGAGGCCTTTTGTATCTTTAGGCCCTTTAGTGTCCCACGTTGACTCTGGCCCATAATGAACAGTAAATTTCTTTGTACCCATTAACGGCCCATGATTCACATGGGCAGTTTCTAGCCCGTGTTAGCTTTTGGCCTACTGGCGGCCCATGCGTTCTTGGGCTTCTTTCCGGCCCTCGATTACTTCCGGCCTGTTACTGTCCTATTCCCCTAATGGGCCAAATTCGGCCTGTGGTTAGAATTGGCCTGCTTGTGGCATGTTAACCCGTTGTGCTGTTTCCAGCCCATCCTATATCCTGGCCCATTAACGCCCCGTTATGCATGTGATATAATTAAGCATTTCCTGTCTTACGGCCTGTTAATAGCCCCTTACCATGCTGGCCCGATACCAATTAGGCCCGTTTACAGTCAATGTAGACCCATTTATCCGACGGCCCGAGGCCCACCGATTTTGTGGCCCGTTGGAGGCCCATTTATCCACAGGCCCGTAGGAGGCCCATGGAACCTAGGGCATGTAGTAGGATCAAGGTTACCACGGTGCGTATATGGCCCATGTTGTTGCGGCCACTAGCAAACCAGATAAAAAGAAGACTAGGAAATAAATAAGTCTGAAACTAACAGTGACACCCCAAGACCGATGTGCCAGATTTCTTCCTATTATTTGTTGTCATTGCCATGTAATTTGATTGCGTGTTGCACTTTTCCATGTCATCAGGTCATGTCATCAGCATGTTTTCAAAACCTGCATCCATTCGTAGTTGGTCCTCTCCCAGTTCTCTCTGTTATCCGTTCTGAGCTTAGACACACTCGCACGTGCCCGCGGCACCTCCGTATATTTATTTTATAAGTGGGCGAAAAATATTCTCGGAATGAGGTGAAAGTTGGCGTGCGGTCTTATTATAGTGTAGGTAGACCGCCTGCCAAATTTCGTCGCATTCGGAGTCCGTTTGATAGCCCAACCGTTAAACCTATAACGGCACTATCGCTGGTCTAACATCGGACATTTTCGGTCTCCGGAAACTTGTCACCGGGCCTCTCTCTCTTCTCTCCTCACAAAACCACCTTCCGACCAGAGCCGTCAGATCGCGGTCGGAGGCTCCGAAACATTCCAAAACCCACCTAAACCTAATCCCTACCCTATATATACACTCCCTCCTTCCACTTTTGGACTCCCTAGACCCCTAGACCCCTTCCCCAACCTCTAGCCTCCCTCTCCTCAAATTCCGTGACTGGCCAGCCCTCCACTGCCACTTGGCACTGCCGCAACCGTCAGCCACGCTGCCCCGGCCAATCAGCCACCGCCACCTCACCCCACCGGCACGCCGCAGCCAATCCGGAGGCGCCACATGTCCTCCCCGCGCCTCCCACCTCCCATGGCCCGCCTGGGCCCGAGCCGCCCGATCCCTGAGCCGTCGCCCGCTCCCCGCTGCTCCTCCATCTGTGCGACGCCACCACCCGACTCCCTCCGCGCCGTCGCCGAGATCTCCGCATCCGTCGGCGTGCTCGACCACCTCCAGCCCCGCCGCCGTCGTGCGTCGCCGCCACCGGTGCGCCTCCGCGCCACCCTGACCCCACGCCCCGCTTCGCCTATTTGCTCGCAGCCCCGCGCTCCCACCTCCAGCCAGCCACCCCGCACCTCCGGCCAGCACGCTCCGCCGCCTCCTCCTTGCCTCCGGTCAGGCCCGGCACCGGCTCAGCCGGATTTGCTCGTCCCTGCCTCGCCCCGAAGCCCTAGCGTCGAGCCCGTCGTCCCAACCATCGCCATTGACCCCGCATGGACTGCCTCGTCCAGATCTAGCCGTGAATCTGTGGGTCCCCCGAACCAAATGGCTCGGCTGCCCCGCGCCGTCCCGCTGCGCGTCGTCCCGGGACCGTGTCGTCCCAGATCCCCCTTGTCCCCACATCCAAACACCCGGATTGCGTTGTACCACTCCGTCCAAGGTCTACCTCATCCCGTTTCTCGCGAGGTGAAATTCCACTAAGTCCCTGAAAACTCATGTTATGTGTGCATGCCAAACTGCTTGTAACTTTGTGCATAATGATCCTATGATGGTGCATGATATGTCAAAATGTTCATCTCAGAGTTCTCTTCATGATGCTTGCATTTGCATTCATGTTAGGATGCATTTTCCCATGTTAATCTCTGTTGCAAAAGTGATAAGTGTTGTTAATTATTGAAAACTAATATAACTTGCTGATTTGTCTTTTTCATATCTTTTTGTGTGATTTTTTTTTGAGCAATATGTCAACATGTTTTAGGAGCACAATCATGTCATCTTTGCAATGGCGTAATTCATTTGTCATGATATTCCTTGTGGTGAGTGTAACAAGCTTTCAAAGTGACCTAATCGTTGTTTGTTGTTTTCTGAGACTTAGCGATTTCTGCCAAGTCTGAAACTGTTATATTGTGATGACATGTTTACTTGATGCTACAGTCAAATCTATGCATAGTTGGAGATGTCCAGTAAGAATGTTTTGAAGACCATGTTATGCACTATCCATCCATGCCCTTGTTTGCAATTATAAGTTGATGTAGAATGTCTCTTTCTTGCTCTCAAGCTGTCATTATGATAAATTTGTCAGCCTGTCAACAGCATGTTCCATTTGGCAAAGCTCATTGTAATCAATCTATGCATCTTATGGATTTGTGCCAATGGATTTATTTGGATTATGCCTCGCCTAATACATGTCCATGACCTTTGCATGTTTATTATTATTGATATTCTTGCTGTTAAGGCCTCCAAAGTCAGCATCACAATGTTGGTTTTGCATTCCTAGATTTTCACTAAGTCTGAGAATCTGCTATATCATGTTTCCATCTTGTTTTGATGAATGCCATGAACTTGTTGCTCCCATGTATATGCCATGTTGTGTTATTTGAGCTCCATGTTATGGAATAGCATGCCATGCTTTGGTTTGCCATGTTCTTGCACTGTAGCGTAATTATTTCTTGCCTACAACATGTCATCGTATTAACTCTGCTCATGTATATGCCCTGTTTTTCACTAAGTCTTAATCTGTGTTATAAAGTTGCTTGTTGCATTGATCATGGTTGATTAATCTTGATGCCAATGAACCTGAATCTTGATGATATTGGAAGCATGTAATCTTTACTTTGAGTTCATGCCATGTTTGTGCCTATCTTGTTAATGTAGAATGTTGCTTTGATGCTTGTAAGATGCCTAGTTGATGTTTTGGACAACTTGTCCTTTAAACTTGTTTTATGTGTATGTGTTGATCCGTTGCTCCGTTTTGAGCGTGCTTTATATGAAACTTGCTTGGTTTTGTGTGTAGATTCATGTTATCTTGTTGCATCCATGTTTTGAGTGTTGTGCTTGATGTTTGAATGCATTTTGCATCAATGCCATGCTTAACTTGTTTTGCTCATATCTTCCCGGCCGTCGCTCTGAATTAAATGAACTTTATATGTAACTTGACTAGAAAATCATGTAGATCATCATGGTGCATCTTAAATTGCTGTTTAACAACTCCAACTTAAGGTTTGTTCAGATCTGGACCAATTTAGAAATTTGCATATGAGGACTTACCAGAATTGTTTTATGTTGTTTCCGGCCTCATTTAAACTTGCTTGATGTGATGTTCTTGTATGCATCATTTCTTGCCACGAGTAGTATCATGTAGCCTTGTCATGCATCATACTTGGTTGAGCATCGTGTCATTTATGTGTTGTGTGTTTACCATGTTGTTTGCTTCTTCTCGGTGGTTCAAGTTTCGTTGCGATCGTGAGGATTCGCTCGACTACCTTGGTTCGTCTACGTGGCTTCATCTTCTTCATGGACTCATTCTTCTTCCTAGCGGGGTCTCAGGCAAGATGACCGTCACCTTGGATCTCACTACTATCATTGCTATGCTAGATGTCTCGATGCTATCGCTACATGTTGCGCTACACACCACTTGTTATCAAGCCTCCCAATATTCCATGAAACAACCTCTAACCTTTTTTGACCATCCATGTAAATCGTTGATTGGCTACGTTACCGCTTTCTTAGATCCTCTTACAGCGTTGCTAGTTGCAGGTGCAGTTGCTGTTGTTCCATGTTGGAACATGGATATGTTGGAATATCACAGTATCTATTATGTTAAATTAATGCACATATATACTTGGTAATGGGTGGAAGGCTTGGCCTTTTCCTTGGTGTTTTGTTCCACTCATGCCGCCTTAGGTTCCATAAACCGGTGTTATGTTCCTTAATTTTGCGTTCCAAACTCGGTTGGGGTTATGGGACCTCCTTGACATTTCACTTTGAATAAAACTCCTACTTTGGTTTTAATTTGCCAACATAATAATACTATTAATTATTTTATTTGCATAGGGGGTCACATCCCTGGGGATTCTTAATTCAACATAATACAGGGGGGCCAGTGCTGTTGGTACTGGTCCAAACTTGGCGATGTCCAGCACCCCCTGGGCAACCAGGGTCTTAGCCAAACCGACATCTTGCCCATCCGGTGTGTCCTGAGAACGAGATACGTGCGACTCCTAGCAGGATTGTCGACACATCGGGCGGTCTTGCTGGATTTTTTTTACCATTGTCGAAATGTCCTATGCACCACGATTTCGAATCTGATCGGGTTGTCCCCAAGATGGAGGTTTTACCTCTGCTGATCGTAAGAGCTTGTGATGGGCTAAGTTGGGACACCCCTGCAGGGTTTTGAACTTTCGAAAGCCGTGCCCGCGGTTATGTGGTAGATTGGAATTTGTTAATATCTGGTTGTAGAGAACTTGACACTAAACCCAAAATAAAATACACCAACCGTGTGAGTAACCGTGATAATCTCTTTTCGAGTAAGTACGGAAAGAGAACACGGTGGGGTCATATTTGACTCGTAGGTAGTTCAGGATCACTTAGTGATCATTACTAGTTTACAACCGCTTGCGTAGCTTCTCATTTTTCTCTTGAAATCGTAAGTTAGCCACCATACAAATGCTTAGTCGCTTGCTGCAGCCTCACCACTTATCCTTCTCCCAACCAATTAAGCTTTGCTAGTCTTGATACCCATGGTTATGGGATTGTTGAGTCCTCGTGGCTCACAGATACTACAACAACAGTTGCAGGTACAGGTTTCCGATGACTTGACATGAGAGCGATGTTTATTTGTGTTGGTGTTCTTCCTTCTTCTTCTTCTTCGTCAGTCTTGGGATAGGTTCCTAGTCGGCAACCTGGGATAGCAGGATGGATGTTGTTGTGTTTTTCATGTGTTTTCATCCGTAGTCGGATGTCTTGTGTATGATGTGTTGTATTCATGTGGCAATTGTACGACTTGTATGTATCCCCCCATCTATGTATGTAATGGTACATTCACTGGGCATCAAAGTTCGCCACCAGTGCAAATATAGGGAACACCCTACGCTATACAAAAATGGCTTGTTGTTTTCTTCAGCCGGTTGATGCACGTTAAGAACAAATTTTGTATCGCAACAAAACAAATTACAACCATAAAACAAAGGGAATGTTGGCATAAAAGTTAACAGTCTGGTAGATAAATGCACCACCAGAAGTTCAGAAGCTCGGTTCATTTGACCTGACTGTTATGTTTTCATGTTGCATTGTCCAATGGAGCACCATAACCTTCGTCTTCATTTCTTCTAGGCTCCTAAAAAACACAACAAATGTCTGATAGTCTGGTTTCAAAACCATGCATATCTTGATGACATCGAACAATGGTTGTCATTGTTTCATAAAGGGTCTCTGTTAGGGAATGGACTTATGTCTGAAGCGGAGATATAACATTGCTTTGAGCTTGCATATCTTGATCATGAGGCTGTTTGGACAAAATTGCCTTAACAACCAACCCAATATTATGGAGGAATGTGCTTTTGGCACTATTAGTGGGAAGGTACTGACGCACTGCAGCAAGAGGTGATATTGCGGTTGTAGTTGCCTCGTCACCTTCAGACGGTGGCGGTTCCACCATTTTTTCCATAGCTTGCTGAAAAGTTGAGTTTTTTACATTAATAGTACCAGAGCAGAAGATATTAAGGAGGCAGCAAAACCAAACAAAATAGCTTTAGTCTATATACATAACTTATTTTGGTGAGCCCGTCTAAAATATTAGTTGTATTTTACTGCAAAGTACATAATAAAACCAGGTTCCAAACATATGACCATGTACCATGGCTAATGTATTGTTTATTTCTTCACATTGTATTGACAGCTAAGGATAAAGAGACAAAGTTTATAGTACGGTAAGCATAGTATGACATCATTCATATAACAAAACAATTGAGAATAGACAAACATGCAATTGTAATGTTGTGTGGGCAAGTCCAGCACAGAACTAGATTACAGATCAAGATCAAAGAAACGTCACTCCTCTCTTTTAAACCTTGTAAGGTGCAATGATACGCTAAGACAATTGTGTATATAATTTAAAAGAGTAATAGACATTGGCTGCAAACCATGCAGTTCAATGCATGAGTCAGAGTAAGTAGTAGTTAAAAGGCATGAGGATTAAGGACTTACAACAGCGGCTTTGACTGGTGTAGCCATGATCATCGTCTTGCTGGTGTGACAGTTCTTGAAGATTTCCATAGCATTTGGTTCAGGTACTTTTTGGTCCTTGCGGGCTTTCCTCTGCATTTGGAACAGTCAATATAGTTCTGATAATATGGCACAGTGAAAAGAGTGAAATAGCTAATTACAAGAGCCTCGCAGTGTGCAATATAGCTACGAGATCCTATCGTCTATTGGAATTCCACTTTCATACGGTTGGCCTTTTTCTTTGAATAGTTCACCTACAAGAAGATAGGAGCTCAACATGTGATCTGATCACATACATATAACATACTTGATACTTTGGATCAGACCAGTGTTTAATGAGGCCTCTCCAGTCTTCATCCGATATATTTTCCACTTGAGATGTTTGGGAAAGTTCACTGTTAGCCTTGCCTTCAAAATGAGTTTTCCTCAAGTTATACCGATGATGTCGTAGAGCACACTTGAAAACATGGGTGCAAGCTTGTCTAGTTGCATCGTCTTGGCTATCCAACTTGAACCTCATCTGTTTAAAATTATGGGAGTCTCATTATCAGCAACCTAGAAAGTATGGTACAGAGCAAGACGATATTACTAGTTTCCATATATAACCATACTTATAGATAAATGGTCGAGGAAGGTGTTAAACTGGGTTTCGTCTTTGTCATTCCTGTACTGAATCCATGTTGGGAGGATACATGCATGACACCTAACAGCAACCGCTGCCTCTGATACTAACTTGGCTGACTCTGTAGCATCACGTGGCCTTTTTAAACCTGCCTCAAAACGGATCTCCATTCTTCCTACTCTAGATTTAGTTAACCTATCGAGCATTATCCCTGATGTTTGTTTCCTCTTGCGCCTAGGTGCTAGTCCAACAACGAACATAGGAAGTGTTAGTGTACATCAAACTGTGAGACTACATATAAAGAAGCTTGCAACTGTAACTTGACTTCAGCTACTACCTTCTTGCTGTTGAATCTTACAAGGTTCATCTGATCTTGCCAACTTGTCTTGTGTCAAGATTGCTTCGGAGAAGTAGTGTCAGGTGGCAAGGGAGCTTGGAACTTGTCACTAGTAGAGTTACCGAACGAGTAACTCATGGAGTTGATGGTACTGTGGAAGGTGTTGCAACAACTAGGGCTGTCTCTGCTTGTTTGGTGGCAGCTATTATTTTCTGTTTGGCTTGTTTTGCAACTCGTGTAGCACGGGATACCGTGTTTGTACAATTTTCCGCTGGACTTTGACCTTCTATTGCACCATTAGTACCAACAAAATCTGCATAATTGTTCCGCCTCTGTTTTCGTGTGTCCTTAGTACTAACACCATCCCCCATCATTATGTGTTCCTTCCTCTTTCTTTGTGCCATGTTAAGTCAAGCTGACAAGAAAAAGGAAAAAAAATATTTCTTCTTAACAAATTGATGTGTGATACAGACGAACTGAACTTTCATGTTAGACAACCACATTATATGAGGATGTAATATGTATGAAAAACAGGACGACATGAGATAATCAGAACTGTGATGTGTAATATCCACTGCCTTGCTAATTTCATTATGCTTTATTGATTTTGCATTGTCAAGTAAAACCGACAAGAAAAAGCAATAAAATTCACTCTTCGGAACTCATTTATGCATGATACTAACAATCAGTACCTTGATGTAAGGCAAACACATGATACGAGGATGGAATATGTATGAAAAACAGGACATCATGGCATATTCACAACTATTTGTGTAAACTAAGCAGAAGTAATTTAATCAAATTACAAGCAATACAAGTGAAACACTGTATGCAACATGCAAGACAATATCACAGTGCCAAGCTAGAGAAAGCACCTGGGATGCCGGTTTCGCTGGAAGACCGCAATCAATTCATGCCTTATTTTTCCCTTCCTATTTCTTAATTGTATTGCATTGTCAAGTCAAACCCACAAGAAAAATGAATTAAAGTTCGCTTTTCAGAACTCATTGATGCAGGATGCTAACGAGCACTACTTTAGTGTAAGGCGACCACATGATAGGACGATTGAATGTGTAAGAAAAAAGGACAGCATTGCATATTTACAGCTATGATGTGTAAACTAAGTAGAAGGCATTTCAACAAATTAGAAGCAATGAAAGCTAGACACCATATGAAAGATGCAAGGAATATCAATCTACCAAGTTAAAACTGTCTCGTCATAAAAGCCATTTCAATACATTAAAAGTAGTACAAGCTAGAAAAGAATGCGAGATGTAACCTATATCACACTCCCAAGTCAAGCGTGTCTTATGATAAGTGATTGTTGCAGGTTACACAATAGTAGTACTTTGAAGTAAGAACATGGTATGATAGACAGATATTGTATGTTCTAGAAACAGGAACACGTGTCTTATTCACAAGTAAATGTGTAAAGTATGTAGATGGAATTCAACAAAATTAGAAGCAATACAAGCTAGACATCATACATAACAGGCAACCACATATAATAGTGCCAAGTTAGAGGGAGCACATGTGATGGTGCACTAGGGGAGACATAATCATCACCAACACAGCTAAGTTGAGTGTCTATGCATGTGTTGTCTTCCAAATCTTCTTGGGGGTGGCGGAGTAGAATCTGTAGAGGCCCTCTGTTTGGAAAAGGCACATTTATCCACTGCCTTGTTAATTTCCTTCTACTTTATTGATTTTGCATTGTCAAGTAAACTGACAAGAAAAAGCAATAAAATCCACTCTTCAGAACTCATTCATGCATGATACTAACAATCACTACCTTGATGTAAGGCAAACACATGATACGAAGATGAAATATTTACAAAAAATAGGACGGCAAGGCATATTCACAACTATTTGTGTAAACTAAGAAAAAGTAATTTAATCAAATTACAAGCAATACAAGTGAGACACCGTATGCAACATGCAACACAATATCACACTACCAAGCTAGAGAAAGCACCTGGGATGCCGGTTTCGCAGGAAGACGGCTGATACGTCTCCAACATATCTATAATTTTTTATTGTTCCATGCTATTATTTATGAAGTCTTGGATGTTTAATGGGATTTATCATTCACTTTTATATCATTTTTGGGACTAACGTACTAACCCAAAGGCCCAGTCCAGATTGCTGTTTTTTTGCCTATTTCAGGGTTTTGCAGAAAAAGTATATCAAACGGAGTCCAAACAGAATGAAACCTTCGCGAGAGATATTTTTGGAGAAAACACGCACGGGAAACTTCAGGACCAAGTCAGGGGACAGAAGGGCTGCCCTCGAGGGTGGGGGCGCGCCCCCCTTCCCAGGGCGCGCCTCCTGCCTCGAGGCTGCCCCGTGTGGCCCCCGGTTCCCTCCTTCTTCCTATATATATCCACGGACCCCAGAAACTCCGTACGCAGAGAGAAAACCCTAATTCCACCGCCGTAGCTTCTGTTCCTGTGGAGATCCCATCTTGGAGCCTGTTCCGGGAGGGGGATCCATCACGGAGGCCTTCATCATCATCATCATCGCCCTCACCATGAGTTGTGAGTAGTTTACCACAGACCTTCTAGTCCATAGCTAGTATGTAGATGGCTTCTTCTCTCTCTCTGGATCTCAATACAAAGTTCTCCTCGGTCTTCGAGGAGATCTATTCGATGTAATCTCTTTTTGCGGTGTGTTTGTCGAGATCCGATGAATCGTGAGTTTATGATCAAGGTTATCTATGAAAGATATTTGGTTCTTCTCTGAAATTTTTATGTGTGCTCATAATATCCTTGCAAGTCTCTTCGAATTATTGGTTTGGTTTGCCCTACTAGATCTATAGTTCTTGCAATGGGAGAAGTGCTTGGCTTTGGGTTCAATCTTGTGGTGTCCTTTCCCAGTGACAATAGGGGCAGCAAGGCATGTATTGTATTGTTGCCATCGAGGATAAAAAGATGGGGTTTACATCATATTGCTTGAGTTTATCCCTCTACATCATGTCATCTTTCTTAAGGCATTACTCTGTTCGTATGAACTCAATACACTAGATGCATGCTGGATAGCGGTCGATGTGTGGAGTAATAGTAGTAGATGCAGGCAGGAGTCGGTCTACTTGTCTCGGATGTGATTCCTATATACAATGATCATGCCTAGATAGTCTCATAATTATTCGCTTTTCTATCAATTTCTCAACAGTAATTTGTTTACCCGCCGTAGAATATCGCTATCATGAGAGAAGCCACTAGAGAAAACTATGGCCCCCGGGTCTATTCTCAACATATCAATCTACATCTACTTTACTTTTACCGCTTTTATTTGTTGTTTTATTAAACCAAAAATACCAAAAATATAATTATCATCTCTATCAGATCTCACTCTCGTAAGTGACCGTAAAGGGATTGACAACCCCTTATCGCGTTGGTTGTGAAGTTCTTATTTGTTTGTGCAGGTGCGAGGGACTCGCGCGTGGTCTCCTACTGGATTGATACCTTGGTTCTCAAAAACTGAGGGAAATACTTACGCTACTATGCTGCATCTCCCTTTCCTCTTCGAGGGAATACAACGCAAGCTCAAGAGGTAGCAAGAAGAATTTCTGGCGCCGTCGCCGGGGAGGCTTACGCAAAAGTCATATACCAAGCACCTATCACAAACCCTTATCCTTCGCATTACATTTATTTGCCTCTCGTTTTCCTCTCCCCCACTTCACCCTTGCCGTTTTATTCACCCTTCTTCCGTCGTGTGTTTATCGTTCTCTTGCTTCTTGTTTGCTTGTGTGTGTTGGATTGCTTGCTTGTCACTATGGCTCAGAACAATACCAAATTGTGTGACTTCTCCAATACCAACAACAATGACTTTATTAGCACTCCGATTGCTCCTATTACCGATGCTGAATCTTGTGAGATTAATGCTACTTTGTTGAATCTTGTCATGAAAGATCAATTCTCCGGCCTTCCTAGTGAAGATGCCGCTACCCATCTAAACAACTTTGTTGATTTGTGTGATATGCAAAAGAAAAGGGATACAGATAACGATATTGTTAAATTGAAGTTATTTCCGTTTTCACTTAGAGATCGTGCTAAAAGTTGGTTCTCTTCTTTGCCTAGAAATAGTATTGATTCGTGGAATAAGTGCAAAGATGCTTTTATCTCTAAGTATTTCCCTCCTGCTAAGATCATCTCTCTTAGAAACGATATTATGAATTTTAAGCCACTGGATCATGAGCATGTTGCACAAGCTTGGGAGAGAACGGAATTTATGATACGTAATTGCCCTACACATGGTTTGAATCTATGGATGATTATTCAGAACTTTTATGCTGGCTTGAATTTTGCTTCTGGAAATCTTTTAGATTCGGCCGCCGGAGGCACTTTCATGGAAACCACCTTAGGAGAAGCTACCAAACTCCTAGATAATATTATGGTTAATTATTCTCAATGGCACACCGAAAGATCTACTAGTAAAAAGGTGCATGCTATCAAAGAAATTAGTGTTTTGAGTGGAAAGATGGATGAACTTATGAAATTGTTTGCTGCTAAGAGTGCTTCTTCCGATCCTAATGATATGCCTTTGTCCACTTTGATTGAGAATAACAATGAATCTTTGGATGTGAATTTTGTTGGTAGGAATAACTTTGGTAACAATGCTTATAGAGGTAATTTTAATCCTAGGCCTTTCCCTAGTAATTCCTCTAATAATTATGGTAATTCCTACAACAACTCTTATGGAAAGATGCCTTCTGAATTTGAAACTAGTGTTAAAGAGTTTATGATCTCGCAAAAGAATTTCAATGCTTTGCTTGAAAAGAAATTGCTTAAGGTTGATGAATTGGATAGAAGTGTGGATAGAATTACTCTTGATGTTGATTCTTTGAAACCTAGATCTATCCGACCTAAGCATGATATCAATGAGTCTCTCAAAGCCATGAGAATTTCCATTGATGCTTTGATGCAATCTTATGAAGAAAAACTTGAGTTGGAAGTTTCTATACCTAGAAAGCTTTATGATGAGTGGGAATGACGAGGTTACAGACCTAGGGTAGGGTCACAGGCCTGACCAAGGTACCCCACCCAAGGTCACTACCCCAGAAGAACAAAAGACAAAACATATGGTGACAGGGACAGTCGACCGAGAAGGCCCAAGAGGACATCCCACTCGACTAAATAGCATCTACAAGACGACCCAACCCCACTCGACCAATCCAAGGCACTCGACCCCCGAAGGTCAAAGGTCGCTTAGGACAATAACGGTCTGGTATTTACTCGCCGTAGTGAATGCCTTAACTGCTCTTTACTGCAAGCGTTATCAGTAACGCCTGCCTTAATGTACATTGAACCCTTAGTAACGTGGAGCGAGGCTGGGGTCCTGGCGCACTATATAAGCTACCCCCCTCCTCCTGTACAGGGGTTCGCATCCTTGTAACTCACATATACACATATCAGTCGACCGCCTCCGGGCACCGAGACGTAGGGCTGTTACTTCCTCCGGGAAGGGCTCGAACTCGTAAACACCTTGTGTACAACTCCACTATAGCTAGGGCCTTGCCTCCCCATTCGTACCCCCTACTCGTACTGTCAGACTTAGAACCACGACAGTTGGCGCCCACCGTGGGGCAAGGCATCTTAGCGACATCTGGTGAGGTTGCAACTTCTTCTCCGACCTCCTTCATCATGGTGTCAGGCGGTGGTTTAGCGTTGGGCCGCGAGATCCGGCTCGGCGCTCTCGTTTTCATCGCCGATGACTCCGCATGGATCCAGGAGGCCCCTCTTGACGTCGAGGCTCTGCCCACCCGGGGGGCTACGCACTTCCGCCCCAGTGCCTGCGGCGTCCTCCTTCGGCAGCCGTCGACTCAGTATTCATCGATCCCTACATCGTCCCCCATCCCCGCCGGATGCCGCCGCAAGCGATCCGGTCGCTCACGGCTCTAGCGGTGGGTGAAACACGTGGTAGCCCGTCAAACGGACACCCCTCAAGTCGCGGCCATCGAGCCCGACGGTTACCTCTACGGGCCAGCCGATCTGTCGACCGAGCTCGTGGATTCTGTTTCCGAGTGCGGGAGCAGCGATCCTGCAGCGGAAGCCCTCATGGTCGACTCGCGCCGCAGCCCGCCGGGTTTTCCTCGCGATGGAGACGGCAACAGCGGCGGCGGCCGACCACACGACAACGACGGTTACATTCCTCAACCCCTCACCTCCGAGCAAAGGGCTGAGCTTTGTCGCCGCAACGAAGATGCACTCTTCACTCCCATCGTGGGATATTCTCCGGAGGCTCTGGCCCTGGAGGCCACACGCTTGGCCACCGTGGCCGAGCGCACGTGCTTGGAAAATATCCAACGCGCACTCGACGAACAGACCCGCCGACTGGTCCCCGAGTCCAGTCGACGACCGCGGCAATCGCGCCAGCGCGAGACTCAGGTGTTCCGCATGCCAGTCCAGAACCTCGAAGCCACCGCTCGCATCGCGGAGTCGATTCAACCTTCTCAGTCGGAGGCTGGGACAGGCCTTCAGCAGATCCGAGCTTTGCTCCGAACGGCTGAAGCACAAAACGTGGTTGTTTCTCAGTCGCGCAACAGGATTCACAGCAGATCGGTGGCTGCAGACACCGTTTGGTCAGCCCACAGTCCAAGATCACCCCCGAGGCGTGAGGAACGTGGCCCGCGGCAAGACCGGCATCTGGGTCGGAACGACGAGCAACACGACCGTCGACCCGGACATCATGACCGCCGTCGAGTGCCTACGCCTCCTCTGGCAAGCGGATCGTACTCGCCCCGGCGGCACGAGGGCAGGCGCCTGCACGACAATGAGCGGAGGATTCCCCCAGATCCCCGGAGGCCAGGTTTCGATGCACGGTCTATCCTTGTGCAGGGACGGGTCGACCGGAACAGGGAATTCAGAGAAGAGCAACGCAGAGATCAACCGAGTGGCAGCCGAGCACCTGTCACTGGACCCGAGTGTTTCTGCAGTGCTATCAGAGCCGCAGAGATCCCCCCAAACTTCAAGTTAGCGGCGGGAGTAAGCAAGTTCACCGGCGAGTGGAAACCAGACACCTGGCTAGAAGACTACCGAGTGGCTGTACAGATCGGAGGCGGCAACGACGACGTGGCCATGAAGCACCTTCCTCTGATGCTGGGCGGTTCTGCTCGGGCGTGGCTCAATCAGTTGGCCCCCGGGAGTATTTATAGTTGGGAAGAGCTCGCGTGAGTGTTCATTCGGACCTTTGAAGGCACCTGCAAGCGGCCTGCTGGACTCGCAGAGCTTCAGCACTGCACGCAGAAGTCGAATGAAACTTTGAGAGATTACATCCTGCGATGGACCACCTTGCATCACATGGTGGAGAATGTGTCTGAGCACCAGGCAGTTTGCGCTTTCAAGGAAGGCATGCGTAACCGAGAGCTGAATCTGAAGTTTGGTCGAACAGGTGATATGTCCCTGTCGTGGATGATGGAGATTGCCAGTCGGTACGCCAATGTTGAAGAGGCCGACCGGCTGCGCAGGGGCAAGAAACCAGTCGGGCAGGCTGATCAGAATTCCAATCGAAAGAACAAGCGCAAGGCCGAGCCAGCTGCTCAGGGCGAGGCTGCAGTGGTCAATCAGGGAAAGGGCAAAGGAAAGCCGAAAGGTTCCTGGGCCCCCAAGAAAGTGAAGGATCAAGATGGAGATGATGTGCTCGACCATCCGTGCCCCATAAACACGAAGAAAGATGAACAGGGAAATTTGGTATATCCCAAGCACACCACCCAACAGTGTCGGCTCCTGATTCAGAACTTCCAGAAAGATCAGTCGGCTAGTAAGGGAAAGGAATCAGAAGAATCCGAATACAAGGAAGGGGACGGAGGATACCCCCAGATCAACTCCACTTTGGTGATCTTCGCGGACGTCGAGAGCAAAAGTCGACTGAAAGTCATCAATAGAGAAGTAAATATGGTTCCCCCGACGACCCCCGCATTTTTGAAATGGTCCAAGACCCCATCACATTCGATCAGTCCGATCACCTAGCACACATTGCCACCCCCAGGCGGCAGGCACTGGTGGTCGACCCAGTGATCGAGGGCACGCGTTTGACCAGAGTCCTGATGGATGGGGGCAGTGGCTTGAATATCTTGTATGCAGCAACTCTCCGGGATATGGGCATCCCAATGTCCAAGCTGAGTGAAAGTAACATGAGGTTCCTCGGAGTAATCCCCGGGAAGAAAGCCGACTCACTTGGCCAGATCACACTCGACGTGGTATTTGGTGAGTCGAAGAATTATCGCAAAGAGAAGCTGACGTTCGAAGTGGTGGACTTCAACAGCGCTTATCACGCCATACTGGGTAGGCCCGCCTACGCCAGGTTCATGGCTCGACCATGTTACATTTACCTCAAGCTAAAGATGCCGGGACCCAACGGCGTTATAACCATCACTGGGAACCGTCAGAAAGCGGAAGAGTGCTTCCAGAAAGGCTCGAAGATCGCCGACGAACAAATGGAAGCAGTAGAGATGGAGGAGTACCAAAAGAGCATGGATCCGAGTGATCTGCTGAGGGCGAAGAAGCCGGCTTCCGAGTCAGCTTTCCAGTCGGCCGGGGACACACAACCCGTCCACATCCACCCCACCGACCCCAACGCAGCACCGACCCACATTTCCACTACACTCGACAGCAAATAGGAAGAAGCGCTCGTCCAGTTCCTCCGTGAGAACTAGGACATCTTCACATGGAAACCATCTGACATGTCGGGTGTACCCAGGGGACTGGCTGAGCACCATTTGTGAGTCGACCCGAAGGTAAAACCTGTGAAGGAACATCTCCGTTGGTCCGCTGCGGAGAAGCAAAAGGCAATTGGCGAGGAAGTGGCTCGGCTCCTGGCAGCTGAGTTTATCCGCGAGATTTACCACTCCGAGTGGCTCGCCAATGTCGGCATGGTCCCCAAGAAGGACAAGTCTCTTCGCATGTGCATCGATTTCAAGCACATCAATCGGGCCTGCCCGAAGGATCATTTTCATCTTCCCTGCATCGATCAGATAGTCGACTCGACTGTGGGATGTGAACATTTGTCCTTTCTGGACGCGTATTCTGGGTACCATCAGATCCGTCTGTTCGGACCCGATGAAATCAAGACAGCTTTCATCACCCCCTTCGGGTGTTTCTGTTATGTCACCATGCCTTTCGGTCTCAAAAATGCCGGCGCCACCTTCATGCGCATGATCCAGAAGTGCTTAATAAAGCAAATCAGTCGGAACATCAAGGCATACATGGATGACATCATGGTCAAGTCATGGAAAGGTTCCGACCTGCTGACCGACCTCACTGAGACATTCGCAAACCTAAGAAGCTATGATATCAAGCTCAATCCATCAAAGTGTACATTTGGAGTTCATGGCGGCAAGTTGCTCGGTTTTCTCATTTCCGAACAAGGAATCGACGCCAATCCACAGAAGGTCAGCACCATCCTCCGAATGAAACGCCCCGAGCGTATACACGATGTACAGAAGCTTACTGGTTGCTTGGCCGCGTTGAGTCGATTCATTTCTCGTCTCGGTGAGAGGCACTGCCTCTCTACCGACTCATGAAGAAATCAGACAAGTTCGAGTGGAATTCCGAAGCCGAAGCAGCGTTTGAAGAGCTCAAAGCCCTACTGTCCACCCAGCCGGTGCTCGCTGCCCCAGTCAGCGGAGAGCCTCTTCTGCTGTACATTGCAGCCACCGGACAAGTTGTCAGTACTGTACTCACGGTCGAGCGGGAAGAAGAGGGCAAGGCATACAAGGTCCAACGCCCGGTCTATTACATATCCGAAGTTTTGACTCCCTCCAAGCAAAGGTACCCACATTACCAAAAGCTTGTGTACGGGATTTACTTGAGTGCAAAAAAGGTTGTCCATTACTTTTCGGACCATACAATCTCAGTCGTCAGCGACACCCCGCTGTCAGAGATCCTGAACAACCGAGACGCAACCGGTCGAGTGGCAAAATGGGTTATTAAACTTCTTCCGTTAGATATCAAGTTTGAAGCGAAGAAAGCCATCAAGTCTCAGGCTATAGCAGATTTTGTGGCCGAGTGGATAGAACAAGAGCTGCCGACTCAAGTTCAGTCGGACCACTGGACTATGTTCTTCGATGGATCCAAGATGCTGAACGGATCCGGCGCAGGCGTGGTCCTGGTTTCTCCTAGGGGCGACAAGCTCAGTCACGTCCTTCAGATCCACTTTGACTCATCGAACAACGAAGCTGAGTACGAAGCACTTTTGTACGGGTTGCGCATGGCCATCTCACTCGACGTCCGTCGCTTGATGGTTTATGGCGACTCTGACTTAGTGGTGAACCAAGTGATGAAGGAATGGGATGTCAGGAGCCCGGCAATGATCAGTTATTGCAGTGCAGTGCGGAAGCTTGAAAAGAAGTTTGAAGGCTTAGAGCTCCATCATGTGCCCAGAGCCAATAATCAGCTGGCCGATGACCTCGCAAAAATTGGGTCGACTCGGAGGCCTATACCCAAGAATGTGTTCCTGGAGCATCTGCACACCCCTTATGTCGAAGAAGACCCCTCCACAGAAGAGCCCCCATAGCCAGTCAGTGCGTCAGATCCGACTGAAGTCGAAGTACCTGCCGTGGTCGACCTGATCATGGAGGTCCTAGTGTTTACGCGAGACTGGACTGTGCCATACATATCGTACTTGCTCAGGCAAGAACTCCCGGAAGATGAGGAGGAAGCGTGCCAGATCATCCGCCGATCCAAGGCATTCACTGTCATTCAGGGTCAGCTCTACAGAGAAAGCGTCACCGGAATCGCTCAGAGCTGCATCACCCTAGAGGAAGGTCGATTGATCCTGGATGAAATTCACTCGGGAACTTGTGGCCACCACGCTTCCTCTCGGACAATAGTGGCCAAAGCATACCGAGTCGGGTTTTACTGGCCCCGTGCCAACGAGATGGCCAAGGATATTGTGGACAAGTGCGCAGGTTGCCAGTTCTACTCCAACATGTCCCACAAGCCGGCGTCCGCCTTGAAGACCATTCTGCTAGTCTTGCCCTTTGTTGTTTGGGGCTTGGACATGGTCGGCCCCTTCAGAACAGGCAGAAGCGGATTCACCCACCTACTCGTGGCAGTCGACAAGTTCACCAAATGGATTGAGGCCAATCCCATCAAGAACCTCGAGTCGAGCACCGCCATCAGCTTCATCCGAGAATTGATATTCAAATATGGAGTTCCCCACAGCATCATCACAGACAACGGCTCCAACTTCGACTCGGACGAATTCAGAGCTTTCTGTGCTTCTCAAGGAACACGAGTCGACTACGCCTCCGTGGCGCATCCACAGTCAAATGGACAGGCAGAAAGAGTAAATGGTTTGATTCTCCAAGGCCTAAAGCCGCGGCTCATGCGTGATCTTAAGCATGCCGCTGGGGCTTGGGTGACTGAGCTACCATCTGTCTTATTGGGTCTGAGGACAACTCCAAATCGGTCGACTGACCGTACCCCTTTCTTCATGGTCTATGGAGCCGAAGCTGTGTTGCTGAGCGACTTATTACACAACGCCCCCAGAGTGGAACTTTTCTCCGAAGCCGAGGCAGAGCAGGCTCGTCAGGATGCAGTCGACCTTTTGGAAGAGGAAAGAGAGATGGCCTTAATCCGGTCGACCATCTATCAATAGGACCTGCGTCGATTCCATGCTCGCAACGTCCGAAGCCGAGCATTCCAGGAAGGAGACCTGGTCCTTCGAGTGCATTAGAAACATCCACACAAGCTCGCCCCGGCCTGGGAAGGTCCATTCATCATCACCAAGGTACTGCACAACGGAGCATACCACCTCTACAATGTCGCCAAGAAGAAAGACGAACCTCGTTCGTGGAACGCAGACCTGCTCCGCCGCTTCTACTGTTGAGACACTCGACAGTCGAGTTGTAATAAAGATTTCCAGATTTGTTTCCAAGACAAGTTAGCAGTGGTCCTTTAATGATTGATGCTTTCTAAAAACACTGGTCTTCAAAATCCCCCAGTGGGTGCTTAGCCGCAAACCCGATTCGCCTAAGTTTCAAACGCTCACTCCGAGTGAAGAGCAACCCTCTCACTCGGGGGCTTAGCTGCGGTCCTCCGAGCTACGTCATAAGTATAATTTGGCTCTGTCTTCCGAGCTCCGCCACAAATACAACGTAGCTTGGAATCGCCTAAGTTCCAAACATCTACTCCGAGTGAAGAGCAACCCTCTCACTCGGAGGCTTAGCTGCGACCCCGTGACTCGCCTAAGTTTCAAACGCTCACTCCGAGTGAAGAGCAACCCTCTCGCTCGGGGGCTTAGTTGCGGTCCTCCAAGCTGCGTCATAAGTATAATGTGGCTCTGCCTTCCGAGCTCCACCACAAATACAACGTACCTTGGAATCGCCTAAGTTACAAACATC